>OZ024930.1:180364933-181564933 GCA_964017235.1 Sabellastarte sp. h YS-2021
TGAAATCTGTCTATATACAAGAATGACATGTTTCTGTTTGTGTCATATATTTTCATTATTTCATTATCTCTCAGATCCAGTGTTTGTAGTTTTTTGTGGTGAGAGAAGTCCTTAATTTCAGTCAGTTTGTTTCCACTCATCCATAACTCCTCTATATCCAATGGCAGCGTGTGTGGATCCAAGTCTGTTATTTGGTTGAATGACAGATTCAGTATTTGTAGTTTTTTGTGGTGAGAGAAGTCCTTAATTTCAGTCAGTTTGTTTCCACTCATCCATAACTTCACTATGTCTAATGGCAGCGTGTGTGGATCCAAGTATGTTATTTGGTTGTCTGACAGATCCAGTTCACGCAGTTTGTGACAGTGACTCACATCCGGCCAGTCAGTGAGTTGGTTGTCAGACATCTGTAACTCCTGTATATTTTCAGGCAGATGCCTGGGATTAAATGTCTGGATTCTGTTCCCACCAAGCTCTAACTTCTCCAGACTGTGACATCCAGTCAGCTCCACCAACTCACTGACATGGTTACCATGCATATACAGCTCCTTCACATCACACGGAAGTCTCTGTACGTCTAGTTTCTCTATATTGTTACCAGACAAGTTCAACACTTCAACACATTCAAACTGTTTGTGTTGTTTAAAGTCTGGAATTGTTTGCAGACTATTGTGAGTAAAATCCACCTCTTTAAATGTTTTATCCTGAGATAAGTCGTATAGTTTGACTGACAAATCACTGTCAGTAAGTTCCTGTCTAATCCACTTTAGTTCATCCATATTTGACTTTTCTCTGTAATGTGATCAGTATGTCTGTAATGTACAACTAACACATTCAAATAAAAAAAACAATGTTTTTCTGTTTAATTCAGTGTTTTTAATGAAATTTGTTTTAATGATTAGAATTCAAGCCATAAAAACACCATTTTTCACACAAATGTCACTAATCAGTGTCATTATTATTCAGTTATTTTAATTAAATTCATTCAATATCAAACCAATCACTAAAAAATATGCATTTTGTTCTGATTATTCAACACATATTTTCACTCTTCAATTAATTTTTCACTTGTTTCTGAATAAAATACTTAAAATGTGAACAAATCACACAATGTTTTTCAGAGTTTGAGAGAAAACCAGTTTCCATGGACGTGCTGTGACTGACAAACTGCCACAAAGTCTCACATTGTTTATTTATATGTACAAAATTTAGTTCTTTTTACAAAATTCCACTGGCTTCTTGTGCATTTGAATAAAATACTTGTAATATAAGTGTATTGTGAAATAAAAACTCCCTGAATGACCTGTATGTGTGAAAAAATAACATGGTTCAATTCATTTAACAGGTAGATGGTATTACATGCTGAGAAATTATTTAAGACAATAAATATCCTTTTTTGAATGATTACATATGAAGTATATTAATATGTTATTGAATACACTGTAAAATAACTATATTTTTCAAATTATTCAGTTTTTTACGCTGTACACTCCATGTATTCAATGTCTGTGTGTTACAGTCCACGCTGACTTTATACCGTGTCTCCAGGATCTACAACGCGTCACTCACTACCGTATTCACCTGAAATTAGAGTAATATCCATAAAGTCAACTGGCAGGTAAGACACAATGTTTATATCATGTTAAATGTCAATATGTTATTCAAAGTGACGCCTCCCATGACCTGACAAAACTGTTTTGTACTAACAGTGTAAATCTTGTCAATATACTTCTTTAATAAAACGAGATCCAGTATTTAAAGTTTGGCAAGATTTTTGATAAGTTTTGTTCACACTCCACATATTAAAGTTAGCCTTGGTTTGGATTTACTTTTAATATGTTACCCCCAAAACGATGTAATTTTCATGTAAAATGAATTAAATAATATAATTAATATGTCTCCTGGTAAATCATACAAATATAAAGTATTGCATACTGTGTGTGTCAATTTAGAACCCAAATTCCATGCAGAATTTGTGTTATTTACTATTGAAATGTTGTAAAAGAATAAAACCCTGCGTGTTTTTGTCTGAAGTTTATTCATTGCTAGCACTGATGTCTCCAGGTGCACTGTGGGATTCAAACCCAAAACTTGTACAGTAAGAGACCAGTGTCTTACCAACTAAACTAACTACTAGTGTTTAAGTGTCTGATTATATTCTGAATAAAAATTGTGTGTTTATAGAGACTGAGAAAGGCTAGCTTTTGGTTAAATGCACAATCTGTATGTTGATAATAACATACTTACATCTACCATTGAATGACAGTCATATTGTAAACAGGCATAAGTACAAAATGTTTATTTATATGTCCGAGTCACAAACCTTAAGGGTCAGGAACTCATAACATTATGAAAGAATTCTAACAGACGGTTTCACTCACTGTAATTCCCTATTTTTACACTTCTCTCTTGTGTATTTTAAGATAGAAAATTGTGGAAGTTATTAGAGTTGAATTGAGTAATAATATTGTTGAACAACTTCCTTTTCCCATTTAAGATTTAATTTTGTCAACTCTGTGTGTTATTTGCGGATTTGCTTTAAGGCGATTTTGTTTAAGTTATACATCTCAGTGGTTTGTAAATAACAAGCATGCATAGATGTGGAGAAAATGCTTTTGACTTAAGCGCAGTTCACACTTTCCCCATAAAACACTACTGCAAAAACATGCCTTTAAAATCTGCAATGTGTTCACTCTTATTAGTAATAAAAGTGTCTATTCTGTAAGACCTGTCATCTACATTAGTATTGCATGATAACATTTTCAGCTCTTACTTCAGGTTGTCAATTTCATCTGTGTCAAAAAACTATCAAAAATATAGTGGGAAGAATATATCAGAGAAGTTTTAACTAAACATTTCACAGTTAACTCCAAGCAGATCTTCCTCAATAGGAGTGCCATCTGTTTCAATAAACTGTATCAAAAGTGTGCCGAAAACAATAACCTGGAAAAGTGTGAACTGTGAATAGGTACACTTCTGTTATATAATGTACTCCACATTAAATTCATGGTTCTCCATTGTACATCTCATCTGTGGCAATAAACTGGGTTAGATGTATAATTAAAAGTGTATACTGGAGCAGTGTGAACTCTGAATGAATATGTTATATTACCTGGTGTACATTAAGACCTTGTTTTGTTATGTCACTGTTATCTGAATAATCAGTGTCAATATATCAGAAATAATATACCAGAGAAGTGTGAATGCTAAACTATTAACTGTATGTTACATTTAATACAATATTTTGTGTACATTTTGCTTAGATTTCCTCAAGGTAAGTATTATCAGTTGCATAATTAAGCGTCCCATGTTTGTATATGGGAGAAGCGACTCCACCGGATCCGCCGGATCCACATTTTCTTTTTGCAATAGCTCTGCAGCCATAAGGCGGATTCTCTTCATATTTGGCATGTGTATGCAGTAGCCCTGGGCAAAATTTCTGAATATGATGTTATGACATTTCAACCAATCAGAGAAGTCACATGACCAAAAACATGTTTTTCAAAAGGGTGTGGTTGTCCGGATGATAACTTAAAAAGCGCTTCACCTATTCACATAAAATTTGGCAAGTAGGTTTGTTATATAGATGTCTGGAAATCATTACCTTTTGGAAGTGATCCAATATAAAATGGCCGGGTTATTAATGATTTACTAAATGTCACAATTTTTCTTAACGCTGAAAACATAAAAACGCATTTCTCTCGGAAAGGGAGCGAGATAGAGCAATTTCGACGAAAGTTTTGACCAAACAGGGTATCTGCAGTCTAGTGGCAACTTTAATCAAAAATTGTTTTCCCGCCATTTTTGGCGGCCCTCTTGAATTTCTGCGTTAAACGCAAAAACACGTTTATCTCAGAACGGAGCGAGATAGAGTGATTTCGACGAAAGTTTTGACCAACAGGGTATCTGCAGAGTCTATTAACGACTTTTCCCAAGAATCGTTTTTCTCGCTACTTTTGGCGGCCATCTTGAATCTCTATGTAAAACGCAAAAACACTGTTATCTGAGAAACGGAGTGAGATAGAGCGATTTCAATGAAATTTTTGACACGCAGGGTATGTACAGAGTCTATCAACGACTTTTACCAAAAATTGTTTTCCCGCCACTTTTGGCGGCCATCTTGAATTTTAGCGTAAAATGCAAAAACGTGTTTTACCTCGGAAACGGAACGAGATAGAGGGATTTCGAAGAAATTTTTGACCCGCAGCATATCTGTGGAGTCTATTAATTGCTTTTCCCAAAAATCGTTTTCCCGCCACTTTTGGCGTCCATCTTGAATCTCTGCGTAAAATGTAAAAACACATTTATCTCCTAAACAGAGAGTGATACAGCGATTTCAACGAAATTTTTGATTTGCAGGGTAGAGTCTATTAACGACTTTTCCCCCCAAAATTTTTCCCACCACTTTTGGTGGCCATCTTGAATTTCTGCGTAAAATGCAAAAACAAGTTTATCTCGGAAACGAAGCGAGATAGAGCGATTTCGACAAAATTTTTGACCCACAGGGTATCTGCAAAGTCTACTGGCGACTTTTTGCAAAACAACGTTTTCCCGCCACTTTCGGTGGCCATCTTTAATTTCTGCGTAAAATGCAAAAATGAGTTTATCTACGAAACGAAGTGACATAGAGCGATTTCGACCAAATTTTTTACCCATAGGGTATCTGCAAAGTCTACTAGTGACTTTTTGCAAAACAACGTTTTTCCGCCACTTTCGGTGGCCATCTTGAATTTCTGCATAAAACTCAAAAACGAGTTTATCTCCTAAACGGATCGCGATAGAGCGATTTCGACGAAATTTTTCATATGCAGGGTATCTGCAGAGTCTATAAACAACTTTCCCAAAAATCATTTTTCCGCCACTTTTGGCGGCCATCTTGAATTTTCTGTGTTGAACACAAAAAGACGTTTATCTCGGAAACAGGGAGATAGAGCGATTTTGACGAAATTTTTGACACACAGGGTATCTGCAGAGTCTATCAATGACTTTTACCTAAAATCATTTTCCCGCCACTTTTGGCAGCCATCTTGAATTTCTGCGTAAAACACAAAAACGAGTTTATCTTGGAAACCGAACGAAATTTTTGACCCACGGGGTACCTGCAGAGTCTGTCAACGACTTTTACCTAAAATTATTTTCCCGCCACTTTTAGCGGCCATCTTGAATTTCTGCGAAAAAACGCACAAACACGTTTATCTTGAAAACAGAGCGAGAGACAGCGATTTAGACAAAATTTTTTACCCACAGGGTATATCGAGAGTGTAGTGGCGACTTTTTCCAAAAATAGTTTTCCAGCCAATTTTGGCGGCCATCTTGAATTTCTGCGTAAAATGATAAAACGTGTTTATCTCCTAAACGGAGGGCGATAGAACGATTTCGACAAAATTTTTGATCTACAGGGTATATCCAGAGTCTTTTTCCAAAAATCGTTTCCCCGCCACTTTTGGTGGCCATTTTGAATTTCTGCGTAAAATGCTAAAGTGCGTTTTTCTCGGAAACGGATCGAGATAGAGCGATTTTAATGAAATTTTTAAACTGCAGGCCATCTCCATAGCCTATTAACGACTTTTGCCAAAAATCATTTTCCCACCACTTTTGGCGTCCATCTTGAATTTCTGCCTAAAACCCAAAGCACGTTTATCGCCTAAACAGAGTGCGATAGAGCGATTTCGACAAAATTTTTTGACCCACAGGGTATCTGCAAAGGCTACTGGCAACTTTTTGCAAAACAACGTTTTTCCGCCACTTTTGGCGGCCATCTTGAATTTCTGTGTAAAACACAAAAACGAGTTTATCTCAGAAACGGAGCAATATAGAGTGATTTTGACGAAATTTTTTACCTGCAGGCTACCTGCAGAGTCTATTCACGACTTTCCCAAAAAATCGTTTTCCTGCCACTTTTGCCGTCCATCTTGAATTTCTGCGTTAAACGCAAAAACATGTTTATCTCGGAAACAGAGTGAGATAGATTCAAAATTTGAGACACCTCCTTCATGGGCTCAAATTTGAGCCTGTGACTGAGCCAGGTCTCAAGTTGAGCTTGTTTGTGAAATGCATTGAGTCTGAGTTCACAGACTCGGCAAAATATTTCCAAAATTTGAGACAAAGTCTCAACTTTTGAGTCTGACTCAAGGCTTAAGTCTGTTCATGAAACCGGCCCCTGGATGTATCACGTCCTGTCCTGGAAGTGAAACCGACCCAGATTTTTCTCGCCTTATTTGTGGATTTTTGTCCCCGACCCCCGACTTTTGCAACCGACCCTAGAGCCATAGAGTCGGTTATAGGGTCGGTTCCAGTGGAAACCCCCCATAAATTACTAATTTTATTTCACTACAATAGCTTACCATGTGTAACTGAATTGCTATCTCGGGTGACCGCAGGCCATGGCCAACATCTAAGAAAAATAGACATTTATAGTTGGCCGTTAGGTTTATGTTAGCTGGTACACAATCAACCCATGTTTTCTCAATGTCATCTGTCTAAAAACACTGTCAAAAATATCGGAAAGCATAAACCAGAGAAGTGTGAACTCTAAATACTTTACAAAGTGTACATTAGGCACATCTCTTTTCATTTAACTCAGTAAACTGTGCAAAAAATACAACTGAAACCATAGAATGGATAAGAGTGAATCGTGAATTACTCAGTGCATGGTACATAACATATTTTACATTAAACCCATGTTCTTTTATGGGCAATCTCATCCTAAGCAAAAAGTCTATACTGTAGAAGTGTGAACTCTGACTTGTTTATTTATGTTAACTTACATTGTGTAAACTAATCTCATAGTCTTTCAGTCTGAGTAAAATCAGTACTACGTTTGATACAATATACTGAAGAAATGTACAGTAAGCTCACCTTTGTTTAATGCTAATGTCACCTGTTCCAATAAATTGTGTCAAAACTAGATGGTGAAGTATGAACCACACATTAGCAAGTGTATTCTATGTGCACCTTTGGTCAATGTCAACCTCATCTGCCCCCATAAACTCTGGAGTACATCAGACAGAAATATATACCAGAGAAGTGTGAACTAGATATTTAAAATACAGTCAGTGACTGGGTGTCACTGATCAGTGCAGTGTGAACTCCCACTTATGGTATGTTTCATTAATAAGTGACATTTAGCATTGTAATGTGAACACTCTTGAAAAACTTAGTATGTTACGTGTGTGTTACTGGACAAGTGTGAATGCTGATATCACCATTGCCCTTTAACATATTTATAATGTGACAAGTTGTCAGACTTTGTAAACCCTTTTCTTTAGCACATTTGCATCAGGGTGTTTTGATGGATAAGTGTGAGTGAAATCCCTGTTCACACATACCCAACAACAGTAATTTGCCCATGTATCAAACTAATGCAAAAGATAACTTGTGGCACATTGTATAAGCATGTAGTGGGAGTGATGTAACCCTGTTCAAACTTACCTTGTAATGCACCTTGATGTAACCATGTTTCTGTACAGGTTTTCAATATCTGACACTTTGTCACTTATAAGGGAACTGTATTATGACACCCATTCACATTTATCTGTTAAAGGAACTGAAATTAAGCCATATTTTATCACTTTTGAAGCTGAATCAGAAATGTGGGGAATTTATGGTGTCAAAGTAAAAAAGTGTCAGATATTTGAGAATCATTCAGAATCACAGGTTCATAGTTTTTTTCTTAATGGACAAGTGTGAATTCGGATAAATGCATTACACTATCATGTCTGTACATGGTGACAAGATATCATTCTTTCAAGTCCCATTCAGAAACATGACATTGTGTACCCACTACACACTGTTTTTCTTGATAAAAAAGTGTGAATAGTGATATAATTTATTACGCTAATGTGTCTGTACATGACAACAAGATGTCAATTTTGACACTCATTCAGAAATGGGGACACTTTATCATGTCTAACTGGAGAAATGTAAGTAACAAATTCTCAGACTTCTCATCCATTACTGTGTTTTTATGAAGCTTGGAACTGCCAACAAAATTTAGACTATTTGGAATTCCAAATAGATATTTACCTAATGGAAAATCTGGAGGATCAGATGGCCTTGTTGGTGAACACCTAAAATGTAGTCCGCAAAGACTCTCGCATCTGATTGCTATGTGCTTCTCTGCTTTCTTTGTCCATGGCCACCTACCTTCACCAATGATTGAAACTACACTTGTACCTTTAATTAAAGACAAAGCTGGTGATTTATGTGATAAAAGTAACTATCGTCCTGTTGGTTTGTGTTCAGTTTTATCTAAAATACTGGAAGCTATCATACTGAAAAGAATAGAGAATTGTTTATATACTACAGCAAATCAATTTGGATTTAAGAAAAATCTCTCAACTGAAATGTGTATTTTTCTTCTGAAGGAGGTGGTTAATTTCTACAGGGAAAGTAATACAAGTGTTTTTCTATGTTTTATGGATGCAACCAAAGCATTCGATAGAGTAAATCACAGTAAATTATTTACTATACTCATTGACAGGAAGGTTCCTACATATCTGGTCAGGTTGTTGTATTTTTGGTATTCAGAACAACTTGTGTGTGTTAAATGGGGTGAAGAGACATCAGAATATTTTAAATGTACCAATGGTGTGCGTCAGGGAGGTATTCTCTCACCACTTCTTTTTAATGTGTATTTTGACCATGTCACTTCTAAACTAAATGACATACATGTTGGCTGTCTGCTTGGTAGTAGAATCTTAAACCATCTTCTGTATGCAGATGATCTTGTTTAGTTTCTCCCAGTGCCACTGGTCTTCAGAAACTAATAAATTGTTGTGTGCACTATGGACATTTATTAGACATACGGTTTAATGAAGCCAAAACAAAAATAATGCATGTATATAGTTCATCTGACAAAAAGTGTAAAGTTCCTTTCCCTGATATGTTAATGAATGCATCCTATATTGAGCAAGTTTCATGCTATAAATATTTAGGTTGCTATATCACATCTGAACTTAATGATGATAAAGACATTCTACGTCAGATTAGTAGCAATTATGCTAAAGGCAACATGTTATTGCGTAACTTTAGGTTGTGTTCTACTGAGGTTAAGAAGACACTATTTAAGTCATACCTGTGTAACATGTACTGTAGTACTTTGTGGAGTTCATACACTAAGAGCTGTTACTCAAAACTGACGTCGTCATACAATAATGCTTTTAGGTTTTTATTGGATTATCCCATGTATTGCAGTGCCTCACAAATGTTTGTAGAAAATAGCGTGAAATCTTTCAAAGAAATAAACAGGGTCTTGATTTTAGGAATTAGTAATCGAATATATACTAGTGAAAATACGTTGTTGAATGCCTATATCAATTGTACAGTATCAAAGCTTTCCAAGCTTTTAAAATTGTGGAATAAGAGTATTTATGTCTAGGTGACAATGTGACTTGGGTTTTTACAAAAGTTAGTGCTTTTTGGCATAGTTTTTATGAATATATTTGACTATTTGCTGTGTTTTTAAATCCTCTACATTCTTCAACTAACTATGTTTATGTATTGCCTATGTAATTTTTTTAACTTTACTGCTATGGACCAGTTTTATACATGTGTCTGAAATAAAGATTTATTATTATTATTATTTATAATTGTATCCCTGAAAAGTGGGAATACTATGGATCACACATGGTCATCGTCCACGTATGCGTCCGCGGCCGCATCCGCAGAGATTGTCTTGTGTTCAACCTACAAGCAACATTTCTTTTGGGATTTCTTTAAAACTTGTAAGAAGTGGCTTGCTATGGCAGAGATCTGGCCACCCTATGGTTTTGGTAGGCCAGGAGTCAAAATTAGGCTCTGGGGAGTCAAAAATGTCTAAAATTTTGACTATTGCTTGTGTTCAAGCTGTAGTGCACAGTTTCTTTCAGATTTATTTTATATTTAGTGCATGATTTTATTACGCTACAATAGCTTACCATGTGGGACTTAATGCTGATCTCGGGTTGCCACACCCGGGGCCAACGTCTTAGAAAAAAAGATTGTTCTTGTTAGCCACCAGATATACTGGTAGTTGTCGTCACGTGATAACTTCTGACCAATCGTCCTACTTTCTCGTTGGCCACGATTGACTGGTAGCAGTTTGTAAATATACAGACATTTCTATTTATTTCTCAGTTCTTACTTATTGTTGGAGGCTAATTTTTATTGCGTTAATACATCCTATCCAATGGACAATAGCTTATCCGGTCGGCGCAGACCGGCCCGCCAAACGCCAGAAAAAGACGTCCTGTGTTACCACCGGCAGGTCGGTCCGTAGTACTTGTGCACTCGCCAGATGGCGTGTCATACTTCCTTCCTGTCTAGACAGAGTGACGTCATAGCATCTTTTTCGTTTGGCGCGTGCTTGTGCACAAGGAAAAATTTTATCAGCAGTTTTTTGGTGAATTTATTAAGTTCTTGAAGGACTTTCTTTTCTTTGAGTATTTTATTTTACTGCTACATACTCATAGCACACTATGTCGTCCCCTGGACAAAAAAGGGGCAGTTGTGGCCACGCCATGGCGGGATTTGATGGACATGCCTTTTGCGCCCGCTGTAGGGAGAAGGGAAAGGGTGAGGAACCCTGTATTTCTAACAAAGACACTACGGAATGTAAGTTCTGCAATCTTTTTTCTCCAGAGCAACGGGCTCAGCTTGCAACTCCCTCTTACAAAATCAAGAAGGAGAAACGGGAGGCCAAGCGCGTGGATAACCCCACACCCACTGAGGACATTGCCCTAGTAGATCCTGCTAGCGTCTCCGTTATAGGGGCTGTGGGTGGAGCCGCTTCTTCTCAGTCACCATCAGTTCCGCCTGAAAAGAAACCCAAGAAGGACAAACCTAAGGCTAAGAAAGCTGCCTCTTCTAGTACGGATGACAGATTTTCAGCACTGGATGCTAAGTGGTCTGAACGTTTTAACAGGCTGGAGGCCTTGTTGCTGGCTCGATCTGTGGAACCTTCATTCTCTGCGGATGTCAGGGTTACCCCTGTACACTCACCACCAGCCACTGTCTCTAAGGACTCAGAGCCTTTCTTTCAGCCTTCTCACCGACCTGTGGACCCTATTGCTAAGCGCACTGGCCCAGACTCTGATGCTGCTTTGCAGCTGTCGGCCGGCAAGCTTCCTCCAGGTTCTTCTTCTTCTTCTACGCGCACTGGCCCAGACATTACTGCCACCAAGCAGCAGTCGGCCGGCAAGCCTAAGTCAGATCTCCCTTCCAAGACTTCATCAGGGCGCACTGGTCCAGACGTCGCTTCTAGTAAGCATAAGTCGACCGGCAAGCCACACACCGACCCTCACCGACAGGCTGCATCGTCGGGACAGAAATCTGTCAGATCAACTTCCGACCGACCTCTCACCGACCGACCCTCATCTGCAGGTCTCACTGGTTCGGAGTCACCTACCCTTCTTAAGTCGTCTGGCAAGGATAGCATATCCAGTGGAGAGTCGGATGCGGAGAGCAGTTTTTCAGACACGCCCCCCCTGGAACTTTTTGTAGAAGAGGGCGAGCTCTCTGATGAGCATGAATCAACCGAACAGGAGTTACCAACGTCGGAAGAACAAACATATAGAGAGACTATGCGAGGGATACGTTCCTTTATGGGGTGGTCACATGTGCCAGACGTAGATAGTTCCAACCCGTCTGATGACAACCCTTTTGCTGGCCCCAAGGCACCGGCTCCTAGTAAGATCTCAGTCCATATGCCAACGGAAGACTGGCTCTGCAAGAAACTTAGCAAACTGAATCTTACCTTGGTTGAGGGATACCCCTCCCGTACTGCAGAGGCCGGTAGTCTACCCATGGATCAATTCTTGAGGCCACCACGCCCTCAGTCGAAGTGGTACGGGCTTTATTCAGAACAACAGGCTGATCCGACCAAAGTCACTTCTTGGAGTATGGGACATTCTAAGCTTAACAGCAGTTTTGGTCGGATAGCTAGAAAGGCGGCTTTGGCATCGACACCACCAGCCTCACGCAGAATCTCTCAGGATACACTCCGGAGGTGGGAAAGGACTACTAGGGAAGCTTCTGTAGTGTGCAATCAGGCCGCTAGCTTCAACCGCTGCCTTTTCAAGGTGCAGGCCGACATGCAGTCACAGCATAGGACAGTCCGTAATGAAGGCAAGGGAAAAGGGTCAGCCAAAGTTTCAGAAGCCACAGAGGAGTTGCAGTTTCTGATGGAGTTTAACTCCAGTATCACCCAGGCTGCAGCTAAGGCGATGGAACACTTGTCAGAATTTGTATTTTTTACCATGGGTAATCTTACTCTGGCTAGGAGAGACTCTTATCTCAACCATTTAAAGAATGGTATCAAGCCGGACACGTTTGCTGCTCTCAGGACTGGCCCTCTGCACATCAGTACTCTCTTCCCAGAGTCAGCTATCAAACGGGCCGAAGAGGAGATCTCACATTATGATAACAAAAGCCAGCCGACAGCTACATCTTCACGAGGGAAAGCACGCTTTCACCCGTATGAGAGACAGGATAAGAAACAGGAGGGTCGGTCGGACAACAAGCAGGATAGACCCGCATGGAAAAACATCAACCGAAGGCAGTTTAGACGACCTAAAGGCAAGGGTGCTAACTTCTCTTCACGTTCTGCCAAGGGCCAGCAGCCGTATAAATGACAATCACTGTTACAACAGGACACGGCTGCTGGCCGGGAGCACCTCCACAGAACTGACTTTGAACTCAAATATAAATGTAAACTTGCATGTTGTCTCATTTGTTCCTTCTGCACCCGGGCCTCCGCAAAAGAAAGGTCTAAGTCCCGGCGTGTCAGACTGTCAGTTGAAAAAAGATCTATTAAATTCTGTGAAAGGTGTTTCTTGTGTCACTCAATTGTCTTGTGTGAATCCTGTAACAAATGTCCCAAATGCTGCACAAAATCTGCCTGTAGGGGCCAGGCTTCAAAACTTTTGGCAAACTTGGCTGGATCTAGGGGCCGGTCCGAAAATAGTTCAAATCCTGAGAGAGGGTTACACCCTTCCCTTTCGGATCCGGCCACACCTTACAAGGTCTCCGACGGTCATAAGCCGTTATGTAGATCCCCACAGGAACAGCTACCTGTTGGAGGCATTGCATCAGCTTATAGACAAGAATGCAATAGAATTGGTCCACAATCAGACATCTCTAGGGTTTTTCAACCGACTTTTTCTGGTGCCCAAGCCCAACAACAAGTGGAGGCCTATACTGGACCTAAGCAAACTCAATCTTTTCCTCAAGGTGGAAAAATTCAAAATGGAGACACCGGAAACCATCAGAACATCCCTCCAGCAAGGGGAGTGGGTAACCTCAGTAGACTTCAAGGATGCCTACTTCCACATACCAATACAGGCTCAATCCAGGAAATATCTCAGATTTCATGTCCAGGGCCGGACATACCAGTTCAAGGCGTTACCCTTTGGCCTGTCCACAGCGCCCATGGAGTTCACTGTATTAGTAAAGGAGGTGAAATTGATGGCCATACGCACGGGTATAAGAATCCACCAGTACCTAGACGACTGGTTGGTGAGAGCCAGATCCCAAGAAACTTGTCTCCGACATACCCAAATCCTCGTCAGAATGTGCCAGGATCTAGGTTGGCTGGTAAATTTAGAGAAATCAGAGCTGGTACCCAAACAGGTCTTCGACTTCATAGGTTACCAGTTCGATCTCAGATCCGGCCGGGTCAGACCGACCCCGGACCGGTGGCAAAGTCTTCAGGACAAGATAGAAGCACTCCTTGTATTACCGGCCTGTCCGGTCCGACAGTTCATGTCCCTCATAGGCCTGCTGACAGCCACGGAAAAACAGGTTCACCTCGGCCGGCTGCACATGAGACCCATACAGTGGCATCTCAAAAACAGTTGGCGGGTACCAGAATCTCTAGAGAAGATTATCCCTCTTCCAAGATCCCTGCACCCTCACTTACGATGGTGGCTAGAGGAAGACAATGTACTTCAAGCCCAACCATTACACCCAGTAAGACATGCTCTGCAAATATTTACAGACGCATCAAAAGAAGGGTGGGGCGCTCACTTAAACGAGTTCACTGCAAGAGGGTCCTGGTCGGTGCCGGAAACCAAGCTGCACATAAATTACCTGGAACTCAAAGCGGTGTTCCTAGCTCTCAAAGAGTTCCAAGACCTCTGTGCAGGCAAGATAGTGTTAGTGGCAACCGACAACACTACAGTAGTCGCTTACATAAACAAGGAAGGAGGCATGAGGTCGGGCCCACTGTGTGCCCTACTGTGGAGGATCTTGACCTGGTGTTCCCAGCGACAAGTGACTCTAAAAGCCCGACACATTCCAGGCCACTTAAATGTGATAGCGGACAAGCTATCCAGGCTGGGTCAGACCATTCAAACAGAGTGGTCCCTCCTCCCAGAAGTTTTTCAACAAATATGCAAGCGATGGCACCTCCCTCGAATAGACCTGTTTGCCACGAGGTTCAACCACAAGTTACCTCAGTTTGTGTCTCCAGTACCGGACTCCCTGGCTGTAGCAGTGGATGCACTCACTCTGCCATGGGAGGACCTGGATGCATACGCCTTCCCACCGACCGCCATATTGGGCAGAGTGGTGGAGAAACTACTGGACTCCCCGTGCAAGAGACTCATTCTGATTGCCCCGGGGTGGCCCAACATGCCTTGGTTTTGGGACTTGGTGAACATGTCCAGCCAGGTCCCCCTCAGCCTACCCAACCTGCCCAATCTGCTAACACAGCCCTTCAATCAGATCCCTCACAGAAATCTGACAAATCTAAATCTCCATGCCTGGCTCCTAGAGCCACAAAGATTAAAGAACAGGGCTTCTCTGAGGCAGTGGCAGCAAGGATTGAGGCTCCTCAAAGAAGATCAACCAGATCAGTCTATGAGGCAAAGTGGACCATTTTTACAAAGTGGTGCGTCACTAATCAGGTGGACTTCAGGTCTCCACCTGTAAAGTCGGTGGCTGATTTCCTAATGTACCTTTTTGAGGACAAGAAGTTACAGCCCAGCACCATTGACGGATACAGGTCTGCCATTGCTGATAAACTAGGTGATACCTCGGTTAATATCAGCAAAGATGGTAATCTCATTCGTCTCTTGGACAGTTTCCATAGAGACAGACCCAGAGGGCGGAGGGGAATACCCTCCTGGAACCTTTCCCTGGTCCTACACCAGCTGACAAAGGCTCCCTTTGAACCTCTTAGAGAGGCATCTCTGAAGCTTTTGACCTTCAAAACTGTTTTCCTTTTGGCCCTAGGCTCGGGCAAAAGAAGGAGTGAGATTCATGCATGGCAACATAAGAACATCAGACACCAGTCGGACTGGTCTAAGGTGTCTCTGTTTCCGTCTCCCAGCTTTCTTTCCAAGAACCAGCTGGCCAAAGAGGGCCCAGAGAGTGTAGCCCCAGTGGTCATTCCTGCCCTGGCTCCTACCCTGGATAGATCCCTCAAGTCTGATAGATCTCTTTGTCCAGTCAGAGCTTTGCGCTACTATTTGGACAGGACTTCAGACAGTAGGCAGGACAAAGAATTAGTTTTTGTCTCCTTTAAGAAAGGCTTCGACAAGGACATCTCGCCTGCCACTATCTCCTCATGGATCAAGCAAACTGTGATCCTATGCTATGAGCTCTCTGATCACCAGGCCCACACCCTACATCAAGTCAAAGCTCATGATGTAAGGGCCTTTGCTGCTTCTAAGGCCTTCCAATCGGGAGTCTCCTTGGAGCAGATCTTATCAGCCTGCCACTGGAAATCTCATAATACCTTCACACAACTCTATCTGAAGGATGTGGCTTGGGCCGACTCAGAGCTCTACCATCTTGGACCGGTTGTGGCTGCTCAGCAGATCCACCAACAGACTGGTACCTAGAGGAGATTTGTACAGATGTAAATAGTTGTACATATTTGTATAGATGTTGCACATATAGTTAATAATAAAAAAAAAAAAAAAAAATTCTCTGGACGTGCTTCCTCCGGGAGGTTGAATTCTAAGGGACTGAACTCATCCCTCTCTTCCCCTACCTCAGAGCAGGTCTGAAGCAAAAAAAGGGGGGGGGGGGCAAGGTCGACTGACGGTTCCATTCCGGATAACCGGATGATGATATTCGACCATAGCCTTAAGGGTTATTGACTTCAAGGTCTAACCAGGCTTTAAAAAAGGGGATTATCATTATTCCTAACATGAGTTCACATTTTAGTCCCTAGTAACTTACCCGCCATCCAAGCGGTAGTTATTCAGCTATTGTCCATTGGATAGGATGTATTAACGCAATAAAATTGCAAATTTAATAAGTAAATTAAATTTTTATAAGTTAATACCCTATCCAATGGACGCGCAAGACCCTCCCACCTACCCCGCTTTTCAACTTACTAGGGGTCTAATAGGTCTAGACAACGAAAAAGATGCTATGACGTCACTCTGTCTAGACAGGAAGGAAGTACGACACGCCATCTGGCGAGTGCACAAGTACTACGGACCGACCTGCCGGTGGTAACACAGGACGTCTTTTTCTGGCGTTTGGCGGGCTGGTCTGCGCCGACCGGATAAGCTATTGTCCATTGGATAGGGTATTAACTTATAAAAATTTAATTTACTTATTAAATTTGCAAATTGCTTTGTTTGCCCAAAAACCAAAAAAGCACATCATCCGGCACTTACACTTCCCCACAGTAAAAAAAAAAAAAAAAAAATTGTGTGAATGATTGTGTGAATGTTAAACAAATATAAATAAACTTCCAACACAAAGCAGAAAAAAAAAAAAAAAAAAAAAAAAAAAAAACGCTAAGAAATCAAAGTGAAACCACCACCACCCAAACAAAACAAAATTTTAAAAAAATCCCCCCCCCCCAAAAAAAAAAGAAAAAAAGATGTGGACCCAAAAATGTGGAGTCAAACCCACAATCCCTAAAAAACAAAGTTGTAGACTCAAACCCACGTCCCCCAAAACAAAGATGTGGACCCATGTCTGTTACGGTCACGGGCAAACACGGTAGCAATTACCGGTTGTCTTTAAGTTGTAACAGAAAAAAAAGCAAAAGTTTAACTTAACAACAAATTTATTTAACAATTAATAAGAATGATTACAGTCAACTGGTATACTCTTAACCATACACACACTGATACAATAATGAAACCTATCTGACCTGACCACTGTGACTAACAGTTAAGTTTATCCACCGTATCCAGCAATCTGTCCTGTAATCCGTCCTGTGGTCTGTCCTGTGATCTGTCCAGTGTTCACTCACACACAGATATCTATATCCTGTGATCTGTACAACGCTCAACAACACAAAATATCCTTGTCCTGCTATCCTTTGTATATCCAATCACACAGAATGTCTGTCTGGAGATATTCAGAGAGTTTACACAACTGTACTGTCTGCTCCAAGATGTGGACAATGTCCAAAATGCAGTAAATTCACTCTCTGTTATATGAATGTACAATATCCCAAAATATCCAAAGTACAATAAATCTATCCAGACAATGTATCCAATTCATTACAGTAAAGGTTCACAGCAACACAAGCAATATTATATTCCAAGACACAATGGCATTCCTTATAGCCAGTGAATACTAAGTTCACTTGTGGTCAGGTGTACAGTCATTATATAGTCTATGAGTCTTACAGAACTAGCATGAAGTGAAGTAAACATCAGTAACTAGATCAAGTGAGGAAGTTCTAGAGACTACTGGCAATGTTTCCCCAAATCTAACATAACCACTGGGGGGGGGGGGATTTCCCCCAGTCTGTAAACAGGTCAATAAACATCATAATACAAAAATCAATAACTCCCCTACTTTAAATGTTAACACATAAAAAGAATCAATAACACAATTACCTTATAGGGCAATATATAAACATAAAGCTCAGATTAAGCAATGTACACAGTGCCCATACATGTCCCTGTCTCCCAAAACCCAATATTAAATAAAAAGCCACATCCACACTGACAGACCAAAAAACGTGAGCCCTAACAAAATATTCAAAGAGGTGTGTAGCAAGGGAGTGATAAACTGAGAAAAAAAAATTGAATTAACTGGGACTGCAAAGCTTGCATTTTTTTCTGGCCAATTTCCTAGCGATTTTTTTTCTTGTAAATTCTTGGCAGGAAATAGTTACAGGTATTTATTTGGAAACTTTTTCTTTAATACCACTTTGCAAATTATTTTTTAGGAGAATAAAGCCAGGTCATGTTGGGGTGGGATGTCTACATTGTTAAGTGAGGACCTGGGTTTGAATCTGTGATATAATTTGTCTTTTTTTCAACTGAATGTGGGATGGATTTGTGTTTGTGATGGGGAATATTTGTGGAGATATTGAATTTGAATTAAAATGTTGGAAATTTGGGGTTATTTTTTGGGAAGTAGCACTTTGCTTAATAAAAGTTGTTGGATTATTTGGGTAGTTCTGAAAAGGACTGATATATGACAGCATCTTCTCCCCCTCAGTCTTCTTAAACTCTGTCCTCATGCCCAGCCAGCGCCCCCACGTCATTGAAGTAGTCTTTCAGTAGGTCTTGTTGATGTTTGCCCTGCCTCAATGGGTTTCTGAAGTTCTCTTGATGTCTCTGTTCCGCCTGGTCCCCTTGTTGTGGTTGTATGTCGTGGGCTGGAGTGGGTGGTCTGTCTGCTCCCCCCTGATGGCTTCTTAACATGTTATGTAGTACCACACATGTTAACACAATGTCTGTCACAACTGTTGGCCTCTACACCATGGTGGTAAACAGCATCCTAAATCTCATAACAAGTATACCAAATGAGTGCTCGACCACCCTCCTCCCCCTGGATATCCTGTAGTTGGCTATTCTCTCTTCTCTGGTCAGTTGTTGTCTAATGTAAGGCTTGACCAGCCAAGGCATCAGGGCAAAGGCGTTGTCCTCCAGCAGGAAGTAGTGTAGATCTGGCCTCCCAGGTCCTAGTGGTTCAGGTGGTGGTAATCCCAAGGTTCCATTCTCAATTCTTCTTTTCAATTTGCTGTGGTTGAATATCTGTGCATCAGATGATGACCCACTGGACCCCGCGTTGACCCACAGGAACTTGTAATCTGCATCGACTAAAGCTAAAAGTACCAGAGAGAAGTAGTCCTTGTAGTTGAAATATTCACTGCCAGACTTCTTGGGTTTCTTGATAGTAATATGCTTTCCATCTAGTGCACCGACTGCATGGGGGACACTCCATCTGTGTCTAAATCTTTCTTCAATTTTCTTCCAGTCTTCCAGATCAGTGGGGCACACCAGAGGCTCTTGTTGAAATTCTTTCAAAATGGCTTTACAGACGTGGAGGATAAACTTGCAGATGGTCATTCTTCCAACCCTCCAGTGGTTTTGCAGTGAGGTGTAGCTTTCCCCTGTGGATAAGTGTCTCAAAGTAACTGCCAGTTTCAAGCCGACTTCCAGTGGGTGCCTAGACTTTCATCAAGTCCTTTTGTCTAAGGTATTATATGAGGACTGAATGACCTTTTTACCAGAATGTGGGGCTGACAAAAGGACTTTTCTCATAGTTCACAGGAAGTGGCTGGCCACCTAGTGAGAAAAACACACACTGCAATTATGGGAAAAGTCACCAAAGACTGTCAGCCAATGAAACTACCTGTATTTGTATCCAAACTACAACACTATAAAATTATAAATACACCCACTCCAGTCCATGTGGTTTAGCTCCCCTGTGGCTGATCAGCCCCTGATATTCTTCCTTTATTTCTCTAGACAGAAGCTTTTTTTAATCATCAAGTGGGTTCATAATGATTTCATGTATGTCCGATTTGCTGGAATGAGAAATACAAAGTCTTGGAGCAAGTCTAGTGGCTTTCTGAAGTTGGTGATTGACTTCCTGAGGTGGGGTGATTCTTTCTTAAATCAAATAAAACAAGATGCACTCAGAGAGAGCAAAACGCTCGACTCGATGTGACCAGTCTCACAAGTGTTATAAAGTATAACACACATCCATCATGGTGGCATTTCCAGAAATTCTGGAGGCTTCTTGGTATCCAATATATTAATTGGATCTTTCCTAAACTATAATCACTCCTTCCCATGGCTAGTCCCTTCCTACTTCAAATTTGACATCAAAATTTATTAATTACTTTTGAAGAAATATGAAGTAGAAAGCTAAAATCATTAAAATACATTGAAATGGGACCTATGAAAATTCATGATTTTTTTGTATCCAAAATATGATCCACGTCTTTCCCAAAAATTAGTAATTTCTTCCTTTCACCAGGTCCTACTCACAAATTTTTTATAAAGATCTGTTCAGTAGTTCTGGAGTAATCTAAACACCAAAAACAGGCAGACAAATAGACAAAAAAGCACACAACAAACATAAATTCCTGGTAGAGGTAAAAATATTGGTTAAAAGCCACTTCTTGGTCAAAATTACTCAGGGTAAATTTTTGTGATGGACTGTCAAGAAATTGAAACAAACAAACAAAAAAAAAACAAAAAAAACAGAAATAAATAAACATGACAAATACACCACTTCCCTCTCAATTGTATTTATGTCAATTTCAAGACATAAATTTAATGAGAAGAAGTATAGCACACGTATCACAAGCTAGGTTTTGTGACCTCACAATGACAATTGCATTGTGACATCATTAAGTAATGACATCATCAGACAGCAAAATATTGATTTTTTTACTTATGCAATAAAGAAAATCAGATTTCTCTGTATATGCCCAATTGATCTATTATTGTCCATCAAGTTGAACACTTTATCTTGGTTAAAGTTTTTTTTTTTGAACGGTAAAATTTTAGATGCCGTGTTTTTTTCTTTTCTTTTTAAAAGACCTTTAAAAAAATTGCTAAAAAAACCTAAAAACAAAAATTAAAAAAAAAAAAAAATTTAGAATTGACTGGTATTGAACCCCAACCATGAGATTACAAGTTCTACACATTACACTCACAGCCACAGAGGATATCTGATGAGGCAAGAATTTATGAGGAGGAAATCCTATCATGATATTGATTTTTGAAGACAAGTAGGTTTCACTGTATATACCCAATTAAAATTTTAAAAACCTGTCTCCTGACTTTAATTTTCAAACAAATTACACCAAATTTGGAAGATCCCGTCTGTGCCCCATGAAATATCTACCCACCAAATTTGAGCTCGATTGATGGTATAGTTTTTGAGTTATAAGGGCAAAACGGTGCACAGACAGACAGACTGACAGAAACAAACTGATTACAATAACCCTCTCCGATCATCGAGCGTTAAAAATGCTGGCTCCATCCTGGTGAAATTTCTGTAGCCTGGTATGTCACTTGTGATCAGTTCATCCAAAAGTGTTCTGTAGCAACCTCTCTCTTCCCTCTGATGTATCTAGGGCAGGATCCATGGATTCTGTGGCTTCCTTCTGGGGGGTGGGGGTGATGGCGATGCTGGGTTGGCAGGTGCTGGGTTTGGCTGTCTTCTGTAGATTGTAATCACAAGATATAAAAATAAATTTAATTCAATAAAAAGCAGAAGGACCCTCAAGTTGTCTATCAGTTACTCTTGATGTGTTCCTGTCATCTTTGAAGTGTGAAATGAATGGAACATCACAGGGGAGTGGGGTTTATATAATGTGATATGCATCCCGATTCTGGATCCCGACTATAGATCCCGACCAAAACAATCAGTCCTGTCGGGAAGGGTCGGGAACATGCTCTCGGCTTGTCTGTTTGTCTTTACGGCTTGTCTGTTTGTGATCCGGCTTGTCTGTTAGGGTTTAGGGCTTGTCGTTCTACGACTGGCCATGCAAAAAAGGTTCCTGACCCAACGGCTTGTCGGGATGGCCATTACGTCCTGTCTGTAAGTGTACCGTCCTGTGGGGGATTTCATAACCGACTCGCCATTTTCGCGCCATTTTTTCTACGACCCTATGACTTTTGCAACCAACCCTAGAGTCGTAGGGTCAGTTACAGGGTCAGTTCCAGTGGATACACTGCATAAAGGAAGGTGGGCGATGACAGCAGGCACGTCAACATTAATTAAACTTTGAATTACTGGTCGGGGTTAGACATTTTATCCAGGTTGGTTTTGCAAACATGGTCCAGTCACAATGCAACGTTGAAATCAAGTTGAAATTATTCAGATTCAATGGTAGTGGGTGGGGCCTAGGGGGAATCCTTGTCCAGTCACCTGACCAGTGACATTATAGGTCACATAATGGGTGAAGGACAGGTAGTAGGCGGAGCCTAAGGGAAAATGCTTAAGCAGTCACATGACCGATGACATCATAGTGATTGACAGATGGTAACAATAATGGGCGTTAATGTGCAGATATCATATGGTATCCAGGAATAATAATGATAATAGTGAAAATAATTATTATAATGATGTCAGATAACAAGCTACATGAGGGTGAATTTTAGTGAAAATGGTGTTTTTATGCGTGGGTACCCCATCCCAGGATATTTTTTGACAAAGTTCCCTAAAATCCCCTATTATTGCTCACTGCCATCTTGTATGACATCACGCGTGATATCATTATGACATCACCATAGTTGATAACAGGTTGAAATTAGGTTGTGCAACATCATCAACTAAAAATCAACCTGATTTCAAAGTCAAAAATTTTGTTTGAATCCTGGATCAGATAATGACGTTGATGCCAAGTCTAAATTAGGTTGTGCAACGTCATCAACCAAAGACCAACCTGATTTCAACGAGATTTTACGACGATTACCGCATTACAATCACTCAGGCTCAGCCTTTGTGATTCTAATATCGCTCAACATTAGTAAAATGTCCTATAACCCCCTGCTCGTCATTGTCTATTTCTATAACAATACTTAAATAAGATAACCTTACTCGCAAAATACACCTGTCCTTATATACATTTCCTTATCCACATCTGTGATACCCTGGAGGTTTTGGTATAAAGCATTGAACTATCATATGCATCTGCAAAATAACCAACTCAATCCTTTTTTTGCGGATGCGGATGTAAGATCACTGCGTTATACCAAAATATCTAGGGTATTACAGATCCGGATAAGGACGCGGGTACAGACGCAGTTAAGGACAGGTATATTTTCAGCCTAAGTAAATAATAGATCTAAGTAAGGGATGGATTAATATTCACTTTAAGTTTTTCTTGCACTTTTTATTCAGGAAACAAAAGTTAGGAATGTCCAGTTTCATCATTGCTTGAAATGTAAGAAATACTTGAAATCTAACCAATATCTGAAAAAAAATAAGGTAAATTAAATAGATATTAATTCTTATTATCGCTTCATAATTGATTCTTAACATGAGTGTTGTTTTTTTAACACCCATATAGCTTTCTAACGTTTGGCCAACATCGGCACATCCGTCGGTCTGATGGTGTATGTGGGCGGCTTAGATTGGGAAGTATTTTTTTTTTGGAAGTGGCCTATTTCTGATTTCTCTCTATTATTTTGGGAGCATTTCATTTTTAGAACAGTTCCAAAGTTCTCCAAGTTTCTGAGGGAAAGCTTTAGAAATCATAAGTCACATGATCTGTTGTAAAGAAATGTCCTTCCCCATGATGTTTTCACAAAAAATATATGTATATGTTTCATAAAACAAAGTTTAATGTAAGGTTAAGTAAAATCCTGATATTGTTATATGAAATAACATGAATTTTGAAAGTAAATAAAATGTGGTTGTCATTGGCAATGGTTATAAATTTCCATAAAATACACAAATTTAATCCCCTAAAGTATTTTATAAAAGAATTTTGTTGTGGATTGTCATTACAGAGCAATAAATATTTTAAATTTATAAAAGTTGGGTATGATGTTATTATAGATTGTGTTAATATTTGATGTTTATTTTAAATGTCTCTTTTTGGATTTCCTTCATGAAAGGTGTTAGCCAGGGCTTAGGCTTAAAGACTTTGGTCTCCACTTTAAAATTTGAAATGGCTGTAAATAAAGTATACAGAACACCTCAGGTTCATAAAATTATACAAGGGGTCTCCAGAGGTCTTGTTATTATTTGACATTGTTCATCTTTTGTGTGGACATTAAGTGCTATAAAAGGTTATTTTGGCATTAGGCACATTTTGCTTTTATTATCCACCATTATGTTTGAATAATAAGTAAAATATTTCAGTTTAGGAAAAGAACAACAAAAGATATATCATATGGGGTGCAAATGAATGTAAACAGAAGAGTATTCTTAAGTTATGGTTTTTCATCCATTCCTCTATGCATTTTAATGCAAAAGAAACGAGAAAGAATCCCTGTAATAATACCTTTCTGAAAAAAAATGTGCACAACATATTATCGATGTAATAGCTTCAGAACTACTTCCTGATTCTTCTGTTTGTTTTACCCACTTCACCTTTCAAGGTCGTTTGTCGGGTATTGTTTTCACCCATGGTGTCCGGATGGGCAGGCGGGTGGCGGGAAAAGTTTGTCTGGCCTGTATCTCAGAAACCATGAGGTGTAGGAAGTTGATAATTGGTAGGAACATTGGTTGGGGGTTGTAGGTGTGCAGCATCATGGTGTGACCTTGATTTGACCTTGCGGTAGTGACCTTGTACTATAAAATCTTGTACAAGCTATCGGTATATCTTAGAACCGTAAGGTGTAAGAAGTTGATACTTGGTAGGGACATTGGTTTGGGGGTGTAAGTGTGCAACGTCATGGTTTGACCTTGATTTGACCTTTGACCTTGCTGTAGTGACCTTGACCTACAAAATCTTGTATGGGTTATATCTCGGAAACTGTAAGGTGTGGGAAATTGATACTTGGTAGGGACATTGGTTAGGGGTGTAGGTGTGCAACGTCATGGTGTCACCTTGATTTGACCTTTGAGCCTGCTGTAGTGACCTTGAACTATAAAATCTTGTCCGGGCTATATCTCGGAAACCATAAGGTGTAGGATGTTTATAGTGGTAGGGAGATTGGTTAGAGGGTGTAGCTATGCAACATCATGGTGTGACCTTGCTGTAGTGATCTTGAACTATAAATCTTGTCCAGGCTATATCTTGAAAACCGTAAGGTGTAGAAAGTTGATACGTGGTAGGGACATTGGTTAGGGGTTGTTGGTGTGCAGCATCATGGTGTTACCTTGATTTGACCTTTGACTTTGTCGTAGTAACTTCGACCTATAAAATCTTGTCCAGGCTATATCTTGAAAACCGTAAGGTGTAGAAAGTTGATACTTGGTAGGGACATTGGTTAGGGGTTGTAGGTGTGCAGCATCATGGTGTTACCTTGATTTGACCTTTGACTTTGTCGTAGTGACCTTGACCTATAAAATCTTGTCCAGGCTATATCTCGGAAACCATAAGGTGTAGGATGTTTATAGTGGTAGGGAGATTGGTTAGAGGGTGTAGCTATGCAACATCATGGTGTGACCTTGCTGTAGTGATCTTGAACTATAAATCTTGTCCAGGCTATATCTTGAAAACCGTAAGGTGTAGAAAGTTGATACGTGGTAGGGACATTGGTTAGGGGTTGTTGGTGTGCAGCATCATGGTGTTACCTTGATTTGACCTTTGACTTTGTCGTAGTAACTTCGACCTATAAAATCTTGTCCAGGCTATATCTTGAAAACCGTAAGGTGTAGAAAGTTGATACTTGGTAGGGACATTGGTTAGGGGTTGTAGGTGTGCAGCATCATGGTGTTACCTTGATTTGACCTTTGACTTTGTCGTAGTGACCTTGACCTATAAAATCTTGTCCAGGCTATATTTTGGAAACCATAAGGTGTAGGATGTTGAAAGTGGTAGGGAGATTACTTAGGAGATGTAGGTGTGCAGCATCATGGTGTGACCTTGATTTGACCTTTGACCTTGCTGTAGTGACCTTGACCTCTAAAATCTTGTCCGGGCTATATTTCGGAAACCGTAATGTGTAGGAAGTTGATACGTGGTAGGGACATTGGTTGGGGGTTGTAAGTGTGCAACATCATAGTGTCAGCTTGATTGTACACTGTCACCGACGATTAATCGAGCACATGTCTAATCGTCCACCCACTATTAACAAGTCCATGTAATGCTATATATATCAGCGTATGTTAAGCGTATGTATAGCAGTATACACTAGTGAAATAGATTGAAATATGCTTTCATCTGAGTCAGGTTGCATTTTATCCCACTTTATGAAAACAACTAGTGCCTTGTTATGAAAGGGTATGTACAAGCTAAGCTGGCCAAGTTGTAGAACTGAAAAATAAGTAAGGTAAACTGTTGGTGGTTTATATTGCAGTAATCCTGACCAACTACCCTAATGTAATCATATGTCAATATTTACAATACGTAATTTACTCTCCACTGCTTCAGTCTGTCAAAAAACCCTGATCATGATGGGACATGAACAATGTGCTGAACATTATGTTAAAACCAAAATCTAATTTACAAATGAAAAAAAAGCCAAAAAAATTGAACTGGAAAGGCTTTTCCTTTCAGTCTACTATTTGAAGTTACATTCTTCAATTGCCAAAACCTCCCCACACAGACTGTCCGAACCTTCCTTTTTTATGTCAGCTGACCGACAAGTCAGCTGACATTATAGCTTCAGTCTGTGGTGTCCGCGTCCGCATCAACAACTTCTTCAAAAGTACAAGGCCCAGAGGCATGCTGTTTTTTTTAAAGATACATTATCTATTGTATATGAAAAATTGTTTAAGGCATGCAGATCTGTTGTTTGTTGTCTAGAGCCATTACAAGTGAGGTACTTGTATGTTTTCCGCCTACATTTTACACCTTAGCAGTTAATTTGCATCTGCAAAGCAGTAGATTAGATTACATTAAAACTTCGAACTTTACTTCTGAATACCATTTGGAGGGCACAACTTTTGTGTCCTTTTCTTCTTTCACTTCTACTCTGAAACTCAAAACACACAGTCAGCTGACACAGAGCCCGTTGACGGGCATTGATTGCTTGTTTAAAATTAAACCTCCACAACATGTTTTTTTTTCTCTTTACATGTTAAATTATCAAAATATTTCAAACTACTCACTAATTAATGTTTGTACACAACAATTTCAATAATCTTAGAATGACAAAAATCCTTACATGTTCCTATTTTCTATGTTTACCTTACAATTTCCAACAAGTTTAACTGTCCTGTTGTGCGTGTATTGATTTAACCCATGACTGAGTTTATGAAATCTTATTATCTGAGCAGTTATGATGATCAGTAATGCAAAAAAATATGTTTTTTTGGCTTTTCGTGACATTATAGCATCACTCTGTCCACGTACACATCTCCATCTGGGTGAACAACTTCTCCAAAAGTACAAGGCCAAGAGTCATGCTGTTACTTTTAAAAGATACTTTATCTCTTCAAGATGATTAACTGTTCAAGGCATGCAAATCAGTTTGTTCATCTGATTCCCAGAGCTTTAGAAGTGAGAACTCCCATCCAAAGTGTGAAAAATTCAACACTCGATCATAATTAAGCGTCCCTTGAAAAGGGGACGCTTATTGGTTTCACCCCCGGTTTTCAGTCAGCCGCCGCCGCCGCATTATCGTCTCCCTTGAATATCTCCCTTGTTATTAGGCCTATCCAAATGATATGTGGCAGTGTTCTTCTATAGGCGTGGGGAAATTTTTTGACAGGCATAAATTTGACCTTTATCAAGGTCACATTATCAAAAATTCAAAAAAAAATTTACTTCCTTTTCACTAGATTTCCTCAGAAAGTACTGGGTGTGGGTCAACCAAATTTGGTATGCACATTCCTGAGGGAAGAATCTAGGCGCCAGTCGATATTGGGATCAGTCGGGCCATAATTGACCGATTGACGGGCGATTGATTATAAGTTCATAAAAATTTTGCTAAGATTAAGCCTTGAACTCGCTTATTATTGGTCGTAGAGGTTTGGGATGGTATACCAACATATAGGAAATCATGTGCTGGGAATCTTCTGGTGTGGTCAGATTTGACCTTGGGCCCCTCCTTCAAGGTCAAGCGAGGATAGGCAAAGTTTAAAGTGCTTATAACTCGCTTATTATTGGTCCTAGAGGTTTGGGATGGTATACCAACATATAGGAAACCATGGGCTGGGAATCTTTTGGTGTGGTCAGATTTGACCTTGGACGTCTCCTTCAAGGTCAAACGAGGATAGCCAAACTGAAAAGTGCTTATAACTCGCTTGTTATTGGTCCTAGAGGTTTGGGATGGTATACCAACATATAGGAAATCATGTCCTGGGAATCTTCTGCTGTGGTCGCATTTAACCTTGGGCCCCCCCTTCAAGGTCAAACGAGCATACCCAAACTTAAAAGTTCTTATAACTCGCTTATTATTGGTCCTAGAGGTTTGGGATGGTATACCAACATATAGGAAATCATGGGCCGGGAATCTTCTGGTGTGGTCGGATTTGACCTTGGGCCCCTCGTTCAAGGTCAAACGAGGATAGCCAAACTGAAAAGTGCTTATAACTCGCTTATTATTGGTCCTAGAGGTTTGGGATGGTATACCAACATATAGGAAATCATGTGCTGGGAATCTTCTGGTGTGGTCGCATTTGACCTTGGGGCCCCCCTTCAAGGTCAAACGAGCATAGCCAAACTTAAAAGTGCTTATAACTCGCTTATTATTGGTCGTAGAGGATTGGGATGGTATACCGACATGTAGGAAATCATGGGCTGGGAATCTTCTGGTGTGGTCGCATTTGACCTTGGCCCCCCCCCCTTCAAGGTCGAACGAGCATAGCCAAACTTAAAAGTGCTTATAACTTGCTTATTATTGGTCCTAGAGATTTGGGATGGTATACCAACATATAGGAAATCATGGGCTGGGAATCTTCTGGTGTGGTCGCATTTGACCTCGGGCCCCTCGTTCAAGGTCAAAAGAGCATAGCCAAACTTAAAAGTGCTTATAACTCGCTTATTATTGGTCCTAGAGGTTTGTGATGGTATACCAACATATAGGAAATCGTGCTGGGAATCTTCTGGTGTGGTCGCATTTGACCTTGGGGCCCCCCTTCAAGGTCAAACGAGCATAGCCAAACTTAAAAGTGCTTATAACTCGCTTATTATTGGTCTTAGAGGATTGGGATGGTATACCAACATATAGGAAATCATGGGCTGGGAATCTTCTGGTGTGGTCGCATTTGACCTTGGGCCCCCCCTTCAAGGTCGAACGAGCATAGCCAAACTTAAAAGTACTTATAACTCGCTTATTATTGGTCCTAGAGGTTTGTGATGGTATACCAACATATAGGAAATCATGGGCTGGGAACCCTCTGGTGTGGTCGGATTTGACCTTGGGCCTCTCGTTAAAGGTCAAACGAGGATAGCGAAACTTAAAAGTGCTTATAACTCGCTT
This sequence comes from Sabellastarte sp. h YS-2021, assembly GCA_964017235.1. Taxonomy (NCBI): domain Eukaryota; kingdom Metazoa; phylum Annelida; class Polychaeta; order Sabellida; family Sabellidae; genus Sabellastarte; species Sabellastarte sp. h YS-2021. Next base: position 180,394,126 of record OZ024930.1, read on the forward strand.
ATTATTGGTCCTAGAGGTTTGTGATGGTAAAGTAACATATAGGAAATCATGTGCTGGGAATCTTCTGGTGTTGTCGCATTTGACGTTGGGCCCCTCGTTCAAGGTCCAACGAGCATACCCAAACTTAAAAGTACTTATAACTCGCTTATTATTGGTCCTAGAGGTTTGGGATGGTATACCAACATATAGGAAATCATGTGCAGGGAATCTTCTGGTGTGGTCAGATTTGACCTTGGGCCTCTCATTCAAGGTCAAACGAGGATAGGCAAAGTTTAAAGTGCTTATAACTCGCTTATTATTGGCCCTAGAGGTTTTGGATGGCATACCAACATATAGGAAATCATGGGCTGGTAATCTTTTGGTGTGGTTAGATTTGACCTTGGGCCTCTCCTTCAAGGTCAAACGAGGATAGCCAAACTGAAAAGTGCTTATAACTTGCTTATTATTAGTCCTAGCGGTTTGGGATGGTATACCAACATGTAGGAAATCATGGCCTGGGAATCTTTTGGTGTGGTCGGATTTAACCTTGGGCCTCTCCTTCAAGGTCAAAAGAGGATAGCCAAACATAAAAATGCTTATAACTCGCTTATTATTGGTCCTAGAGCTTTGGGATGGTAAACTGACCTGTAGGAAATCATGTGCCAGGAATCTTCTGGTGTGGTCTGATTTGACCTTGGGCCCCTCCTTCAAGGTCAAACGAGCATAGCCAAACTTAAAAGTGCTTATAACTCGCTTATTATTGGTCCTACAGGTTTGTGATGGTATACCAACCTATAGGAAATCATGGGCTGGGAACCTTCTGGTGTGGTCGGATTTGACCTTGGCCCTCTCCTTCAAGGTCAAATAAGGATAGCCAAACATAAAAATGCTTATAACTCGCTTATTATTGGTCCTAGAGCTTTGGGATGGTATACCAACATATAGGAAATCATGGGCAGGGAATCTTATGCTGTGGTCGGATTTGACCTTGGGGCCCCCTTCAAGGTCAAGCGAGGGTAGTCAAAGTTAAAAGTGCTGATAACTCGCTTATTATTGGTCCTAGAGGTATGGGACGGTAAAGCAACATGCAGGAAATCATGGGCTGGTAATATTTTAGTGTGGTCGTATTTGACCTTGGGCCTCCTCTTCAAGGTCAAATGAGGATAGGCAAACTTAGACGTGCTTATAACTCACTTATTATTGGTCCTAGAGGTTTGGGATGGTAAACCAAGATGTAGGAAATCATGGACTTGGAATCTTTTCTTGGGATCGGATTTGACCTTGGGACCCTCCTTCAAGGTCAAATGAGGATAGGCAAACTTAAAAGTGCTTATAACTTGCTTATGAGTCGCTTATTATTGGTCCTACAAGTTTTGGATATTAAACCAACCTATAGGAGTTCATGGTTTGCAATTTTTTTTCATTTGTGATTTTGAAATGTTTTGCAGTTGGCCTTCATATCTGTGACAAGTGTATTTACTTTGCAACCTCTTGCTTTTGACTAAAGTTACATATATTTTTTCCTGTAGAGTACAACAACTCTATATATTACTTTGTTCTCTTTCTTTTATATTTGTAAAAAGGAATTTATAATCTTTCCCCTTCATTAATCCAACAAACAGAAACTTCACTCAGTTTACCATATTTTGAAGTGAATTACCACTGAATTATGTTCTAATGATACCGTAAATGACCTATTTAGCGCACCCGCCCTTGTAAGCGCACCCTACCCCTACAAATGGATGGTCCCTGACAACTTTTACTAGAAGCTCTAGTGGGTGGACGATATTATGCGGTAACGGTGAATAATGGTGGTCGGTTACAAGTGTTTTCTAATAATCGATTATTCTGCTTAAATCTTACCTTTCTTAATTTTTCTCAATATCCACATATTTTTTATATATTGCACGTATTTTTACTCAATAATTTAACATTTTTGTCATGACTTTCGAGTTTGTTTTCATCTACCGCCATATTTACAGGAAGTGAGTATTTCTAAATGTCGAAATACCGTTTTTCTACCGGATTGACCTAGACTTCATCCCGGAAAGTGTTTCATGATGGGTGCGCTAAAAGGGGAATTTTTTTGCACCAAATATTGAATAAAAATAGACTTTGCTTAGCGCACTGTGCGCTAAATAGGTCATTTACGGTATATATTAGGATAGTAAGTTGTTATAGTTGTAAATGTCTGATGTACTGCATATATTCAAAAAGTATACAGATCCATGCCACCTTAATAGTAGATTCAACCTTTTCTTTACACTCACTCAGAGCCTTGCTTAAGGCTCAAGTACCCTAGTAATTAAGAGAAAAGATACAGAAAACATGGTCATTTTGCATAATGTACTCTTACAATTAACATGTACTGGATTTTACACATGATATGTCTGCTCAGTTTATATCTCAAAACATGCATGAGTGCTTTATGAATACCAAATATCTGTGTACAAGTATGAAAACATATGGTACAAATTTGAGCCTTAAGCAAGGCTAACTCACTCAATGAGAATTTGGAGAAAAGACACTGTTGTATACTTCAAGGATGAAAACAATCATGTAGCCTTGTTCAGGTGCACAGATTGTTTCTGTTGAAATCACCATTTTTATCACCTTTTTAATATCACATCACTTTGTGGCATTGTCTGATGGAATATTGGTGATCGATGTGCCCAAGATGGGCATCATATTTAACAAGTCCCTATAATAATATACATTGCATCATACTCATTTTATTTCCTGTAGTATGTCACAGAACATTGTAGAAATAATATCGTGTGCTACTGACATTATCTACATATAACATAGCTTTCAGATAATTTGTTTTTTTATACAGCGGACACATATTTTTGTTAAGGAAAACAATGACCTACAATATTATAATTGTTTCATTTTTAAAGCTGTAGAACTGTTTTTGAAATAAGTAAGGTTAATTGCTGGTGGTTTATATTTACAGTAACCTTGACCAAACATCCTAACCTGTAATGACAAATTTTAAAGTGGTTATAACTCACGTATTATTGGTCCTAAGGTTTGCAATATGAAACCAACCTAAGGGGAACCATAAGCTGGACTTGGGTCCTGTTTCGAGGTATATAGTTATAAATAGAGACTTTGGGAAAGACTAAGATAGTTGTAAAATACAGATGTTAAAAACACAACAAATGTATCAGTTTATGGGAATGATCTCCTCTTGAACTCTAAGATCCTTTTATAAAGGTAAACAGCAATAAAACCACACACATTGTGCAGAACTATGTATAAACATGGTCTCGGGTGTTTTACTATTATGGAGGAATACATAGATAGATAGATCTTTATTCAGCATTACATTACAATGTAATAATACAACAATTTAAAATAAATGCTGAAAGTAAATGTCAGAAGTTCAAATGAACTTATAACTAGACATCCCTAAATTTGGAGAGAACTGACAACATAAAGTTAAGAACATACAATAAATACTAAACAGAAATGCCTGAAGTTCAAATGAACTTATTAGTAAATATTACTTAACTTGGACATAACTGACAACAGAAAGTCAAGAAAGAAATACAGCAGATAAAATAGATTTCAATTTGTGACACAAAGAAGCTATTTAGCAATGAATATGCTAATTTGAACTGTTTGTCTGTTAATTAAATTTTAACATACTTGACAAAGTACTTAATGGTAAAAATATAGATTAAGATACACACAGATTTAGTACACAGATCCGTAACTTCCATTTGTCATACCATAATTTGTTGGATAGGCAATGGTTTTTTATATTTAGTGAGGAATTCTTCTTTTAATCTCTTTTTGAAGCTTATTATAGATGGCAACAATCTTACATGTGATGGAATTTGATTGTACAGTTTAACCCCTATAATACTAGGACATCTACTTTTCTGGAAAGTTTTGGGGATATTTTGATAAATGTTTCCACAGTTCCTTGTATTATTAGTTATGAACATGCTTGACATATCTATATCGTTCCATTAGTTTAGGTGGTATCAAATTCCTATCAGCTTTGAAAATATGAGTACATGTTTTGAATTTTATTATATCCCGTAACTTTAAACATTTGAATGCATTGTATGTGTTGCTTGTTGAATCTCTGTATCTTAAGGAGCCAATCAGGCACATTCCTGACAGAGGAATCTAAGCGCCAGTCGATATTGGGATCAATCGGGCCATAATTGAGCGATTGACGGGCGATTGATTATAAGTTCATAAAAAATTTACTACGATTAAGCCTTGAACTCGCTTATTATTGGTCCTAGAGGTTTGGGATGGTGTACCAACATATAGGAAATCATGTGCTGGAAATCTTCTGGTGTGGTCAGATTTGACCTGGGGCCCCTCGTTAAAGATCAAAAGAGGATAGGCAAAGTTTTAAGTGCTTATAACTCGCTTATTATTGGTCCTAGAGGTTTGGAATGGTATACCAGCATATAGGAAATCATGTGCTGGGAATCATCTGGTGTGGTCAGATTTGACCTTGGGCCCCTCGTTTAAGGTCAAACGAAGATAGCCAAACATAAATGTGCTTATAACTCGCTTATTATTGGTCCTAGAGCTTTGGGATGGTAAACCAACATATAGGAAACCATGGACAGGGAATCTCTTGGTGTGGTCAGATTTGACCTTGGGCTTCCTCTTCAAGGTCAAACGAGTATAGGCAAACATAAAAGTGCTTATAACTCGCTTATTATTGGTCCTAGAGGTTTGTGATGGTATACTAACATATAGAAAATCATGGGCTGGGAATCTTTTGGTGTTGTCAGATTTGACCTTGGGCCTCTTCTTCAAGGTGAAACAAGGATAGCCAAACATAAAAGTGCTTATAAGTGGCTTATTATTGGTCCTAGAGCTTTGGGATGGTAAACCAACCTGTAGGAAATCATGTGCTGGGAATCTTCTGGTGTGGTCAGATTTGACCTTTGGGCCTCTCCTTCAAGGTCAAATGAGCATAACCAAACTTTCAAGTGCTTATAACTCGCTTATGATTGGTCCTAGAGGTTTGGGATGGTAAACCAACATGTAGAAATTAAGGGCTGGTAATCTTTTGCTGTGGTCGAATTTGACCTTGGCCCTCTCCTTCAAGGTCAAATGAGCATAGCCAAACTTAAAAGTGCTTATAACTCACTTATTATTGGTCCTACAGGTTTAGGATGGTAAACCAACATGTAGGAAATCATGTGCTGGGAATCTTCTGGTGTGGTCAGATTTGATCTTAGGCCTCTCCTTCAAGGTCCAACGAGGATAGGAACTTTAAAGTGCTTATAACTCATTTATTATTGGTCCTAGAGGTTTGGGATGGTATACCTACATATAGGAAATGATGGGCTTGAAATCTTTTGATGTGGTCAGATTTGACCTTGGGCCTCTCCTTCAAGGTCAAACAAGCATAGCCAAACTTTAAAGTGCTTCTTCTTCTTTGCAGCTGAAAACACACAGTCAGCTGATACAGAACCCGTTCATAGGCACTGAGTGTTTTTTTCATTTTAAGGTCACTCTTGTGATCCTAACATGGTCCTTTTCACGAACATTTCTCTTCACCAATAACATTTACCTCTTCACATTAGTCCTTTAGCATTTTATATAAAGCTTAAAAGCTGTAGGGACGCTTTGTTTTTGTGTACAAAAACTTTTGTCTAGTTTTCTTTTTGATTATTGTTGGGATTTCTCTTTTGTGTTGCATATATGTACTAGTCCATTAATAAATTCTCTTGTGTGAATCAGGCCTGGATCTTAATTATTTTTTATAAATTATTAAAATAATTTTTATTGCATTAAAATTCATGAATTCATGTAGTAAATCACCTAAAAACTTAAAAAGTATTGCATTTACAGCATTTTACAGAAATATGTTGTTCAGCTACTTTTTCCATAGCTACAAGATGGTGAGTAGATTTGATGTAAATCGCAATAGCTAAGTGAGTAATAGCTACTTTTTGACTTTTCAATATCTATCAGAAAAATAACTTGTAACTTGAAAAGTATTGTATTTAGAGTATTTTGTTGAAATATGCTATTCACCAACTTTTGGGTCAGCTATAACAGTAAAATTGCAGACCTGTAGCTCATTCCATGGCCGAGAAATAGCTACTATAAAGTTCTGACAGTTCAGTAAATCACTTATAACTTGAAGACTATTGCATTTAGACTATTTTATTGAAATATGGTATTCACCTACTTTTGTATCAGCTGAAGTACAGGTCACCTTTGTGACCTTTACATGATCCTTTCAGGAAAATTTCTCTTCAATCAGTAACATGTACCTCTTCACACCGGTTCTTTAGTATTTCATATAAAATTGGAAGCTGTAGGGATGCTCTGTTTTTGTGTACAAAAACCATTTGTCTAGTTTGTAGTATTTTAAAACTTGTAGTCACACTGACCTAACTGAAGGGTAGGGACATTGGTTAGGGGGTGTAGGTGTCCAACATCGTGGTGTGACCTTGATTTGACTTTTGACCTTGCCGTAGTGACCTTGAGTGTGTGATAATCTTGTCATTCACATTGGCTACGGGGTGGAAGTGTGTATCATGGAGTGACCTTTAACTTTGATCTTATTTCTTTGTAAAGTCTAGGGGTGTTGCGGTAGCACCGGTATCGTCAGTAAGGTAAATAAATTATTGCAAACCACCATAAAGTTCAGCTACTAGTTTTCCGCTTACTCGTCAATGTGAAGTAACTTCACTAACCTTACATACAAATAAATGTCAGAATCCACTTTATTTGCAGAGATGATTTTTTTTTTAGATGACTTCCTGTTTTACAGTATGGAAAACTATTTGGTTCTCATGTTTTGTTAAATAAGAGGCAGTTAACAGGTAACCAACCGGGAAGTAATCTCTACCGCAGCACCCCCAGTAAATTCAACTTCAAAATATACTGTACATGGTTATGTAATTCATCTGTCATGTGTTTCAAAGCTTTAGAAGAAGTTGTGTACAAATATTTATAAAAGATGAGGTGCATACATTTGCCTTTAAAATACTGGCTGACATCAACGTCCATGCTAACTCAAGAGATCTGACTCTGGGGCCGTATTCACAAAAGGGATCAGGCTCAACTTAAGCTGATTTTTGGCTCAAGTTAAGCTAAAAAATGGATCAGGATCAAGTTAGTATTCACAAAGAATTTGAGCTGATTTTTGGCTCAAATTTTGGCTTAACTTTGATCCAGCTAGGTTGGTGGATTAAGTTTTGGATCAAAGTTTGTAGCTTTATAATTAACTAAAATAGCAAACATATGAAAAATAAATCATTGTTTAATAATCTTCAATCCTTTATGTTGTTAATTAATAAGTTTTTAATACTTTTTACTTGTTTTATGTAGGCTTATATTGATGTGTAAGATGGGTCAGATTTTGTTGTTTATTCTGGATCAAAAGTGGGCGGAGCCTAAATTTTTGGATTAAATTTGAAATATTTAAAACTTCTTCAGTGAAAAAAATAATGAACCAAATTTATAATAAATTATATTTTGTGGAAATTCAGACACAAAAAGGCTGTTTACAATGAATAAAAGTAATTAACTTGTGCGTTGCTAAGAGAAATTTTTACAAATTTTTGGCTCAGCTGATCCTTCCTTTGTGAATACAGACTTGAGCCAAAGATCGGCTGAGCCATTTTCCTTGATCTTGATCTGATCTTGAGCTGATTTTTCGCTCAGCTTGATCCATGTTAGTGAATACGGGCCCAGGTATTTGCCACATTCACAGCAGTTTCATGGGTCTGTGGACCACATCCCCCTCCCAATAGTTCCTGGAGATGGTAGGTAAATTAGCCACATTTCTTTGCATTGAGTTGTCGGCATCCAGAGTGACACCAAGGTTTTTGATTGATTTGGCTTGTTCCATGATATCTCCAAGGAGACTCACATGGAATAATGACTTCAAGGAATTTCTGGTTCAATTGTCGCCAATCAAAATAAATTCAAATTTGTGAGGATGTGAGTTTATTTCCCATCCATTAGATCTTAGAGTACAGAACTCAGCATAGGGATTTGAACCCACCACAGAGGTTTTAGGCTAGTATTTCACAACTCTGTCATTTCATGCAGTTGATGGTACAAGATATTAAATTCTAAAATGGTACGCTGCGCAGTGACCTTGGACACGTCTTTTGCGCAATGCTTGAATGGCGAATATAGAACGGTAAATAAAGCACGCTGTTGAAATCTCGTACATCGTCCCTTTGCGTACAAATGTAAACAAACGACTAGCGGTTAAAATATTCATAAAATTGTTATTTTTTGCTTGATTTTAATAAATAGCATATCGTTTTAAAGCTTATAACAAAGTGAAAGCATCTACAGTGACAATCTCCCAATATTTCTTTACAGATTCTGTGAAAATAGAGTAACAAATATCCTATATTTTTACAATAGATATCACTATGTATGTGGTATTGATGGAACAGCCAACATGGCGTTGGATTTGTTTTGATTTTTGCGTAAGATTTGCCACTTATTTTGACCAAATTATTAATATAACCATTTTAGAATAGGAATAAAAGACAAATTCTCGTGCTTTATGATGGTTTTAAACTATCGGGCTTCGTGGCTTTAATATTCAGCCGCTCGATAGTTTAAAACCATCATAAAGCACTCGAATATGTCTTTTATTCCTATAATAAAGACTGTCCAGTTTGAGGCCAAAACAAGGATTGGAATCCACCATAATAGGGCTACAAGACTGGTATTTTTCAATGTGCATTGTCTAAATATCAGAGTTTTAGCTGATCACTAAGAACTTATTTCTGTATTTTTGTACATACCTCAAAGTTCAGCCATGTCTAAAAACTAGGGATAGAGGATAAGAGTACCTTGTAGATGTTTCATCAGCTATCACGTATCCCTGTACTTAGTGCATAAAAGAAAAAGTCATGAAACATGATCAGGGTTATAACCAGGGAGACATTCAGTGTTTAATAGTCAAAAAACTATAGGGAGGGGAAGACTTCTAAAACAAATATTTTATTGTTATGAAATCAAGCACCAGACAAATTCTGGATAAATCCCTGGAGGTGTGAAGAATTATTCAGAATAATGTTTGATTCTTGAGAAAATCATGCTACTTTAAGTGAAACCACTTTTTTCATTAAGTACACATTTATTATACTACATGAAAGTGAACATTGTATTGATAGAAATACATGGAATCAGTGAGACCCATATACCAATATATTTACTATTTACATTGGGAAACTTCTGATATACAACATAACATGCTCTTAAAATCGAAATGTCGGTTTCACAAAAAGGACTTATCCCAGACTTAGACTTAAAGTTAAGACTTTTGTCTTAAAAAAATGTCAAGTCTGTGGTCTTAGACTTAGAGAGTTTCACAAAGCTGCTTATTCTAGGCTTTGGCTAAATCTACCTGGGAGTGGGCTTAACTTGTATAAACAGAGACTTAAATATGGACGCCTTACATTTTTCTTACTTCAGAATTTGAAAAGCTTGAAAATAAAGAATAAATGTACAGCATACTTCCATAAATTAGTCTTTGGACATCTTTATTTGGTTACAAGGCTTTCCATTGAAAAACAGCATTTTTAAACTATAAAATGAGTTCAACAAAGCATATGTGTCAGCACTAAAATATTTTAACTAGATATAAAGGGTTATATGACATAGGAAACCACTGGTCATACAACAAGCTTGGACTTAGGTAGATATAACTAGATATAAAGGGTCATATGACATAGGAAACCACTTGTCATATGACAAGCTTGGACTTAGGTAGATATAACTAGATATAAAGGGCCATATGACATAGGAAACCACTGGTCATATGACAAGCTTGGACTTAGCTAAGTCACCATTTGTGAAATCCATTTTAGTCTAGGATTTAGCAAAGAGGAAAGACTCAGTTTTAAGGCCATGACTTAGCCTAAGTTCAGGTTAAGTCTGAGACCCTTTGTGAAACCCATGCCAAGGGCCTCATGTGACCCTTTATATCCAGTCAAAATATTTTAGTGGTGACATATATCCTTTGTTTAACTCATTGTATCTTTGAACAAAAATGCTGTCTTTCAATGCAAGGCCTTGTAACCACATTAGTATGTCTAATTTTAGGGTTTTTATACAGTTTTTCTTTATTGCAAGCATTTCAAATTTTGAGTTAGAAAAATATATGGCAGTCATAATTCTTGTTTATACAAGTTAAGCCCACTCCCAGGTAGACTTAGCCAAAGCCTAGAATTAGCAACTTTGTGAAACTCTCTATGTGTAATACTACAAACTCACCCCCATTTTAAGACAAAAGTCTTAACTTTAAGTCTAAGTCTAGGCTAAGTTCTTTTGTGAAACCGACCCCTACTTTACATGAAATACATGAATACATTATTGCTTGTATGATGGTCATCATGTCCTCAAGCCCAAGGTGAAATGAAAATTTAAATATTAATATAATCTTGAAGCATTATTTAGTGAAGCACTGAAATAGAAACTTGCAGATCTCTAAGCAGTAAAAGCAAAGATCACCTATTGTATTAAATGTGATCTAATGAACTAAAATGAAAGTGTAGTGAATTTGCACTTAAAAATGATATGTCATGAATAAACAAAACACTCTACCAAATAGTAATACAATGCACATTATAAAGTGACAAAATAATAGTTATATCACATAGTTTAATTCTGACAAACATAGAAATGGTAAACAAAATTTTTTTTGGAAAATATTCTACCATATAGCCAAGAAATGAAAACGTGTCGTATTAACAGTGATATTTACATTGGGTACATACAACATACCTTATCATCAAGTGATTTTTGACTATTCCATAAAAAGCGTTATAATCAATCCCCTTCTGACATTTCTTCAATTTATATTATTTTACTTCTTCATTTGAGGAATTACGATTTCTATTGTTTAAATGTAATCCAAAGATCAGCTGTTAAAACTTTGTTATGAATCTTACAAGAATAATGTTTTGAGATGTTAATATTGCAAAAATCTTTTATAGAAAAAAGGATTCCCTTAATGTTACAGAAGTCACTATTTACAGATTGTACATTTTTTTAATCAGAGTCTGAATCATTGAAATACTCAAGAACAACATTTCTGTAAGATTCTTCTGGTATATCTGCATGCTGCAGTGCTTTTAACAGTTTGTTCACTGTAGCTTTTCTCCCCTCCTTCTCTTTCCACTTGAAAAGCATGCGATGAACCTGTCTAGCTACTGAGTCGGGTGCCTTGTCAATACAGTCTTGTATTTCCTCAGGAGTCATTTTCAGATTGGCACCCAGGTAATCTACACATGGAATGTGAAGTAGAAGCCTTCCAAAGAACTTTCCATCTGGCTGAGACTTCTTCTGATCAGGGCTTAACAGATCCAACAAGGTGTCTGAAATGATACAAAATGACTTGTATTTTTATAATTTTATCCAGTATGTAAATCCAGATTTTTCTCGGAGATTATAATATTTGACAATGTTACTTTGATATGGAAAATTACTTTATAGTTACATCTAAGGTTACAAAGGAATTAAGCACCTATTTCAACAGCTGTTTAATATGTAATGCTAGTTTAATATCCATATGACTGCATATTAAGTTAATAATACCAGACAAATCTTTGTAAACACAATGCCATTATAAAAAGTTACAAAAAGTAAGCCTGTCCAATCATATACCAGCCTGTCCACATTTTACTCACTTTGTTCTTGTACTTCAGTTCGAGGTCTTTTTCTTGAATTCTGTGAGGGTGGTATATGAAGTCTCCTCTTCTTTTCCTCTGTGCTGTAAGAAATACATATTCAATCAAAAAATTGTTGACACTGCTAAGAAAATCTACATGTTAGCAAGATCATAACTTTGTAACCAAATGATTTTTTGCACATTAACATGTTTCTTTCAATTCTTCAGACCTTTATCTACAAGTAGTTATACATAGATATAATTATCAAAACTATTTGGGATGATGTGTATGCATGTAATAAAAAAGACATGTAGGATTCAGCACAAAATAAATGACTATAAATGTTTTATTTAGATACAGGAACAAACCTTCCTGCTGTTGGCTGAGGTTCTGGTTGTGGAATACGGACAATGGTTGAGTCATGAGAGATATTTGGGACATCTAGTGTGGTTTCTTCAACTCCAGGTCTCAAATACACAAGGTGAGGCTCTGATACAGCACCAGATTCTGGGGATGCTTGTGAAGATAAGGTGTCAGACTGTAACTCTGGTGTTGGCATATTACATGTGGGTCCAGCTTCCCATCTTGGTGTGGTGTTGCTGCTCATAGCATCATCAAACTCCCATTGTGATTGTACTCTGTCAGAACAAGTACGTGGTTAATGTTTTCAGGAGGTCCAAGTATATGCAATATTCAATGTGCCCTTCTACTTAGTAATAAGATTGTACATGCCACTGATGAAATTTGTTTAAATTAGTTGCAGTCATTGTTTGTACTTGTACTTCCATAAAGTTATCCTGATTGCTAAAATTTTTAAGAACTGCATTGATTGCATTTAAAGTGTATATAAAATATGTATTTCATTATTTTTAAATGATAATTTTTTTAAAATAAGATTAAGTTGGTCATATTTTATGTTGTAATATTTGATCTAAGCAGCAGAAGTCCATGTTGTTGATAGATTAACACAGCATACAGCAAAAGTTTTTTCTAAAATATAAAAATAAGATGTCTTACTCAGCAGGGGTCCTCATAGGAATCTGTGCAGCTAGACTTCCTTGGCCAAATTCTATCAATGTCTTTTTGACCAGATAAAGGTGTTTGTAAGTAAATCTGCAGATTTCTTCAACCAAGTTTCCTACATAACATTAAACCACGATAAACAAAATCAATCAACATAACAGACTACATCCAAATTTACAAAGTTGATCAAAATAAACTGAAAGGTCTAATATTAAGGTTTTTATTCAGTTTACAGGTATTACGCAAAAGTACTTGATCTAATGTTTACTTAAGTTTTCTAATGAAAGTAAAATATTTAAAGAAATTCTACTGTAGACCATAGGACCTCATCAGTCAACTGTGTTCAGAAAAAAATGTGAGTTCTTGTACTGTGCAGTTATTGGCTTACTTATGCGAACACATTAAATGATACACCAATGAACAATAACTAGAGTCTTAGTGCTGTAGTTAGCAACTCCTGATTACCCATTTTCATATGCAAAACCAAAGTGTTTCCTTGAATAATGGCATTGATAGTTCCTACAAAAAGATTTTAGAATGAAGTATTCCAATTTCTTAATAACTTATGCACCTGTCTATTTACAGTCAGTAAGACTTACTTGCTGCTTTCCGAGGTCCATCCTGTTCCAAGCATTCCAGAACTCGGTCTCTAGCATCTACATGTAATACTGATCTGTCAGATAACCTGTTTGTTATTCCAGTTATAGAATTCATTTGTGAAAATATCTCACTCTGCATGAGTGCTGCCCTATCCTTTGGTAGGAGTGGATCAACTAAAAACAATCAACAATTGCAGCTTTTACAAGAACAACTACGGCAGAAGTTTCTTAGTCGGCCTAATGATACATATCTATATGATTTGTCTACTGTCTGTTATATTATCATCATGCAGAGAAAAAAGTATCATTCAGTTATTCCAAGCTTGAATCAAGTGAACCATTAAACCAGCCTTATACTTAGAACTGTAATCATTAAGACATTGCTATAGAATGATGCTGAACCAATTTGTCACCAAAGTAAAACATCATACTTGATAGCTCAGGACTTGGTGTACAGTATGTATAAGGACCAGTTCCAAATTCATTCACTGCAGCCGCACGGAACTCCACAGCAGTACCTGTATTGATAAAAGTAAGAAATACATGACCAGTTAAGTGACAGCCATAATAACTTATACACAGTTGTACATTCATTCAAGTGCAAAAATGAGATAAAAATACATTACTCTTTTTTTATTTCGTAAGGTCATAATTGTGGTAAAATAATAATTAGACATGTATGTTGGACTCATTTGTCTTTGAACAGATAGGGAAGGGATCGGAATTTTGAAGATTTGACACCAGTTGAATCTCTGAGGCTTACATATTTTTCTGGGCTACAAACAGTACAAACCCTAGCTCCACTACCGCTACAAGAAAAATAATCTTTACCGTAAAATGTGAATGATTGTCCATCAAAAGGACCATCTACTGGCTTCCATTCACCGCTGGCATCCTTCACTTCCAGCACAGAGTGACTGATGGGGACACCTCCAGTCTGCGGCAAAGACCACTTCAGTGAGAAATTGTCAGCACTAGTTTGTTCACAGTCCAAGTACACAACCGCTGGTGGTGGATCCCTTGCTATTAACATTCAAGTAAAATACAAATTATTTTCCAATATATTTTTAACGTCTACTTATAGCCAAACCTGTGAGAATGAAAAAAGACTCGGTGAATGAAGGTTGAAGAGAGTGCAAACAATTCAGAACTGAAACTACTACACAACTATATCCTGAGTGTAAATGTTTACAATATCTGAAGTTTGCATTAACATTTCATCAAAATTTAGGAAAGTGGTAAGTTTATGCTAATTTTTAATCCAAATTAATGGTTCACTAATTGGTTGTCAAAGACTCGGTAATGCTAGTAGCAATGAAAAAGATGATGTCATAATTACTCATCAGAACTCTAAATTTTACCTTTCCAGTGCTGTTGCAGATAGTCAGCTACATCTTTCAGTGCCTTTGACTGTCTCTCTGTAGTGTCATCAGCTGTTAAAAATAATAACCATGTCTTCATAAAGAAATTCAGTTAAAAGTTGATTCATCCCTGTATTTATTCAGTGTATAAGTAAAAATTTGAAATAACTGTTCATTAAATTCTTCAGTAAATTGATTTTATACTATAAACATCAACATTAACTTGAACATTAGTGGCCTATCTGGCCTAGTGGTTAGCATGTATTGTTTCTAATCATGTCACTGCTGAGAGACTGTTGTTAAATTATGGTAACCTTAATGGCTGTTAAATCATATTGTCCCAAACTGGATAAAAGCACAGCCAATAAGCTAAAAAGTGAGCTGCTCACTTTCCTGTAAAACCACTAGCCCACGGAAACCCTTAAATACAAAAGAATGCAATTAAAAACACATTTACCTTTAAAATAATTCATGATCAAAGCTGCTGGTATGTTTGTGGCTGTAGGGTTCTTGGGACATTTTACATCAGGTAGGTGTACATTTGGCTTGGGAAAGACTTGGTCTGGCAGCCAGTAGTGTGGAGGGGAAATCTGTAGAATAATGCAGTGTCCACAGACAAAGTGGAACCTTCTAATAACTCCTTTCCAAGGCTTTAGTATATCCTGCAAATCCCCCAAGAGAGACTCCATGACTTCCCATACCTTTGGTATGTCCTTGACTTCCCCATACAGGCAGATATCTATGGTGGAACTTTGTTTGGAGCGAGTAAGGACACATTGCACTGAACCAAATGATATCGCCAGTCCGTCATGCCATGCCTGCCTATCACCCATGTAGTGGCACTCTTGAGTGGCTTTCTTCTGTAGGCACACAGATACCATCTCAAAAACATTGAGTGGTATCCTGTTGAAAAACTCACATTGTAGGTGTACAGATGCATGGTTCTGATCAAACTTCATCAGATGAGCTCTGTCAATGTGTGGAGGACACTCCTGTGACTTCACGAACCATGGAAAAAATAGCAGTTGTTCATCCTTGGAGACACTATAGCACAGATTAAATGACTGCATCAGCTGTAACAGGACAGTTTCATCAGTAAGTGAAAGTCTGTAGTGTTCCCAAAGATATGACAGCAGCTTCTTGCCAAGAAGACCTTCATTCTGATATCGCTGTATTGCCAAGTCACATTCTCCCTTCTGAAACTTTGCCTGTAATTTTTCATCATGGTCGTAGTTGATGACTTGAGCAAGGTTGTGGTGAAACAGAGACTTGAAGAGATCTGCAAGCAAATCAATGTCTGGGAAAACAAAATCCTTCAAGAAAGGGTTGCTTTCGTAGTGTAGACAGAGATTTGAATCTGCAAAGTAATGCAATGGAACAAGTGATTTATTTTTCTGGCTTGTTACACCACGAGGTGTTTTAGGCTTGTAACGGGGTCGTCCTGGAAACAATTGCAGGGTTTCATCTAATGTCAGGTAGATTTTCTTTCTTTCAAGGATTTGTTTGTAGAATTTCACCCAAGATTCAGGAACATCAGCACGTTTTTCCTGTGCCACCTTCATAAGACATTCTTTCACTTCTTTCATCCCTGTGTAGTTTTGACTTGAAACATGGAAGACTGGCAAGTTTGACCTCTTTTCCTTAAAACGGTCCAACAGTTGAGCAGTATCAGCAACAATATCTGCTCTTGCATCTGACTTTTGAATAAGCAGCTTGTTGAGGTTTCTGATCTCATCATCAAGGTATTGCTTCAGTTTGCCCATGAGGAAATCACTGTTCTGTGTCACTTGATTTGCATCAATGAGGTCGGTGTGGGTGAAGATGATGTACATCTTGTTGTCAGGATACTGGTGGAAAGCCAAGCGAAGAACTTCAGTAGTTTGGTTAATTTCCTCTGGCTGGACTTTGGTGACATCATGCACGAGGAAGAGGATGCTGTCTTTTGAGACAAATAGAGGAGTTGTAATAGAGTAGATCCAATGTCCGCCATGGTCATAGATGTGCAGAATGTCATCCTCTGAGATATTCCACTCCTTCAAATTAACCACCTGGGTTCTATCCTCTATGTTTACTAAAACTGCTTTGCCAGCAATAAGACTTTCCACCATGCTTGATTTTCCCGCCTCAGTTGGACCCAGTAGTACCAGCCTAAAAGTACAGTAAATATGGAGCCCATTATTGAAACTGATAAATCGATGAAAATAAAAGAAAAGGTGAAGGAATATCTTACTATCTATTCATATAGTCACCTATTCAGACACCTTGTTCAACCCTAAAATAATGAATCTGAAAGATTAATGCATATTTTTACCCTGTCTTTTAACTATTTTAGCTTTGTTATAACTAGTGATCAGTCATCAGTGATACTGATAAAAAGTCTTTAAAAAGTCAAATGTCAATATATATATATATGTTACAGGTAGACCATATGATAGGTTCTGATGGAATAGAAGGGAGTGCTAAACACCAATTGATTATACTACAGGGTCAGACAGAGATTCAAAATCTAATTATGAGAAGTGGGAAGTGAGAGCTATACCAGCATCACCAATGACACCACATAGAGGGTACCAGTAAGTGAGTTCTTGTTAGCCATCATAGATTTTCACTAAAATATAGAATCTCCCTTATCTCAGTAACATAATGAGATGGAGATATTTGGAGTGAATTTTGAACCAATCCAAACAAGGGCAAATAAGGTTGCATTTATGTAAGACTAAAATTGATTTCCTATTTGTAGTAAATATTACAAAAATGTGTTTATCTTGTAAATGAAGGAAAATAATGATTTCCAGTCAATTTTGGACTCATAGGGAATAAGAATAAGACAAAACAAAGCTAGCCTTAGTAAGGCAGCCAGGGGGGTCTTTTGTGTTCCTTGAATAATGCATTTGTGTTGGCCTTATATCATTTAAAATATTTGTATAATGTCGACACTCCTTTCCATAATATCAATCATTACTTAATACATGAACGTACCCACAGTATGATGTTGGTGGGGAATGCTTGCACTCCTTAAGTGATATATATACTGTGGACCTCATAGTGTTTTTAATGTATTTGTAAAATGTCAACACTTGTTTACATAAAATCAATCATTATTTACATACACATATCCAGAATAAGACATTTGTGGGGGACACTTGTACTCTTTGAATGATACATATACTTTGAGTCTCTTTCTGTTTAAAGTATTTATAAAATGTCTGCTGTTGTTTACAGAAATCAGCCATTACTTACATGGACAAACCCAAAGTAAGGTGCCAGTGGGGGACGTTTGCACTCCTTGAATGATACTTTTACATTATGGGCCTCATTTTCATAAACAATATTTTATTAATGCAATTAGGCAAAATCAAAAAAGATTATTATAAAGCCTTCTCGCAGGAAGAAATATGTACAAAAGAATATAAACAGGATGATAATGATGATAATGATGAGGGTGTGGCCATGTGGCTAGTATGACACTATAGAAACCTGCCTGAGTCCTTTAAAAATAATTGAACAGCCTCAAAAATTGTTTTGTTTTGTTCAAAAGACAAATTAAGATTACCAAATAGAAGCAAGTCGGTTGCTATTGGACCAAAATCGTGTAATTTATTTAACATTAACTGTCTATGTTGATCATAAAGCATACATTCTAAAAGGAAATGTGAATTGTTTTCAACTGAAATACCACAATCACAAATTGAGTTTTCTATAACATGAAGATGTTTGGCAAGATGATCTTTAAGAAAGCTACAGTTCATTCGCATTTTTGAGTGCGTAATATTCCAATACCTATCGCCTAAACCAAATAATTTTTGCCTTAACTTTAACTGTTTAACATTTACTGAACCCTTTCTCTTACGCAATAATGATTTGAAGGAAAGTAATGTGTTGGCCTGCTTAAAAGAAATATCAAGTTCATTCCATAGTTTTATACCAACTGGAAAAAAAGAATTTTGATGACACTTTACTCTAAATGATGGTGCCTGTATGTCACATCTATTTCGCAGTTGATAGTTGGTTCTATTTCCAACCAAGGGTGGGATTAAAGATGTCAAATATTCTGGGACATGATTGTTAAAATTTTGTTTAAAGTATTTGTGTAACAACACTTCTTACATAAAATCAGCTGTTATTTACAAGAACAAATCCATACATTGATGGGGGACATTTGCACTCTTTGAATGATACACATATTGTGGCCTCATAGTATTTTTGGTATTTTTCAAATGTCAGCACTCATTTACAAATTTACAAAAATATCGGTCTATCCTTTTATGTACGTGTCCATAGTAACATCCTGTGGGCAGATGCTTGCACTCCTTGAATGATACATATACAATGGCTGCTATAATATTCAAAGTATTTGTAAAATGTCAACACTTATTTACATAAAATCAAGCCTTTATTTTCAGAACATATCCATACTAAGACAGTGGTGGGGGATGTTTGCGCTCTTCAAATGATACATTTATTTGAGCCTCATCATATTTCAAGTATTAGTAAAATGTTAACACTTTGTTTACATCAAATCAGCTGTTATTTACATGAACTTTCCCACAGTAAGACATTAGGGGAGGATGTTTGCACTCTTTGAATGTTACTTTTATTTCTAGCCTCATTGTGTTTTAAGTATTACACACTATTAAAGTGAGAAAATCAAACCGTTTTCAAAATGGTGGAAATATTGAGAGAATTTCACACAAATATCATTACATAGAAGACTTACCTTTTTCTGGAGTGTCTCACCCTTTTTGACAGGGTGATGTCTTTGAAGTACGTCTGGACAGACTGCAGACCGCGTGTGAACACTGAACGTGGAGGTTGTTTGAGGTCACGAGTGGGGAGACGAGAGGCGAGTAACTGGTTGTATCCGTGTTCCTTGTCAAAAAATGTTTGATGAAATCTGTCTATATACCAGGATGACATGTCTCTGTTTGTGTCGTATATTGACATTATTTCATTACCATTCAGACTCAGTATTTGTAGTTTTTTGTGGTGAGAGAAATCCTTAATTTCAGTCAGTTTGTTTCCAATCATCTCTAAATACACTATGTCTAATGGCAGCGTGTGTGGATCCAAGTCTGTTATTTGGTTGTATGACAGACCCAGTACACGCAGTTTGTGACAGTGACTGACATCAGGCATGTCAGTGAGTTGGTTGTCAGACATCCGTAACTCCTGTATATTTTCAGCCAGATGCCTGGGATTAAATGTCTGGATTCTGTTCTCACCAAGCCGTAACACCTCCAGACTGTGACATCCAGTGAGATCCACCAACTCACTGACATGGTTACCACGCATATCCAGCACCTTCACATCACACGGAAGTCTCTGTACGTCTAGATTCTCTATATTGTTATTAGACAAGTACAACTCTTCAACACATTCAAACTGTTTGTGTTGTTTAAAGTCTGGAATTGTTTGCAGACTATTGTCACTAAAATTCACATATTTAAATGTTTTATCCTGAGATAAGTCGTATAGTTTGACTGACAAATCACTGTCAGTAAGTCTCTGTTTACTCCACTTTAGTTCATCCATATTTGACTTTTCTCTGTAATGTGATCAGTATGTCTGTAATGTACAACTAACACATTCAAATACAAAAAACAATGTTTTTCTGTTTAATTCAGTGTTTTTTCATGAAATTTGTTTGAATGATTAGAATTCAAACCATAAAAATAGCATTTTTCACACAAATGTCACAAATCAGTGTTGTCATTAATCAGTTATTTTTATTGAATTCATTCAATATCAAACCACTTCTGTTAAATAACAAAGTATTTTATTCTTACAAACTAATTACACGTTTTTGTGATAATGTTAAAACACTGTCCATATGTTCACAGTATTCAATTCATTTAAATACTGCAATGATTTCCAGTACTGTACATGTATTTATACTATTTTGCTCTATTGTGTCTTATTGTCTGTTTTTAGTGATCTCACCACAGACGCCCACACTCAAAGTTCAATGACGCCCACATTGATAAGAAGTTTGATGTTTACAAGTGGTCATCAAACAGAGCTGTGTACACGTGTAACAGTTTATCACAGCGGTTGTCTTAATGAGGTACTTATAAAACACGTTATATTATCAGCTATCAGACTTAGTATGTGTTTCTGATGTCTTCAAATTAGACACAGAACAAAGGATTCTCATAGATGTATGTTTTTTATCAAAAATAAAAAAACACATTTCACAAAAACTGCATGAAAATTTGTGATTTAACCAAAAATGAGATATATATCACTATTGGCACGTTACACGTGTAAACATGAGCATTCAGAGAGTGCTGACCTCATGACTGCAAAGAATCCAGTATTGTTTTCAGTGCAATGATTAAAAAATTCTTTAAAATTTTCCAGGACCTAGACACAAATCATCACCAAAGTTTGCTGATATGTTTTTTTGTGTGCCACTGAAAAATTCCTGAAAATTTCCTCAAAGCCATCCATAAACTTTGAGTTATTTTCCAAAAGCTATATGAACAAAACAAGAAACACTCACTGCCATAAATATAACCTCCCTGGCATAGATGATGCATTTAAAGTGTTTCTAAAACTGACTGGTGTATACATTTAACAATATTTATTTACATAAACTTATCCATAGTAAGACATTAGTGAGGGATGTTTGTACCCTTTGAATGATACATTTTTTGTTGATACAAGTATAAAGTTGTCAGACAATGTGTTACAAATTCTAATGAGAGAGTTTTCACTATTAATTAAATAATTTCAGAAGAAAAGTTGTATATTTCAGAAGGTGGATAATTATTGGACAGACATGGGATATCACTTTAATTACTTAAATATATAAGCAGAATCAGTGTTAGTGGAGTTTATATAAAAAATTAGTGTCATTATTCTTAAGACTATTATCCAAATAAAGGAAATGATATGTTTTATTTTAGGGGATGAAAAATTATTTGACCAACATGTCCTATATCATTGTAATTATTCAGTTACTCTAGCAGATATCGTACAAGTAGAAATAGTAGTGAAAGTTTAATTTATGAATTAGTAGAACCAGTGTAAGTGGCATTTATGTATCCATAAACTTTGTGTAAATGGAATCAGTGTAAGTGGAATGTATGTATAAGTAGTATTAGTGTTAGTGGAATGTGTGTTTAAATAGAATCAGTGTAACTGGAATGTGTGTATAAGTAGTATAAGTGTTAGTGGAATGTGTGTTTAAGTAGAATCATTATAAGTGGAATGTGTGTATAAGTAGAATCAGTGTAAGTGGAATGTTTGTATAAGCAGAATCAGTGTAAGTGAAATGTGTGTGTGAGTGGAATTTGTGTATAAGTGGAATCAGTGTAAGTGGAATTTGTGTATAAGTAGAATCAGTGTAAGTGAAATGCATGCACAAGTAGAATCATTCTAAGTGGAATTTGAAAGAAAGAGGAACACAGATTATAAAACATATTCATTAAATTTAAAGCTACCTGGCTTGACAAAGCACATAAATTAATTAAAACTATTTCAAATATTTATTTTGTGTGAACCCTATCTGGCCAATATACATGCCAAACTTTTAAACTGCTATGAGTAGACTGAAATTTTACCAAGGTTGGGAAATATACTTTGGCAGGACCTCAATCTTCAAATAAGGCATTTTTTAATCGCATTTCTGGAAATAAAAACGCTTGCACCAGTGCTATAAAATTTTGTAGATGCGTTCTATCAATAGATCTGCATGTCAGAAAGGATTTTCTGATAAATCTGACTGTGGGTGCCTGAATGGAAGGCGATTTTCAGTAATATTTTTTAAAAATGGTACTTTTTCCCTGTCTGGAATATGGTAAGGATGTCAGCGTTTTTGTTTCACCAGCATTTATGCTGCGTGGCATATAGGGATTGCTTCGTCATCTCATTTTGTGGCGTTGTATGTCGTCGTCACATTTTCTATTAAGTTTTATCATTTCCGGACAGTATCTTAAAAATGGTTTGATGGATTCAATTCAAATTTGGCATGTGGTTGTAATTAGTTTTGAAGTTGTGCCTTATTTTAAGGTGACCTTAACTTATGTCCAGTTTACATTTTTACCCCACAGCCCTTAAGGGCTGTCGGGGTATTGTTTTCACCCATGGTGTCCGGATGGGCGGGCGGGTGTCCGGGCGGGCGGGCGGCGGGAAATAGTTTGTCCGGGCTGTATCTCAGAAATACCGTAAGGTGTAGGAAGTTGATACTTGGTAGGGACATGGGTTAGGGGGTGTAGGTGTGCAACGTCATGGCCTGACCTTAATTTGACCTTTGACCTTGCCGTAGTGACCTTGAGTTTGAAAATCTTGTCCGGGCTATATCTCGGAAACTGTAAGGTGTAGGAAGTTGATACATGGTGGGGATATTGGTTAGGGGGTGTAGGTGTGCAGCGTCATGGTCTGACCTTGATTTGACCTTTGACCTTGCTGTAGTGACCTTGACCTATAAAATGTTGTCCAGGCTATATCTCGGAAACTGTAAGGTGTGGGAAATTGATATTTGGTAGGGACATTGATTAGGGGGTGTAGGTGTGCAACGTCATGGTGTGACCTTGATTTGACCTTTGACCTTGCCGTAGTGACCTTGACCTATAAAATCTTGTCAGGGCTATATCTCGGAAACCGTAAGGTGTAGGAAGTTGATACTTGGTAGGGACATTGGTTAGGGGCTATAGGTGTGTGTTATCATGGTGTGACCTTAATTTGACCTTTTACCTTGTCGTAGTGACCTTGACCTTTAAAATCTTCATGGACCTTTGGGTCTGTCTTTTGATGCAGATTAAGCAAAAGTCATATTAGAATTTATTAAGAATTTTACTTTCATAACTTCCCATTGTAAGAGATAGAATTTCATCAAGTGAGCCACACATTTTGCTCCAACACCACAATAAGCATTCATTAAATGTATTACCACTTCTGTATTCATGGTAATATTCAAACCATCTAAACCATAATTCAGCCATGCAGATGTAGATAAAGAGTGTTGAATTTTAGTTTACTGATTAATGCTGTCATCTTGTTATTGAATTATCTTGTTTTAATACTTCATCTTTATACGCATTATCTTTCTTTTAAACATTATTTCTCCATTTAAACATTGTTTGGACCTTTATATAACTGACAGTGCTCTGAAAGTATCCTGAAGTTTGTACTGGTACAGTACTTCTATATCTCATGGTGTTGAAAATATTTCCCTAGGCTGTGGGGTACGGGCATCTTTGATGCTATTTTTTTCTTTTTCCATGGAGTATACTGAAAGTAACTTCAATAATTTTATTCAACTTTTGCATTTATATGTAACTGGCCACAGGTAAGTGTTATACAAAAAGGTGACCTTAAACTCCCATTAGTAAGAGAATTATATTCACTTTAAGTTTGGTAATTTTTGAACAGTATTTCAGATATTGTGCAATTCTATTTCAGTTGTGGACATAACAAACCTTAAACAGAACTTTCACTAAAGATTACCTTAAACTCGCTACAATATACAGCAGTGAAAAAAAAACTTTGAGTTTAAGGTTGGGACAATTTTTTTGGTGTTTGGAAGATATTTTATATGCTAATTGGGACTTTTTACATTGATATTCATCATGTACATATATCTCCACCAAAATGGCCTCATTTGTAAGGTTATAGTAAGTTGCTGATATTTTATAAACTAATGAGTTCAAGGTTGCATTAGTTTGTGTCACTAGCAGCTGTGATGGAGGACAAATATGGTCAGTGCCATTGTCACACTTCCTTTCCAGAGAGTATCTCAAAAATAGCAAGATGGATTAAATTCAAATTTGGCATGTGCATGCAATTGGTCCTCAAGGTTTGCCCTATTTTAAGGTTACCTTAAACTCCCAGTCGTAACATATTTATATTGAGGTGAAGGTTTTTCTTTTCAAGGCAGTATCTCAAAAATGGGTTGATTGATTCAATTCAAATTTGACATGTGGTTGTAACTGGTTTTCAAGGTTTGCCCTATTTTAAGGTGACCTTAAACTCCCACGTATTAAAAAGTTTTTTCTTAAGTTGACATTTTTTTTCCAAAGAGTACACTGAAAATAACTTGAGAAATTTCATTTAAATTTTGCACGTATATGTAACTGGCCATAGATAAGTGTCATACAATAAGGTGACCTTAAGCTCCCAGTAATAACAGAATTATATTCACTTTAAGTTTGGCAATTTTTGAACAGTATTTCAAATATTGTGCAAATGTAGGCATGTTTCAGTTGTGGATGTAACAAACCTTGAAAAGAACCTTCAGGAAAAGATACCTTTAAATCCTTACCTTAAACTATTATTGACATTAAGGTTGGGACAATTGTTTTGGTGTTTGGAAGATTTTGGAAGATTTTTTTGATATGCTAAGATTTTTTTCATCGATATTCATCATGTACATATATTTAGACAAAAAGAAAAAGGTCTCTTTTGTAAGGTACAATAAATTGCTGATATTTTAGAAAGTTATGAGTTAAAGGTTGTAACAGTTTGGCGTCACTCAGCTGTGATAGATTACCTTTTGGACCAGCATCGTCATCACATTTATTTATGGAAAGTATGTCAAAAATTGCTTGTAGGATGAAATTCAAATTTGGCATGTGGGTGTTGCCGGTCAGCAATATGTGCTCTATTTTAAGATTACCTTAAATTCCTACTGATTACATATTTTATATTGAATTTTACTTTGTGGGTAATAGCTTAAAGATGGCTTCACAGATTCAAATCAAATATGGTACGTGGGTGTAACTGGTCTTCAAGGTGTGACTTATTTTAACGTGACCTTAAACTCCTAGTGATAGCATAACTATATTGAATTTTAATTTTTCAATTTCGAGAGAGTATTTCAAATCTGCATGACAGATTTAATTTAACTTTGGTATGTTGATGTATTTAGTCCTGAAGGTGTGCCCTATTTTAAGGTGACCTTAAACTCCCATGTGTAGCAGAATGTTATACAGTTGTTCCACTGGAGCTGACCGGCCGGTAACTATGCATTTTTGGAGAGTCGGGACCAATGTTTACATGGTCGGTTAGGGTCGGTTGTAGTTTCCCGGCCTGTCAGGGAGAGTCAGACCTTTGCTGACCTTTGTATCCGACCCTAATTTCAGGCCCCTAGCAACAGGCCTGTTGGTTAACTTTAAGGGTCTGTCGGTTACACTTCCAGGCTTGTCTGTAACCCTTCCAGGCTTGTCGTTATCACTTGCAGGCCTGTCCTAACATAAAGCCGGCTTGTCTTTTGTAACTTAGGTACTGTTCATTTGCAGTCAATTTCCAGCATGATGTGAGGTAAAAATATTATTAAAATTATGTCACTTTTTCATGTTTTTTGGGCTTAAAAATCTTTTTGGGTGTTCTTTCATTCTAAACTTTTGCATGGATTGGAGCTGATAAGCTTAACAACAATAACTGGCAACACTTGTTGCCATGGCAACACTTTTTCATGTATCTTGGACTTAAGAATATTTTTATGGGTTCTTTTGCTTTCCATACCCCATCACAGACTGGGGCTGATTAGCTTTTCGGCAACACCTGGCAACAAGTGTTGCCATGGCAATAATTTTTTTGTTTCTTGGACTTACAAATATTTTTATGGGTTCTTTGCTTTCCATACCCCCAACAGATTGGAGCTGATTAGTTTTTTGGCAATGGGAACACTTTACGTTTCTTAGGCTTAAAAATCATTCCTGGGGTTCTTTACATTCCAAACCCCTGCACACATTGGAGCTGATTGGTTTTTCAGCAACACTTTTTTCTGTTTCTTGGACTTACTTTTTGTGGGTTCTTTGCATTCCAAACCCCTGCATGAATAGGAGCTGGTTGGCTTTTCAGCAATATCAGGCAGCTAGTGTTGCCATGGAAACAGTTTTTTCTGTTTCTAGGTTGTGCATATAAAAAGTCCTGAAGAAGACCTGTATAGTAAAGTGACCTAACACTCCACAATATTAAGCAATGATCTTGCTTATTTACTGTTCCACAAATTGGTGGACAAATATATGTCCTTCTTTCCTCAATGAAGAGAGGAGGCAGACAAGACAGGACCCATCTTGCATAATGCATTAACTTCTATGGTCATATGACTAGCAGTTTAACAGTGGGTTACCAAAATGATATTCGGATGGGCGTCCAGGCGGGGGGGGAGTTTGTCCGGGCTATATCTCAGAAACTGTAAGGTGTAGGAAGTTGATTATTGGTAGGGACATTGGTTGGGGGTTGTAGGTGTGCAGTGTTATGGTGTGACCTTGATTTGACCTTTGACCTTGCCGTAACGACATTGAGTTTGAAAATCTTGTCTGGGCTATATCTCGGAAACTGTTATGTGTAGGAAGTTGATACTTGGTAGGGACATTGGTTGCGGGTTGTAGATGTGCAAAGTCATGGTGTGACCTTGATTTGACCTTTGACCTTGTCGTAGTGACCTTGACCTATAAAATCTTGTCCACTCTATATCTCAGAAAGCATAAAGTCCAGGAAGTTGATACTTGGTAGGGATATTGCTTGGGGTTGTTGCTGTGCAACATCATGGTGTGACCTTGATTTAACCTTTGACCTTGCTGTAGTGACCTTGACCTATAAAATCTTGTCTAGGCTATATCTCGGAGACTGTAAGGTGTAGGATATTAATACTTGATAACTTGGTTGTGCAATGTCATTGTGTGACCTTGATTTGACTTTGATCTTACCGTAATGACTTTGACCTTTAAAGTTTTTTTCCGGGCAAAGTCTCTGAAACCGTAAAGTGCAGGAAGTTGATTCTTCATCGGGACATTTGTTGCTTGCCATTGGTCGGCAGTTTACAGTACAGAACCCTAATGAACTGTATGTACTAGTTTCCTCTGCCCTTCCAACTACATGATATGACCTGTACAGTGTTAAAAGTGACATAAAATCCCAAATAAATAAATAAAATCATCGGGACATTTCTTAGGGGTTGTAGGTGTGCAACATCATGGTAGGATCTTGATTTGACCTGTGACCATGTGTTTTAAAATTTTGTCCAGGCTATTTCTTGTATTCTGTTACGTGTAGAAGGTTTACACTTGGTAGAGACATGTTTAGTGGTGTGAATCATGGTATGACCTTTAATGTTGGCTCTGCCAAAGTGTCTTCACCTGCCATATTTGAGACATGTTTCTCTTTTGACATAGACATATGGATTGCTGCAACTGATTATTGTAAGTACTTTTACATAATTGTGCTATTTCCATTGACAGCTATTCTCCAGATAATACATTTTACAGCTTCATAGTTACTAGTATAGTGATTAATGCTGTCATCTTGGTATTGAATTGTCTCTTTTTAATACTTTATCTTTGCATACATTTTCTCTCTGGTAGAAGCTATTTTCTCTACTTAAACATTATTTGTATCTTTATATAACTGACACTGCACTGAAAGTATTCCAATCTTTGTACTATTTCACTACAGCTATATCTCATGGTGTTTATAACTATTTCCCCAGGCTGTGGGGTACGGGCGTCTCTGATGTTATTTTTCATCAATATCTCGGAAAGTATGTAACTGACAAATATGTATAATATATCATTAGAAAGGTATTCATACAGTGCTTCTGCTTATGTGAATTACATGCCATGCAGAAATGAGTGAGATATTGCAAGTTATAGATTGAAGTTTTTATATTCACTGTTGCCACTGCTTTTTGATAGCTTTGTTCATGCTTTCTCATTAAAGATTCATGTTATTGAACCCATAAATCATACAAAATGGTGGATAATAAAAATAAAACATCCCTCATCAGACATATACAGAAACAATATATGACTCAAGAAGAATAACAATATAATACTATGCGCACTATTATAATATTGTTGTCTTCATTCATGATATAATTTTTTCTGTATATGTCATTTGGGACGTTTTCCTATTTTATTGAATTTTCTGCTGACTGCTGACGCCTATTCAAATCTAGATAAGTGATAACTATGTGAGTTTGCCTCACTGTCTGCCTGTGTGCATTTGTCATAAGCTAAACATTGGATCTAGGTTATATTTTCAACAAGGTGGGGCTTCACTATGCCTCAATCCTTCTGAAAGATGGCCTGGATCTGCAAAAATACTGCCAGTCGGCCAAATGCTTTTGTCTATTGAGCATAATTTTTGTCCTTTCGAATTTCATCTGCTTCAGTCTTTAACCAAAGCTGGTGACACAGTACAATTCTACTGAATTCTTGTTTTTGGAATAAGCTATTCAACTACTTTTTGTATCCACCTGGCATCTAGTGGATATATATGGATTTCCTTTCATTACATCTAAGCCACTGCCTCCCCAGTGTGTAGAGAGATTTTACCGTTACCGCTGTAACAAAAAATTTATATTTAGCTCGACATCTCAAATTTGCAGGATATATTCATCATTACAAAATCTTGCCAGGAATATTTTTGGCCACATTTTGAAAAACAAGATGGCCACCACAGGCATTTTTGACTTTCAGCAAGGAGTGTTGTTGGCCCTCCAGAGCAAAAGGTATTACAGGTAGAGATCTCAAATTCACACAATATGTTTATCATTACAAAATCTTGTCTGGTTGCCTCATTTTGATGAACAAGATGACTGCCATGGGCGTTTCTTTGTCACTCATGAAGCAGTGTGTAGAGACTTTACCGATATCCACTCTAGAGCTAAAGGTATTACAGGCAGGGTTGGAAATATTTTTGGCCGCATTATGAAAAACATAAAAAGTTTTGCACATTTTGAGGCTTTTTCTCATCAATAGAAAGTCGAATCTTTTTATGAATGATTTTTTAATATATGTGTCCTCTATATTCTACAGACATTTGACCTTGAAGTTTGTCCTTCAAGGTCAGTCCTTGTCCCCTAAAATTCTGCACCAAATTCATTGTCTTATTGCATAAAATAGCCTTACCTGATCCTCACAAGTGCTTGGTTTGGTTTTGTGGAGCAAAACACATCAAGCAACAAGATTTTTTAAAAAGAAATGTTCTTGTTGGTAGGTGACTCCTTGGCTGCACATGTTTGCGCTTGCGTAGTAATCGTTGTTGACAGAGAACTGTCCAGTGCTTTTTACCCCACAGCCCTTAAGGGCTGTCGGGGTATTGTTTTCACCCATGGTGTCCGGGCGGGCGGGCGGGCGTTTGGGCGGGCGGCGGGAAATAGTTTGTCCGGGCTGTATCTCAGAAACCGTAAGGTGTAGGAAGTTGATACTTGGTAGGGACATTGGTTACGGGGTGTAGGTGTGCAACGTCATGGTCTGACCTTGATTTGACCTTTGACCTTGCCGTAGTGACCTTGACCTATAAAATCTTGTCCAGGCTATATCTCGGAAACTGTAAGGTGTAGGAAGTTGATATTTGGCAGGGACATTGGTTAGGGGGTGTAGGTGTGCAACGTCATGGTGTGACCTTGATTTGACCTTTGACCTTGCCGTAGTGACCTTGACCTATAAAATCTTGTCCGGGCTATATCTCAGAAACCGTAAGGTGTAGGAAGTTGATACTTGGTAGGGATATTGGTTAGGGGGTGTAGGTCTGCAACGTCATGGTCTGACCTTGATTTGACCTTTGACCTTGCCGTAGTGACCTTGACCTATAAAATCTTGTCCGGGCTATATCTCGGAAACCGTTAGGTGCAGGAAGTTGGTACTTGGTAGGGACATTGGTTAGAATGTGTAGGTGCGCAACGTCATGGTCTGACCAGGATTTGACCTTTGACCTTGCCGTAGTGACCTTGAGTTAAAAAATCTTGTCCGGGCTATATCTCGGAAATCGTAAGGTGTAGGAAGTTGATACTTGGTAGGGACATTGGTTAGGGGATGTAGTTGTGCAACGTCATGATCTGACCTTGATTTGACCTTTGACCTTGGCGTAGTGACCTTGACCTATAAAATCTTGTCCGGGCTATATCTTGGAAACCGTAAGGTTGAGGAAGTTGATACTTGCTAGGGACATTGGTTAGGGGCTATAGGTGTGTATTATCATGGTGTCACCTTAATTTGACCTTTGACCTTGTCGTAGTGACCTTGACCTATAAAATCTTGTTGCACCTTTGGGTCTCTCTTTTGATGCAGATTAAGCACTATTAAAGTCATATTAGAATTTATTAATTATAAATTAATTTATTTTAATTATAAATTAATTTATTTTTATTTTATAAATTAATTTATTTTACTTTCATAACTTCCCATTGTAAGAGATCGAATTTCATCAAGTGAGCCACAGATTTTGCTCCAACACCACACATAAGCATTCATTAAATGTATTACCACTTCTGTATGCATGGTAATATTCAAACCATCTAAACCATAATTCGGGCCTTGCAGATGTAGATAAAGAGGGTTGAATTTTAGTTTGCTGATTAATGTTGTCATCTTGTTATTGAATTATCTTGTTTTAATACTTCATCTTTATATGCATGATCTTTCTTTTAAACATTATTTCTCCATTTAAACATTGTTTGGACCTTTATATAACTGACAGTGCTCTCCCAGCAGGCAATAGGATATCAAAAAGAAATCAAAAAGACACTGGGCAAGACATCAGAAACTGATGCTTATTTGAAATTCGAAATGACATCATATGTTAAATGTCAAACAGATCTTTAGTAGCCTAGTCTATTTGACATCTCCAAAAGCCATAAAAATGACATCTAGTAGCCGATATAAATTTGATATCAGCATAAGACATCAGTATGATCGCCCAATTTGGACTGACTTCATGTCTATATCACATCAGAAACTGACATCAATTTGATGTACTGATATAAAAATCTGATTGACATCATTTCACAAGTGCTGAAACTAATTTTCAGTAATAAAATATTGGTTAATAACATTTTGTTTTCACAGTTAATATCACATTACATTAACTACCATTTGTGTACACTTACCTGACACAGCCTCAAGTGATTTCCAATGTACTATAAAGATGATTCCATGGGAGAAAATAATTAATGTTCAGTGGGAACCGGTTCAAAAATTTATACCATTTGTAAAGATACAAATTATGGGTACAAAAGTTTGAATATTAGAAGCCCTTTTTCTGAACTTTTATCTTTATTTATTCAATCTTTGGCTTGGTTGCAAACACTAAAGTATACATTTGTTTACAAAACAACATATTTCTTGTAAATTTTTGCTGTCACACAGCATTTTAGTTACAGTTTTAAACATAATTGTTTTGTCTGTACCAAAACTTAATTATTTTTGTCAAAGCAACATCACAGAGACTAGAAGCCAAGTTAGTAGGTTCAGCATCTAATCAAAGGTTGTCACCTCTGCCTAGGTTTGACCCTACTCATGTGAAAAAGCTGAGGGCCTGTCCTAATATGACCCTGGCTGGTGTACAGGATGATATTACATTTGTAATATTCCTAAAAATGATATAATTTTATAGAATACTGATGTTAATCTGATCTCAAATGATATGATGATACTCCACTTGAAATGTTTTAACAAAGTGACATCATATTAATATCATTAAGATGTCAGAAACAATGCCCGAGTAGAATATCAGGTCACATCATATTATTCGAACATCATATTTTCATCATTTGACATGACTACAAAAATTCATG
Source organism: Sabellastarte sp. h YS-2021 (assembly GCA_964017235.1). Classification (NCBI taxonomy): domain Eukaryota; kingdom Metazoa; phylum Annelida; class Polychaeta; order Sabellida; family Sabellidae; genus Sabellastarte; species Sabellastarte sp. h YS-2021. The sequence goes on from OZ024930.1 coordinate 180,426,254, forward strand.
TTGGGATGGTGTCAATTTTATGTCATTGAATAGGATAATACAATCACATTAGGTCTGGTTATCATTTTGTCATCTAGTTGATATTGTAGGTATGTTATTGACATAAAGTCATGTCATGTCACATAAACTGGATGTCAGATTTGTGTCAGATGACATGACCACCTTAAATCATGTCCGAGTGATAGTTACTTGATGTCATATACTAACATGACCAAAACATGATGTCAAGAATTGGACCTGTGCCTGCTGGGAGCTGAAAGTATCCTGAAGTTTGTACTGATACAGTACTTCTGTATCTCATGGTGTTGAAAATATTTCCCTAGGCTGTGGGGTACGGGCATCTCTGATGCTATTTTCATTATATATTGGTCTATGTGGGAGCAGCATCATTTTTGTTTTGTATTTTGAAGATTGCTGATGAGCAGTTCAAGATTTCTAAAGATTTGAATTGTGCATCCTGGTTTCGGCCACGCTCTCTTTGATTGGGATTGTTATTAGTACTGTTTTCCTTGCCGCGAAAAGGGTGGAGCGGAAGACGTTTGTATGACAGGAAAAGATAATAAGAAGACTGTTTTGTATGCTTACAGTTTACCGAAGAGCAGAAGCGTAAGCTTGTTTATAAGTCCAAGAATAAGGAAAAGTCAAAACCTAGTGTGATATGAAATGAGATTGAGGATGCCTGGCAGGGATGGAGTGCCGCCCTAGTAAAGCATCATCCATTCCTGCTGAAGCAACAAATGAAAAGTCACCTTCTGACCCCTTACAGTTAATATTAAAGAGGCTAGATGACATGCAGGGTCAGATCACCACCCTTTGCAATAAAGCCTGCAATATTCTTGCATCTCAAACTTCTGTCAACTCTGAAGAAGGAGAAGTTTCTGACCGAGAAAACGAACACACTCTGCCAGACATGATTTGCTCAAGAAAATGTAACAAATCACCTTTTGATGAGGATCCGTCTTACAGACACACCCTGGCACCATTTCGTACATTGCTTGGCCTCACAATTCCTGAGGACTTTTTAGATCAAGCCTCACAAATTTTTGAATCAAAATTGAAAGCCAAAAATCGTAGATCCTAACACCTACCTATGGCCATGCCCCCAGTAGAAGGGGTTTTAGATAGATGTCACTTTTACTAGAAAAAGTCATCTGGCAATCCTCAGCATGATAAACCACATATTCTTAAGACAAATGTCTTAAACTACGACAACTACTTGTATTATTCCAGGCCACTTCTACAAATCTTCATCAAGTGAGTTTGCCTTCCAAGCTCCAAGGTGCCAGGACTCTTTTAGGTTGCCTTTTCCTGGACCAATGTCTTCATCTGTCTGTTTACCATTTACACAATGGACCAATGTCTTCATCTGTCTGTTTACCATTTACACACCTTCTTAGAAATTGTGAATAGGATGCATGTCCAGATACTGTCCCATATCAACCTTTTCCTCAATGCCATTAAGAAAACAGCCATTAACAGTGAATCCACATTGCTGGGGATTAAAAATATGACAAAATAACAGTCTTTGTTAAAAGAATTTGAGTCCATGCTGTCAGGTCTACCACTAAGTTTAACTATCCTGGCTCCATCTGAACAATTCGATTGCTTCTGCCTGTAATCTTCAACTGGCTAGGCAAGACACAGTGTTGAAAGCTCTGGTGACTCACGTAAACAAACACAACATTAACAGACTTGCAGTGACTTTAAGACAAATGATCTGTTTTGCCCTGAAATCCATAACGAGGTTGAGAAAAAGATACATAAATCACCTAAAAGAGCAACAACTGACAGGTTGCAAGTGAACAGCAAAATAGCTTTTCACATAATTCAAAGCAATTTCAACAGACAGGAATAATATGGCTACCTAAAAGATTGCATCTCGCAACTTCTTCAAAAAAGCGCAATTTACCGTCTGAAGCACTGTAAAACTCTAGGTTTTTACAGCAGATTATTTCTTGTACCCAAACCCAGAAAAAATAGTTTTATTGTGTTAATACATCCTATCCAATGGACAATTGCTAATCCGGTTGGCACAGACCGGCCCACCAAACGACAGAAAAAGTCGCCTTATATGAGTGCATAATGCCCGCACAAGCGTGCCGGTCCCTGTGTGTGCTCGCAAGGTGGCGTGTTGTACTTCCTTCCTGTGTAGACAACGTGACGTCATAGCATCTTTTTCGTTTGGCGCGTGTGTGTGGACGCGTTTTTTCATCAGCTCTCGCAAGTGATATATTTGGTGGAAATTCTTCATAAAAGTTTTGTTATTTTATTGAAGTTAGTGTTCATTGTGGATATTAAATGGCATCTCCTGGTCAACGTAGGGGAGTTTGTGGACACGCCATGGCTGGTTTTGATCAGCATGCTCATTGTGCCCATTGCCGGGATAAGAAGAAGGGTACTGATCCCTGTATTAAAGGCAATGTTTGTCCATCGTGTAATGTGCTAACAGAAGAACAGAAAGTTTGTTTGGCCACCCCCGTTTACCAGAATAAGGAAGAAAAGCAGGAGGGTAAGGCTGCCTCTGAGGACTGTACGTTAGTGGACCCTGCCTTAGTGTCGGTCCTGGGAGTTTCTACAGAAAGCAGGATTCAAAGCTCAGAAGAGGAGAGTAGCAACCCTGGGGTTGTGAAAGCCAAGAAAGATGCTGAGAGCTTGGAAGGGGCGAGTAACGTGTCTTCTAACGTGAAAGCCAGGAAGACTAAATCGCCTGTAGCCTTTATGGCCAAGGAAAATCAGAAAAGAAGAAACGTCAATCTTTACCGGCCAAATCCACCAAGGGCTCGACAGACAGTAAATTAGACGCAATAGTTTGAAATGGTTGGACAGATTTAATAGACTTGAAGCTATGTTGTTATCCAAAACACTCTCTCAACCGGAACCGTCTTTTCAGCCGGTTAAACTGTCCTGTTAAACCACCTCCAGCTGGCATTTCTGGAAACGTTGAGCCCTTCTTTGCTCCATCTCAAGTCACCAAGATGTCTTCATCTCAGAATCAGGTGGATAAACCATTGCCTACTGACCATCACTCTGCTATGCCAGTACTCAAGCCGGTGGCCGGTTCTTCCAGTGTTTTATCTTCTCAGCTTCAGTCAGAACAGGAAATGGACACTGACAGTGCTTCAGATTCCGGTTCCTTACCGGACATGTTTTGATAAATGTGAAGAAGGTGAACTTTCAGATCTAGATCTGGATAATTCTCTCTCAGATGTTGACCAGGCCCAGTCTGAGGAACAGACATACTGTGAGACAATGCGAGGTATCAGGGGTTATATGAACTGGAGTCACATCCCAGATATGGATACAACTCTAGCCTGTTCGGAAGACAATCCCTTTGCAGCCCCCAAGTTACAACCTGCAGGAAAGATCAGTGTTCAATTGCCAACAGACAACTGGCTTTGTCATAAAATGGACAGACTTAACTTAGTTCTAACACAAGGTTATCCAGCAAAGGGTTCTGAACCTGGTGGATTGCAACGGGACCAGTTCATCACACCTACCAAGTCACAGGGGAAATGGTACGGTTTACATCCTAACGAAGCTAAACCGGCTGGTTCCGTCTCCTTCTGGCACAGTGACAATGCAAAAGTGAACAGTACATTCAGTAGAATTGCCAGGTATTCAGCACTCTCATCACCAGCCCATGCCTCTCGTTTTATTGCTCAGGATACCCTGCGGAAGTGGGAGAAGAGTGCACGTGAAGCAACTTATATGTGCAACCAAGCTGCAGGTCGGGTAGATGTCTGAACAAAGTACAACAGGATATGTCTTCCCAGCTGAAGATCATTCAAGGGGAACATAGTAAAGGCAAGTCGGCTGACAAAGCCGGTAGTGCTACGGAAGAACTTCAACATCTTATGCATTTTAATCTTTCCATTTTTCAATGTATGGCGAAGACAATGGAACATTTATCAGATTTTGCTTTTGTAAGCATGTACAACTTTACACTGGCCAGACGAGTGTATCTTGAGACGATTTGTATCTTGCCCATGTGAAAGCTGGCATTAAACCGAACACCCTTGCCTCTCTACGTCAAGCCCCTGGATGGAACTGGATACATTGTTTCCGGACCTGGTGTTGAAGAAAGCAGAAGTGGATATCTCAAAGTTTGAAGACAGGGGTCGTTCTCACACTAGCTCATCTGGCCGTAAGGACAGTCGTTTTCACCCATATAAGAGGCCTGAGAAGTCCTATCAAGAAAACAAACAGGCTAGGCCTGCCTGGAAGAACATTGGCCGGTTACAGAAGAAAAAGGCCAAGTACGAGGGTAACAAATTTGCCTCGCGACAGGTCCGAGGTCACAATTCTTATAAATGACAATGAAGGTTCAGATCCGCAAAAGAAAGGCATAAGTCCTTCACTTGTAAAGCAAAACAAAGTTCAGTCATTAAAATATGTGAACAATGCTTTTTGTGTAGATCACTTGTGTTCTGTAAATCTTGTAACAAATGCCTCACATGTTGTTCCCAATCTATCTGTAGGGACCAGACTTCAAATTGGACAGTTTGGTCGGATCTGGGTGCAAGTCCGAAAGTTGTTCAAATCCTGAGAGAGGGCTACCCCCTCCCCTTTCGGATCCGACCAAAACTTGCAAGAAATCCCACAGTCATAAGCTGTTATGTAAATCCCCACAGGAACAGCTACCTGTTGGAGGCATTGCATCAGCTTATAGACAAAAATGCAGTAGAACTTGTACACAACCTACAATCTCTGGGTTTTTTTCTTCAACAGACTATTTTTAGTCCCGAAATCAAACAACAAGTGGAGACCTATACTGGATCTGAGCAAACTCAATCTTTTTCTCAAGGTGGAGAAATTCAAAATGGAAACCCCGGAAACCATCAGAACATCCCTCCAACAGGGGGAGTGGGTCACCTCAATAGATTTCAAAGATGCCTACTTCCACAAACGGTCCAGAAAATATCTCAGATTTCATGTCCAAGGTCAGACATACCAATTCAAAGCACTTCCGTTCGGTCTCTCAACAGCCACTATGGAGGTATAAGAATCCACCAGTACCTGACCAGACGACTGGTTGGTGAGAGCCAGGTCCCACCATCTTTGTCTCCAGCATACCCAAACTTTGGTGCAAATGTGTCGGGACCTAGGATGGTTAGTGAATGTGGAGAAATCAGAACTCGAACCCAAGCAGGTTTTCGACTTTGTAGGCTACCAATTCGACCTCAGGTCCGTACGGGTTTGACCTACACGGGACCGGTGGCAAACACTTCAAGAGAAGGTCCAGGCCCTATTGTCATTGCTGGTCTGTCCGGTCCGACAGTTCATGTCCTTGATAGGTCTGTTAACAGCCACAGAAAAACAGGTTCACCTAGGCCGACTGCATATGAGGCCCCTACAGTGGCACCTCAAGAACAATTGGAGGGTACCAGAATCACTGGAAAAGATTATTCCAATACCCAGATCACTGCACCCTCATTTAAAATGGTGGCTGGAGGAAAACAATGTGCTACAAGGTCAACCATTACACCCTTTAAAACATGCTCTGCAAATCTTTACAGACGTATCAAAAGAAGGGTGGGGCGCTCACTTAAACGAATTCACTGCCAGAGGGACTTGGTCACTGCCAGAAAGCAAGCTGCATATAAATTATTTGGAACTCAAGGCAGTGTTTCTTGCCTTAAAAGAGTTTCAAAACCTCTGTGTAGACAAGATAGTACTTGTGGCAACCGACAACACTACAGTCATGTCGTACATAAACAAGGAAGGAGGCATGAGGTCGGGCACACTCTGTGTCCTACTATGGAGGATCTTGACCTGGTGTACCAGACATCGAGTAACTCTAAAAGCCCGACATATTCCCGGGCGGCTGAATGTGGTAGCAGACAAGGTATCCAGGCTAGGCCAGACCATTCAAACAGAATTGGCCCTCCTTCCAGAGGTTTTCCAAGCTATATGCAGCAGGTGGCACCGACCTCAGATAGATCTATTTGCCACGAGGTTCAACAACAAGTTGCCTCAGTTCGTGTCACCAATACCGGACTCCTTGGCAGTAGGAGTGGATGCACTCAGTATGCCATGGGAGGATCTGGACGCATACGCCTTCCCACCAGCGGCCATCTTGGGCAAAGTGGTGGAGAAGTTGCAGGACTCCCCTTGCAAGAGAATCATTCTGATTGCTCCGGGGTGGACAAACATGCCTTGGTTTTGGGATCTAGTGACCATGTCTAGTCAGATCCCACTGAGCCTGCCCAACCTGTTGACACAACCTTTCAATCAGATCCCTCACAGAAATCTGACAAACCTAAATCTCCATGCATGGCTCCTAGAGCCACAGCAATCAAGGAGTAGGGCTTCTCTGAAGCAGTGGCAGCAAGAATTGAGGCTCCTCAAAGAGGATCAACCAGATCAGTATATGAGGCAAAGTGGACCATTTTTACAAAGTGGTGCATCACTAATCAGGTGGACTTCAGGGCACCCCCTGTAAAGTCAATTGCTGACTTCCTTATGTATCTTTTTGAGAACAGGAAGTTACAGCCCAGCACCATCGATGGCTACACGTCTGCCATTGCTGATAAACTGGGAAGTTCAACCCTCAACATCAGCAAAGATGAAAATCTCACCTCTTGGATAGTTTCCATAGAGACAGACCCAAAGGTAGAAGGGGTATCCCTTCCTGGAACCTATCTCTGGTTTTACACCAGCTGACAAAGGCCCCCTTTGAACCAATCAAGGAGGCTTCCTTGAAGTATTTGACCTTCAAGACCGTTTTCCTCTTAGCCCTGGGTTCAGGCAAACGCAGAAGTGAGATTCATGCTTGGCAAAACAAAAATATCAGACACCAATCTGACTGGTCAAAGGTGTCCCTGTACCCATCTCCCAGCTTTCTCGCCAAGAACCAGCTGGCCAAGGAGGGTCCAGAGTGTGTGGCCCCAGTGGTGATACCAGCCCTGGCCCCAACCCTGGATAGATCCCTCAAGTCTGATAGGTCACTCTGTCCAGTCAGAGCCTTGCGTTACTACTTGGACAGGACCTCAGATATCAGGCAGAATAAGGAGTTGGTCTTTGTCTCCTTCAAGAAAGGTTTCGACAAGGATATCTCACCTGCCACTATCTCCTCATGGATCAAACAGACTGTGATCCTATGCTATGAGCTCTCAGACCAAGAGGCCCACACCTTGCATCCAGTCAAAGCCCATGATGTCAGGGCCTTTGTTGCTTCTAAGGCTTTCCAGTCTGGAATTTCCTTGGAACAGATCTTGTCAGCCTGTCACTGGAAGTCGCATAATACCTTCACGCAATTTTATCTGAAGGATGTGGCTTGGGCTGACACCGAGCTCTTCCACCTGGGACCTGTAGTGGCTGCTCAGCAGATCCACAAATAACCCAGGGAGGGAGGAGATTTTGTAAATATGTAAATAGTGTGTGTATATATATATAAGTGCAAAAAAAAAAACAAAAAAAAAACAAAAAAACTGTGTTTTGCTTCCTTCGGGAGGTTTATTTCTTCTTATTATGGGACTGAACTCATCCCTCTCTTCCCCTACCTCAGAGCAGGTCTGTTAAAAAGGGGGGGGGGTAGATCGGTTGACCGGTTTTCCGGTAACCTACTGTAGCTTTAAGGGTTTCTGACCTCAAGGTCGAACCAGGCCTGAAAGGAAATTTAGTCAGTTCTGTTATGAGTTCACCTAAGTCCCTAGTAACTTATCCGCCGTCCAAGCAGTAGTTATTCAGCAATTGTCCATTGGATAGGATGTATTAACGCAATAAAATTGCAAATTTAATAAGTAAATTAAATTTTTATAAGTTAATACCCTATCCAATGGACACACAAGACCCTCCCAACCTACCCCGCTATCAGCTAGGGGTCTAATAGGTTTAGACAATGAAAAAGATGCTATGACGTCACGTTGTCTACACAGGAAGGAAGTACGACACGCCACCTTGCGAGCACACACAGGGACCGGCACGCTTGTGGGGGCATTATGCACTCATATAAGGCAACTTTTTCTGTCGTTTGGCGGGCCGGTCTGCACCGACCGGATTAGCAATTGTCCATTGGATAGGGTATTAACTTATAAAAATTTAATTTACTTATTAAATTTGCAATTCCATGTGATAGATCTCAGTGTCCTGAACAGTCACCTGCTAGTTCTAACTTTTAAAATGGAGACAGCAGAGATCATCATAAAATCGGTCACAAAAGGCAAATGGCTAGTTCCGATAGACCTGAAAGATGTGTACTTCCATGCACTGATACACAAAGATCTTCAACATGTACTACGTTTTCATGTGGACGGTCAAAGCTATCAGTTCAAAGCACTGCCATTTTGGTTGGCAACCGCTCCTTTAGAGTTCACACAAGTCGTAAGGGAAGCAAATCTCATTCTTCAGTCTCGCAGAATTCATGTTCAACAATACCTGGACGACTGGTTGTTAAGGGCAAACATCAACACCAGTGTCACTTCCAGAAAAAAGAACTCGTCCAAACTATTCAACAACTTGGCTTTGTGATGAATTCCGAAAAATCTGAGCTCAAACCAGCTCAAAAGATTGACTTTCTATGTTACCATTTTGATCTGGTACTAGGCAAGGTCTATCCAACAGAAAAGGAACTAGAAATTCTGGAGAAATCGATTCAGGACATGGAGGTCTTGTCACAAACAACCCAAAATTGCGCATGTCCCTAATAAGTGTACTAGCATCTATGGAAAAGACTATACCAATGGACTGGTTTCATATGCACCCCCTTAAGTGGTATCTAAAAACAAACTGGCAATATGGCCAAACACTTGATCTGAAGATTCTGGTTTCAGACCTCCTGATAAAACATCTTCAGTGGTGGAAAAATCCACAAAATGTGAAAATAGGTTATCCGTTACATCCAGAAGAGCACAATACCCTTATTGTCACAGATGTGTGAGATGTGTGTCTAGATGGAGCCCATCTAGAAAACATGACAATCAGTGGCATTTGGACAGATCGAGAAAAACACATTACATATTAATGTTCTAGAAATAAAGGCAATGTTTCTAGCTCTAAAAAGCTTTCAAAACTAAATTCTTAATAATAGAATTTTCTCAGTATCAGAAAACGACACAAACTAGGGGAGTGCACACTCATGGGACATGTGTCTCCTAGTTTGGCACATTTTGGCCTGCTGTAATCGTCAGAATAAACTTAAAAGAGCCAGACATATTCAGGGTTGCCATAGCTGATAGCCTCTCCAGAAAGGACAAAGTAATCCAAACAAAGTTGTCCTTACATCCTTAATTGTTCAATCTGATTTGAACAGTTTGGCACAAACCAATGGTAGACACGTTTGCCAACAACATGAATCACAAATTTCTCAGACAGAGACAAATCATGAAAGTGTTGCAAGTTTAGAGCTCTGAAATATTTCTCATTTTGTGGTGTTCCTAATAAAATATGAAGGGGACTAATCTCAAAGGTTAAAGGAATATAGCATGTAGAATAAAGATAATCAGCTTGGATAAAAAAGTACTTTATAGTTAATGAGAATTAAAGGGATTAAAAACATTCAAAGAGCAAAAATGGTTTGTCAATATAGTTTGTAATATGCTTTAATATTGACACTTTGTGTGAATATATGGATTGGAAAGTGAATAGCCATTAAAGGACTGCACTAATTTAAAAGGGAAATTGTGAAAAGGGCTCTGTAACAGACTAGTCTGAAATATTAATTGGCTTGTTTTCTGAAGCATTTGTTTTGGTTCACAAAAGTACATTGCATTGTTTTCTGTGTGGAGGCTGATTGTGTGTGTTGAAAAAAAATCATGGCAGAGGAATCATATATAACCACACCTAAAATATATAAAAGGCCCAATACAGAAATGGATGTTAGCCCTTCAGGGACATTTACTCTGTCGGATATAAGCAACCTGATGGATAAGAAGCTAAGCCCACTACTTGAACAATTGGGGCATGTAAGAAAGGCTCTAGAATTGGAAAATAGAGTACAGCAGCTAGAAAAGGAAAATAAGATTTTAAAAGAAAGACTCGTTAGGCAAGAGCTGTATTCTAGGAGGGATAACATTAAAATTTTGGGTATCAAAGAAAAAGAAAAAGAGGACTGTGAACAAGAATTATTGATGATCTTTAACAAGTTTTGCCCTGACTTCAACTCTAGAACCTTTACAGCAGTGCACAGAGTTGGAAGGCAGAGCAAGGATATAGATAGGCCAATCATTGCACGATTTCACCAATTAAAGGACAAGATCCTTCTGCAAAGCCATTCCAGGGAGATCTATCAGCATTACCACATCACCATTATTGATGATTTTCCCCCAGAAATACAAGCAGCCAGGAAGATACTTCTTCCTATAGTTCATGTCGCCAAGTCCCTACCAGAATTTAACAGTGGAAGTTACAAACCAAAGTTGGTGGAAGACAAACTCTACGTTAACGGCATTCGCTATGGCTTGGACAATCTGCAACAACTACCACAGCGACTGAGGCTAGAAAGAGTGAAAACCCCTTCAAGAAACGGTATCACAGCCTTCTACAGCAAGTTTTCCCCGCTATCAAATCACTATCCCTCACATTTCAAGATTGGTGGCGAAGTTTATAACTGCATGGAGCAATATTTTATGACTGTTAAAGCCACTGAATTTAATGATCAAGAAGCAGTTTTCAAAATAAAAGCAGAAACAGATGCACCAAGGATGAAGAAGATAGGGAAATCAGTCAAAAATTTTCACATGGGTCAATGGTTAGAGGTTGCTGAAGAGAGGATCATGCCAGGACTGATGGCAAAATTTTCACAGAATCACTTACTGAAGGAGTTCCTTCTTTCAACAGGTGACACAGACTTAATAGAAGCCAGCTATGACAAAGTATGGGGCATTGGTAAATCGCTGAGGGACAAGGATCTGTGGAATAGGGACAAATGGACAGGCAAGAATCGTCTTGGTATATTGCTCATGAGAGTTAGATCAAATCTGAGGAAATAAACTCTAACCAGTATCTGTTTGAGTTTTGAATGACAACTGATAACCTATCAACTGTAAAGTAAGTTAATGTATAATCCATGTGTATAAGTAATCTGCAGACACTTTGCTACATCAAACACTGTACACACTGAAAATATGGTTAATTTTGCTTGTTTTTTTTGTTTCTTTTTAATTTAAAAAAAAATCGTAGTTAATTCTTAGATACAACTGACATAGATTTGTATGAATATCGTTATATCATAGAGTTAAAGTCTGGTGTATATTTTCATCACTTGTGATATGCATTTATCCAGTGGTCAAAAAAATGTTAATTTTACTTGTGTACGCCTTGATTACTGGTGATCCATAATATCTCAGTCTTTTGAAAATACTGTAGTTTGCTTGATATTTATAGATAAAATTCACAGTTAATTTTTAGTAACAATTCTTATAATTCGGTATGAATATCAGTAATTTTTGCTGCAATAATTGTTAAATGTATTCAGAAGTCTACACCTGGTGGTGGTGCATGAACTTGCCTCCCCAATGACAATATTAAGCACCATTAAATCAGTTTCAGACTTGTTCTAAAGAAATAGAAGACTAATAACTATTTACATATATTCTACCAGTTAAGTAGTATATGTTAGTAATTGCCATTTGATGCAGTAACTATCATTTAAAACATTGATTAAATTACATAATTAGTATTTTAAATAAATTAATTCTAATGTCACTTTTGACAACATAGAAAATATGGAAATATATTGAATCATGAAATGTCTTATAGAGAAGAAATGTGTAATTTATTACAGAAAAGATCTGGCCAGCTTAAATGGCAAACCATGGTAAACTGCTGACTTAGGCCGATTTTAACCAGATATTCATCTGGTATACCATTAGATCTATATGTTTAATCATATTGGTAATCGGTAACAGATAAGGTTATCTCAAAACAATACGATTATACAACCCTTTACCTAACTCAGAATTTATGCTCTCCCAGACATTGGCATGATACTGCTCTTGTCCGCGCTGCACAATGATAGTGATATTTATTTATGGTTTTGTTGCATATAATAGGTTCAAGAAACCCATTATTAAGGACAACTTACAAATCAAGCCTAAAACTCAAGTCTAATTTTTTTAACCTTACTTTGTTTAAATACCTATCATTAAATAGCAGCTATGTGACGTTACCTTTGACACATACCAGATGGATATGCTCTCCCATGCTCTCAGTAGAAGTAAAAGTCATAAATGAGCTTTTCCTCCAATGTTGACAAATATTAAAAAAATTACAGGGAACACTTCAGGTTAGAGAGATTTTTAAAGAGTAAATGTTAAAATGTATCTAATACGACCAGTCCGGTTACTGATGTTATATCCTGTATGTTGAATGACCATGTAATTTTATTGTTAATACTGCTGTATTTCTCTGTTGTATGTGGTTTCTGTGTTATTGTACCCTGTTTCTCTGTCGTTGTTTCTGTCTTTTCTTTTAACAATGGTATGTACTTAAATCAAATTTGTATTGATGTCAGTTCTTTATTATTAGGATTTTGTTATCTGACAGTAATGGAAGCAGAATTAGATCTAATATTGATATGGCAGAAACAATTCTAATTTCCTCTTTTAATTGTAGAGGTCTTAGAAATAAAAACAAACGAATAGGTTTATTTCAGTGGCTTAAAGATAGATATAAAGGAATAATATTTCTGCAAGAAACTCATTCTGTTGATGCAGATGAAGAGACATGGGAAAGAGAATGGGGCTCTAAAATATATTTTGCACATGGCTCGTCAGTGAGCAAAGGTGTTGCCATTCTGATGCCCTCATACCTTGATATTAAAGTGAACAAAGTTGAGTGTGACAGTGATGGACGTCTAATTGTACTAACGGTTACAGTCGAAGAAAATGAATTTGTGCTGGGAAATATTTATGCACCTACTAAAGACAAAGTGGCACAGCAAAACACTTTCATTACCTATCTTAATTCAATAATTGAGACATACAGTGATAAAAATGTGCTAATAGGGGGGGATTTCAATGTGTGCCTTGATCCTGAGTTGGACAAATCCGGTGGTAAACCTGAAAACAGATCCTGTTACTGTAAAAATTTAATAAATCTTATTGATCAATATTCTTTAATAGATATCTGGCGCTTAAGAAATAAAGGAGTTAAGCAATTCACTAGACGAGATTCATCTCTGTCAAATATCATTCAATCAAGACTTGACTACTGGTTTATCTCTTCCTGCCTCCAGTATAATATAAAAAGTACTTACATCAAACCTGGATATCGTTCAGACCATAGCATACTTTGTCTTCAAATAGAATGTCTTGGTACTCACAAAAGAGGTAAAGGCACTTGGAAATTTAATAATAATTTACTTAATGACAAAAATTATGTAGAACTGGTTAAGAATACAATTGCGGGAGTAACACAGGATGATGCTTTTTCAGATAAAAATATGCAGTGGGAATATCTCAAATGCCAAATTAGATCTGATACAATGTTTTATGCAGCAAAAAGAGCAAAAGAAAAATGACAAAAAGAAGTTGAACTTTTGAACAGAATCGAAAACTTGGAAAAGAATTTAGATAATAATGAAATAAATTTCCTTGAATACCAACACACTAAAGCTGAATGGGAGGATATACAAACTGAAAAGGGAATAGGTGCCATTGTAAGGTCAAAGGCCAAATGGGCTGAGTATGGGGAAAAGAACTCAAAATATTTTTTGAATCTTGAAAAGAGAAACTATAATTCAAAATATATCAAAAAGGTTATTAAAACAAATGGTGTTGAAATTAGTGAACCAAGTCAAATTCTCCAAGAACAACAAGAATTTTATACCAATTTGTACAAAAGTAGGTGCAGCGGTCAACCAAATTTTGACCTTATGGATACTTTTCTGTCCAATAAGAATATTCCCAAACTTAATGAAGTTGACAAACAAAAGTGTGATGATGGTCTAACTTTAGAAGATTTAACTGATGCAATAAACAATATGGCTTTGGACAAATCCCCAGGAGCTGATGGATTCACAACAAATTTTTATAAATATTTTTGGAACGAATTAAAGCAGCCACTTCTTGACAGTTATATTTTTTCTTTTGAACATGGACAATTAGCAGATGGGCAAAGAAGAGGACTGTTTCAATAAAGGTATTCACCTAGTATCAGATGTTGTTGATGAACATGGTAATTTCATGTCTATCAGAAATTTACAAATACTGTATAACATTGAAGACATTAATTTCTTAAGATACTTGAAGATTAAGATGGACACCTTAAATTTTATGAAAAACAGTAATTTTTTAAATGAGCCTATCTTGAGACCTGTTATTCCATATCATATAAAAATAATTTTTAAGTCCAATAAGGGGGCAAAAGATTTTTACAAGTATGCTCAATGTAGCCTGAAGAATGAGCATAGCATGAAGGAAAAATGGAATCATGACTTCAATTTAGTTATTGATGATGGAAGTTGGAATAGAATATTTAAAGTTTGCCATCATACCACACCTGATAATGTTTTAATTTGGTTCCAACTGAGAATTATATACAGGATTCTGGGGACAAAGTATTACCTTCAAAAAGTAGGAATTTCTGATTCTGAAAATTGTCCAAGATGTCACACATCTCCTGAAACTATTTTACACATGTTTGTAGATTGCTCTTATGTACAAAGATTCTGGAACAGCCTTGCCAAACATGTTTCTGATAAGATAAATTACAACATAAAATTTACCGATTTTACTATTATATTTGGCTCATTGATCAATGACCAAAATTCGGAACCACTTAATAACTTGCTGCTAATTTCAAAAAAGTATATATTTAACACAGCTAAATCTAATAGCCCTTTAACTGTGCATGGCCTCCAATATAAACTAAACCAAAGCTTTGAGGAACTCCAATATCTCGCAAGACTGTCAAATTCTGTAGAAGTTTTTGAAAAAAATTGGTTAAAATGGCAACCAGTATATACCTCATTGAGTTAGTACTCTATAACCTTCTGCTCAAAACTTATATTGTGCTTTCCAGTGTATACATGTGTTTGCATAACTTAGTCCCTAACATTGACATCCAAACTGTCAAATCAAGCTGTATGAAATAATACTCGTACCGTAATATACTGTAGATGCTTTTTTTTTTTTCTTGTTAATTTGTTTTCAGATACATCTGTTGCTTGCATATATCTAATTTTGTTTACTATTGTAGTTAACTGTCTGTACAGATTTATGGGAAAAAAAAAAAAAAAAAAAAAAAAAAAAAAAAGAAGAGGACTGTTAAAATTAATACCAAAAAAAGATAAAGATTTACGGTATCTGAAATCTTGGCGTCCTGTCTCACTCCTGGCAACCGATTACAAAATTTTAGCAAAGGCCCTAGCAATGAGATTACAAAAAGTTGCATCATCATTAGTAAATTCAGACCAAGTAGGATACTTAAAGGGCAGATACATTGGTGAAAATATCAGGATCATCAGTGATTTAATGCATTACACCACAAAAGAAAAAATATCAGGTATTCTAGCCTTAATTGATTTTGAAAAGGCCTTTGATACTGTTGAATGGTCCTTCTTATTTAATACACTGTCTACCCTCAACTTTGGTCAGAATTACATCAGATGGATAAAACTTTTGTATTCCAACATCTCTTCCTGTGTAACAAATAATGGTTATATTTCAAATTATTTTACTTTAACAAGAGGAATCAGGCAAGGCTGTCCAATCTCTGCATTATTGTTTATTCTTGTAGCAGAAATTTTAGCAGTAAATATACGGTCAGATACCTTAATAAAAGGTATTAATGTAAATAATGTAGAGTTTAAAATTGGACAGCTAGCAGATGACACTACTTTGTTCTTATCGAATTTACAGTCTTTAAAACAAGCTATTATTAAGTTCAACCATTTCGGAGCGATATCAGGGCTTCGGCTCAATGTAGATAAAACAGAATTAGTGCCTTTAGGGGATCTTCATTTAGACTTGTCACAATCACCGGCAATCTGTTGGGTATAAAAATTACAAATGGTCCCTTCAGGACACTTGGGATATGGTTCACTAGAGATGACAACACTTGTACACAATTAAATTTTAATGAGCGGATTAAAAACATAAAGAAAGTACTGGACATCTGGAAATTAAGAGCACTTTCATGGAAGGGTAAGATAACAATATTAAAAAGCCTGATAGTACCACAGTTAATACACTTGCTTAGCACTCTATATACCCCAGCTAGTATCCTTGAAGAGATAGATAAATTGTTCTTCGATTTTTTATGGGCAAATAAGCCACCAAGAGTTAAAAAATGTACAATAGTACAAAAGTATGATGATGGAGGGCTGAAAATGCCTGATATATATAGTATCCATGCTACCCACAAATTGTTATGGATAAAACGTTGGATGGATGAAACAAACAGAAAATGGAAAACACTTACTAAAGCACTATTAGGCATAAGTAGTGAGTTTTTACGCTTTAAATTACCGAAAAAATTTTATATACAGTGTGCCGAAACCAAGTATTATCAGCAGCTATTAGACTTCTGGTATAACTTTAAAAATAGGGCACCCACTTGTGCTGAAGAAATAAAATGTGAATATCTACTATACAATAGATACATTTCAATTGGAGGCTCTTGTTTGACGATTGCAATAGTAGGTAATAAGAAACAAAATTTGAAACTACAACTTCATGATGTTATTGATAATACTGGTAACTTTATAAGTTTTGAGGCTTTTAAGACCAAACTTTCAATAAAGATAAATTTCTTAGAGTACTTAAGCATAACAAAAGCAATAGAAAAAGAGTGGCTAGAAAAGCTTAAACTACATCCGTATGAGGGCAAACCTTCCGATAAAGGGTTGACTGTGAGTGTCTGTAAGGTAATGAAACCTCTTAGTAAATTAAAGAGTCAGGATATATATTGGGAACTGATTAATAATAATTCTAATATGCCTACATCTCTTAGGGTATGGATTGATCTTTTCCCATTTTTAGAAACAGCCAATTGGGCAGAGATTTTTAAATTGGCAAATAAAGTGACCTGTGAACCATATTTGCAGACGTTTCAGTATAAAATATTAAACAGAACCTTAAACTGTAGACATAACTTATGCAATTGGAAAAGAGTAGAGTCTGCAACATGTAAATACTGTCAAGACCAGGCCATAGACACTTTAGAACACCATCTGGTATTTTGTCCTATCTCAGCAGACTTCTGGAAGACAGTTAAAAGTTGGTGTAATACTAATACGAAAATTACAATTAAATTTACTGTTTGTGAAATCCTTTTGGGTATCCCATGTACTGCAACTTCAGAACTCCTAATGATAAATTGCTTAATTCTTTTGGGAAAATGGTATATTAATGAAAAGAAAACAAAAGATAAACCCATTTTATTTCGGGAATTCTTAGCTCAGATAAAGTCAAAGCTTGTGGTATTTCATGACCTCTATTCATCAAAATTTAGAAATAATAAACTTAGTAAAGTATATGAAGAGATTTATGAAATCGTAAGTTGAAGAACTGTTGTCTTGTAATTTTGTGTAGTCAATTGAATTATTTTTTGTATGTTTCTGTTGTACAGTGTCATGTCACTCTGTAATGTTTTGTATTATGTCTATGTTTCTTCTTGTTGAATAAAAATTTAAAAAAAAAAAAAAAAAAAATCACAAATGTCCATTTGTCACATGCCTCACCAGTCAAAGATGTTTATGCGCTTAACATAGATGCATTGAACATCTTGTGGGAGGGTCTGGATGTCTATGCCTTTTGTCCTGTAGCACTCATTCCAAACATTATGCAAAAATGCACACTCACATGTGTAAATGCTTGTAGTGGCCCTAGGGTGGCCCAGAATGCACTGGTTTTGTTATTTAGTGAATTTGTCAACAAAACCCCAATTACAACTACTTCACTATCCTCATTTATTGAAACAACCACTCAGTCAGAAATGCCATCATAATCTGTTGTACCTGAACCTTCATGTTTGGCACATAGACACGACTCAGGATCACGTAAATCATTCTCTGAGCAGGGGGCAGAGAGAATTAAAGCAGCTCAAAGACCCTCATCTAGAAAACTTTACAAGTCAAGGTTGGACATTTTTAACTCTGGTGCCAACAGAATAAGGTGGTCAGCTCAGAGCCTACTATGTCATACATAGCAGATTTTTTTAACTACTTATTTACTATCAAAAATCTGAAACCTGCCACAAAAATCTGAAACCTGCCTACAGAACAGTACTAGCTGATCATTTTGGACATTTTAGCCAAGAGGTGACAAAAAGCCTGAATCTGAATAGGCTTATTGCAAGTTTGTATTGAGATAAGCCGACTGCTAACAGGTTTATACCGTCATGGAATTTATCTTTCGTCCTGTTTGCTTTGACAAAGGCTCCTTTTGAACCATTAAAGCATGCAAGTCTTAAGATTTTGACATTCGAGACTATCTTTTGATGGTTTTGGCATCTGACAAAAGATAGGGGACGTGCACTCTTGAACATTTACTTCCCTCAGAAACAAAACTTACTGAAAAAAGGTCACAATTTCTCCTCCTCCTGCCTTTTTAGCAAATATCAGTCGGCTTGTGATGGCCCTGATCTGCTCACACCAGTGGTCATTGCAGCTCTCAAACCATTTTTGAGCTCAGATTTGACTGATGATATGGCACTTTGCCCTGTTAGAGCACTTAGATACTATTTAGACAGAACTAATGTTTTAAGGAAAAGGAAGGCTTTGATAGAGATATCATGAGGTCTGCTATCTCTTCTTGGATCAAATAGACTATTAGCTTAGCCTAATAGTCCTCTATAACTCTGATTCACAGAATCTCAACATTAAGGCACATGATGTTAGATCCATGTCTGCTTCACTAGGTTTCAAGGGTGGGGCCTCACTCAAGCAGATATTAGACTCCTGTTACAGGAAGACCCACAATACTTTTACCACATTCTACTTAAAATATATTGCTTGGCAAGCCCTTGACCAATCCGATTACAAACTGGGTCCTGTGTTGTCAGCTCAGAACATAGTCAATGCTTGAGTATGTAGACATGTTCTTCATATGACATACATATTTGTCATTCTCCATGCATACCAGTAATAGTATACTGACATATATTTTTTTACTTTATTTATCTTACAGATGGCCCGATAGCCAAATGTAGTAAGTGCAGCATGTCACGGAGGTTTCTCTTCATAAGTTGACGGTGTATTGCCTGATGCGACATGAAGATACCTCCGACCTACCTTGGTGATGATAACTTAAAAGATACTACCCTTGTTTTTGGTTTTAAGAGACCTACAACAACTACTACTACAAAAACTGAAACCACATCATGGATCTCTGGTTCAGGTTAGCAAATTATTTATCTTTAATGAAAAAGAAGTAACATACAATTCAAAATGTGGCGTATGTAAGCTTATCTTTTAATCTGATCAAGTGCATTATTTGGTGACCTCTTGCTTACAATCATCTAACAGTGTGGCCAAAAGAAATACCCTGCACCTGTTATGGTTGTATTCAAGCATTTGTGAGGATAAGGTAAGGCTATTTTACACAATAAAATGTAACAAATTTATTGTAATTAACTTTTTATAAGTTAAACACTTGTCTTCACAAGGATAAGCCCACCCTACCTCCCCACTCAAACTTGTTTTTCTGGGGATCAAAAATACAATGAAGAGCTCTTAACAATTCTATGTCGACAATGATGGTCAAGTGCTGACCAGGGTCACCTACCAACAAGAATATTTCCTTTTTATTAATTCTTATCTGTCGGTCGATGCTTTTTTGCTCTACAAAACCAAACCAAGCTTTTGTGAGGATAAGGCAAGGATTTAACGTAAAAAGGATAGGGGAAGTATTTAATTTAAAAATTTAAATTACAGTAAAATTTGTTACATTTGGCAACTCAGTAATTACTTATAACTACAACACTTGCATTAACTGGTGTTTTGGGGGCTCTGGAATACTGTGCTTTAATAATTCTAGCTTACTTTCTCATGTCCAGTATTTTTCCTGATATTGCACATCTTGGTCCATAGCTAAGTGAGTAACAGTGCTAGTAGCTACTTTAAGTATATTGCTTATAACCCCAAAATGACTATATTTACAGCATTTTACTAAAATACGTTGTTCACCTACTTTTTCTGTCCCTACAAGATACTGTACCTGCTTTTGAGGTCTGTCGCAATAGGTAAGCATATGAAAGGTGTTTTTAGTGTTTAAAAGTTCAGGGAATTGAGAAAATGGCTTTTTTATTTGTAACCGTTATAGTTTGAATGCTTTTGCTAAATAAATTGTTCAGCTACTTTTTCAGAGCTGTAGCTCCATAGCAAACTGAGTTATAGCTACTTTGATAGTTCAGCTTGGAGTAAATCACTACCTCGGAGGGGGTAGGTCCAGATGAGCAGCAGAGTTGCTGGATGGACCAGCTTTTGAAGCATGAGGCGAGGGATCAACCTCGGCAAACTTTTTAACTGCCAACTCCTCTTGGAGTGATTGAAATGCTTCTAACATGGATGCCTGGAAGGAACCCATTTGCTGCTGGATATGTATATTTAAGGAATCACCCAGGGATTTCTCTAGATTTCTTTGAATTTCTGTTTTGTAAAATAGTACCTGGGGTGGGAGGAACAGCCTTGGCTGGGGTCTTTAGTGATAAAGAACTGAAGGCGAGAGGTTGAGGACGGGGGGGTGAGGTAAAGAGGTTATCGGCAGCACTCTCAAGGTCTGCATTAGAACCATTAAAAGAGTCCCCATCGCCTTCACCCAAGAGATCTAGTTCATCTTTGGAACTAGTTTCCGCTTTTTGCTTTTTTAAGTACCGCTTCCTGTTTTGAATTTTTTGCAATTGTTCATCAGAGAGAGACGTACAAATATGGCAGGGTGCTTCAAAAGTGACACAGGGGTCATCTCCCTTGCCAGCCTCCCTACAGGTAGGGCAGAAATTATGAGTATCAAAACTGAAGCAAAAATGGCGGCATTTCTGAGCTCTCGGTTTGTCTTTGTTTGCTTGATGAAGGGACATTTTAACGCAATAAAAAGACGTACAATTGAAATTGCCTGAACCGAGAAAACTCAAAACACGCGGATTGTAAGGAAAATACTTAAGTTGTGAAATTAAAAATTTTACAGGATAATCTATGACATATATTTAAAGAAATATCCAAATATTAGCCTCCAACAATACGTGAATACTGAGAAATAAATGAAAATGTCTGTATATTTACAAACTGCTACCAGTCATCGTGGCCAACAAGAAAGTAGGGCGATTGGTCAGAAGTTATCACGTGACGACAACTACCAGTATATCCGGTGGCTAACAAGAACGATCTTTTTTTCTAAGACGTTGGCCCCGGGTGTGGCAACCCGAGAACAGCATTAAGTCCCACATGGTAAGCTTGTAGCTTATAAAAGCTACATTTAAGTAATTAAAATTTACAAGTTTGAATGCTTTTGCTAAATAAATTGTTCAGCTACTTTTTCAGAGCTGTAGCTCCATAGCAAACTGAGTTATAGCTACTTTGATAGTTCAGCTTGGAGTAAATCACTGTTAATTACAGAACTGTTGAACAAGATTATTTTTGTGAAATATGTTGTTCACCTATTTTTTTATGTTCTGTGTCATGGCTAACTGAGTAATAGCTACCTTGCAATTTTGCTAATGAATAACTCATTTGTAAATTCAAAAGTATTCAATTTAGAGGTTTTTATTATTTTTATGTTCAACTACTTTTTGACATTTTGTGTCATGGCCAATTTTCAGAGCAGTGGCTATAACGGCACCTGAGTAATAGCTATTTCAACATTTTACCAATGAGTAAATGGCTTATAACTTGTAACTTATTAAGAGCTTAAGGACTGTTGAGGTATT
This sequence comes from Sabellastarte sp. h YS-2021, assembly GCA_964017235.1. Lineage (NCBI taxonomy): Eukaryota > Metazoa > Annelida > Polychaeta > Sabellida > Sabellidae > Sabellastarte > Sabellastarte sp. h YS-2021. The sequence goes on from OZ024930.1 coordinate 180,448,058, forward strand.
GTTTTCACCCATGTCCTGATGGGCTTGCGCACAGTCAATGGGTGGGCAAGCAGCAGGAAAAAGTTTGTCTGGTATGTATCTCGGAAACCATAAGGTCTAGGAAGTTGATATTTGGTAGGGATATTGGTTAGGTGGTGTAGGTGTGCAATGTCATGGTGTGACCTTGACTTGACCTTGCCCATAGTGACTTTGTGTTTGAAAATCTTGTCCTCACTATATCTTGGAAACCTTAAAGTGCAAGATGTTGATACTAGTTAGGGACATTGGTTAGAAGTATAGGTGGGCAACGTCATGGTGTGACCTTAATGTTACCTCTGACCTTGCCATAGTGACCTTGACCTATAAAATCTTGTTTGGGCTATATCTCAGAAACCATAAGGTGTAGGAAGTTGATACTTGGTAGGGACATTAGTTAGGGGATATAGGTGTGCAACATCATGATGTGACCTTGATTTGTCCAGGCTCTATATTTTGGAAAACGGAAGTTGTTACTTGGTAGGAACATTGGTTGGGGGTTGTAGGTGTGAACATCTTGATGTGACCTTGATTTGACCTTTAACGTCACCGTAGTGACCTTGAGTTTCAATATCTTGTAGGAGCTATATCTTGGCAATCATAAAGTGTAGGAAGTTGATTGGTAGGTTCATTGGTTGGGGATTTTAATTGTGCAGCATCATGGTCTGACCATGATTTGACCTTTGATCTTTCTGCATTGACCTTGACCTTGAAAATATTGTCTGGCTATTTCTTGGATTCCGTAAGGTGTACAAGGTTGACACTTGGTAGGTACATTAGTTAGGGGTTTGGTTGTAGGTGTGCATCTTGGTATGACCTTTAACCTTTGCTGTGCCAAAGTGTGTTCACGTGTTATATTTGTGATATGTTTCTCTTATGACACAGATATATGGATTGCTGAAACTGATTTATGATATGTTCTATATCTCATGGTGTTGAAAACTATTTCCCCAGGCTGTGCTAAAAATGGTTTTTCCCGCCATTTTTTACTTTCATCTTGAATTTCTGTGTAGAACGCAAAAACACATTTATCCCAGAAACAGTGTGAGATAGAACAATTTCAGAGAATTTTTGGTTGTATTTTACCCGACTTGTCCGGGTGGGTTGGCAAAAAATCAAGCATGTTTGATATTTCCACGATGCTCCACAACTCTTGTTCCTGACCGTGGCGCTGCCCCCTAGAAACTGGCTTGTCCTAGTCACTTGCTGTCTTGTCTTATTACTTCCAGTCTTGTCCTTATCACTTTCAGTCTTCTCCTATCATGAAACCGGCTTGTATTTTGTGACTTCAGTAGAGTTCATTTGCAGTCCATTTCCAGCATGATGTGAGGTAAAAATATGACCAAACATTCTGTTAAGAATGACCAAAAACAGTGCAAGTGATAACAATTTGATAGAAAAGGTGCCCATATACTGCTGTAAAATGTTAAGAAACCTGAAAGAGTGTTTTGTTTGGTCTCATAATAATCAAATTCTCAGCCTATTTCAACAGAGCAATTTCTGGGAAAAAAGAGGATCAAGTGTTGACTAATCAACAAATCTAAACTAGGTCACTAGAAAATATTTGGATCTATCACGTGAACAGAACTACAGCATGTTTGGTATAAATATGAGGATAAATTGCTCACACAGAATTTTGAGGGTTGCTTTCCCATAAGTCAGAAATTGGAGTATAAAGCAAGCTACAAGCAAGAGGGTTTTCATTGTCACGTGAAGCACATCTCCCTCTGCCTGTTAAAACAGGATGCAACATATAGTTAATGAATTATTTCGATTTTAATTTGCTTTTTGTCATAATCTGAACCAGAAATACATTGATTTATTTATTGTATGTTATTAAAGTAAAAAGCTGAAAACCATGATTAAAATAACAAAAATATCATTGCTGGTCACATGATGTGATCAAAATATTCAACCTTGACCTACTTTTTGATTTGTTATTGGTCGACACTTGATCCTCTTTTTCCTCAGAAATCTATCAAAAACTCTAATGGCCATACTGACCACAAATCTGGCTGTGGAGATACTGTACATTTCTCCAGTCCTGTTGGTTGTTACTAGAGCTTGCTGTGGCTTAATGCCGCTTGTCTGTTGGGGTTTACGGCTTGTCCTGGTAGTTTCCTGTCTGGTCCTGTAGAAAACATTCTGACCCCAAGTCAGTTCGGCATCTAGATAACTGAGTAATAGCAGTTTTACCTACTTTGAGTAAAGGACTCATAACTCAAAAACTATTGCAGTTAAAGTTTTTTTCTTCAAATATGTTGTTCAGCTACTTTGTCCTTAGCTATAAGAGGGTACATAATTTGGGGGTCCATTGCAAGCCATAAGTGAGTAATAGCTATTATTTGTAGCAAAATAATGACAGAAGTAAATACCAAATATCTTAAAAATTATTAAAGTTAGGCAAATCTCTACAAATACATCATTCAGCTAGTTAAGCGTCCCTGAAAGGGCCCTTATTTGGTTTCGCGTCAGTTTCCTCGCCACTGCCGCATTATGGTCTCCCTTGAATATCTCCCTTATTATTGCAAGCTTTTAAACCATATTTGGCAGTTATATACCTTAGGCGTGAGAAAATTTTTCCACATGCTTAAATTTGACTTTTGATCTTTTTCAAGGTCACATGATCAAAAAATAGTTTTTTCGGGTACACCCGCCCGTCATCGCAGTTCAGGAAAATCTAGGGGCAAAGGTGGCAGAGTGGTAACACTCTCGCCTCCCACCTCTGAGGCCGGGGTTCGATCCCCAGCATGGCCTCAAGTGGAAAAGCTGGTAGTTGCTTGCCGTTGGACGGCAGTTTACAGTACAGAACCCTAACGAACTGTGTGTACTGGTTTCGTCTGGTTTCCCCCCCCCCCTATTATCTTCTTAAGTATTGCATTTAGAGCCATAAAATGTATTGGGAGGTAGTAGGAAACCATATGTGGAGAGTCTAGAAAGCAAGTCAAATTTCCCCCCGACCCCCTGTAGGGGTTAAACTGGGGTCATAAAATAGCCAATTTCATCTTTTCCCCTTATATCTCCTTTATTCTTGCTTCTAGAGCTTGATAATGTATTAAGAGGTATTGGGAAACCATATGTGAAGAGTCTAGATAGCTGGGCATATTTACCCCCAGACCCTCCCTTGTGGGTGAAACTGGGGTCATAAAATAGCCGATTTTGTGTTTTTGCCTTTTATCTCCTTTATTCTTGCTTTTGGAGCTTTAGAATGTACTAAGAGGTATCGGGAAACCATATGTGAAGAATCTAGATAGCTGGTCAGATTTACCCCCGGATCCCCCCTTATGGGTCAAACTGGGGTCATAAAATAGCCGATTTTGTGTTTTTGCCTTTTATCTCTTTTATTCTTTTAGAGTTTTGGAATATATTGAGAGGTATTGGGAAACGTTATGTGAAGAGTCTAGATAGCTTGTCAGATTCATCCCCTGCCCCGCCCCCCCACCCCACCCCTTTTATGGATCAAACTGGATTCATCAAATAGCCGATTTTGTGTTTTTGCCTTATATCTCTTTTATTCTTGCTTTTAGAGATTTACAATGTATTCAGTAGTGCTGTCAATCGGTGGTGCAAATTAACATCGAATATCGCCCACGTTGGCCGACCGAGTTCCGACATATGTCGACTTCATAAACTCACCTCAAAACGAAACTATTTAATTAAAATGTAAAATAATATATTGTTTCTCACCCGAATTCATCATTTTAGGGTCATATTTGTCCTTTTATTTCGGTTGTTTATGCATTGTCAAACATAGGACCACTTTGAAAACCGTCAGTATATTAAAACAATTATCTAAATCCGACTTTATAAAGTGCTGCATTATGGCATTATAATATCATGTATCCCTCAAATAAATAGAACTACAGTGTTTTAAAAGATTATTTGAAAGCTTTACGTCAATTAAGCTGACTTACCAAGTGTGAAAAAAAATAAAGATGCAATTCCGAAACTACATTCGAGCAATGGTTTTATTACTTTCCTGATAGGTCATGTGACTAGATTTGTACGGACTGTGTTGTTGAAAGGCCGAAAATATATTTTAAAATGCTGAATAACCCTTCACTTTTAAAAGCTATTCTATCTTTATTATATAAATATGCTAATATCCTTGCAATCGGATTTGAAAAAATGCATCCGAATATCGCTCATAATAGACCTAGCAAACGATAGTATCGGAAGTAGCGAGTGTCGCGACAGCACTAGTATTCAGAGGTATTGGGAAACCTTAGGTGATGAGTCTAGATAGCTGGTCAGATTTACCAGACAGATGTGTTCAAAGCATTGTGTCATAAACTTCTTGCCTTTCTAAAGGCTCACAGTTTACATTTTCTAAAATGTAAATAGATATATGGCATTTATAAAGCACTGTTACTCTTTAATTAAGTAGTTTTATGGTGTAACTTTCGACCTATTATAAGTATTGATGCTTTATGCATTCTTAGCCAGGCATTTATTCAATTAACTTTTCGCAATTTATGACCATAGAAAACAAAATAAAGCTTAAATTTTTCTTTCATGTTAATGCATGAACTTCCACACTGTCTGCTTAACTTTCACTTCTTCTCTCAGCACTGTATGTTTTTATTTTCAAAAACCTTTTTCTACTGTATATTATATTGCAGTGAAACTTTTTGGGCCGCTTAGTTTTTGTTAGCAAAAACATTTTTCTAGTTTTAATAAGCTATCACAATAATACAAGTGTTAAGTTTAGACTTACAAATGCAAATAAGGTGACATGCATGTAACATGATTAGCTGGAAAACATGGGATTGTCTCATTGTCTTATGCAGGTGATCCACTGGAGCAGACAGGCTGGTAACCCTGCATTTTTGGAGAGTCGGGACCAATGTTTACACGGACGGTTAGGGTCAGTTGCAAGTTCCCGGCCTGTCGGGGAGAGTCGGTGAAATATCAAACATGTTTGATATTTCTAACATGTTTGATATTTCTACAACCGTTGCCGATCCCTGTATCCGACCCTAATTTCAGCCCCATAGCAGTTACACTTCCCATTTTGTCAGTTAATCAAACAGGCCTGTCTGTAACAAGTATCCGGTTTGTCCCAAATATGGACTTGCAGACTGTACGTGATGACTCACCGACCGTGTGGGAATTGTTGGTAACTTTAACCGACTGGGTCCTAGAGTCAGGTAAAAATTTTAACCGACAGGCCATAAACTGAAACAGACAAACCGTTAACAACAACTGACATGCCTGTAACACTAACAGACAAGCCGGGAACTGTAACCGAGAGGCCGGCAATATTTTTGCATCTTACGGCCTGTCGGTTTCCAAATCTGTGGGTATAAACAGGCGAGTTGGTAGACAATCTGCGTATATTTGGGCTTTGACTTGTCAAGAGACAACTGGTGTGCAGCTTTGATTTTAGGTTTTTTATTTTAGGAAATTAGCTTTTGAAATTAAGTTTTGAGCTAGGCTGGACTGGTTGGGAGTGAAATCTGTTCTCTGAGGTTTCACTTTTATCTTAAGTTTTTGTTTTTTAAAACAAGCTGTATAATTGATTGATTGATCAGCATGCCAAGGGGCAGAAGGGGAAAGATTGAAGTACCCAGAGATACTCAACCACAGTTTGAGTTAGGAGATACAGCTGATGATATAGAGAGAAGGAGGGGGGAGAGAGAGGAGAGGGATGAGAGAGAGAGGATTGAACAGGAGAGGATCAGAGAGAGGATGGAGAGAGGGAGGGAAGAGAGCCCAGAAAGAGGAGAGAAGAGAGTGCGAACTGATAGGATACTGATGTAGAATCAACTCAATCCAGACAGAAGAAGGGCCAGATGAAGTCCATTTTCCTGAGTGATTAAGACAAAGAAGCCATCGTGGAGTTCATTAAACAGCACGAGGAACTGTATGACAAGACCAACGACAGTTTAAAAAACAAGCAGAAGAAGGAATGACTTTGGGAGCAGCTAGCAGCTACCAGAAACTTGCCTATCAAGACTGAAGAAGTGGTTTGAGACCCAACGTACCAGATATGGCACGCTCACTCAGCCGAAGTCAGGATTAGCAGCTGATAAGAGCACAGAACGACAGACCTGGCTGAAGGACAGTTTCAGTTTTCTACAAGGTCATATCAGAAGGAAGGGAGTTTTCAAGTCTTCTGCATTCAAGTCACCCCAGAGGCCTTCTGCAGCCTCAGTTTCAGTTCCAGATACATCCAAGGACACAGAATCTGAGATGGAAATCAGTATTGCATCAGATGCTACTCATCAGCCTTCGAGCACCAGTCCTAAGCAATGACAGCCTCCAGTCACGACTACCACCACGTCTGCAGATCCAGTCTTAGATCAGTTCCAGCAGATGAGGTTGATGATTTCCACATTTCTGGGTGCATGTCAGGACCCCACTCCAAGTCCTAGACTGTTGTTTTGCAACTATCTCCACTCTGAGATTGAAAACCTGGAAGAAAGGGACTTTTTAACCTTCAGGAATGAGACAGTGAAGCTTCTCAGTGAAATACAGTACAAGGCTGAAGAACGCAAGAGACAGGTCACCACAAGTCAAGAGGTCACCACATATCACCTTCCAGAAGCATCGCAGGCCACAGCAGGACGGGAATACGTACTCACCATCCCGGAAACTCAACCAGTCTCCATACCAGTTGTGCAGCCTCAACAGACTACCACAGGACAGCCTGTTACAGTGATTGCCAAAGTACAGCAACCATTGAGGCCTTCATCAGCATCAGCACAGCCAACTTCTGACATAGTTGTGGATGACCAACAGCCTGGGACTTCCAGACAGATGATTTTCAACCCACCTTCCGTTACACCTTCACAGCCAGCAGAAAGAGCACAACACTTCTGGATTGTCCAGTCTCTTCACAGCTATTCCCAGTGTGCTTCAGTATCAGCAGATCAACACACCACAGTCATTTTCACCCTCTCAACTTCAATCAGCACCGTCACCAGTGCCATCTTCCACTCATCATGAACAGTCAAGACCTCCCAGCCAGTCCAGCCAGCAGAGTCAAAGTCAGCCCAAATCAGCGGATTAGCCAGCAGAAATCGCACCAAACCTGGCCCTTTTAAGGGCCACCCGAATATTCCAAAAACAATTAACAAGCTACACGTTTATGCCCAAAAGCAAAAAAGCACACCGTCCAGCACTTACCCCTCTCCACAGTACATGAAAAAAAAATTGTGTGAATGAATGAGTGAATGTTAAACAAATATTAGTGAAGTTCCACCACAAAAGAAAAAAAAGAGAAAAAATTGATAAAAAAAATTCCCTTAAGAAAAATTATCCCCTAAGAAATCAAAGTAAAACCAACCCCATCCCCAAACAAAACCCAATTTTAAAGAAACCCTCCCCACCCCCAAAAAACAAAATCCAGACTCAAACCCACATCCCCCAAAATCAAGATGCAGACTCAAACCCACGTCCCCCCAAATCAAGCTACAGACTCAAACCACATCACTCCCAAAACCCAACTTGAAATAAAATGCCACATTGACACTCGTAGACAAACAAACATGAGCCCTAACAAAATATTCAAACATATGAGTGGCAAACTGAATTTAGAAAATATTAAACTGGGACTGCAAACCGGTATAATTTTGTCTTGCAAATTTCCTAGCAATTTTTTTTTCAATTCTTGCCATAAAATATTTTCAGGTATTTCTTTGGAAACTTTTTTCCCCTTATTTTGTAAGTTATTTTTTCTAAGAATTAAGTCAGGTCATGTTGGGGTGGGATGTCAACTTTGTAAATTGAGGACCTGGGTTTAAATCTGTAAGTGATGAAATGTATTTTTGTGAACTGAGTTTTGTATGGATTTGAGTTTGTGATGGGAAATGTTTTTGGTGAAACTGAATTGAATTAAATTGTTGGAAAATTGGGGTTATTTTCTGAGGCGACACTTTGCTAAATAAAAGTTCTTGTATTATGTGGGTAGTCCTGAAAAGGACTGATACATGACAGCATGTTCTCCCCCTCAGTCTTCTCTTCTCACTCTTCTTAAACTCTGTCCTCCTGCCCAGCCAGTGCCCCTACGTGATTAAAGTAGTCTTTCAGTAGGTCTCATTGATGTTTGGCCTCCCTTGATAGTCTGTCTCCTCCCCCATGATGGTTTCTCAACGTGTTATGTAGTACCACACATGTTAACACAATGTCTCTCACAACTTTTGGTCTCTGATCCATGGTGGTAAACAGCACCCTGAATCGCTTGACAAGTATACCAAATGAGTGCTCGACCACCCTCCTCCCAATGATATCCTGTAGTTGGCTATACTCTCTTCTCTGGTCAGTTGGTATCTACTGTAAGGCTTGATCAGCCAAGGCATAAGGGCAAAGGCATCGCCCCCAGCAAGAAGTAGTGTAGATCTGGTCCCCCAGGTCCAAGTGGTTCAGGTGATGGTAGTCCCAAAGTTCTGTTCTCAATTCTTCTTTTCAGTTTGCTGCGGTTGAAAATCTGTGTATTAGATGATGACCCACTGGCCCCTGCATTGACCCACAGGAACTTGTAATCTGAATCGACTAAAACCAAAAGTACCAGGGAGAAGTAGCCCGTGTAGTTTAAATATTCACTGCCTTCTTGGGCTTCTTGATAGCAATGTGTTTTCCATCTAATGCACCGACTGCATGTGGGACATTCCATCTGTTTCTAAATCTTTCTTCAATTTTCTTCCAGTCTTCAGGATCAGTGGGGCACACCAGATACTCTTGTTTAAATTCTTTCAAAATGGCTTGGCAGACCTGGGGGACAAATATGCAGATGGTCGTTCTTCCAACCCTCCATTGGTATTGCAGTGAGGTGTAACTTTCCCCTGTGGATAAGTGTCTCAAAGTAACTGCCAGTTTCAACCCGACTTCCAGTAGCTTCCTGAAGTTGGTGATTGACTTCTTGAGGTGGGGGTGATTCTTCATTCAAATAAAAATATGCTGGCTCCATCCTGGTGAATTTTCTGTAGTCTGGTATGTCAGTAGTGATAAACTCATCCAAGAGTATTCTGTAGAGACCTCTCTCTGCAGTATCCAGGGCAGGACCCATGGACTCTGTGGCTTTCTTCTCCTTCTGGGTGGTTGGGGTGATGGTGATGCTGGCTGGGCAGGTGCTGGGTTTGGCTGTCTTCTGTGTTGAAATCACAACATATAAAAATAAATTCAACTCAAAAAATCAGAAGGACCCTCAAGTGATCTATCAGTTGCTCTTGATGTGTTCCTGTCATCTATCAGTTGCTCTTGATGTGTTCCTGTCATCTTTGTCATCTTTTAATAAGGAGAGTCGAGGGGTGTTCAAGGTCAGTGTTCCAGAGTGGTGGGTGAGAGTGAGAGGGAAGGAGACTAAGTTGGGAACTAGAGTAGAAAAGGTGCGTTTTGAGGTGTTTCCTGAAAGATGTTACAGAGGGACTGTTTCTCATTTGAAAGAGGAAAGAGATCCAAAGAACTGGGGCGTAGTGACTAAAAGAATTAGAGAAGTGTTTAATTGATTTATAAACTCTATAGTCAAAAGTGGGGGTATGAAGTATCTTGAGTTTAGGGATACTACGCCTAGTATTTCTGAAGGAAATGTAGGGGTGAATTAATTCTCTTAGGTAAACAGGTTGACCTTGGTTGAGGATTTTGTATGTAATGAGGCCTATTTTGAATTGTACCCTGTATCTGACTGGAAGCCAATGGAGGTTTTTCAGTTGAGGGGTGATGTGAGAAAATTTTGAGGAATGGGTGACAACCCTGCAGAGTGACTTTTGCACTAGCTGCAATCTCCTTAACTCAAAATCAGTGAGTGATAAGAACAGGGAATGGCAGTAGTCCAATCTGCTGCTCACCAAAGCATTTGCTAGAAGAACTGATGTGTTACGATCTAGAAGGGGGTGAATTCTGTAGAGGTCTCTTGCATGAACTCTAGTGGACTTCATGACCTGTGACACATGGTCAGAGAATGTGAAATTGGAATCAAACACCACTCCGAGATTCTTGAAACTTGGTGCTGGCGAGACCTGATTACCAAGAATACTGATTGGAAAGAAGATTGATTCTGGTTCCCGACTATAGATACTGACCCACAAAAACAATCAGTCCTGTTGTGAAGGGTCGGGAACAAGTTCCCGGCTTGTCTGTTTGTGATCCGGCTTGTCTGTTAGGGGTTAAGGGCTTGTCGTAGAAGTTCTACGACTGGCTGTGCAAAAAACGTCCCCAACCCTACGTCTTGTTGGGATGGCCATTATGACCTGTCTGTAACTTTACCATCCTTTCGGGGATTTCATAACCATTTTCGCACGCTTTTTCTCACGACCCTATGACTTTTGCAACCGACCCTAGGGTCGTAGGGTCGGTTACAGGGTCGGCTCCAGTGGAACATCTGCATTAGTGGGTATTTCCATTTCAGTGATCACCGACCCTCAATTTTATCCCTTTATCTGATTTTACTCTAAACGTTACTGTGCTCTCAATCATGGCTAATGTTAATTGGTGATTACTAAAACTATTTGTCATTTCTCTCTGTATAGTGAAATTCAGTTAACACACCAGTTGGGCAGTAAACCTAAGCAATAGTTTTCATATCGATCTGTACTTATTTCATTTTTTACAGGCATACGGTGAAGAATAATGAAAGAATTACTAATATCTTAAAGAAATCAGCAAAATTTGGATCAAAAAGAAAGTTGACCCAAGACCTAATCGGACAGCACTGACCTCCAAAGGGATGGATTTCTAGAGCTGATTAGCTTTTGGGGGGTATCCCGCACCAACTGTTGCCATGGCAATACTTTTAAGATTTTTGGGTCTTAAAGTTTGTGAGTGTTCCACGGATTAAACCCCTCCACCGATTTTCACCAAATTCCCAGGATATGTTTGTCCCAAGAGGATCTAGAGCTGATTAGATTTTGGGGGGTATCTGGCAGCAACTGTTGCCATGGCAACACTTTAAAATTTCAGGTTCTTAAAGTTTCTTCAAAAATCTTTGATATTTTCTGTAACTGAAATATTACAGCTAGCTTCATCAGATTTGCACAAAATGTAAATGGATAGGAAAGCTTGCCTGAGAGTAATTTGTCAGCAACAAAATGACTGCTATATCACATCTTTAATACCAAATAGAAGGGCCACCATATCAAAAAGGCCTTATATCTCCCTTATAATTGCTTGTAGGGCTACAAAATATGAAAACTACTTGTAAGAAATCATGACCTGTGAATCTTTTGTAGAATATCTCAAGGGTTCTCTGTACTTCTTACAACAGAAGTTGTTCCTAAGATTTTTCCAAATCTCAATGTTGTTGGCCATTTAGCTGTACCTGTGGGCTGGGGTTTTTGCCTGCCGAGGCTGGCTATTTTCTAATAGTTTTGAACACAGACAAACAAGTGCATGCCAAAACATAACCTCCTTGTTGGAGGTAGTAAATTAGGGCGTCACAAAAAATGGATTTATTTACATACAGGTATATCTTGTAATATGGAATAACAGTGGTTGGCATCAGTCAACAGTGATCAGCATTAAGGAAACAAAGCTTTATTCCAGCAATATAAGAGACCAAAGTTGTGAACAACCACTGTGGTTGAAAGCTAGGAAGTGCTCTACTCTGATTGGTCTGCTCAAAATGTTTCTGTGGTCATGTGACCGGTGGTTTTAAAACAAACCTTTGTATACAAACACATGCATATATACTTTATCTTAATATATTTCCTAATTAAAACAATATATGGGTTCTTAAAATATATAGGTTTAATAAGAATGTTATAATAAACATATTTAGTGAATAAAAAAATGTAAAAAAATTGGGGCGTACACCTTTAAGACCTGTTTCACACTTTATGGCTGAGTAATAGCAACTTTGAAATTCTTACTGTTGAGTAAATCCATTGTAACTCTAAAACTATTGCATTTAGAGTATTTAACTAAAATATGTTGTTCAACTAATTTGCCCTGAGCTATAAGATGGTACATAATTAGGGTTTCTATTGCATGCCATAGTGAGTAATAGCTATTTTCTTATTTGTATCAGCATAATGAAAGAAGTAAATGTCAAATATCTTTAAAAGTATTAAAGTTAAGGATATCTTTTGTTATTCATATGTTATTCATCTAGTTTTTGATAAGCTATCACATAGTAAAGTTTCAGACCTGTTACACATTGGATAGCTGAGTAATAGCTACTCTGAAATTCTTACTGTTGACTAAATCCGTTGTAACTCCAAAACATTTGCAGTTAAGAGTATTTTCCAATGATATGTTGTTCAGCTACTTTGTCCTGAAATACCAGATGGCAGAAGTTTGGAGCTCCCGAACATATAATGAATGAGTAATAGCAATTTTATTACGTTAATACATCCTATCCAATGGACAATTTGCTAAACCGGTCGGCGCAGACCAGCCCACCAAACATCAGAAAAAGACGTCCTGTGTTTCCACCGGCTGGCCGGTCCGTAGTACTGTGCACTCCCCAGATGGCGCCTCGTACTTCCTTCCTGTCTAGACAACCTGACGTCATAGCATCTTTTTCGTTTGGCGCGTGTACTGTGCAGACGTCGACATGTTTTCAACATGTCCAGATCTTTTAAGGAAAAGTGTCCATTATGACGGATTTTTAACCTTATATGTGGATATTTTCAGTGTAGAAGTGTTATCTACTAATCAAGCACGGATATACATTTACAAATCTGCTGGAAACGCTCCCTGGCTGACTCAATTTAGTGTTGATGATAGGGCAGAGTTGCTTCTAGGATGCGTTTTCTGCGATATCTCGCATTAATTTGCTTTTGCTCGCGGATTTCATCAAAGTATGCGGGGACAAGATTGTAAAAGAACGCATTCAGCACAAGGCAATGCGGGATATATATACGAAGCGAAAAGACGAGAGATCAAAGAAATCGAAACGATGCGTGGAACGAGAGTTTGTCGAGGTTTTGATTTTTCGGTCGAAACATTCTTCGAATAATGCCTGTAGACGATTTTGGTTTCGTGATCGTTTACAAACTCAAATATATTATGAGGTACAGGCAGTATTTGGACATATTATACCCAAAAATATAAAATTAAGCTGAAAGTGGATGATTATATAAAAAATGGCTGCAAGAAAAACGAAACTTACAGTAGACTGGATTGTTACCACAACAGGCCATGGCAGTGAAGCCGGTGGTGACCCTATTGGCGTAGTGGCTTTCTACCAGTAAACGCCCATGTTTAAGATAACATTTAGCATTTATCTTATATTTGGAGGTTTAGTTTATGTTCTGCTTCAACCAAATTATCCAATGACATTCAAGATAATTAACGATTTAAATATGCTGGGGAACATTTCTTTGAAAGTGATGTAATTTGACAATATATCTCTATTATCGACCGTATTTACCGCTAACCGGAAATACCAGTGAACGCCCATTTTGTTTGCAAATAGAAGCATTTGTTCACTGGTAGGCGGGCGTTCACTGGTAGAAAGCTACTATGTATCTGTCGGAATTCCCTAGAAAAATATTTTACTGGATCAAAATTCACGGACAACTCATTAATATTAATGAGGTCACAGATTTTCGTGGTGGTTTTAATTCTTAATATTTTCTGATTTAAGATCAAATACTAGAAGGACTACAGAGCTCATGTATGCGTAAAAAATATTTGACGATTCCATTGGATTTTTTAGCAATATTTTACTTGAAGAATTTGTGGACTACTCATTACTATTCATGAGGTCATGGTATTCTGTGGGGTTTTCCAACATATTTGTACGAATTCATGGTGTAATGACTGAATTTGTGATGCCATGACTTCAGATGAAAACTTAAAACCATAATGCCATGACAGGAGCCACTTTGATGTAAATAACCATTTTCAGTATTTTTTTTAAATTCTATCACTAGCCTTGAAGTTTATTTTTATTGGGCAAGACAATAAAAATTGACCACTAATTAATAGAAGTCCACTGTTAAAAATGCCTAAATAAACTGAAAATGTATTTTTTATTAGTTTAAACTTATCATAAAGTCGTCCCCCAGAATTTTTAGCCCCTCCCCCACATTTTGTGTAGTGGTGGGGGATCGCCCCCACTTTTTGAAATCTCTAGAATCAACACTGTTAGGGCAGTAAGCGACGAGAAATATGATTTATGAAGGCAGCCATTTTGCTAGTTTCCTCCCTTTAACCATTGTGTTGTTAAGGGCAGATCGACAATATTAAAGAAAATAATGGATATACTACTTACAAGGTATTTTTATCCGTGTCTTTTGTTTGAATGTATCTTCTGTAACCTTCCAATTACAATCACCATAGAAACGTCTCTTCTAGTACTACAAATAGAATCACGGGAAACTTCAGTCTACGTAGTTTTGAAGACTGTAAATAGAAGGAATTCCCCATATAAGAGGTGCATTCTTCAGAGCGCACTGGTACAGACTTCTCTGCTGTAAGGCATCAATCAAACCAGCCAGCTCGAGTATTTACTGTTTTTTCATCAGAAGCAGGAGATGAATTCTTCAGATTTCTTCAGAGCACACATGTACAGGCTTCTCTGCTGTAAAGCATCAGCCACACCAGCCTAGCTCGAGTATTTAGTGTTTTTCATCAGAAGCATGAGATGCATTCTTCAGAAATCTTCAGAGCACAACAATAGAAGGTGATATCAGTCCCTCCCTTGCAGACCCGGCTTTGTTGTCGGTAGTGGGGGTTGTGGATGGCCAGTTCACTGGTTTTATCACGAAAGAAAGAAGGAACTTCATCTACACATCTACAGAGCGCACTGGTCCAGGCTTGTCTGCTTTTAAAGCCTCAGCCGACCGGCCAGCTCAAGAGAACGCGACCTCTGAAGTCATATCCAGTAGTGAGTGGAATCACCTCAATTTTCATGGTCGATTATTCGTTCATTTTTCCGACCGATGAACGACCCATAATCAACTTTTTTACTCCACTCTTGGCCAATATATCATGAAACACATTCCGGGATGAAGGATATGTCAATCCGGTAAGAATAACGGTGTTTCCGACATTTAGTACCCACAAAAAGCACTCACTTCCGGTAAATATGGCGGTAGTTATAAACAAACACAAAATTTGTGACAAATCTCTTGATTTATTAAAAAAAAGTTTAGGAAACTACCTAAAATATAAAAAATGCGTGGATATTGAGACACATAAAGAAAGGTAAGATTTAATCGATTTCCAGAAGTTATCAGTGACCAAACGCGATTGTACCATGACACCGACAATTAATCGAACGTTCGTCTAATCGTCCACCCACTAATATCCAGTCAGCCAATCGCGTGTCCTTCCTACCTAATCATGAAGCTGGTCACGTGTTTTCACCGACCAGGCAGGTCGGAACTGCGTTCTTCAGAACTCACGTCTACTGTGATTACAGTCCCTGCTTTGCAGACCCGGCCTTGTTGTCGGTAGTGGGGTTTTGTGGACTGTAAAGTTGCCGGCAAAGCATCACACAAAGAACGCGAATACTGACGTCATCTCCAGTTAGCCAATCGCGTGTCCTTCCGACCCATTACGAAGCTGGTCACGTGTTTTCACCGACCAGGAAGGACGGAACTGCGTTCTTCAGAACTCACGTCTATTGTGATACCAGTCCCTCTCTCATGGACCGGCCCTCGTCGGTAGTGGGGTTTCTGGATGAGCAGAATACTGCGCATTTGCATGTTTAAGTATCACAAAAGAACGCGACAACTGACGAGCTCCAATCAGCCAATCGCGTGTCTTTCCGAACAGCAAACTGGTCATGTGACAAGCCGAATAACAATTGCTTCTAAAAATAGCTCAAGGGCTTTCCCAGCAACTGTCAAATCTACAAATAGACGTGCGTTTTCAAAAGAAATACTTTAAATCAATGAAGGAATCCTACAGTAAGCTGGATTCAACACAAAATATGGTGTTAAATTGCTTTAGCAACTGGTTACAGAGTGTACCGACCGGTACCGGCTACACAGCCCTGTACACTTGCTTCAACAACTGGTTTCAGAGTGTACCGACCGGTACTGGCTACACAGTCTTGTACACTTGCTTCAACCTACCGGTTACTAAGTCTACTGACAGGGTGCTGGCTACACAGTCCTTACTGTACAGTGCTTCACCCCCAACTGGTTACATAGAAAAAGCTGGCTAAATATAGACCAGTAGCTGTCTAAATTCATTGGCGACCCCAACCTGCCAGTTTTGTGCCGGTTACAGAGACTTACTGTTTACAGTGAATTACCGGTTATGGAGTCTTGGTACCGGACAGAGTTGCCACAGGTAGATTTGGTTACAGAAAATTCTTAGACCAATCAGTGGCCTTGGTGATATGACAGTGTTCCCAGCTACTGCCAGGCAACCTTCCCTTATCACACCTTTCAACAGTCTGTTATCGGTGCTGGACTTGACTGGTAGATAATAGATTTCACCTTTACAAACACAGACCTGAATAACCAGCATGAAAAGAAATAGGTCTTATCAAAAAAAAAAAAAAAGTGGTCGATAGTCAGACAAGTTCTTCATCATGTCCAGCCAAGGGTCAGCCATCTCAATTATTGTGTAAATGCTGCACCTTGCAGGATGCTGGCCTGGGGCAAGAGTCTTTTAAATGTGAAAAGTTGTGTCAGCCCCACCGGACCGGACCACAGCAAGAACAGAGAGACTGTTTTCTCGGATCATTGTCACCAGACCGGACCAGTGTCCGGAGGCTGGAGGGACAGAAATGTTGTCAGACTAGCAAATGTCCCAAATGTGGCACACATCTGCCTGTAGGGTCCAGACTAACCACGTTTCGGGACTTAGGAAGCCTTGGGGGGCTGGACCCTAGGTAGTACAAATGTTGAAGGAGGGCTACACTCTCCCTTTAAAGTCAAGACCAAGCTTGACAGGGTCACCCAAGATTATCAACTGCTATGTACATCCTCACAGGAACCTATATTGGTTAGAAGCATTACATCAGCTTATGGACAAAGAATGGTGCAGTCGAGCCAGTTCAAAATCTCTGGGCTTCTTCAACCTTGCTTGGTTCCAAAACCACACAACCATTGGAGACCTATTCTAGGTCTGAGCAAACCAAACCTTTCGGAGACCATCAGGACCATCCTCCAACAATGGGAGTGGGTTACCTCATTAGATTTCAAGGACGCCTACTTCCATATACCAATACAGGAACAGTCCAGGACATATCAAATTTCATATCCAGGGTCGGACATACCAGTTCAAAGCACTGTTCTTTCGGTCTGTCCACTGCACCCATGGAGCTCACTGTAGTAGCAAAGGAGTTGAAACTGATGGCCATACACAAGGGTATAATAATCCACCAGTACTTAGACGACTGGTTGGTGAAAGCCACATCCCACCGGGGTTGTCTCCGGCATACACTAGATCTAGTGACAATATGCCAAAGTTTAGGTTACCAGTTCGACCTCATTGCCGGTCGGGTCCGACCTATACCGGACCATTGGCAGAACCTACAGAACAAAATACTAGAAATACTGTCACTACCGGCTTGTCCGGTCCAGCAGTTCATGTCTGATAGGTTTACTAACAGCCACAGGAAAGGAATTTCACCTAAGCTGACTTCATAGGAGACCCATACAGTGACATCTTAAAAACAACTGGAGGGTACCAGAGTCACTAGAAAAGGTGATTCCAATACCAAGGTGATTGCACCCACATTTACAAGGGTGGTTACAAGAGGACAATGTCCTTACAGGCCAACCATTACACCCAAATAAAACATGATCTGCAAATTTTACAGATTCATCAAAAGCAGGGTGGGGTGCTCACTTAAACGAACACACTGCAGGAGGTACCTAGTCCCTTCTGGAAAGCAAGTTGCATATCAATTACCTAGAACTCAAAGGCAGTCTTTCTAGCCTTACAAGAGTTCCAAGACCTCTGCATACACAAGATAGTACTTGTAGAGACAGACAACACCACAGTGTTGTCATACATAAACAGGGAAGGAGGCATGAGGTTGGGCCCACTTTGTGCTTTACTATTGAGAATCTTGACCTGGTGCGCCAGAAATCAAGTAACTCTAAAAGCCCGACACAGGCTGGCTGAGTGTGGTCGCAGACAAGCTATCCAGGCTAGACCAGACGACCCAAACAGAGTGGTCTCTCCTTCAGGAGGTCTTCCAAGCAATATGCAACAGGTGACACTGGCCTCAAATAGACCTATTTGCCACGAGGTTCAACAACAAGTTGCCCTTGTTTGTGTCACTGGTACCGGATCCCCTGGTTACAGCGGTGAATGCGCTCAGTCTGCCATGGTAGGATCAGGAAGCATACACCTTCCCACTATCAGCCATATTGGGCAAAGCCGTGATGTTGCAGGACTCCCCATACAAGAGAATCAATCATTCTGATTGCTCCGGGGTGGCCCATCATGCCTTGGTTTTGGGATCCAGTGGCCATGTCCAGTCAGATCCCACTGAGCCTGCCCAATCTGCCCAACCTGTTGACACAACCATTCAATCAGATCCCTCACAGAAATCTGACAAATCTTAATCTCGATGCTTGGCTCCTGGTGCCTCAGCATTCGAGGAGCAGGGCTTCGCTGAGTCTGTGGCAGCAAGAATTGAGTCTCCTCAAGAGGGATCAACCAGATCAGTCTTATGAGGCAAAGTGGACCATTGTTACAAGTGGTGCGTCACTAATCAGGTGGACCTCAGGGTACACCTGTAAAGTCAGTTGCTGACTTCCTTATGTACCTTATAAGGACAGGAAGATACAGCCCAGCACCATTGATGGTTACAGTTCAGCCATTGTTGATAAACTGGGAAATTCACCCTTCAACATCAGTAAGGACGGAAATCTTGCTCATCTCCTGGATAGATTCCACAGAGACAGACCCAAAGGCAGGAGAGGCATACCCTCCTGGAACCTCTCACTGGTTTTGCACCAGCTGAATAAGGCTCCGTTTGGACCAATCAAAGAGGCCTCCTTGATAGATCCCTCAAGTCTGACTGGTCCCTTTTTCCAGTTAGAGCATTGCGCTACTATTTGGACAGGACCTCAGACCTCAAGTAGAATAAGGAGGTGGTTTTATTGTCTCCTTTATCTCCTCTTAGATCAAGCAGTCTGTGATCCTATGTTATGAGCTCTCTGACCAGGAGGCCGACTCTTTACATCAGGTTAAAACCCATGATGTCAGGGCCTTTGCTGCTCCTAAGGTCTTCCAGTCGGGAGTTTCCTTAGATCCAATTTTGTCAGCCTGCCACTGAAGTCACATAATACCGTCACACAGTTCTATCTGAAGGGTGTGGCTTGGGCTGACTCGGAGCTTTACCAATTCGGCTCGGTAGTGGCTAAAAGGGGGGGGGCGACGTCGGTATAGCCCCGGGTAACCGGCTGCTGGTAACCGACCATGACCTTACAGGGTTTCCTGACCTTAAGGTCAATCCAGGCCTGGGCCTATTGGTCTCCTGACAAAGTCAGCCTAGACCGTAGGTTAAAATTTGCTATTGTGAGTTCACATATGTCCCTAGTAACTTACCCGCTGACCAAGCGGTAGTTATTCAGCAAATTGTCCATTGGATAGGATGTATTAACGCAATAAAATTGCAAATTTAATAAGTAAATTAAATTTAAATAAAGTTAATACCCTATCCAATGGACACACAAGACCCTCCCACCGACCCCGCTATTAGCTTACTAGGGGTCTAAGAGGTTTAGACAACGAAAAAGATGCTATGACGTCAGGTTGTCTAGACAGGAAGGAAGTACGAGGTGCCATCTGGGGAGTGCACAATACTATGGACCGGCCAGCCGGTGGAAACACAGGACGTCTTTTTCTGACGTTCGGTCTGCGCCGACCGGTTTAGCAAATTGTCCATTGGATAGGGTATTAACTTATAAAAATTTAATTTACTTATTAAATTTGCAATTTTCTTATTTGCAACTAAATAATAGAAGAAGTAAATATCAAATATCTTTAAAAGGTTTAAAGTTAAACCAATCTTTTCAAATATTTTATTAATTGAATTTTCAATGAGATATCATATACTACTTTTACATTATTCTATCCACCAGAGCTATACTCATTTTGCCAATGAATAACTTCAGAAGTATTCAATCTATAGGTTTTTACCCCACAGCCCATGGTGTCCGGTTGGGCGGGTGGGCGGGCGGGCGGCGGGAAATAGTTTGTCCGGGTTGTATCTCAGAAACCGTAAGGTGTAGGAAGTTCATACTTGGCAGGGACATTGTTGGGGGGTGTAGGTGTGCAACGTCATGGTCTGACCTTGATTTGACCTTTGACCTTGCCGTAGTGACCTTGAGTTTGAAAATCTTGTCCGGGCTATATCTCGGCAACCATAAGGTGTAGGAAGTTGATACTTGGCAGGGACATTAGTTAGGGGTTGTAGGTGTGCAACGTCATGGTCTGACCTTGATTTGACCTTTGACCTTGCCGTAGTGACCTTGACCTATAAAACCTTGTCCAGATTATATCTCGGAAACCGTGAGGTGTAGGAAGTTGATACTTGGTAGGGACATTGGTTAGGGGGTGTAGATGTGCAACGTGATAGTGTGACCTTGATTTGACCTTTGACCTTGCTGTAGTGATCTTGACCTATAAAATCTTGTCCAGGCTATATCTCAGAGACTAAGGTGTAGGAAGTTTATACTTGGTAGGGACATTGGTTGAGGGTTTTAGGTGTGCCACGTGATAGTTTGACACTGATTGACCTTTGATCTTGCTGTATTGACCTTTAAAATCTTGTTGCACCTTTGGGTCTGTCTGTTGATGCAGATTAAGCACTGTTAAAGTCATATTAGAATTCATTAAGAATTTCCTTTTGCAAGTTCCAATTGTAACAGATGGACTTTCATCAAGTGAGCCACAGGCTTTTCTCCAACACCACACATAAGCATTCATTGAATGTATTGCCACTTCTGTATGCATGGGTAATATTCAAAACATCTAAACCATAATTTGGCCATTTTTGTTTTATTGATAAGTGCTGTCATTTTATTATTAAATTGTTTTGTTTTAATACTTCATCTTTACACACATTTCTTTTCCTTAGATATTATTTTCTCTACTTAAGCATTATTTGGACCTTAATATAACTGACACTGCTCTGAAAGTATCTTGAACTTT
This sequence comes from Sabellastarte sp. h YS-2021, assembly GCA_964017235.1. Lineage (NCBI taxonomy): Eukaryota > Metazoa > Annelida > Polychaeta > Sabellida > Sabellidae > Sabellastarte > Sabellastarte sp. h YS-2021. The sequence continues at coordinate 180,469,091 of OZ024930.1, forward strand.
GTACTGTTATACTACTTCTATATCTTATGGTGTTGAAAAATATTTCCCCAGGGTGTGGGGTACGGGCATCTCTGATACTATTTTTATCAAATGTGTTGTTCAGCTACTTTTTGATGTTTTGTGTCATGGCAAATTTTCAGAGCTGTGGTTATAATAATAACTGAGTAATAGCTATTTCAACATTTCGCCAATGAGTAAATCACTTGTAACTTCTAAACTATTCAGTTTAGAAGATTTTCAATTATGTTGTTCGGATACTTTTGGTTGTTATCTGTTATGGCATATTTCCATAGCCACAGCTCCACAGCTAACTGAGTAATATCTGCTTTGCTATTTTACTCTTCAAAAGTATTATATGTAGAGGTCTTTATTGCACCACAGCCCTTAAGGGCTGTCAAGGTATTGTTTTCACCTCCCTGGACTTTAGTTAACTTCAAGGTCTTGTGTCCCAGCACCGCAGCTTGATGAAGTCCAGCAGCAGCCTTTAGTGCGCTGGCTCTTTCAGAATCTGTGACTGGACTTCATGATGTCTGGTGTAAACCCTCATCTTCTGATGGCATTTATGAAGACAACTCAGAAGTCTGGTGTCCTGAGGTGTCTAGGGTGGCCGGAACTGATAGTAAACTACCACATGAATCACTTTTACTGTTCAGTCCTCCATCGTCAGACATGTAGGATTTGCTAGTTTGCTTCTTCTTGCCCTTGATAACATTAACACTGTCCTTCGGATCCAAAATTTTTTTCATACTCTGGGTACACTTCTTCCCTGAGGGTGGATAATGTTTCTGTCCACATTTGGTGCACAAATACTTAGATTTCCCCATATTTCAGTATAAATATTATTGTCAATATTCAAACTCTGAAATCATATGAAAGAGGCACAGGTCTCTGTTAATCTGACAAGTGGATGCTTGATCTGAGATTTGACACTTGATGACAAAATATGACAGAAAAACATAGGGTTGACCATCCCTTTACACCAGGCTAAGGCCCAAATCAAGCTTAAGCTTGTCAAATCAACACTGGAGTAGATAGATCCTCATATGACGCCCAAGAAACTGTCCATGGTTCAATGGTTGTAGAAATATATCAACTAAAAATTGTCCTCTTTTAAAAACATTAAAAACAATAAAACCAGTAATAAGTTCAAGTTTTTCGCCAGACCAATACATCAAATAAAAAAAAATAATGTTCAGTGGTCGGTTTCAAGTTTTAAACTGAGGAAATTTCCAGGAACAGGTAGTAGGAAAAAGGCCTTGACCAATGGTCAGTAAGTAGTTCATATCACCATGGCTTTGCCCAGTAGCTTACATAAGGTTACTTAAGCGGCAAGCACACTTCCCTGGGGTGGAGGACTGACTACAGTGATGTCCTGAACATCACTTCTGAAAATTTTATCCGGGTTATATCTTGAAAACCATAAGGTGTAGGAATTTGATACTTGGTAGGAATATTGGTTAAGGGGTGTAGGTGTGCAGCGTCATGGTGTGACCTTGATTTGACCTTGCTGTAGTGACCTTGACCTATAAAATCTTGTCTGGCTATATCTCAAACATACAGTAATGCTATTAGTATTACATCAATTATACAGTTTTAAAGAGCACAGTTTTAGTACTCGCCTATACATGTTTTTTTCACATAAGTATTTAGTACTGATTTTTTTCCATATATCAAATCAAATTTACCTTGTAGTATACAGTTTTAGTAATCCCATATACATGTTTTACCATATACAAAAGACTTCAGTTTTTATAAACCAAATCAAATATACATTATAATATAACACAGAATGTCTTTGACACAACTCGCATAGTACAAATGCACACTGATCCCTCTGTGCAGTTGTGCCCTGCACTCCCCATATATTCATGGATGGCTAAATACATTTTCCATTTTACCCAATTTTGTTTAAATGTATTTTTTTTTTGCTATTGAGAATGCTTAACATTTTTTCATCTGAATAGATTTCTTGTAATCTGTGTTTTAAAACAAGTAGATTTAAATTACCAGTCGTATTTGAGAGAGAACTATCATGTATATATTTTTTAAATACAAGAATTAATGCGTTAATAGGTATTTTATTACTATCTGTTAGGTGATATCCAAACATGATATTAAAATCAGTAAATTTTATTTTTATACCTGAATTATCTGCTACATAATTTTCTATAATTTTCCAAAATTTTGCAACTTCTGCACACCCAACAAACATATGCATTAAATTTTCTTCTTGAGTTTTACACCTTTTACAGACGCGTTCATTATATATGCCTAGTTTTGTCAGATATTTTCTAGTTTCAAGTATTCTATACAAAATTTTTATTTGAAACCATGTAAGGACATTGTTTGATATCATGTTAAAAGCAATTTTGAATATTACATTCCAAGTTTTTTTATCTATACTTATTCCAAAATCCTGGTTCCATTTTACCTTCATTTTATGGTCATTATATTTATTTTGTTCCAATATTCTGTAACAGCTTTTTGCATCCTTTTTACTGGTATTAATAATACACATATTCATTGGCATCACTGGTCTAATAATTTTTTAATGTTTCAAATCATCATATTTGTGTATATACTTATTCACAACTGTTATGGCTCTTATATAATTTAGAGGGTTAATATTTTCCAGAGAATAGCCTTTTTTAATTTTCTCAATGGTAAAGAAACTAACGTCACTATCCAATACATCTGAGATCAATATGATACCTTTTCTGTACCAATTGGGAAAGTACATAGTCTCTGTTGACAATTTTGTATTATACCATAAGGGTACAGATAGTAACTCTTCATAACTATGTGTAGTTCATTCATTACATGATGTATCCCAAGCTTTAAAAACATCGATCCAGAAATGATTGGTATTTTTTTTGTTAATTTCTAAACAAAGTTGAGAACCTACATATAACAACTTATTGTATCCCCGACGCGAAGCGGGGATACTATGGATTCATCATCGTTGTCGTCCGCGTCCGCAGAGATTTCTTGTTAGCGACCTACAGTCCACATTTCTTTCCGGATTTCTTTCATATTTGGCAGGTGACTTGATATGGTAGAGGACTCGCCACCCTATCTTTTTGGTAGGCTTTATGTGTAAATTAGGCCTGTGGTAGACAAAAATGTCTAAAATGTGGAATATTGCTTGTTAGCGACCTACAGTCCACATTTCTTTCCAGATTTCTTTCATATTTGGCAGGTGGCTTGGTATGCTAGAGGACTCGCCACCCTATCTTTTTGGTAGGCTTTATGTCTAAATTAGGCCTGTGGTAGACAAAAATGTCTAAAATGCATTAAAAGTCATGAAATCATGCACTAAATCACTTATAACTTGAAAAGTGTTGCATTTAGAGCATTTTGTTAAAATATGTTATTCAGATACTTTTTTCATAGCTACAACATGGTGAGTAACTTGGGTGTCTGTCTCAATAGCTAAGTGAGTAATAGCTACTTTTGGGCTTTTCAGTAACTTCCATCATGAGTAAAATCAATTGTAACTTGAAAACTATTGCATTTACAGAATTTTGTATAAATATGTTATTCAGCTACTTTTATGTCAGCTATAACATAGTAAAATTTCAGAGCTGTAGCTCATGGCATAGCTGAGTAATAGCTACTTTTAGGTTATCACTGTTGAGTAAATTACTTATAACTTCAAAAGTATTACATTTAGAGTATTTTGTTTCAATATGTTATTCACCTATTTCGGAGTCAGCTATAACATAGTGAAGTTCCAGACCTGTGGCTCATTGCATAGCTGAGTAATAGCTACTTTGAGTTCACACTGTTGAGTAAATCAGTTGTAATTGGAAAAGTATTGCATTTACAGAAATTTGTGTAAATATGTTATTCAGCTACTTTTGGGTCAGCTATAACATAGTGAAATTACAGACCTGTAGCTCATGGCACAACTGAGCAATAGCTATTTTCAGGTACTGACTGTTGAGTAAATGACTTGTAACTTGAAAAATAGTGCATTTGGAGTATTTTGTTAAAATATGTTGTTCGCCTACTTTTGGGTCAGCTATAACGTCGTGAAATTACAGACTTATAGCTCATGGCATAGCTGAGCAATAGCTATTTTCAGGTTGTCACTATTGAGTAAATCAGTTGTAACTTGAAAACTATCGCATTTACAGTATTTTGCTTAAATATGTTGTTCACCTAATTTTGGGTCAGCTATAACATAGAAAAAATTCAGACATGTAGCTCATTGCATAGCTGAGTAATAGCTACTTTGACGTTATCACTGTTGAGTAAATCAGTTATAACGTGAAAACTATTACATTTACAGTATTTTGTTTAAATATGTTATTCACATAATTTTTGGTCAGCTATAACAGAGTGAAATTGCAGACCTCTATGTCATGGCATAGCTTACCAATATCTACTTTCAGGTTCTCACTGTTGAGTAAATCATTGTATCCACTGGATAGCCGTAGTGTGTAGAGAGATTTCACCATTACCGCTCTAACAAAAAAAATATTATAGCTAGCCTTCTCAAGTTTGCAAAGTATATTACAGGGTGCACCACAGTACTCTATTGGTAGGCTTTATGTCTAAATTAGGCCTGTGACTAAATTACTTGCCTACTAAAAATGAGTAATTTTGCATTTTCTCTAAAAGTATTGCAGATAGCAAATTTTTCTTAAATAACTCATTCACCTACTTTTGGGAGAGCTTTCACATGCTGAAGTTCCAGACCTGTAGGTAATTACTCACCTACTCAAAATGAGTAAATGCGAATTATCTCTAAAAGTATTGCAGATAGCCAATTTTTGTCAAATAACTCCTTCACCTACTTTTGGGAGAGCTTTCACTTGGTGAAGTTTCAGACCCGTAGGTAATTACTCACCTACTCAAAATGAGTAAATGCAAATTATCTCTAAAAGTATTGCAGATAGCGAATTTTTGTCAAATAACTCCTTCACCTACTTTTGGGAGAGCTTTCACTTGGTGAAGTTTCAGACCTGTAGGTAATTACTCACCTACTCAAAATGAGTAAATGCAAATTATCTCTAAAAGTATTGCAGATAGCCAATTTTTGTCAAATAACTCCTTCACCTACTTTTGGGAGAGCTTTCACTTGGTGAAGTTTCAGACCCGTAGGTAATTACTCACCTACTGAAAATGAGTTAATGCAAATTATCTCTAAAAGTATTCCAGATAGCCAATTTTTGTCAAATAACTCCTTCACCTACTTTTGGGAGACCTTTCACTTGGTGAAGTTTCAGACCTGTAGCTAATTATTCACCTACCCAAAATGAGTAAATACTAATTATCTATAAAAGTATTGCAGATATCCAATTTTTTATCAAATAACTCATTCATCTACTTTTGGGAGAGCTTTCACATGGTGAAGTTCCAGACCCGTAGGTAATTACTCACCTACGGAAAATGAGTAAATTCGAATTATCTCTAAAAGTATTGTAGATAGCCAATTTTTCTCAAATAACTCATTCGCCTACTTTTGAGAGAGCTTTCACTTGGTGAAGTTTCAGACCCGTAGCTAATTATTCACCTACTCAAAATGAGTAAATGCGAATTATCTCTACAAGTATTGCAGATAGCCAGTATTTCTCAAATAACTCATTAATATGAAAACAACTTATAGGAAGTCATGGGCTGCAAATCTTTTCATGTGGTCAGATTTGACCTTGGGCCCCTTCTGCTTATTATTGGTCCTAGAGGTTTGCAATGTGAAAACGACTTATAGGAAATCATGGACTGCGAATCTTTTGATGTGGTCAGACTTCACCTTGGGCCCCTGCTACAGGGTCAAATAAGGGTAGCCAAACTTAAAAGTGCTTTCAGCTTGCTTATTAACGAAAAATGCTTTTTATCTTCTAAACTATGTTAGTTGGCCTTTGTCGGTGGATACATCCAGCATCTGGCCACAGATGCGTCCTTTTTCTAGTTTATATCTGAGATTATCTGACCCAAGGTGTGTTTTTTTAATCAGTCTCCTTATCCATGTGATCTTAAGTGCCATTATAAAGTAAAATAAATGTTGTGTGTCAGTGAGGTGAGAGTTATCCTTGAATAACCTTGCCTTATATTGTCCAAAGTGTTTGGCAATATTTCGAAAAAATTATGAATTTTCTCATCAGAGGCTGAATATGAAGCGCATTGGCCGTAGATTTTATTGATTAGCGTTTGATATTTTGTTTGTAACTATCGGCGGCCGAATCATATATTTATGACTAGCAGTTTATAATTTGTGTTCTGTAGCTTGTATATCTATTTTATTGAACAGTCCTACCTTCTAATGTGTATTATTTCTTTGGCATGCTGATATTAGTGAAGTATTATCATTTAGTTTCAAGCTTACAACGACAATGTGATACAGGAAGTTCACTCTCTAAAGTTTTGGTTGAAACTAAACCCTGGACCAATCAGAAGACTTCAACCTTGTGCTTTCTGAGTTTCATGTCTGTCTGGGTTTTCTCTATATAAGCTGAGGGAAACTTCAGTTCTGGGCTGGAAGTTTTGGAGACAACATCAGAGGCAGGATGAACAACTGTTCAGGGTAAAACCTGTAGTTAAGTTTGTACAGTGAGTTTTTCTGGGTCAAACCTGAAAACTATGTTTATGATGGACATATAGTTTTGTGATACTTTGTTTTCAGGGTAAAACCTGGAGATTTAGTATGATTTGTATTTAGTTGTTTAAAGTTTCCTTTCAGGGTAAAACCTGGGAGTTTATTATGATATGATTTAATACTTCACTCAGTGTCTTTCAGGGTAAAACCTGGGAGTTTATTATGATATTTTTAATACTTCACTCAGTGTCTTTCAGGGTAAAACCTGGGAGTTTATTATGATATGATTTAATACTTCCCTCTGTTTTTCAGGGTAAAACCTGGGAGTTTATTACATGCTTTAATACTTCACTCAGTGTCTTTCAGGGTAAAACCTGCGAGTTTATTACATGATTTAATACTTCACTCAGTGTCTTTCAGGGTAAAACCTGGGAGTTTATTATATGATTTAATACTTCACTCAGTGTCTTTCAGGGTAGAACCTGGGAGTTTATTATGATATGAATTAGTAGTTACTTTTTAGGGTTCCTTCAGTTTCAGGTGGAACCTGGGTAGTTTAGATGTTTACTCAGTCTTGGAGGTTGTATTTCAGGAGCTGATGTGACTTTGTTGTTTAGGAAGTCTAGTTTCAGGGTGAAACCTGCAAACTGATTATGCATTTGATCTTAGTTATCAGTGTATGAACTTTTTGTATGATTTTGCAGGGAATACTGTGAGCTAACCTGGCCTAGAGGGTGGTCAATAATTAGTATTCTTGTGAAAGATGATGTTTCAATTCTGAATATAAGTCTATTAACCTGATACTATTTTAATGACAGAACCTAGACAGGAAAGTTTAATGCAGAGTTAATACTTGCCAATTTAGTGTGTTACATTAATTAAGATATTGTTTATCTAACCTTTGATGTTGTAACCATTTCAACCCCAGCTTTGCTGGTGAAACTTGTATATGCTGTACTATATACTCCTTGTGATTTGCAATAAATGTTTGTTTTCTACATTTAACTTTGATTCTTCTGAAACACTACCAATTTATTGCTCGGTACGCTACAAATAGTCATCCCACATTTGGTCCTGAGGTGCAAAAAACCAATCCACTTCTATCCGCTCAATTTAGCGGATAGAGCCTCTAAATGAGGATTTGGCCGATTTGGTGTTTTTTAGTGTTTTTTGGAGGGGGAACTCCTATAATACATTTATTATAGGTTATTTACTGTATTTTAAGTAATAATAACCCAGAGATATCCTTGGGATAGTTTATCAATACTGGTAATATATCTATACGAGTTAAAACTAATCTTGTATTAAGTATAGGTTCAACACTCATAATTTATGGTAAGGAATGTTTGAATAATTTTGTTTTTACAACAATCAAAGGACATTGGGAATGAAGAGCATAGTAGCTCCATAAATTAATAAAAATGACCATTAGGTACAGAATGGAACAGTAAGGTGGCTGCATAACTGAATACCTGATTGTAAGTGAGAGGTCCTCAGTGGCCTAGTGGTTAGCAAGTTTGGCATCTAATCATAGGCTGTCACCTCTGTGGGTTCGAGTCCCACAAGTGGCAATTCTGAGGACCTGTCCCAATATGACCCTGGCTGTTGAACGGGACGTAAAACCCCAACTTTGACTTTGATTGTAAGTGTCTCAACATATGTGGAGTCAATGTACCAGAACAGACATTTCATATTATAATGATTGGATTGGGACGTCTGTGTTGGCACTTGTCTGATTGTGTGTGTGTTGGTCAACTCTTTGTTGTCTCAAATCAGTTTGTGATGACTGACAACAACCAAAACCAGTATACTGTTTGGGGAGTGATTGGTTAGATCAATTTTGGTACTACTTTGGTGAGATTTATGCATATTTTATTGAATAGTTGGAATTAATGTGGAAAAACGTAAGTTTTCCATCAAAAGTTCCAATTCCTGACTAAATATGCTTTTGGTAAATCTCAAAACAAGATGTGAAATATTAAACATATATGGTTAATTATTGGATATCATAACAATCGCCCTTTTTAAATTGAGGGGATGTTAAAATTATGTTGATATCTTGAAAAAAAAGTGCCTGAAGAAAAAAATTAAATCTTCAACTTTGGCATTTTATAATCGCCTTTTAATGAATAAAAAGTGTTAACATGTATGTACACATATATAACATAGGTATTTGGTAATACCTACAAGATTAATTAAGCGTCCCGCAAGGGACGCTTGTTTGTGCATGGGAGACCTTCAGGCTCCGCATTTTGTTTTCCTTATAACTCTGTAACCGTTAGGCGGATTCTTTTCAAATTTGGCAGGTTTAGGCAGTAGCCTTGGGGAATTTTTTTGAATATGCTGCAGTGACATTTCAACCAATCAGAGAGGTCACATGACCAAAAATGTCTTTTTTCGATGGGGAAGCTTGTCCGGATGATAACTTGAAAGGAATTTTATCAATTCACCTGAAACTTGGCAAATACATTCATTCTATTAAAATCTGGAAATCATTAGATTTTGGCATTGATTGGTTAAGAAATGGCTGAGTAATTAATGATTAATTAATCATTACGAATTTTCCAAATAAGGAAAACACAAAAATGCTTATATCTCAAAAACCGTGCTAGATAGAGCGATTTCGACGAAATTTTTGACCCGCAGGATATCTCTGTGGAGTAGTTTTCCCATTTTTCAAAAAATTTTTGTCTCGCCAAAAATGGCGGCCATTTTGAATTTTCGAAATTTTCGCAAAAATTGCAAAACACAAAAATGCTTATATCGAGAAAACCGTGCTAGATAGAGCGATTTCGACGAAATTTTTGACCCACAGGGTATCTCTGCGGAGTAGTTATCCCAGTTATGAAAAAAATTTTATCTCGCCAAAAATGGCGGCCATTTTGAATTTTCGAATTTTTTGCAAAAATTGCAAAACATAAAAATGCTTATATCTCGAAAACCCTGCTAGATAGAGCGATTTCGACGAAATTTTTGACCCACAGGGTATCTCTGCAGAGTAGCCATGCCAATTTTCCAAAAAATTTTGTCTCGCCAAAAATGGCGGCCATTTTGAATTTTCGAATTTTTCGCAAAAATTGCAAAACATAAAAATGCTTATATCTCGAAAACCGTGCTAGATGGAGCGATTTCGACGAAATTTTTGACCCACAGGGTATCTGTGCAGAGTAGCCATGCCAATTTTCAAAAAAATTTTGTCTTGCCAAAAATGGCGGCCATTTTGAATTTTTGAATTTTTGCGCAAAAATTGCAAAACACAAAAATACTAATATTTCGAAAACCGTGCTACATAGAATGATTTCGACGAAATTTTTGATCTTCAGGGTATCTCTGCAGAGCAGCTATCCCAAAGAGCTTTCACTTGGTGAAGTTTCAGACCCACAGCTAATTGCTCACCTACTCAAAATGAGTAAATGCTAATTATCTCAAAAACTATAGCGGATACCCAATTTTTATCAAATAACTCATTCATGTACTTTTGGGAGAGCTTTCACATGGTGAAGTTTCAGACCCGTAGATGATTACTCACCTACTCAAAATGAGTAAATGCGAATTATCTCTTAAAAGTATTGCAGATAGCCAATTTTTCTCAAATAACTCATTCACCTACTTTTGGAAGAGCTTTCACATGGTGAAGTTTCATACCCATAGTTAATTACTCACCTACTCAAAATGAGTAAATGCGAATTATCTCTAAAAGTATTGCAGATAGCCAATTTTTCTCAAATAACTCATTCACCTACTTTTGGGAGAGCTTTCACTTGGTGAAGTTTCAGACCCATAGCTAATTACTCACCTACTCAAAATGAGTAAATGCGAATTATCTCTAAAAGTATTTCAGATAGCCAATTTTTCTCAAATAACTCATTCACCTACTTTTGGCAGAGCTTTCACTTGGTGAAGTTTCAGACCCATAGCTAATTATTCACCTACTCAAAATGAGTAAATGTGAATTATCTCTAAAAGTATTGCAGATAGCCAATTTTTCTCAAATAACTCATTCACCTACTTTTGGCAGAGCTTTCACTTGGTGAAGTTTCAGACCCATAGCTAATTATTCACCTACTCAAAATGAGTAAATGTGAATTATCTCTAAAAGTATTGCAGATAGCCAATTTTTCTCAAATAACTCATTCACCTACTTTTGGGACAGCTTTCACTCTGTGAAGTTTCAGACCCATAGCTATTTATTCACCTACTCAAAATGGGTAAATGCTAATTATCTGTAAAATATTCCGGATACCCAATTTTTATCAAATACTCATTCATCTACTTGTGGGAGAGCTTTCACATGGTGAAGTTTCAGACCCATAGCTAATTACTCACCTACTCAAAATGAGTAAATGCGAATTATCTCTAAAAGTATTGCAGATAGCCAATTTTTCTCAAATAACTCATTCACCTACTTTTGGGAGAGCTTTCACTTGGTGAAGTTTCAGACCCATAGATAATTATTCACCTACTCAAAATGAGTAAATGTGAATTTTCTCTTAATAGTATTGCAGATAGCCAATTTTTTCTCAAATAACTCATTCACCTACTTTTGGAAGAGCTTTCACACACGAAAATGAAAAATTGTGAATATCTCGGAAAAGCTATTTCTTCTGCTTTAATGCTCGGCGGGAGATACACACCGCGGCAGTGGTCTTGACAAAAATTTTTGTCTCCCCAAAAATGGTGGCCATTTTGAATTTTCAAAGTTTTTGCAAAACACAAAAATGCTTATATCTCGAAAACCGTGCTATATGGAGTGAACTCAACAAAATTTTTGACCTGCTGGGTATCTCTGCAGAGTAGCCATGCCAATTTTCAAAATATTTTTGTCTCGCCAAATATAGCGGACATTTTTAATTTTTTAATTTTTTGCAAAACACAAAAATGCTTATATCTTGAAAACCGTGCTAGATAGAGCAGACTGCGCTGACTTTGGTTGCCACAACAGTATAAGGCTAGAAACGAAGCATTTTCTTAATACTTTAGCACTCACATTTATATCCTTTTCGGGACGCTTTGTTTTTGCTATGCAAAAACATTATTTTTTTTTTGCGAGCGATCCTCTAGTTATATTTACAAATATAAGTAAATAAATTAATTAGTTAAAATGAATAATTATTAACCATAAAGGAATAGAATACCTTACTATTAACTGTTGTGTTAAATAAAGTTTTAACTGTTACAGTTTGTAGTCAAAAACAGTCTTACACTGGATACTATCTAAAAAGAGGGTATCCTTTTAAGTCCTTAAAGAAACATTATCACAGAGCAAGGAAATTCACCCAAGATGAATTACTTGACACTGTCCCACGCCCACAAAATGATATACCTGTTATGGTCACTCAATTTAACCCCACCAATCCACCCATTGGTTCTCTGGTGAGGACTAATTGGAACATTATCCAAAACACAGAAGAACTCACTCAGATCTTCAAGGACAAACCTTTAGTTGGATACAGGAGACTACCAAATCTCAAGAACATATTGACCAGTAATAGTATCAATACCCACTGGTCCCCAAGTCTTTGGGGACACCCCTAGTGCATGTGCCAGTATGCACCAGATTAGGGAAATGCACCTACTGCCCTAAGATCAAGAAAGTGGAGCAAATCACCAGTTTCCACAGCAAAAGGATATTTAAATGTCAAGCACTTCCACCCAAGCACAAAATTACGTGTGAGCTATCTAATGTAATTTACATGATAAATTGCAACCAGTGTGGTCTCCAATACATAGGAGAGACCAAAAGGCCAATCAGAAATAGGATGTATGAGCACTACAGTAGTGTTCAGAGATTCCAAGCCGAAAAGGCCACTCCAGTCTCAAGGCACTTCACACAGAAAAATCATTCTGTGAAAAACATGGAATTAAGCATCTTGCAATGGATGGGGGATCCAACCAGTCCAAATGCCACAACCAGGCGCAGGCGCCAAGAATTATACTATATGATGTCTGAAGCTATGCCCTCTCACAGCACCCATTACCCAGGTGCCCCCCCCCCTTTTTTTTTTTTGCCATTAAAAAGTTTTAATCACAGTAACTTTGCCCATGCGAGTAAGTTTTCTCTTACCCCAGTGATTGATACTGTCTTTAATCTCCACCAGCTTACTTCGAAAGTTCATTTCTGGCATTTTTTGTGACTCTACTGAAAATTTTAAGCCAAGCATATTAAATTCAGTGGTATTCCAATCAAATCTTTGATTTATTAATTTATCATTTGAATGTTAATAATTTTGGTTTTGTCTGTATTTACCTTTAACCCAGAATATGTGCCAAAAATTTCCATATGTTAAGTGCATTTTGTAATGATTGCTGAGAACCATCTAAAATTAGAGTGGTGTCATCAGCATATTGAGACAATTTAAACTCAGTGTTGTTCAATTTTATGCCTACTATTTTATCATTATAAGTTATAAGTATATTTAATACTTCAGCTGCCATAATGAATAGGTATGCTGAAATTGGGTCCCCCTGTTTACAGCCACGACCTATCGATGAATTCTGACATAACCCCATTCTGCATGATAGTAGTTTCTATATTTTTATGGAATAACTTTATCCAACCTATGAGCTTTTCTGTGAAACCCATTTGTGTTAACACTTTATGAATTTCCAAGTTCATACTTGGTAGGGACATTGGTTAGAGAATGTAGGTGTGCAACGTCATGGTGTGACCTTGATTTGACCTTTGACCTTGCCATAGTGATCTTTACCTATAATATCTTCTCCGAGCTATATCTCGGCAACTGTAAGCTGTAGGAAGTTGTTACGTGGTAGGAACATTGGTTGGGGGCTATAGGTGTGCAATGTCATGGTGTGACCTTGATTGGACCTTTGATCTTACTGTAGTAACCTTGACCTTTAAAATGTTTTCAAGGCAATATTTCTGAAACCATAAAGTGTAGGAAGTTAATAGTTGGTAGGGACACTGCTCAGCAGTTGTAGGTGTGCATCATAATTTTTAGTTTACTGATTCAAGCTGTTATTTTTCTATTGAATTGTCTTGTTTTAATACTTTATCTTTACACACATTTTCTTACTCTTAGATGTTATTTTTTCTACTTATACATCATTTGGACCTTTATGTCACTGACACTACTCTGAAAGTGTCTCGATCTTTGAACTGTTTGTACTACTTCTGTATCTCATTTTGTTGAAAACTATTTCCCCAGTCTGTGGGGTACGAGCATCTCTGATGCTATTTTCTAATAGGTTGTTCATCTACATTTTGATGTTCTGTGTTGTGACGGATTCTCAGAGCTCTAGCTATAATGCCAACTGAGTAATGGCTACTTTGGCAGTTTGCCACTGAGTAAGTCACTTTTAAGTTCGGAAGTATTCAGATTAGAGGCTTCTATAAAGTATGTAGTACTTATGTAGGACCTCAAAAATTTTGACTTTTTCATTTTTAGGCTGCCATCTTGAATTGTGGTAGAAATGAAAAATGTTGTTTATCTCGAAAACCATAAGAGATTACCTCTGAAAAATTAAGACTTTTCAGATTTTTGGCCGCCATCTTCAATTTCGGTAAAATTTAAAATGTCATTTATCTTGATAACCACAAGAGATAGAGTGATTTCAGGCAAATTTTAGATCCTCTGGCTACCAAGGTATACTCCTCTACGACCTCTGAAAAATTTCGACTTTCCCCAATTTTGGACACCATTTAGAATTTTGGCAGAAATGAAAAATGACATTTATCTCGAAAACAGTAAGAGCTAGGGTTATTTCCCCAAATTTTGCAGCCATAGATTATTAAAGACTTCTCTAGTTTTTCAATATATTTACAATCATATAAAACCACAATAGCAAGACAATTATTTTAACCAAAATACTTCCCACAATATCTTAAGTAGTGTTCTCAATCACCCTTTTTAGTTGGACTGGGTAAATTAGCAGCCTGAAATTTATCAAAGGCATCTTTGATAACTGAGCTAAGTGGGAGCATAGAGGAAGGACCTCTAGGTCTGAGCTCTTGATGGCCTTTCTCGTCGTCCAGACCCATGACTGAAGTTGAGGGCCTAGGCATGGACTCCTTGGGGTCAGGTAGGGCAAGAATGCGCCTAAAAGTGTCCACCTCTTCGGCATACTGGGAGGGAATGTCAGATAGAGATACTTTCCTATAATAAGGGGGGTCTGGATCATGTTGAGGTTGGTCTTGATCAGAGTTAGCCCCAGAGGGCTTAGAATACCTGTGTTTAGACACAGAGGGCTGATCTTCCTCTGAGGAAGATGGAACATATCTGGACCTATATTTATATCTACTCTTGTCAGCATGTTTTTTGGGTTTGGTACATGACATCCGAGGTTGGTCGGATTCATCAGTGCATTGGTCCGAGGCAGATCTTGGACCAACATCATGCTTCCTATGAGAGTGAGAGTGTCTTTTATGTACATCCGAGAACTTCTTGAAAGGTACTTTGGATGCATTAGAGTTCTGATCCGAGAAATTCTGGTGATCAGATCTGGGACCTGGAGGAAGTGCTGGACCATAGTCCACATCCATATCCTCGGTTTGAAGGTTAAAGGCAGGTCTCAGATGGGGTAAGTCCACGTTAACAGCACTAGTTCTAGGCTTAGAAGCTGACACCGAGGTCTGAGCTACCTCTGACTGTTTTAAAATTGGTCTTATTACATATAAAATTCTCAACCAGGGTCAACCAGTTTACTTAAGAGAATTAATCCACCCCTACTCCTCTTCCAGAAACACAAGGCGATGTACCCCCAAACTCAAGTTCCTTCAAACCCCCACTTTTGATCATAGAGTTCACAAATCAGTTAAACACTTTTCTAATTCCTTCAGTCATTATGCCCCTGCCCTCTGGAACTCGTTTCCTCTCCATGTAAGAAATAGTCCCTCTGTTGCATCTTTTAGGAAGCACCTCAAAACCCACCTCTTCAGCTCTAGCTTCCCAACTTAGTTATTCTTCCCTCCCGCCACACCCACAATCCTGGATTACCGACCTGAATCGCCCCTTGACTGCCCTATGATAATGATTTTGTTCAATTAGGCACTCAGTTCCCCTTTATGGGGAAGATATTGCGCTTGCAAAGCAGTAGATTAGATTAGATTAAATAGTATGGCTGAGTTGTAAAACTTGTAACTTCTACAAAATCATTTTAAAATTTTCAGCTGTACAGTCCACACCAGGTCAAACTGGGGTCATAATGTGGAATTTATTGTATTTTGCAGTGTGTCTGCAAAAATATGAACTGAAGTCCTACAAAACTAATTAGTCTTCAAACTTTGTGATATGACTTTCTGTCCCCTTATTACTTTCTAAGTCAATTATATGACCCTAAATGGGTCAGATTTTTACTAAATGCTTGAGAACTCACTCAACATGTAAGATACATATTGCTAACAAGTACACTTGTACAGTACATACTTAACCTCATGATTTAACGCGACAAAATATGTATAAACTAGAAAGCACAGGCCTCTGCCAAGGCCTTTAGCGGGGGTAATAACTATGACAGATAAACACATTCAGCTTCACCTGTCTGACATCTCAGAATTTTGTGAAAATTATATTTTTATCACCCCATGCCCTTTTGCAGACACTATTGTCTGACAGCTTTTGTCCTCATTATTCAAGAGCTCTGTAGCCAGTTCTAGATACGTAACATATTTATTGTTCAATTGCTTATTTTGTAGATATTTTACAGGGCCTGTGCTGTTTGTCATTTTAAAGAATCGTGCATACTAATATGAAACAAGAAACTGGGGTCATAGACCCCAACAGGCGGTTTGTGCAATCAGTATTAGGGAGAGGGTGCCAGATGTATGCTACTTGATAACTGTGCTGTAAGTTCCAAGATAGTGCTGTGTGCTGTCCTTCAACTCTGTCAAGTGTGAAATTGATCAGTGAAAGCATCTTCAAGTTGCAGTCCAGAAATGAAAATGTTCACATATGGACGGACAAACAAGACCAATAGAGAGACACCATTTTTGAAAACAACCTAGCCCAGACAATGCCCTAAAACCCTGGTTTCAAATTGATCGTTGGAAGCATTAAGTTAGAATCCAAAACATAACATGGATGGATACGTGCACATCTGAAACAGGCAAACGAACACTGATTTCAAAAGCTACCTAGTCCTGATGGTGTCCTGCCACCTTGTTAATTTTCAAATTGATTGAACAAATTGTCTGCAAGTTGGAGTCAGAAAACCAAATATTTTCTGTGAGATCACGCCCAAAACAGACAATAATTTCAAAAGCAACCTAGCCCAAGTGGTCTCGAATCACCCTGTTAAGTTTCAAGTTGATCTGACAAAGCATTTTCAACTTAGAATCCAGAAATTTAAATATTTTGGAAGAGCACATGCCCAAAATGGGCAAACAGAGGGACTCTAATTTTGAAAGCAACCAAACCCTGGTTGTGTGGTCTCACCCTTTTTAGATTCAAGATGATTGGACAAAGCGCCTTCAATTTAGAGAACGGAAATTGAAATATTTCAGATAAGAGCATGCCCTAAAAGGCATTTAATTACTTTAACAATTTTCAGATGGGATAAATGTATAAGCCAGTAAATATGAAGGAAATCTGGCCAATGTACAAGAGAAATAGACATGTAATACTGGCCCAATACCTTCAACACTGAAGGTGAAACCTGTAATGGAATACAGCAAGACTTCCTTGTCATTTGCTGCCACATTGTTTAGAAGCGTCTGATTATCGGTCTCGAATGTTTTTTGCTACATACTCTGGATATACGTTAAATATTTTTCCAAAATCAGTTTTGTGATTACTATTCATAGATCACATGGTTACACTTTATTTTGTGACAGTATAAGTATTCTCCTTGTTTCGACTTGATATAATGTCGTCTCGAATTTTCCTTTGGAGGCTTTGTCACTCAAAATCCGAAAACACCCAAATCCGTCCCACCAACTCCAAGTACAGCACTCCAAAAGAAAATTGGATATTCATTGGGTTCAATATTCAATTACACCTACACCTTCAACAACAAATTGGGTCTTTCAAGCTTCCATACTGGAAGCATTCAATAAGCTTTCAGATCAACAGAAATCATTGGGAGACGAGATCTGTAGCTAAACCCCTTTCTGATGTGGTGGTGGATCAGATCCTCGGATCCTAAACCTGACACTAGCCAGCAGTCAGACTTGCAAAATCAACCTAGCTCAAAGCCTTTGGATGAACCAATGAATGCAGTGTTTGCTGATCCTCCCTTACCACCCCAGTTTGCCCTAGCTTATCAATCCGATGTTCCCTCAGAGGGCAACTCAGAAAAATCTGAGCAATTTCCTATCCAGAAATCTAGACCCAAGAAACACTTGGACAAAAGAAAACATAAGTCTTAGGATAAATATGTGACTTCCTTGTCCTCGGAGGAATCTGAAGTCTCTGTGCAAGTTAAAAAGTCAAGGGGGATTCTTCTGAACCAAATAAATCAAAACTTGACCCAGACCCTGTGTTTTACAGGGAAGTAGAGATGTGTCTGACTTGCCATCACAATACACTGAGGACACATGAGACTTTCAGGCAGATTCTGAAACCCCCTGATATTAGGGCCAGTATCCCAGTGTCCTCTACCACAGTGTGGGGTCTAAATTACATGGCCAATCAACAGGAACTTAGGCTAAAGGGCATTTGATCTACGTTCCCAGTCTGCCCTACCCTCAAGGAAGCCGTAGACAAATTCAAACAAGACTTCCTGAGGGTAAATTCATAAAACCTCCTTCCACTGGTGTTATAAAATAGGCCAACCATATTTTGAGGAGAAGTTAAAGGAATTGAACACTGATTTTGCAAAAAATTGTATCTCCCCTAGACCCTCTTGAGCTCCTATAGGCAAGGTTCCCCCACAGGTAGTCAAGGAGTTTGAGCATCAGGCCAAGCAAAATATCTATACCCTCAATTTTTCGGCTGCCTTTACCCAAGTTATGTCTGAATGCAACCTGACAATAGAAAACTGTCAAGAAATTATTAACGCTACTGTCAAACGAATCAAATCTCAATTTCAAAAGAGTGCCAATCCTGACAAAGAAGCCAAAAATGGTTATGAAAAGGCCTGTGATTACCTAGATATCCTGAATAAGGGGATCCTTATTCAACAGAGAGCCCTATCCTGTCAAAGTAAGGCCAAATTATGTATTTTATGGGCAATTCAGTGGTCATTAGGTGTGGGCTGAAATGACCCATCTTCAACCTCATTTGGGAGATTCAAGACAGCAGGAACTTAAGAGCTCCCCATTTTGTCCCACTCCTTTGTTCCGTTCTCAATTCATCAAGGAGAGAGAAGAGTTCCTCTTTAAGAAAGGGCACCCCTAAAAACACTCTGGGTTTTAGACCCTATCAAAACCAACCCTTTTGTGGTCCCCACCACAACAAGAAAAGAGGCTCTTACAGCAAATGTCCCTATGGGGGTCAATCCATTCCACGCAGTAACCGATTGTTTTCCTCAGGCAGGGGCAAGGGGCCACGGTGGCAGAGTGGTAACACTCTCGCCTCCCACCTCTGCGGCCGGGGTTCGATCCCCATCATGGCCGTAAGTGGGAAAGCTGGTAGTTGCTTGCCGTTGGTCGGCAGTTTACAGTACACAACCCTAGCGAACTCTATGTACTGGTTTCCTCTGCCCTTCCAACTACCCGTCGTGATATGACCTGTACAGTGTTGAAAGCGACGTAAAACCCCAAATAAACAAATAAACAAATCCTCAGGCAGGGAGAAATTGAGTAACAGGTGCTCCAGAGGTCGTTTCTTACCTCACCCAAAGCGATGAGGGCGTGGAAACCCCTCCTCCCTATGACTTCTTAGCCTCACTCAGTCCACCAGTAGGAGATAATCTCTGTTTTTTTCAGAAGAGCCTGGCAAACAATCAAATGCTTAAACAACGTGTTAAACACTCTTACCAATGGTTACATTCTACCATTCATCGCAAAACCAAAATTAGCTAGAGTTTCTCTGATTCACTCGGGATACTAGGCCGATCAAAAAGATCTTGCTCTGTCCTCTTGCATCCAGTCTCTCATGTCAAAGAATTCCATAGAAAGGGTGAAAAATGTAAAATCTCTTGGGTTTTACAATCGCCTGTTTCTAGTCCCCAAGCCTCACCAAAGGTGGATGCCAGCAATACACCTATTCCTATTAGTAGAAAGGTTCAAAATGGAAACACCAGAGTCCATCTGGGCCTCTATGATTTCAACGGAAGAGGTGTTGTTTATAGACCTGTCAGACGCCTACCTTTACATTCCCATCCATCCAGCCTTAAGGAAGTATCTACAGTTCTCACACTGATCTCAAGTGTTTCAGTTCACCTGCCTACCTTTCGGCCTAGCCACGGCCCCACAAGTCTTTACAGTAATTGTAAAGGCAGTGAAGCTGATGGCCCTCACAAGGGGAGTAAGATTTCACCTATACCTGAACGATTACCTTATCAGGGCCCCGTCGCAGGAGGAGGCACAAGTGAACACCCAAGCCATGGCAGACATAACACAGTCCTTAGGGTGGATAATCAATCAAGAGAAGTCTAAACTCAAGCCCAATCAGGTGTTCTCATCCATGAGCCACAAATATCACCTAGATTAAGCCCTTGTAAAACACTCTCAAGAGAAATGGTTCAAACTTCAGGATTTGATCCTATGCTTGGAGTCAAAACATGTTTTGACTGCAAGATGTATGTCACTAATTGAGTTGCTTGACTTAATGGAGAAGATGGTCCCGGAGGGAGGCCTTCACATGAGGCCTGTTCAGTGGTATCTCAAGGAGCACTGGAGATATTCTCAGTCATTGGACAGCCTCTTTCCTTGGTCAGAGACCATTTAAGCTTACCTAGAAGGGTGGCAAAACCCTGAAATCGTGATTAAGGGTGCAAACCTTCACCCCAAAGACCACAATATCCAAATCTTTACAGTCTCCGTAAACAAAGGTTGGGTGCTTATTTATAGCAAGTCTCTACAATAAGGTCAAACAGTTTTTGGTTGCTATGAACAACTCAACATTAGTTGCCTAATGCCATAAACAAACAAGGAGGAACACATTCAGCAGAGATGTGTGCTCTCCTATGGAAAATCATTACCTGGTGCCATCATTACCAGATAACTAAGAGCCAGGCACATTCCAATGTACCAGAATGTGAAGGCCAACTCACTGTCCAGGTTAAACCAGGTCTAGTCAACAGAATGGTCACTGCATCGACAGGTGTTGCCAAAAGTGGTTCTTTCCTCATGTAGATCTATTTGCTACTCATCTGAACCACAAATTTCTATTGTATGTATCTCCAATCCCAGACCACCCTTGGGACATAGATGCTCAAAATATAAATCGGTCGGGTCTCACTGCTTATGCTTAACCCTCCCATGGCACCCTCACAGGGTGATAAAAAATCAGGGACCTAGTGCAGTTCTCAACAGAGATCCCACTCTAGTTACCAGTGTCAACAGCACTTCTCAAACGGTCCCAACCAAGTGTTTCACAACAATCCACAACATCTCAATCTCAATGCCTGGTGTCTAGGAGTGGACAACTCCAAGAACAAGGCTTCTCTGTGGAGGTGGCAGAGAGAATTGCTGTCCCTCAAAGGTCAACAACAAGGATCATCTACTACTCAAAGTGGGCCCTATTTGAGAATGGTGCAGAGAAATGGATTTTATAACTCCCTCTATGAAACAGGTCTCAGACTTTTTCATGTACTTGTACCAAGATCTAAACAGGCGCCCATCAAACCATTGATGGTTATAAGACGGCCATTGTTATCACCTTGAGCCCAGTCGGATATCCATATTTCAAAAAGCTCTGACCTTAACAGGCTACTTTCCAGCTTTCACAAGAATAGCCCCAAAAGTTCCAGGAATCTTCCAAAGTGGAACCTTTCTGTTGTACCTAATGAGGTCACAAAGCACCTTTTGAGCCTATGAAAGACAGAGACCTCAAACATCTCTGGCAAGTGTCAAAGCCAAATTCACGCCTGGGTTGCAAACAAAGTATCCAATTTAGGCAATCTCAAGGTGTGTCTCTTTGACTATCCCTGCTTTGACTACCATCGTGGATAGACAATTCAAAGAAGACAGGATCTGTGTCTGGTGTGGGCCCTAAGGTACTATCTGGATGAACCCAAACACATGAGTTGGTCTCGATCCCTACTCTTTATTTCCTTCAGGACAGGACATACCTCAGACAACAGACCTGCTACACTCTCTTCTGGGTTAAAAAAACTATCCTGCTATGTTACAAGCAAGCAGATCAACATTCGTTGGGCATGGTCCAAGTTAAAGCTCCTAACATTAGGGTCTTTGCGGCCTCTAAGGCCTTTTATGGTGGGGTTTCGGTAGACCAAATCATACAAGCTTGTCACTGGAAAGATCACAACGCATTTACAATTTTTACCTAAAAGACCTTACTTGGTCAGACAATGACAACAATATGTATCTGGGGCCAGTAGTAGCAGCTCAACAAGTCTTAGACCCTTCCCCTCACACTAGTCATCCTCAGAAAGAAAAGAAGGGGGCACATCCACTGTTACCAAGTCTTCAGGAGTCTAAATCCCAGGGTCTAGGTATATGACTACCTCCTCAGGATGTCTGGTAAGGTCTTTTATCTTTTATTTTTAGGAAACAGTATTTAACATGTAAAATGTTTTCTGTGTTTCTCTAGGAGACCCCCATAATCTCTTTATCAGTCTTCATATTATCATTAGTGGCAAAATTGATAAGATTTCAAGCCCTGGGCTTGTCATAATTGATAGTGATGCCCTTGGGGCTATATACCGAGTGAAAAAAGTGAGTATGGCTGCACTTCTGCCTTCAAAAATCCAGATTTTCAGACAGTATTTGTACTGTCATTTCAATTAGATTTTCTAGTTATTGGCTTCTTGCAGGCCCAGTTTCGTAACCGGGGCACTGTAAGTGGGACTCAGACTGGTGATACTAAATATACCTTTTTAATTGAATTCAAAATCAAAATTGAATTCAAAAATTGACGAAATACCTCTCACTTTTAATCTCTCTGCATAGCGGTTGGATTCAGAATTCAGTTCCATATGGTAATCTATTATCGTGCAATAAAATTGAAAATTTTAATTACTTAAATGAAGTTTTTAAAAGCTACAAGGTTACCATGTGGAACTGAGGAGAGTCCCACCCTGCCTCCCCATTGTATTACAGCTGAGGGGGTAGGGCCTAATTTCCAACTCGAAAAACGAAGTCTCATGGTATTTCAATATCGGGTTTACCTTTAGTGTTGAAGGCATCGGACTAGTATTGTATGTCTATTTTTCTTGGATGTTGGCAAGTTGGTAAGGTTGTAGCTTATAAAAGTTACACTTAAGTAATTAAAATTTTTAAATTTGAAGTATTGATTATGGTGGATGATATTAGGTGACCTTAACCTAGTACATATTTAAAATTATTATTACCTAGGTAGTGTAGGTTAGAAGAGACAAAAAATGAGTTCTTATGCTGGTAATATAGGAACTCCCCTTAATTAAACAACATGGTGAAGAAAGAGATAAGAGAGTGGGACTGAGTCTTTCTAAGTATCCTACTTAAAAATACATTTGCACTAGAGCTTGTGCAATCATCACCAACTAAAATTCTTTATCAGCTGATACTGGTTCTGTCTGTATCTAAGTAGTCTCTAGAGAATTTAAGAACACTATGAGTGGCTGAAGTGGTTTGTACCCACTTGTGGAACCTCTTAATTAAACACCAGTAATTAAATGAATGAAAACATCATTACTATCCCAAAAATGTTGAAATCATCCATTAGTAACCTTACTGTATAGATGCACATAAAATCACAACATAAAATAATGTGCTTAATTAGTGAGTGTATGACTCATGACACCATCGGGCCATTTGTCCAAATTTAGGATGTTAATAATAACTTGACTAATATCAGAAACTTATAAAGATTAACAATGCATAAATTCTATTTAGCAACATTTTGGATAGAAAATATTTTAACTTTGTTACAAAAAACAATGTATTGACAATGGAAGTTTAGATAATACAATTGTTTTACCATTTGCAGTAATATCCATCTGTTTTATTTACTGAAAATGGAGATGTCCGTTGCAATGTATGTTGCTAAATGATACGATAATTTTCTTGATACTTATACAAAAAACTTTCCTGCACTAAAAACTTTGATCATGTAAATGAGAGAGTTTATTCAATTCTAGAAAATGGTAAACATCTTTACAAAACTATTATTATATCTCTAGATGAAAGTCGTGGATATACTGGCTTTAGGTTTGTTGAGGCAATACTGTACATTTTGACTTGTATGTAATTTAATTCAAACTTAAACATATTTGAGTAAGAAGAGGAACCCTATTTTAAGCTGCCAATAATTTAGAAATCATGGCCACTTTCAGGTCTCTATCACAAAATGTCCCAGTTTACATTTCTAATGTTTGGTTAAGGTTAGCATTTCAAGGGAATTGCATTGTAAAGTTTAAAAAATCATGGGCATGAAA
This sequence comes from Sabellastarte sp. h YS-2021, assembly GCA_964017235.1. Classification (NCBI taxonomy): domain Eukaryota; kingdom Metazoa; phylum Annelida; class Polychaeta; order Sabellida; family Sabellidae; genus Sabellastarte; species Sabellastarte sp. h YS-2021. Next base: position 180,493,071 of record OZ024930.1, read on the forward strand.
CCCATTTATAATAGAAGGTTATCAAAACATTTTATGTATACCATTTAATGTTTAATAACAAATCTTCAAAAAATACATTGCCAATGATTATAACATTGTCAATATTAATGTCAGATTCTAAAAATATGGGTATAAAAACTGTTTCTGATATATTGTTGTCAAAACATTTGAGTCAAAACATTTAAAAACACTTTTAAATGATGGGTATGAAACCAGTTTCTAAGTAATGTTAGTAAAATGGGCAAACAGTAAAATAACATTGTCAAAACATGTTCTTTAAAATGTTTTATGAATACTGTACTGAATACTACCATGATGAATGTTTGAAAAACATTTCCAGCAAAGCCTTTATTTTTCAGCTATTTGATAAATATATTTCATTTCCAGTCCAACCTTACTTTCTTGAATTATTTTGTATGTGTTTAATGGATTTTTTCAGGAAAAACATTTGTACATAGATTGTTTATGAAACATTTTAAAAACATTACAATCTTAACACAACCCTTGGAGATGTTTTGCCATAAAGCCTCAACTTAGGGCCTTTTTGTGTCACCAGCATTTATGCTGGGTGGTATATAGGGATTGCTTTATCCACTCTCCTGTGTGCCCGTTTGTTTCCAGACAGTATCTCAAAAATGGCTTGACAGATTAATTTCAAATTTGGCATGTGAATGTAACAGGTCCTCAAGGTGTGCCCTCTTTTAAGGTCACCTTGATCTCCCTCACAGATGTAAACAACATTGAGTTTAATGTGAAATATTTAATCTGGTAATTGAGATTTTTTATTGATATTCAAGATGCAAACAAATCTTTTGTAAGGTTACAATAAATTGCTGTTATATTGATTTAAATTTTTGTGTCAGCTTAGACTTGACACATCACTCTTCAGCATCCACATTCACCTCCGCATGAACATCTTCTCCAAAAATATAAGGCCTAGAGACATGCTGTGTTTTAAAAAGATAGCTCAACTATCGAGGATGAAAAATTGTTGAAGGCATGCAGATCTGTTTGTCAGTCTGTTCCCCATGGCCATTAGAAATGAGGTACCTCCATCCTAAATGTGAAAATTTCAACACTTTTTCACAATTTTCTCATTGACTGTTGCAGGGACTTCCCTCTTTTCTTGCATATATGTACGAGGCGACAAGTAGACTTCCCTATGTGAATGTCAGGCCTGGATCTTTCTTAGTTATTTTTTATGAATTCGTAAAATAATTTTAATGCATTAAAATTCATGAAATCATGCACTAAATCACTCATAACTTGAAAAGTATTGCATTTACAGCATGTTATTAAAATATAATATTCAGGTACCTTTTCCATAGCTACAACATGGGGAGTCTATACCAACAGTTAAGTGAGTAATAGCTACTTATAGACTTTTCAGTAACTTCCATAATGAGGAAAATCACTTATAACTTGAAAACTATTTCCTTTTTGAGAATTTTGTATAAATGTTATTCAGCTACTGTTGGCTCAGCTATAACATAATAATAATGAAGACCTCTAGCTTATTGCATAGCTGAGCAACAGCTACTTTTAGGTTATCATTGTTGAGTAAATCACTTGTAACTTGAAAACTATTGCATTTACAGTATTTTCTTTTAATGTGTTATTCACCTACATTTCAGTCAGAATAACAGAGTGAAATTACAGACCTGCAGCTGTTGGACCACAAAACGTAAAGTGCTGCAAAACGTAAAGTAGAGCTGCAAAACGTAAGTTGCAAAATGTAAAGTGCTGCAAAATGTAAAGTAAAGTTGCAAAACGTAAAGTGCTGCAAAATGTAAAGTATGATGCAGGTTGTCACAATTCGAATTGAAGACACTAAAAGTAAAAATTTCATCAAGCTCTAAAATTGAGATACTATGTTTCAAGTGATATATGGAAGCATTAATATATGTCCTTTCAGTTATTTTTTTTTTCAAATTCAGCTCATGGTTTTAAAGACATATTGGCTTGAATCTTATTAGCTCATTACATATGTTTGGTAGATGTAAGAGAGTACATAGGAATTAGTTTGTTATCAATCACAATTTGGCACAGATGATCTATTTTAAAATTGTTTATGTACTTCCATTCTTTGTGAATAACACTAAATATTCAATTATAAGATATTTGAGTCAACTTGTATCTGATGACAGGTTTAAGTTGTCTCTATTCATGACTTCATTATGTTGATCTAGTATGTGTAGAAGCTTGACATGGAAACTGAACCAAAGTGATAGATATTCCAGCTATTAAATTTATACCACCTTTTTGGTACCTGTTTTATGAAATGGTGAAAAATATATTTATAAGAACTTTATATTGCGATGGATCTCCTAATAATGATGATAACCCTTAGTGCGGTGGTCAAGTTGATAACACACTTGCCTGACAAATTGATAATCTGGGTTCAAGCCTAGGTAAGAGATATACAAAGCGATTCAGATTATGACCAACTGTGGCAAAAGTAGCCGTTCACTCTTGTTCAAATCTTTAAATATCCCTTCTCCCAACCTGTTCTTTAGTTTCTATTATATAGGTATGTTCTTGTTATTTTCCACCGCTAATCTTTCCAATTTTTTCCTGGCTGTTTAAATGGTTTATCCTTGTTATTGCAATTCCTACCATTTTTCCAATCTTATCAAACTTAATTAATTCCTTATTTACAACTATACCTCCCTCCATCATATCCATATTGTAAAATAAACTTTTCTAGTCACAAATTCAAGTAACCTAGCCTGTCAATGGGCTGTGGTCAAAATTTATAAAATGTTGTTTTAATTATCAACAGTCTGTATAACCACTCTTCATCTTGCCTATACTTTTACTTATCTTCAATGGCAACAGGCTGTTTTCAAAATTAATTAAATGTTTGTTGATCCCTTTTTTTCAAAGATTTGTACAACCATGTTTCAGTTCCTATGGCCCCCAATGATAATTACCTTCATTAATTTATTGTTTTAGACTTTTTGCGTCTCCAATTTCAAATTTGACAAAACATTATGTTTACCCCCCTTCAAAAGGTGTACATTGTGTTTTCCTCATTCTGGATTTCCTCTGACTTGAATTTAATTCAATATCCAAATTGCCTAGCCTTTCTTTGGACTTCACTCTAAAACATTTATATACTTAGAGAATTAGGACTATAATAGGCATAGGCGTTAAGTAAAAAATCCATCTGGGTTAATCCTGTGTGGATTTATGCTGCCTTTATATGTTTTGTTATTGATTTCCATTAGTTCTCACCATTATTAAAACCGCCATATGAGGAAGGTAAAGAGGAAATTTTATTCTTTTAGTGTCTTCAATTCGAATTGTGACAACCTGCATCATACTTTACATTTTGCAGCACTTTACATTTTGCAACTTTACTTTACATTTTGCAGCACTTTACATTTTGCAACTTTACGTTTTGCAGCTCTACTTTACGTTTTGCAGCACTTTACGTTTTGTGGTCCAACACAGCTCATGGCATAGATGAGCAATATCTATTTAAAGTTCTCATTTCTCAGTAAATCATTTGTAACTTTTGCATACTATTGCAACTTTTGAAAACTATTACATTTACCGTATTTTCTTTAAATATGTTATATGCATAGTGTTTACACTTATACAATTAACTTGGTATTTTACTTCTGAATACCATTTGCAGTGCACGACGTGTGTTTCCTTTTCTACTTTCACTTCTACTCTGAAACTCCTAAACACACAGCAGATACAGAGCCTGCTTTCAGGCACTGATTGCTTGTTTTTCTTACTTTTAATTTGGTGGATTCTTCATATACAAAATCAATCTAAAAGACTTTAACCAATATTTTCAGGATAAATTTCTTGCAAGGGGAAGAAAACAGTAGTAACTATGACATGTTTTGATAACAACTGTTGCAATACCGACACTATCTCTGTATTTTTGCTTTGGATTTATTTTTTGTGGGTACTTTACATGCCAACCCTGTGCAAAGATATTAACCAAATTCTCCAGATATGTCCATTGTAAATGGAACTGGGACTAATTTGCTTTTCTGCAATAAAAACAACCAGTGTGGCCATGAGAATGCTGTATTATGTTTCTTGGACTTAAGATTGTGTTTGTGGGTTATTTGTAATCCAAACGCCGGCATGGATTGGAACTGATTAGCTTTCCGACAATACCTGGCCACACTTTTTTTCTGTTTCTTGCACTTATAAATATTTAATGTGTTCTTTGCATTCCATCCCCCTACAGGGATTGGAGCTGATTTAAGTTTTTCGACAATACCTGCAGCAAGTGTTGCCATTGCCACACTTTTTTGTTTCTTGGACTTATAAATATTGTATGGGTTCTTTTCACTCAATAAAGCCCTGCATGGATTAAAGCTGATTAGTTTCGGCAATAACTGGTCATGGCAACACTTTTTTCTTTTCTTGGACTTTTACATATTTCTTGGGATTCCTTGCATTCCAAACACCTGCATGGATTGTAGCTGATTGGCTTTTTAACAATACCTGGCAACAAGAGTTGCCATGCCAACACTTTTTTCTGTTTCTTGGACTATAAATATTTTTTGAGTTTTGTGCACTCCATACCCCTAAATGGATTAGAGCTGGTTATTTTCAGCAATACCTGGCAACAAATGTTGTCACAAAGTGACCTTAGTATCAACATGCTTAGACAATGGTCACGTTTGTTTGCTGTCCCACAAAAAAGAAGACAAATATAAGTAGTTTCGTCTTCACCCCATCAAGGGAGAAGGCAGACAAGACAGGACCCATCTTGCACAATGCTTTAATTTGTATGGGAACATGACTAGAAGTTTAACAGTAATGGAACTTTATTGAATTTTTTGCTGAGTGCTGACATCTAGTAAAATTTGGTGATCGCTTTATGTGTTTTCCTCTCTGTTTGCCTGTGTGCATTTGTCAAATCTGTACACTGGATCTTGGTTATAGTTTTCAACAAATTGTGGACATTGGTTAGGGGAGCAGGTGTTAACTTTATGGTGTGCCCTTGATTTGACCTTTAGCCTTGAGGTAGTGACCTTGACCTTTAAAATTTTGTCTTGACTATATCTCAGGAATCATAAGATGTAGGAAGTTAATAGTGACATTACTTGGGGATGAGGTATGCTGCATCGTAATGTGACCTTGATTTGACTTTGCCATATGGATCTTGACCTTTGAAATTTGTTTGGCCTATATCTCGGAAACTGTAACGTGTAGAAGGTTAATACTTGATAGGGAAGTTAGTTTGGGGTGTAGATGTGCAATGTAAACTTGATTTGACGTCTGACCTTGCCGTAGTTACCTTGGCCTTTAAAATTTTGCCTGGCCTATATCTCAGAAAATGTAAGGTGTAGTAAGTTGATACTTTATAGGGACATTGGTTATGCGATGTAGGCATGCAGCATCATAGTGAGACCTTGATTTCACCTTAACCTTTAAAATTTTCCTAGGCTAGAAACTGTAATTTGTAGGAAGTTGATACTTGAGAGGTACATTGTTTGAGGAAATATAAGTGTGCACCACTATGGTGACGTTGATTTGACCTTGCTGTAGTGACCTTGAATTTGAGTTTTTCAATCAATTTGTTGATCCTTTTGTAAGTGTATTTGGGACGGGACAGACGAGGGTAGCAAACCCACTATCAGTCCCCCTTTATACAGGGTATGAAAATTTTATAGGGTTACAAGCATATATTTAGTGACCTTAGTTTGATCTTTGACCTTGCTGCAGTAACATTGAGTTTTATAGTCTTGTCTGGCCTATATCTCAGATTCTCATAATGTGATTCTCATTTTTGTTCTCATCAATCTTTTTGCCCTTTTGTAAAATGTTGAATTTGAGACTGGGCAGACAAGGAGAGCAAACCCACCATCTGGTCAATGTTTCAGTGCAATTCATACACAGTATGAATGTTTGAAGGGTGACAAACACATATTTTGAAACAAATACAAACATCAGTATAACTTATGAAAAACAGTAATGTTTTAAATCTGGCTGGCTAGCCGTAAAAATCCCATCTGCAAAGGATAGATCCTCAGGTGTAAGAGAAGGCTGACCAGACAGTTTTACACACAATATAAGTGGTCAATTTTTTATGATTCAGCAGTACATCATAGTATTTATTAAACAAAACAACAGCCTCCAAAAATGAAGCAAAAATAAGGAAAAAAATACACAATATACACAACTATAAACAACAATACAATACATATGATTCTTCGTTCATATATGTTTTGCTCATATTATTTTAACCATGCATTTTATACACATTGTAAGTTTGATGCTAATTACATGACTATTTCTCATCAATTTTGGAGACAATTTTGCCAACTTTTTTTCTGTAGAATAGTCGGTTCAATCAGCCAATTCCTCTTGCTTAAAAGTTTTGTAAAAACCACTTCAGATTGCAGCCACTTCCCATCTTTAGTAAATATATCATTGGCAAATCCGAATCATCAGCAAATTTTCATTGCCCCAGATCACTTGAGACATAATATCACCATGTTTTAATTCAGCCAATGGTTTTATTACTTTGCACCTATTGTATGCTGTAAAAACATCTTGGTAAAATTGTGAGAAAGTATTAGCTTTTCGTTCTGATAAATTTTTAAAGTTTGTTTTCAACATATGTGTTAGGTCTAATCCTGTTTTAAATAAGTACAGGCTAACAATGTCTTTAAGTTTACCATTATCCTTTATTATTTTTGACACCCATGCAGCCATTAATGATAACACTTTTTACTCATTCTTGTCAAACCTATTCTTCCGTTACTGTAGCTATTGATTAAAACATTCTTTTTATCTAATGGGCCTTTCCCAAACAAATTTAAAAATGATCTTTTCTACAGTTTTGTGTCACCAACATTTATGCTGCATGGCATATAGGGATTGCTTTTTCCTTTCTTATGGTGTCTGTCGATCTCACACTTTGTATTCCAGATAGAATCTCAAGAATGGAATATAAGAGTAAATTCAAATTTGACATGTAAATGTAACTGGTCCACAAATTGTGTCTACTTTTCCCAGTAATAACATACTTATATTGACTTTAAGTTTTTTCATTTCCAGATAGTATCTCAAAAATGGTTTGACGGATTAAATTTCAAATTGACATGTAGTTGTAACGGGTTTTCAACATGTACCCTATTTTTAGGTGACGATAAACTCTCCCTAAACATATAAAGTTATGTTGAGTTAATATTTTTTGTTTTTCCATAGAGTATACTAAAAATAACGTAAGAGATTTCATTCAGATTTTGCATGTATATGTAGCTGGCCATAGATAAGTGCCATACATTAAGGTGTCCTTAAACTCCCAGTAATAACAGAATTATATTCACTTTCAGCTCGGTAAGATTTGAATTGTATTTGAAATACTGTGCAATTCCAGGCATGTTTCAGTTGTGGATATAACAAACCTTGAACATAAACTTAATGAAAAGATTACGTTAAACTCCCTCAAAGCTGCAAACTAACATTGACTTTAAGTTTGGGACTTTTTTTTGTCTAGGACATATTTGATGTGCTAATTGAAATTCTTTCATTAATATTCATCATATACATTTATTTAGACAAAAAAGGTCTCTTTTGTAAGGTTACAATATATTGCTGATATTTCAAAAACGTATGAGTTTAAAGTTGTAACAGTGTGGTGTCACTCAGGTGTGATAGATCACATATATGACCAGCATCGTTGTCACACTTTGTTTCTGTAAAATATGTCAAAAATTGCTTCATGAAATTCAAATTTGGCATGAGAATGTTGCCAGTCATATTGAATTTAACTTTTGCGATTTGTGCGATATAGCTTAAAAATGGCTTCACAGATTAAAAATCAAATTTGGTATGTGGGTGTAACTGGTCTCCAAGGTGTAGCCTATTTTACAACACCCATGTGTAAAGGAATTTTACTGAGCTCAAGTTTTTCTACGCACAAATTATATCAAAAATGGCGAGATATTTGATCTATAAGTAATGAAATGGCAACACTTTTCCTGTTTCTTGGTCTTGTAATTTAGTGGATATTTAACATTATTCCAAAGTTTCAGAATGTGTTTTCTTGCAAAAAGGAACTTGTGATATGCTTTTAAGCAACATTTGCAAACAGCTGTTGCCATGGCAACACTTTTTTGTCGTTTTCCCCTGTTTAATTTGGTAGATTCTTTATAAACAGAAACCATGCAAATATTTTAACCAATATTTTCAGGATAACTAGAAGGAGAACAAGGATTCCAAAGTTTCAGAATGTGTTTTCTTGCAAAAAGGAACTTGTGATATGCTTTTAAGCAACATTTGCAAACAGCTGTTGCCATGGCAACACTTTTTTGTCGTTTTCCCCTGTTTAATTTGGTAGATTCTTTATAAACAGAAACCATGCAAATATTTTGACCAATATTTTCAGGATAACTAGAAGGAGAACAAGGGTACTTTACATTCAAAACCTGTGCAAAACTGGTAACAAGTATGGCCATAGCAACACTTTTTTTGTTTCTGTTTACTTAAAATTCTTGGATGTAGTTTTATCAGGTTCAAACCCAAAAGTCTTACATCTAGTTTGCCATAAGTCATCCAATTTTTTGATATTTGTACTTCTAACGACTATATGATATAACTAATTACAGTAATGATATTTACAGTATGGAAGGTATGCAAAGGATATATAGAACTGGCTCAAATAAAGTTACACTTTAGGAAAGTAATCTGCTTTCTCTGAACTTTAAACTAGTGGATTGTCAAACCTCTAATGACACAAAATAAAGCTTTTCCATGACTCCTAACTTTAGCCCCAACGTAGGTGGCAAAAAAGTTTGTGAAGCTAAGAGGCATTACTTAGGGATTTACCTCCCAGTATAGTGTGAGTGGCCATTTTACTATGTACTGATGGAGGAGTGTTGGCATTGGTGGTAGCTTATCACACACGTGTCAGGCCCTTCACAGTTCAACATTGTGCGAACGTTCTCCATTGCATTCTGGTGGCCAATCATTTTAAGTGTACATTTTTGAAGAAATAAAATGCATTGCTTTTTTCCATCCCATCGTAATGTATGCCATATGATGAGTTTAACCCAATGGTAAATAAGTATGATGCTCTTAAGTTGATTTTATGCACTAGTTTGGATTGCTAAGTATCACTCAATAGATCAACTGATCACTGCTGGCTTAAGAGTTATAAACATGCAGACATCTTTTCTCATAGGCACAACATACAAGCCCTGGTGAAGGTTTATACATTCCTCTGTATAGTGAAAATCCCTAACTTTTGCACACTATGACAGCAAACAACAACTTGCAAGAAGATGCAAAATATTGAGAGTGGTTGAAAATTTGTTTTAAAAGTTCCATATATAATTATTTCAATGAAAGAGACAATATTGATTTACTCAAGGAATTGCAAGAAGGGTATTGACAAGTCCTGGGTTTTCAGTTTGGTTCTGTATACTGCTGTCATTGACCCTGCTCAAGTATTTTTATATTCTAAGGTATAGTACCCTCTGCCGAGCAGGAAAAGGTAAATGTATCTGTACATGTATCTGTCAGGTATATAATATGAAATATTTATAGTATTTACTACAACTCCTTAGTTCATAAATCTAAAGTTCATTTCAACAAGTGCTTCTCATATGATGCTCTAAAACTCTGGAATGATTTGCCACTGGAAATTTGAACGGCTCCTTCACTATCCTGTTTTATAAGGCAACTTTAAACTTATTTGTTTCAGAAGTCTTTTCCTACCTAGGTTTTCTTACTACTGAACACCGATGATCCCTTGGTGACGACCCTATTCTGTTTCACAACTGCTGATTTATGAAGTACGATTTGGATGGTGTGCCTTAGAATCTGCGAGTTCGGAGATTAAGCACCTGGATACCTGATACTATAAATATGAAATATGAAGCTGAAATTTTTTTTCAGTAATGTCCATTTGTTTATATAATTGAAAAATTGACAGGTGACTTATTACTTACTCTTGTATCAAAAATAGTAAATATACATTTATTCATGTTTAAAACTTCATTCACAGATTCAATACATTTATTTAAAAATATGTAATGCACCGTGTTTGTAGAAGCACTGGATAGCACCAGCTATTCAAAACATTATCTTTCTAATATACTAAAATGTTCACAGAAACATTACCATAAGTGTAGTATGTTTAGAAGGTATAAAATTTTCAAAACATAGATCATGAGTCGATACCCCATATCTATGAAAGTGTGAAAGTTTTACTACGCTATATTAGTTTACCCTGTGAGACAAAATGCTACATTGGGAGACCATAGCCTCTGGGCCAGCTCAGAAAAGAGCAATAATACTGACCAAGAGATCAGTTAGATGGTAGCACTTGTCATGTCAAGGTGACATAAATAGTGATGTAGAATAACTCTTCCTTCTCATTGGCCGCAATTCTGCTAGAAACACATAAAATGACAGGGAAGCTTTTGTCTTTTGTTAGTGGATATACGTGTTGTTGAATGATCATATTTTATTAGTTTGTTTTATAACCTCAGGGACTAATATTTTTGTGACAATGCACAGAAAAGATAAGGCAGTTGGCAATCTATGTTTGTTTATTGCGAGAACTACAAGACTCAGCTATGTTCTCGAGTTTTTGAGGCTCAAGAGTTGACAAACATTGCTGTTTGAAAGAATTAACGCTTTAAGTCAAGATTCACATCTCGAGTTTGTTCTCACGTCTTAGTTATTTTCTCGCATCTTGAGTTCTCAAGTCTCAATCTCAGCAACTAAGGCAACTTGGCCCTGACCTCATATCTGAGGAAGTAGATAATTCTGGCTTGCCCTCCCAATACACTGCGGACAAAGAACCTGTTGAACTTTTTCTCACTATCCCTGATCCCAGGGATAGCACGCCAGTGCCCTCAATTTTGGTCATGAGCCTGAATGAAAGTTGCCAAAAACAAGAACTTCGGCCAACAGGGCCCTTATCCTGTCTCCTTGAGGGAAAGCTTATATAACTTCCCCAGTCCCAGGAAAGTGGTGCAAAATAGTAGATGCCTACATTGAAGAGAAGAGAGAGCACTTAAATAGAGACTCAGCTAAGTTTTTAATCTCTCAACAACCCCGTGGGGAAAACTTCCCCACAGATAATCAAAAAATTTTTAACTCCAAGCCACACATACCAGTAACCCTTATTTTTAGTTGCTTTCAACTGGGTTACCCCTGAATGTAAAGAGTTAAGGACAGCATCAAGGTTACTGGAGAACCAGGAAGTTCAAGGGGCTACCTCAAGGGGCCCCAAGTCATACCAAACTTTGACTACTTAGAGCTCTTTGACAAGAGTAGCCACATCCTAGAAAAGACCTTAGCCTGTCAAGTAAAATTCTATCTCTTATATCCCAGAGAGACATTGCAATGCGGGTCTCTTCATGACAGATTTGGGGGCGATCCATCTCCATCTCTGGCTTGGGGTAAACTGGGTTCAGGAATTCCCCCTTTCCTCTCTCCACTATTCCTTTTGCATATGGTGAAGGAAAGGGCAAGAAATGGACATCTTAGTGGCCTAAGCATCATGTATTTAACTGAGATAGCCATTATTTTGGGATTACTACTGCTACAAGCCTGTCACAATAGGTGTCACAAGTTTGCCTAAGAAATACTCAATCAATCAATCAGTTGTCCAAGTGCTTAATCTCCGTATCTACGGATTCTAAGGCACACCATCCAGTTCGTAAGACATAAATCATCAAGATGTTAGACATGTTCCAAGTCGTACCCAGGGAGGCAATCAGGTGTTCGGTAGTTAGAAGCTATGGTGGAAATGATTTCTGAAATAGGTAGGTTTTTAGTTGACTTTGGAAACATGAGAGATTTGGAGCACTGCGGATATCATGTGGAAGATCATTCCATAACTTCGGGGCATCATATGAGAAACTGTTGTTGAAATGGACCTTTGATTTATGGATGGAAGCACAATAATGAGGAACCTGGAGGAACAAATTTTTGGGGTTGGAACGTCTTGTATTCATGGCAGATTTGTACAAGGAGAGATATGGTGCAAAATATTTAGGCTGGCCAGTGGTGAGGTACTTATAAACCAAAACTAGGGTTTTGAAGATAATACATGTACGTTGTCTGATGGGTAGCCAATGAAGTGTCCTCAGGGTGGATGTGATGTGAGTGTACTTTGAAGCACCAGTGACAAACCGTGCAAGAGCAGTTTGAACATATTGGAGCCTTGTAGCATTACGGGATGACAAACTGCGAAATAGAGAATTGCAATAATCCAAACGATGAAGGTCCCTGAGGCTAATAAAACAAGATTTGATGACAGAATTTACGTGATTCTTGAAACAAAACTTTGCATCAAACAGAACACCCAAATTGCGTACAACATCTGTGGGAGAGAGACAATTACCCAGGATATTGTCAGGAAATGAGTCACTGAGCCATTTGTATCTGTCTTTGGCACCAAAGACTATGCATTCTGTTTTATCAGGATTTAGCTTGAGTTTATTTTCAGACATCCAGACCTGAATATCATTCAAACAGGATTTGAGACGGTCAAAAGACTTGAGACTATCATCAGGGGATAAGTGAATGAACAGCTGAGTAGCATCCGCATAGAAGTGGTATTTGACTTCAGTATATTTTCTGATGACTTGACCAAGAGGTGTTGTATAGAGGGAAAACAGAAGAGGACCTAAGACAGAACCTTGGGGGACTCCAAACTTCAATTTGAACAAATTCGAAAGACAGGAACCAATCTTCACTGACTGAAAACGATCCTGGAGGTTGGATCTAAACCATTTTAGTGCCGATCCAGCAAAGCCAAACCTAGCTGATTTGGCATCTAATCACAGGCTGTCATCTCTGTGTTGGTTTGAAACCCACAAATGACAATGCTGAGGACCTGTCCCAATATGACCCTGGATATTGAACAGGATGTAAAACCCCAACTTTGACTTTGACATACTCTTACCCTCCCATGGTGTCCCCCAAAAGGTGATCTAGAAAATCCATCAGTGTCTCATAATTTTTATAGTCCCAGGCTGGCCAGGGATACTCTGGTTTTCGGACCTAGGGCAGCTCGCAACAGAAGTCCAACACCAGTTCGCAGGAACATCACAATGACCCACTATTTCTCATCCTTCATGTGTTGCTCCTAGGAGCGATCAGCTCCTGGAACAAGACGTCTCTGTGGAAGTGGCAGAGTTTTATTGCACCTCATGGCCTTCTATAAGAACTGTCCTTAAATCAAGGGGCCCTATTTCAAAAGTGGTGTAGAGAGAATTGGTACACTTCCCCATCTTCTGTGAAACAAGTCTCAGTTTTCTTTAATGCAGGTGTTCCACTGGGGCCAGCCTGTTGGTAACTAAGTATTTTTTGAGAGTTGGGACCAATGTTTACAAGGTAAGTTAGGGTTGGTTGAAGTTTCCCGGCCTGTTGTGGAGAGTCAGCGAAATTTCAAACATGTTTGATATTTCTACGACCATTGCCGACCCTTGTAACAAACCCTAAGTTCATCCACCTAGCAACAGGCCTGTCGGTTAACTTAAGACCTGTCAGTTAAAATTCCAGGCCGGTCTGTAACCCTTCCAGGCTTGTCTGTATCACTTCCAGGCCTGTCCTTATCACTTACAGGCTTGTCCTACAGGAAGTCGGCTTGTCTTTTTCAAATTACTTTGCAGTCCATTTCCAGCATGATGTGATGTGAAAAAATGACAACAAATTATGTCAAGAATGACAAAAATCAGTGCAAGTGATCATAATTTTGAAGTTAAGAGATAAAAAGGTTTACATGTATGCTTTAAATAACTGAGACACCTCAAAAAGTGTTTTATTTGGTCACATAATAAACAAATTCTCGGCATACTTCACCAGAGCAATTTAATAAAAAAAGTTAACAAACTATTTGGATCCAATTACAAGTTATTTCTTCCCACTGTAAAACCCATCAGCAATTTTTGGGCAAAAAGAGGATCAAGTGTCGACCAATCAACAAATCTAAAACAAGGTCACTAGTAAATATTTGGATCCCATCATGTGACCAGAAGTACAGCAAGTTTATTACCTTCATGAGAATAGGGTCTTTCTGAGAAGCTCGAAATTGGAGTATAAAAGGCAGCAACGAGCAACAGGGTTTCATTGTCACATGAGAAATTGTTAGAAGCACATCTCCCTCTGCTTGGTTGCACAGGATATAACATTTTGAGTGAAAATTTCATATTTTTAGTGAGTGGCTTTTTCGTGCATAATCTGAAGCAGACTTATACATTGATTTACTTCTTATATAATGTTAAAGCAAAAACCTGGAAATTATAATTTAAAAAAACCTTGACCTAGTTTAAGATTTGTTTATTGGACGACAATTGATCCTCTTTTTTCCCAGAAATTCATGAAAAAGTGTAATGACAATACCGACTGCAACCCAGTAAACATTACAAACGTTTATAAACGTTTATAAACCTAACTAGCAACGGTTTAGATTAGGTTTAAAATGATGGGTCCCTAAACGTTTGCCCATAAACGTTTATAAACGTTTATATATAAACGTTTATAAACGTTTTTACATAAACATTTATAAACGTTTATATATAAACGTTTATAAACGTTTTTACATAAACGTTATATACGTAAACGTTTATAAACATTTATACACGTGTTTAAAATCTGGAGAAATATTTCTGTAAGTACATCTTGCTGTATCACTGTTGTTTGAAGCCATCATTATATTCTAAGTAGATATATAAAAGTACATAATATCTTCAAATTATATGCTTCTATATATATACTTAGAATTTAATGATGGCTTCAAACAACAGTGATACAACAAGATATACTTACAGAAATATTTCTCCAGTTTCTCTCAAAATGGCTGTGCTGATGTCATCATCCTAAATGAAAGTGAGGTCAAGATATTCTTCACTCATTGTAAACGTTTAAAAACGTTTATAAACGTTTATGTATAAACGTTTATAAACGTTTTCGCATAAACGTTTATGTATAAACGTTTAAAAACGTTTATAAACGTTTATAAACCAAACTAATGTTGCTGAAACGTTTATAAACCCATAATATTAAATAATTGCCAATATTTAGGTTTATATTTGGTTTAAAAAACGTTTATAGGTTTAAAAAACGTTTATAAACGTTTGCTATGTTTACTGGGAAGTCTGGTCGTGGGGTTCTGTTTGTTTCTCCAGTCCTGTCTGTTTGTCTCTACTGCTTGTCTGTGAAGTGGCTTGTCTGTAAGGGGTGTAGAGTTTGTCGTAGTACTTCTACAACTGGCTGACCCTATGTCTTGTTGGGATGCTCATCACGTCCTGTCTGTAACTGTACCATCCTGTCGGGGATTTCCTAACCGACCCACCATTTTCACACCCTTTTTCCCATGACCCTACAACCTTCACAGCTGACCCTAGAGTCATAGGATCGGTTACAGAGTCGGCTCCAGTGGAACACTTGCATTATGTACCAGTTTCAGGACAGCTCTTGTTGACTCCTTGGATCCAGATGGGCTCCATAACTCAAAGCTCTGGACTCACCAGTTGGGCTTGCTCACCAGTTGTAATAAGGATGGACCCAAGAGTGCCAGAAATCTATCCAAGTGGAACCTCACTGCTGTTCTAAACGAGGTCACTAAGCACCCTTTGAGCCTGTTATGACACAGACCTCAAACATTTAACTGCAAAACAGTCTTCTTACTAGCTCTAGCCCCAGTAAAACTTTCCAAAACATGTCTCCTGTGTTCATTTTTAGATATACATTAAAGTCCGGCCCGGAAATACTATCTGGAATTCTCACACGTTCTTTGATGTGTGTGATCCATTTTTTCATATCTTTTAGGAAGGGTGATTCCCCAGACAGCAGCCCATCTACCTTGTCTTTATGGTTGAAGCATCCTATCTTTATGGGTTATAAACAAGTGGATCAACAAGCCAGGGACTTAATCTAGGTTGAAACATGCATCTTTAGAGCCTCCATGGCTTTTAAGCACCAAATCATACATGCTTGCCACTGGAAGGCACATAATATGTTCCCTATTTTTATCTAAGAGACTCAACTTGGTGTGACAGTGACAACAATATGTACCCTGGTCCAGTGGTAGCAACTCAACAAGTCCAAGACCATCCCCTGGGAATAATTATCCTCAGGGAAAAGAAGGGGACTCAGCCTCTGCAGCCACGACCTCAAACAACCCATGAACATCAGGTACCATGAATACCATCTCAGGATATCTGGTGGGAGTATCTGATTACTCCCTTGTCATTGTTCTGTTTAGTACTATTTAGGTGACCAACATATAACATCCATAATGAATTATATTCATTACTGAATTATATCAGATGTTATCCAAGCCCGACAGGCTTGTTTTTGAGATAGTGAACCCTTGACAGCCTACAGTAAAAAATATTGAGTGGATATGGATCCCACCCTCTTCCTTCATAAGCCCAGACATCAAGGGACCAATTCTACTGTCTTCTGTTTTAACTTTTATTCAGGCTTTTGGCTTTGTTACTGTGCCCGGTTTCGACTTGCACACTGCACTAATTAGGACTCAGTCTGGTTTTCTAAAACTAATATCTGACATAAAAGAAAAAATTCGCATAATACTGCCAGTCTCAGCTGTAATCCCCACCTTCAGAGCAGTTAGTACTCAGCATTTAGTCCCACATGGTTAGCTATTGTAGTGCAGTAAAATTGAAAATTTTAGTTACATGTAGCTTTTATAAGCTACAAGCTTACCATGTGAGACTAAGGACAGTCCCACCCTGCCTCCCTGCTATATTACAGCTGAAGGTTATGTTTTTATAAGCATGAGTTCTAGCGAGGCTTGCACTTTTTTGCGTTATTTATCCTCGGAATTGTGGCATAGTGGGATGAGTGTGTTTTACAGAAGTTAAGTATCAATGGGCTACATTAGTATTGGGATGGGTGATCGCTTTCATGCACTACTTGTGTCTCTGATGGCTTTGCGGCTGTCTCTAGTAGACTGAAACCCCTTTCGGCCTTGTTTATTGAGTTGATTGAGAGGCTGTGGTCTACTGAGAATTTAGTCCACATGGTAAGCTTGTAGCTTTTAAAAGCTACATTTAATTTTTAAATTAATTTTTAAATTAATGTGTCAGCAGACAACACTCCTTATAAGGGGTACAGGACGTTTGATTTTTCCTTTATACAAAATGGTGTACAGGTTTTTTATGACCAGATGGGAAATTTCAAAAGACATTTCTTATCATATTGCAGACCCATCACACTGTACTAGTTAAAAATACACGTGTATATTGTGAAATGACTATTACTGGTTGGTTCTATCCACCCTAAAGCAATATCTTCAGATTTGTATCTGATAAGACAAATTTTAATAGAGACATAAAACTGTGACGTAAGCTGAGATAAATAATGGTGACAAAAAATGACACTAAACTTTGAAAGTCTGAAGTGCCAGGAACCATGTCAAACAACGAAATAAATATGCACCTGGAACCTGGAAAATCCATGTAGCATTTTCTTTGAAAAGAATGTTCTTAATCAGTGACTGTATATTACTGATGTTAAGAGAGAAAATACTCTCAAAACAGTACAAGTAGGCAATGTATTGACAATACCTCTCATATATTGTCAATGGAGATGTCAGTGCAACAAAAGCTTAGTAATTATTATAGTTTATTTCTCGTATTCAAGATACATTTTTTTACAAAGAAAAGTAAAAAGAAGGGAATAAAATAACACCAATACAAGTAATAAAAATAAACATTATATACAGACACTGGTTACAAAAATTGCACTTTAGTTACATTTTAACTACATTTAATCAAATTAATTTAGAACACAAAAAATAAAGCATATACTTTAAATATTACATTGTAAAGTTATCTCTTGAAAGGTACTCAAAATACCCCATATCCCTCACACAGAGTAATTCTTTCATATGTTCAATATTTAAAATGCCCTTCTCTGCACATGCATTACTAATTATTTTAATTTTCTTTGAAATATTTTCATAATCACAGATCTGACTTCAGACAATGAACAATGATGTCATAAATACTAAAAACTCTTAGACATTGCAGATTGGCTTCCCCTAACCATAAGTTTTCACACAGTTGTACCACATGATTGTTATTTTGCAATAGATTGCTCAAGAACTTAACATACCTTTTATGTAATTGTCCCTCAATATACCTTTTATGTAATTGTCCCTCAAGGTATATCATCAGATATTGAGGACACATACTTTGAGTTTGATAATGAATGCCTACAAATTTACGAATCTCCATGTAACATGCAGTTTATTAATATTCTTACTAGTTATATCAAGCAACACATAACCATTTAATGCCATACAAAGCTCTTAATCAGTATATACTTTACATCATAACTACATCTGTTAAAATTACTTAGGAGAAATTTTACCCTCATCACAAAGTCAGTACACATTCAATCTATGTCTTCATGGTCAGTATCAGGGCCAACAATATGTCCAAGATATCAGCATACAATACAGAGGATATATTACAATAATTAAAGGTTATGTTTAGGTTGTTAGTGTAAGACTTACCAAAGACAAGCAACTTACTTTTATTTGGTTTGATATTAACACTGTATTCATTACCAAATGATTTTACAATATAGAGCAGTAATTTCAAACTAGAAATTGTAGGAGCAAGTAAAGCAATATCATCAGTATAGCTAATAGTAGGAATAGGCACATTACCCATATGACATCCAAATCCAGATGATTTTAATCTATACAGTAATTCATCACTATAAACACAGAATAAAATGGGTGAAATCACACCCCCTTGTTTAAACCCGATTAGTGACACTAAATGTAGGAGACACTGTGGCAACCCATTTGATACTTAATGTTTGATCTGTTTACATATTTAATAAAAATCTGGCTGTTACAGGGCATATTCCCTTCTTTAATAATAGCTGAAATAATTTTAGGTAACGAACATGATCAAATGCCTTTGAGGCATCTAGAAGCATACAAAATGCATTAAATTCTTTATTTCTTTAATACTGAACCACCTCTCAAGAACAAATGTACACTGTGCAGTAGAATGATTACTTCTGAATCCAAACTGTAGATTACAACACTTTGACACTTCAGAATTATTTTTCAGTATGATGTTATCAAATACTTTTCCAAATATGCTACTTAGGGTTATGCCTTTATAATTACTGGAGTCATATATTGACTTACATTTATTCTTAGAAATTGATATAATAACACCAGTAAGCATTTCATCAGGGGCAAAGCCATGAATAACAAAACTGTTAAGTAATAAAGATAAATAGACAACATATGAGGTGAATATATGATGAAATTAGACATGCTAGTAACTTTGCCATCACTTTGGTTATGTTTTAGCATCTTAACAGCTGACATAACCATAGAAACATGTATTAAATGAGTGTTGCAACAATGACTCATATTTTGTTGACTAATGCATCCATCTTACTCTTGATTTCATCCAACTCATCCTGTCTGTGTGATACACTGTCATGCAACATTTGGTACTTTTACAGAACAAATTACAAATTGCACTTCCACCAACCACATCGTCAATGTTGCTCGAGATTTTACAGTTGGAGGGGCTTTGTTTTTTAAATTCTTTCCAGAAGTCAACACCCTTTTTACTTAACAAACCCACAGCCATTTTTTCAGCAGATATTTGCTTTTCGTGTTTTCTAAAATATTTTACAGAGAGATGATCCCTAGCTGTTGACTTCCTCATTAGTTCAGCCACAATACCACTTCTAGGACTGCCACTATCACACCAAATTTTATGCCAAAATGTGGACTTTTGCCTGGGTTCTTCACAAAAGATATTCCAACCTGGTTTACTTTTCTTATGTCTCTTGCAATATGAAAGAATGCATTCATTACCAGAACTTAATAAAATATAGATTACTTTATTGTACATTTCATTTAATTTAGTCTTGTAGCTTCTTCATTTAATTTAGTCTTGTGTGAAGCTACATCAACTGAAATTACAACAGTTTAAGAAATCTGTAGGTGGATGTAATTGTTTAAGTTATGACTTAACAACATAGTGAAAGGTTTGGAAATCTTGTAAACTAGCTTTATGCCACTGCAATTTGTTTTCTGTGTATGAACTGGAGCTGTAACTATCATAACACGTAATTGATATATTAAGGCTCACAAACAATGGAGAATGGTCAGACATATTATCACCAGAATGGCTTACTGAATATTTCTCCACACAGTTTATTAGGTTGTCACTAACAAAAATATAATTCAATACTGATTCTGAAAAGTTTATTTTACTTTTAAAAGTAAAGTGAATTGAAGAGGATTCAATCTTCTGCAATGACTCTCTCTTAATCATGGAATTAAGTATCTGTACACTTGTGGCATCAACACGGCAGAAGTCAAACTCCAGGTCACCCCCAAATATCACATGGTCAATATCTATATGAGATAATACTGAAGAAACTTAATTGATGACCTCTGCAAAATCCTCTAGATTACTAGTGTTTTTATCATGATTACTTGGAAGATAGGCATTACATACCATAAGACAGGTATTATTTATAGTTACCTTTACTGCACACAGTCTGCGACAGTGGGTTCGCACAGGTTCAACAGATGACATTAAATTATCTGTCCATAGAATGGCAGTACCTCCATAAGCGCGGCCTTCTACTATCTGTTTTGAGCACATACCTGACACAACATGAGACTGTATATTCTTAACAATGTTGTCAAACCAATGTGTATTGGATTCATGAAGCCAATGTTCCTGGATAAATATGAACTGGCTGTTGTCGCATAAGTTCTGTATAAACTGCAGCTTTCCTGCTCCTAGGCCCTGGCAATTATAGGAACAAATCTGCAACTGATGTAATTTGGTAATATCCATGATGAACAGAATTGGGAGATATTCACTGTACCTTGCTTTCGTGGCATGAAAAACCTTCTATAACATTTACCCTCTGGCCAAGTACAGCTGTCAAATGCAACATTTAGTTGTGAAACTGGGATGGAAACTTTGAAGGATTTAAATCTAGCTTCCTCATGCGACATCAGTTTTATATCCCTGACATTTATTGACTTAGTGGCTAAATAGTCTTTAAGAGACACCCTGTATCAGGATCAACTCGACATACAAAAATGTCACGACTTGGCTCAGGTGCTCCACATAATGTTGCTGAGTCAGCATTCTCCTTGACTATGTCTCTTTTTTCCTGATTTGGTATTTCTTCTGTTGCTTCAGCAGATATAAAGGTACCTGAAAGTCATCCTGTTCACCAATTGTATTAACACTTTGATCTTGTGACATTGCAGCAGACACACAGGGCTTTGCAGGTATCACCAGGTGACTTATTGTAACCCTTCTTCAGATCTGAAGACCCATTAGACATCTGTACAGATGAACTGTTACCAGCTGAACCAAGTTTGACATGTGATGCAAAACTACCAATATTTAGCAACTTATCCTTTATATCCATGTTTTCAGCCATCACAGCATCAAGATGAAACTGCAATGTTGACATTTGAGTCTCGAACTGTGTACAAATGCTCCCTATACCAGTATAAAAGTATGGTAGAACCCTCTATCTGATCCACTGAGGCGATATACATTCGGCTAGGACATTCGGCTGTATTAATTGCTAGGTAGCATAAAGGGTTTTTTTGAAGACCACATTTACATACAGGGATGTACAAAACAAATCGAAATGATGTATTACAAAAATAAAGTATTGGTCACAAAAGAAACTGTTTTGATTCTTTTTAATGTCCTCTGTGCTAGAAGTGGGCTTCTGGAGGTATTCCAGAGTAATAAAGCGAAGGCAGCTCATGTAATCATCCCCAGCTGGGTACTAAAGCGTTGCTAAAAAATAATATCCTGCTTCCCTAACACCCTCCATGCAGTTAAAAAAGAATGGAAGATCAATGAACAGCCAGTTCTTAAGCTAGGTTTTTGTAATGCGGCATTCTGTCTGGTGTTTTAGGGAGTTTTAAGAAAATTGCCTATTATTACTAATTGGGGCCACTGGTTGGGGGACATGTTTAAGGCCTTGTTAATCCAGACACAGGATTAATAATGGAGGCCTGGATAAGCATGGTTTTTCTGAACCAACATTTATCCATAAATGAAACCCCAATGATCAAACAGGGTTACTTTATAGAATTCTATAAAAGGGTCAACACCTTAAATGCTAAGGCTAGAATAAGTACCAAATGATAATATTTAATATAAATCTGAAATACTTGTATTCAGGGAAATCAAGTAGCAAGTGTGGTTCATGTATGGCTCTCTTTCATCATGTTTTCCAAATATATAAGGATACTTGGCCTTCTCATAAGCATTCAAGTTTGTTGGTTGGACTAGTTAAATTCCTTCTTTTGTGTTACAGATTTTGCATTCAGAACAGCGCACCTTGTTCAAAATTCACTATGCAGGTTTATCATTCAGGGGTCAAAGTTTTCACATGTCACTCAAAAACTTTAAAAAACTCCCACTAACTCATGATTAAATAAGTTCCCAAAATGAAAAATAGGGCTGATAAGATACATATGCTATAACAAGTCCATTAGTAACATACTTTAGGTGAAACCTTAGCAAATATAATTAATTATACCTCAGAGTGTCATTGTCACTGATAATATTTTTTAAAAAGTGAAGATAAAAATTATGTATGAATTTTTTGTGGGACATTATCACTTACAGATGCTAATACGCTTGGACTGTTACATAAATCTCCCTCAAAGATGTTTTAACCAATAAATCAAACAACGTTTGATACACAAAAAGTAATTAAATGAGAAAGGTTGCTTTATCTGTTCGATCATCAATGAAAACTGTGAAAATAAGAAACAAGATGCTTTAAATCTGATCAGCTAAAAAGACCCTCCATAAATATCATATTTCACCTCAAGCTTGATTCAAACTTGCGACCAAAACAAGAGAACTATTGTGTCTGATATCACACTCTTTATTAAAATTAAGGTTCACTTTGTCAAGCATAATATTTTTACGTGCTTCATGCTATGCACAAAGATTGACTTAAACTTTTGTGGATTTATTTATTTGGGGTTTTACGTCGCTTTCAACACTGTACAAGTCATATCACGATGGGTAGTTGGAAGGGCAGAGGAAACCAGTACATACAGTTGGTTAGGGTTGTGTACTGTAAGCTGCCGACCAACGGCAAGCAACTACCAGCTTTCCCACTTGAGGCCGTGCTGGGAACCAAACCCCGGCGTCAGAGGTGGGAGGCAAGAGTGTTACCACTCTGTCACCGTGGCCCTAAACTTTTGTTGAATTAAGTAGCATGCATTAACAGTTCTTATTGTATCATATTTGTTCAAATCCGTCAAATACACCCTTGTGTGGACAGTTGTCTCTTAAAGTACAAAATATATCCTTGAGTAGTCTTTTAATGCATGACCCATTGTCAAATTGATATAATATCTTCAAAAGTGTTTCATTTTTCTTTTCCGGCCTTAAGTTCCATATACTTTTGTATGTATCTTTTTTACCCATATAAACTAACTTTAGTTCCCCTGTTGTTCCTCCGAAAACTGGAAACATTAGTCATTTGCCAAATTGGATCTTTGTAAATTTAAAAAGCAACAGTGTAATGTTCTAACAGGAATTCTTCAATAAATTGCTCTAGGTGGGTAATAATGATAATGTGGGCAGTAATACCCAGTTTCACTAGAAACGGAGAAACTAACACGATAAGGGCTTAAGATGGCAATATAACATCTACATAATAGCTAACTACTGCATTTGTAGCCATGATGGCAGTTTCATGAGAGAGGTCTAACTCTCCTTAGGTCAGTCAGATGAATAAATGTTCAAAAACAGGCAGAATAAATAACACAAACGCATTTCATGAGACACAAATAAGACTGATCAGGTTACCAAGTATAGCAACACAGAAATATGAACTAAACTGGTCATGCTGCAGGTTTTAGCAAAACAGGAAATATTCTGCCTTGTCAGAATTCAGCTACGGCTGGCCAGAGGATATCCACATCTGACCATCTTTAAGATACACCTTTAAATGTGTTAGTGCAGAGGAAGACAAACTTTTGAATAAGGTGGACATATAGTGTTTGCTACTTGTTAATGCTTTCATGTTTACTGTTCCCCAACACCATGGGCCAAAGAACAGCAACCCATGGAACACAACAATTAAATTTTCATTGATGTTTCAACAAAAAGCCAATTTTGATGGATAGATAGAAAACATTCCAGGCCTAATAATGCTGGTTGGCGTTGAGAAGGCATTCAATTCTGTTTCCTGGTCATTCTTGGTTTTGGATTTTTTTAAAATTTTGGCACCAACTTTAAAAAATTGATCAAACGCTTTAACATTAACGTATTAGCTTCCATTACCCAATGTGGATTCCTATCAAAGCTTTCCCTATGGAAAGGGGATACTGACAGGAAGATCCAATCTCCTCCTATCTTTTTGTCTTGTGTTCCCAAATTTTATACCTCATGGTTATGAATGACAAAACATAAAAGGCATCATGAGTAGCCAAAAAATAAAGATAACACAGTTTGCTGATGACACCACTATTATACTAAATGAAACTGAAGACACTCTTCAAGCTGCACCTAATGTACTAGAATTTTTTTAAATTTCTATGTTAAAGGTCAACACTGGAAAAACTCAAATAATCCGGATTAGGAAGAAAAAGGGAGTCGGGGGTAAACTGAATGTAAACAATTACAATGGAGTAGCAATTGCTTTTTGTTTCTTGGTATAAATTTTTAGCCTACCTGAAACAAGTTCCAAGTCTTAACTATGATCCAGCATTAAATAACATATGATCATCACTCAGTGGCAACAGCATTTCCTGTCCCTATTAGGAAATACAGCAGTCCTAAAATATTTTTTAATGTCAAACCTGAATTATCTGTTCTTACGTAATCCAGATCCTACTGAAAACTTTATGATGACTCTTGAGTAATTATTCTTTCAATGTATATGGAATAATAAGCCAGATAAAATAAAAAGAAATACTCTGCCAGAATTAAAAATGGGGGGTCTTAGAATGTTTGATATAAGTGCACAGATATCTGCCCTCAAACTGATTTGTTTAAGAAGACTAGTTCAAAACCAAAATTCGGACGACTATGAATTTTGTATATATAATATAAAGCAAATAGGAAGCAAATTAGAGAAAAATTTTCCAGTGCAGTGATGGAAGAAAAGTAGAATGATATTTTTGAAGTGCTTTTCCCTGTGTCTGCCATGGTAAATTTCATTTATGAAAATTTTCATTCATTAAATTCTTGAAGTGGTCATTTTAGTTTTATTTTGCACCATGCCGTGTGTTTGCATAGTCTTGGTGTGTTTGGTGCACTTTTTCTTACACCACATACTTTGATATTAGCACTAAAGTGATTTTACAATCTAATCAGACATTGGCTACTGTTCTGATTGTTTTTAACATATTTTGTTATCACTGATACATGGTACAAACACAAACAGCAACAGACAACATTTAATGCTTATGGCAATTGAGTTAGGGGTTAAAATGTAGGATTGGGACAGACGCACACTCTGACTAATGGAGAAAATTAGGAGAGTAAGTGTGTCTCACCATATCAACTTCCTTATAACTTGGGTAGTATCTGTATACCATGGTTGGCTTATGGTCAACCCAACAACCGATGACAACCAGAAAAGAGGATTATTGAACAGGATATAAAGTATAAAGCAAAACAAAAGATGAGAGATCCAACATAACACAAAAGTGTGACTAACCGTAAATCCTTTATTGCACTGCATATTAAAACAGGGTATCCTTCTGTGAGGATTGTTGTTAAATTTCACAGACCCAATAAGGAGCAATTGGCTGAGAAAATTATTCCTTTAGGGAATATCAGACATCTAAAAACTTTGTGTTGTTAAAATACTTTAAAATACTAATTTTACAGCAGTGAGAATGCACAAATACATAAGCGCATCATTTGTTCAAACCATTTCAATTGCAATTTCAAATAATTAACAACTACATTATTAATGATATGTGACAAATAAATGGCACAAGATGTCTTCGGTTTACATTGCAGGACTATTATTCCTTTATTTGATAGTTTTCATTTCTGAGGTTTAATCTGGTAGTCTTTTTGTCTCAAATATTGCAATTACAAACTGTATTTATTTTTTAATCTCGTTAATATTATTGTAAATTTACTGGAAATCCTACCAGTTCAAAAGTGTCAAATATGCAGACACAATGCAAATATATGCAAATGAACATTGCAAGATAACCATCCAAACAGGTATTTTGGTCTTGAAATATTCATCTAGTGACACAAACATTTCTTTATCAGTAACATTGAAGTACAACAGAAACAATGGTAATGTTAAAGTCCATCAAATGACCACCTCTTTGTCAAATGATCTCATAAGGAGATACCCAAGCATTTGTCATAATTACCAGATTATTAAGATGTTTGCTGAGAACACCCTTCAGACTTAATATATTTCTCTTTTTATGATCACTTAATAAGTTCAGATTCTGGACCTCAGTATAATAGGTTGTGAAACATCCATGTCAGAATGTGATCCATTACACAATTTCCCTTTATTTAAAGACATTCATTTGAACTTTAATTATAATTAACTCATTTTTAACCCAAAAATAATTCAATTATTTATTACATATCTCACTGAAGGTCTTATTACCTCTGCCAATGAGGATATGTTTTTGGTGTATGCATTTCTTTGCCTGTTTGCTTGGAAAATAATTCAAGGTTATGAATGAATTTTTCATGAAAAGTTGACAATGTAATAAGGAACAGGTGATTTAAAATTTTGGTGGTGAACCAGGTCACCATCTAGATCCAGGACCTTGTAAAGGGTTTATCGTTAGTGCACCCAAAGGCAATATTTGAGTTGTTGGGCCTTCGTGAAGGTAGGCACTCAGAGAGTGCTCTTTTCATATGACAATAGTAAACATGGTGAATTATCAGATTGGCAGATATAGTATGAAGTTATGCTGCATTGTTTGCATAAAACCACAATCATTTATTTTGCTTTAATGTTATCATATTCTTTCTACTAGAGGTTTTTTTTGCAATATATACAAGAATAATAAGAAAAGTTTACTTGAAAATAAAGCTTTCAAAAAGGTTTACATAACATTAAAAGCAACTCAATGAAAAATGCAGTGAAATAAACAGATAAGTTATAGAACTGTTTTAGCCAAGTGTTATTATATTTTATTATCATTATTTTACAAGCATTATATTGTAAAATAAAAAGATTTAAAGGTTATACAGCCATATGGCACTGGTAATAACATTCTAAGCCCCAGATGAGGTTTAGTGGCAAGGGTTTTTCAGGCAATCACTCAGGAGTCTCCTCTGTTGTCTTTGGCTTAAATCTAGGTTATGGTGCACATGGCATATAATAATAACGTGTCCTATTACCTTCTTATCTGTAAAATGGACATTTAACTTGTATTGTTTTTCTTTCCAAATAGACATGTGAATATGTTAAAATTTCCATTTTAATATCAAATTTCATGAATTTTTATATATTTACACAGATGGTAGCCACTAGCAGATTTTAAATTAGTTATACACAAAGCAAATGAACCATTTTTAATAAAAACCCATTTTATGTGATTCCTTTATAATTTTAAATATAAATTTGGAAAGTGTGACTTAATATTTCTGCACAATATTATAATGGGCGGGGCTAGTAGTGTGATGGATAAGGCACTCGACTTGGGATGTTGGTTAGCTGCATGTTCATGTGAGAGGGTCAATTGACATGTACTGATATCAGGCAGTTTATGATGTATAAACTTCACCAAATCATCCAGACTGCTTTTTAAAACCCTGTTTTTATTGAGCTATAATAGCTTACCATGTGGAACTGAATGCGCGCTCGTCCGTTATTCGCCGGAAATTTGTGAATTATCTGGGGTTATAAATCACTAAACTGAGGACTTTATTTGTACAGTGAGAAACCACTTGATACTCCTTCTGTCTTATTGGCCGTGTGACTTGGAAGCGTTTTTGCTCACTGATATTTTGTTGAAATTCTCTGGATATACATATTGCTGGATGTTCTTTATCATTAATTGTCATAGATCATTCTGTATGTTTTTCTGGTGACAAATTAAGATAAGTATTTTCTGTATTTTCAACAGTTTAACGTTTTTGTTTAGCTTTCTTTGGACAAAAAGCATGTCATCCCACCAACTCAACACCAGCAAGTCTAGATCCTTGAAATGTCATCATTTCTGTTTTAAATTTGATCTTCATAATTATTGTCCTACCTGCAGAGAGGCAGGTAAAGTTGACGACCTTTGTGTCACCCAGGAAACTCATTGTTAAGTATGTTTTTCATTTACTGAAGACCAAAATTTTAAAATAAGAAACGGATGATTTAATACTCGGAAACAAAAGCTAGATTTGTCTAAGAATGAATAAGATCTGCTGGGGGATCCAGATGGAGAAGAGTTCTTCTCAGGTTCTCATGAGCACCTTGAAAATACAAAGGATCTGAACGTGTAGTAGTAAAGCCGAAGAAACATTTGGACAAAAGAAAGCACAAGGTTCAGGCCAAACATATTACTTCATCTTCTTCTTCAGAGGAATTAGAGGCATCAGTGCAAATCCAAAAGTCTTCTTTCCAAAGGTACTACTTCTCAACAAGACAAATCAAACCCAGATGAGATTACTCATCAAGAATCATAGACAAATTGGCCCTTTGCCAAATCGGCCCCCAAAATAAAATTACCTGGTCAAATCGTCCCCCTATAAAATCATTTATGGTCAAATCAGCCCCTTATAAAATAATATATGGTCATATCAGCCCCCTATGTATTTTTCACAATAACGTTGGGGTTACCTGTGAGTTAAATAATAACATTAATAATAATAGTAATGATATTAATCATTTGGCGAATTAATTATTTGTATTAAATTGTGGAGATGTGAACTTTGGTTCCTAATTCCTAATGTTATTCAAAGGGATAAATGCCTATTGTTCTATTTGGTGCCCACATGGGGGAGATGATATAATCTTCTGCATGGACATCAAAAGGAACAATCTCCTTTTAATGTCTAATACTGTTTGTTTAACACTTTAGCTAGTAATCCCTATATTAAACAAATACCAAAGATCACTAAATTTATAGTCCCATCAACATAGAAAATGTAATTGCACTTATATAATTCTAGAATAAACAAGTTTTGGTGCATATAGGTTTCAAGGGTTTGATTACAGTATCTTGACATGGGATGACATCTTTCATATGTGTTAATTACACTTAGTAAAACAACACATAAACAACACTATTGTCATAACATTGTCATGCATATTTATCCACCCATTATTTTAAAAAGAGTCTGATTACAATTAAATGATGCATTTCCTCTATAAAAGGGCTTCTTGTTTCTCCAATTATCATTCAGCTTTGGAAGTCCAAAGTGGCATGATATGGAATGTTATGTATTTCTTCACAAAACTGGAGACTAAGGAAAATAAGTATGAATTTAAACAAGAAGCTTCTAATTGTTTCACTGTTGTTTCTGGTTGTGAAGTCGTTTTTGGAAGAAGCCTCATACAGACAACCCCTATTATTATTATTATTATTATCATACATTTATATAGCACCTATTCTTAAAAACAAAGCTATAAGTGCTGTACATAAACAAAAAATACTATTATTAATAAAAGGATATAGTAAAATAGGGTAAAAAGTTAAACATATTAAAAGACTATGTATAACTAATTCTAAAAAGATAAGTCTTGAGGTGTTTCTTAAAAAAAAACTTACGTTTCTTCAGTAACCTCACTTTCTATTTTGTATGTATCTACTTCTTTGTCATTTAAGGTGGTGAAGTCTTGCCCTGGTCTTGTATGTCGACTTTTTCAGGGGGCTGATTTGCCAAGTTCTGATTTTTTCAGGGGGCTGACTTTTTTAGGAGGCCGATTTGCTGAGGGCCAATTTGGCAAAGGGCTGATTCATACAGCTCCCATCTGCAACCCCATCTGGAATAAACCTGATGTCAGGAACGTAGGAACCCCCCCTTCTGGCCCACTCCTTTGTTCCAGTCTCAATTAGTTAAGGAGGGAGCATAGTTCCTCTTTGAGCATGGCACCCCCAAAACACTCGAAACCAATCCTTTTGCAGCCCTCACCACAACAAAAGAGGTTCCTACAGGAAACGCCCTTACGGGGAGCAATCCACTCCATGCAGTAATTAATCGTTTTCCTCAGGCAGGGAGAAATCAAATAATAGAGGCTCCAGAGGTCATTTTTTACCTCTCCCAAGGGGACGAAGGCGTGGAAACCCCTCCTCTCAATGACTCCTCAAAAGCCTCAATCAGTCCACCAGTAAGAAGTTGCTTCATTTCTGGCAAACAAACAAATGTTCAAACAACGTGTTAAACATTAAACATTGTGATTCACTCAGAATACAAAGCCCTTCAAAATGATCTCGCTCTGGTCACTTGTATCCAGTCTCTTCTGTCAAAGAACGCTATAGAAAGGGTGGAAAATGTAAAATCTCTTTTACAGTCACCTATTTCTAGTGTCCAAACCTCACCAAAGTTGGAGGCCAGTGGTAGACCTAAGCAGGCTCAACCCCTTCTATTTGTAGAATGGTTCAAAATGGGCTTCTCTGATTCCAGGGGAATGGGTTTCGTCAATAGATCTGTCCAATGCCTACCTTCACATCCCCATCCACCAAAACTCAAGGAAGTACCTATGATTTTGCCATGACTCACAGGTGTTCCAGTTTACTTCCCTCCCGTTCGGCTTGGCCACAACCTGACATGTCTTTACTATGATTTTAAAGGAGGTGAAGCTGATGGCCCTCTCAAGAGGAGTCAGACTTCACCAATATCTGGAAGACTGGCTGATCAGGGCCCATCCCTGGAGGAGGCACAAGTGAATGCCCCCAAAATGGTAGACTTACATATCAATGGGTTATAACAATACATTTTTTATTTATCATTGCAGTATATTATTAACATTACCTTTGGCATGCAGTATACAACTTGTAATTTATCTTTTAATATACCACTTCATTTTTACACATCCACCAATTGTAACAAACAAGTTTTTCTTTTTTGATATCACTATACATTACCTATACTTCTTTAAACATTACATTTTGTGTACAGTATACAATTCATTCTGTTACAGTACTCATTACTTAAATAAAGGCCTCCACCTACCAAGTTTCTTATTAAATTCTTCGAATTTACTGTTTATCCTGGTAAGCATTTGCTGTTCATTGAAACTTGATTGAAAATAATATTTAAATTCAGAAATGTTGGGTAAAACACCAGAATAAGCACAACCGAAAAAATATTTCTTTGCCACTAAAATAGAGTATTGACAGCTTAAAAATGTTGATTATGTATTAAGTACCCCATTATAACAGTCAAGATATCGAGTGGGATTTTGGATTTTATCTTATTTTCAATAAACTTACTCAGATCTTTATAAAAAAAATTAGTTTTTTCACGAAGGAAAAATAAACATGTCAATGATTCCTCGTGAGATTGACAAAATCTACATTGGTCACTCTTTGCAAATTGCATAGCAAATCTTAATTTATTAGTTTCAAGTATCCTATTTAAAACTGTATACTGGAACCAAATTATTTCATTATCCTTGACCGTATGGTGACAGATGGAAAAAATAGCATCCCAATTTTCTTTATTTCACTCTATTGACAGGTCAGAGTGCCACTTTGCTCTTAAAATTTTGTCTTCATTTTCAGATTTAATAACGCATGCTACATATCTCTTTTGATTTTTAGATAATATCTTCACATGGAAAGGATATATTGGAACATTTTATCAAACCTATCCTCTTTTCTATTTTCCTTAATGTAATTTTTAACTTGTGCTTTTAATCAGTAATAACCATATATTGAGGTTTCTGGTATTGAATATTGCTCTTTTAGTTCACCAAACTTTAACAATCTTCCTTTTTCATCCACAATATCACCAACGAATCTTATACCTAACTTGTCCCATTCTGCGAAGTATAGATCATTATCATTTGAGTCTGTATTGCACCATAAGACTGAAGACATTATGTCGTTATATGTCTCTGGTGTAACATTATGTAAGAGATGAATCCATGAGATTAAAAGTGACTTCCAGAAAATATTTGTTTGGCAAGATAGAATATTTTGAAGCCAACCAATACCCATTGTGAAGAAATAACATGGATTGGCTACAGTCTTTTCAAAACTTTCAGCCATGACGATTGTCCCCCTTTTAACAATCTTCGTTTCCATGTACATTTCAATGCATCTATAAAATATGGTACATTTATCATTTTTAGACCCCCATTTTTGTAAGACCTTGTCATGACTGATCGTTTAATCTTTTCAGGTTTATGATTCCATATAAATGAGAAAAACAACTTTTCTATAGAGCAGATGTACACATCGGGAGGAGTAGGAAGACTTAAGAATAGGTGATTAATTTTTCAGAGACACAATATCTTTATAATGGTTATTTTGCCAATAGGAGTTAGATTTCGTTTTTTCCCAGTGTTCTAATAGTTTTTGTATATCTGCCAATACCTTTTCATAGTTTAATTCAGTTATTTCATTCAAGGCCCTATCAAATGTTATACTCAACACACTGAAAGGCTGATTGTCGCAGTCTAATTTTACTTTAACTTTTAGTTTGTCCTTTGAAAACCTATTTCTCCCAAGCCATATCAATTGAGTCTTGGAAGTGTTCATCACAAGTCCAGATATAGTTCCAAATTTTTCCAATATATTTAGAGCTGGTAGACTTATCACAGTCCTTGGGGTGGTTAATCAAGCTGGAGAAGTCCAAACTCAAAGCCACTCAGGTGTTTTCATTGTGGGCTACGAATACCACCTAGATTCAGCCCTTTTAAAACCCACGCAGGAGAGATCTCTCAAACTTCAGGATTTGATCCTTAGTTTAAAGTAAAACTATGTTATGACTGCAAGGTGTTTGATATCGCTAATTGGGTTGCTCACCTCAATGGAGGGACGCCTTCACATATGGCCCATTCAGTTTCACTTGAAGGAGTACTGGATATATTTTCAGTCATTGGACAGCCTCCTTCCTTGGTCAGAGACAATTTCACCTCACCTAGAGTGGTGGCAGAATCCCACAAATGTGATGAAGGATGCAGACCTTCACTCCAAAGACCACAGTTTCAAAATCTTTACAGACACTTCAAACGAAGGTTGAGGCACTCACTTATAGCAAATCTCTACAAAAGGTCTTTGGTCAGACAGGAGAAAAAGGCTACACATAAATGTTCTAGAGCTGAAGTCAGTATCTCTGGCCTTTAAGATGTTCAAGGATAATTGTCAAAATCAGACAGTGTTGGTTGCCACGGACACTCAACAGTAGTAGCCTACATAAACAAACAGGGAGGAACCCACTCAGCAGAGATGTGTGCTCTCCTGGGAGAATCATGACCTGGTGCCATCATTACAAGATAACCCTCAGGACCAGGCGCATTCCAGGGTGCCTGAATGTGATGACCAACCTTCTGTCCAGGTCAAACCAAGTCCAATCAACAGAATGGTCACTGCATCCATAGGTGTTCAAACAGATCTGTCAAAAGTGGTTCACTCCTCATGTAGATCTATTTGCCACTAGTCTGAACCACAGACTAGTTCCAGACCAACATGCTTGGGACCTAGATGCACTGAACATAAACTAATTGGGTCTCACTGCTTATGCTAACCCTGCCAAGGCTCTCCGTCACAGGGTGATCCAAAAAATCAGGCAAAGCAGTTGCCTCATCATCATAATAGCCCCAGGCTGGCCAGGGATGACATGGTTTTGGGACCTAGTGCAGCTCTCAACAGAGATCCCACTCAAGTAACCAGTGTCAACAACACTTCTCAAACAATCCCACAACCAAGTGTTTCAAAACAATCCACAGTATCTCAACCTTCATGCCTGGTGTCTAGGAGTGGACAGCTAAAAAAACAAGGCTTCTCTGTGGAGGTGGCAGAGAGAATTGCTGCCCCTCAATGGTCATCAACAAGGACCATCTACAAGTCAAAGTGGGTCTTTTTGAGAAATGGTACAGAGAAAATTCACTGGATTTCTCCACTCCCTCTGTGAAACAAGAGAATATCTGAACCAGAATATCTGTACCAGGATCTAAACAGATGCCCTTCGACCATTGATGGTTACAGAACAATTATTGTTGACACTCTGGGCCCAGTGGGGCTCTATATTTGTCAAAGCTCTTACCTTAACAAGCTACTTTCCAGTTTTTTCAGGGATCATCCCCAAAATTCCAGAAATCTTCCTAAAGTGGAACCTTTCCATTGTACTTAATGAGCTCACAAAAGTACCCTTTGAGCCTATGAAAGACACAGAGCTCAAACATCTTACGCTCAAAACTGCTTTCTTTCTAGCTTTGGCCTCCAGCAAGCGCTGCAGCAAAATCCATGCCTAGGTTGTTAACAAAGTATCTAATTTAGGCCCATGGGAAAAGTTTGCCTTGTTCCCCTCTCCAGATTTCATAGCTAAAAACCAACTAGCAACAAAAGGTTCTCAAAGTGTGTCTCCATTGACTACTGCTTTAACTACCATCATGGAAAGACAATTCAAAGAATACAGGAACCTGTGTCCGATACAGGCCCTGAACTTCTATCTGGATCAATCCAAAGATCTGATAGGGTCTCAATCCCAACTGAGCAGAGTCCCACCCTGCCTCCCAGCTGTATTACAGCTGAAGGGGTATGGAAAATGTACAACTGGAAAGGAGGATCAAGTGGTATTTTACTTATACCTACAGTACTAAGACATAGGGTCATCATCATTCATCCAATTTTCTTGGACGTTGGCCAATGCCAGCGGCCTACTATTTGTTTTCACTTCAGTTTCCTTGCCACCGCCGCATTATGGCATATAACCATATTTGGCAGTTATATACCTTAGGCATGGAAAAAATTTTCCACATGGTTAAATTTTCCCTTTGATCTTATCAAGGTCACATGATCAAAAGTAGTTTTTTTCAGGTACACCCGTCATTGCCACATGGCAAAATCTGCTAACGACAGAGGCATGCAATTTCATACACATGTACATACTATCAAAAACACAAGCTGATTGCATTTTGGGAGTGATCCAAGGAAATTAACCAATTTATGAGCTATTTTCTCACAGGTACCAATTGGAAAGCTGAAAATTCATGAGACCCCCTATTATCTTCTTAAGTATTGCATTTAGAACTATAAATTGTTTTGGGAGGTAGTAGGAAACCATATGTGGAGAGTCTAAAAAGAAACTCAAATTTCTCCCCTGACTCCCCTGTAGAAGTCGAACTGGGGTCATAAAATAGCGGATTATGACATTTTACCTTATATCTCCTTTATTATTGCTTTTACAGCTTTAGAATGTATTAAGAGTATGGGTCAAATTGGGGCCATAAAATACTGCTTAACTTTCACTTTTTCTCTCAGCTCTGCTAGTTCTTCTTTTCAAAAGCCATTTTCTACTTTTATACTATATCACATCTAACCTTTAGGGAAGCTTTGTTTTTGTAAGCATTTTTTAGTTAAAATTTTCAGTTTTACTACAAACTGCTTTAAACTGCAAGCATTCATTGTTTTGCTGTGTTGCATAATTTAGTGACATCCTGGCCCTAGCTAAAATGTGAGATCTGGAATCAACTCTTGCAAGTAGCCATATTCAGTTGTGACCACATATGACCCTGAGTAATAAACAGTATATAAATAGATTTATAGATTTATTTTTTGTTTTACATCACATTGAACAGCCAGGGTCATATTGCGACGGGTAGTTTACGGGTGGAGCAACCAGTGCATACTAGTTGGTCAAGATTCTGCACTGTAAACCACCGGGCATCGGCAAGTAACTACCAACTTTCCAACAACCAAACTTTCTACCAAGTACCCGGGCCAAGATTTGAACCGGTGACCTGAGAGGTTGAAGGCAAGTACTCTAACTGCTACACAACTGAGCCTCCCCTAAACAGTATATAAAAGCCCAACTCTGACAAATATATGGTTCAGCACTCATATTCTGGATTTTAAACAAATAAAAAATATCAGCCCAAACTTATATCAGCAGATTTTACATTACAAGTTTACACTAGACATCTTCAGTGGAGTGGAAACTTCTTGTCCCTTAGTGACTGGTATATTATAGTATGCATTGTTTTCCCTCTATACGGCCTATAAAATGTGTTGAAACTCTCAAGTGAAAAGTGGCATTAAACCCAAGTCTTACAATTAGTTCATGAAGAAATCATCACAGAAAAAAATCTCTAAATGATGAATGAGCTATTTTTGTGCCTGAAGTATACTTATAGAAATTACACTTGACAACTTTAA
Source organism: Sabellastarte sp. h YS-2021 (assembly GCA_964017235.1). NCBI lineage: Eukaryota > Metazoa > Annelida > Polychaeta > Sabellida > Sabellidae > Sabellastarte > Sabellastarte sp. h YS-2021. Next base: position 180,529,360 of record OZ024930.1, read on the forward strand.
TCGTCTGAAGTGAGATAAATTATAATCTAGGAAAGCATACCATGCTGGTACAAATCACATGTCATTAATATTTAAGTACCATTTAGTTTGCTTTATTGACAAGTCCACTGATAAGCATACAATGCTGGTACGAAGCTCTTGTCACTCCTATTTAAGTACAATTCAGCATGGTTTATTGACAAGTCCACTGATACAATGTTAAGCACCAAACTGATAAATTAAGATACTTCTTGGCTCATTCTAATGCCTTGTTATTCTATAGTTTTAAAATTTATTTTAGTTAATGTTTCAAATATACAAAATTTTGAATACAATTAAATAGCACAATAGTGAAGCTTCATTTTTGGCAACCCCTCCCCATGTGGGGCTCTGGCAAAAATAATGCTATAGGTATGGCCAGAATAGTTAGGGAATGCCCACTGGCCATTTGTTATCAACGATCTTAGACCTGTGGGGACTAGTAAATGGATTTAGATCATCTGTGAAAAGAAATGTTAATTTAAACTGAGGGCTACAATGGTCAAATAATTTGTCAACTAATTATTAATCCATTGTTTGGTAAGACTTCAATCACTACTAATCTTAAAAATATGGGTTTACTTCATTGGATAAATTCATTTGAACTGGATAATTTCCTCTTTTATTTAAAATAATTGATGTTGCTTGCTAATGTCAGTATTTGTCAAAGTTGGGGTTTTATGACTCATTCAACAGCCAATGTCATATTGGGAGACGTTCTCAGCATTGTCACTTGTGGGACTCAAACCAACACAGAGGTGACACCTTGTGATTAGAAGATAGATTTGTGAAAGATGCAGTGTCTACTGGGCAATTTATCAACTATTACAAAACCGATAAAATACGAAAAAGCTGTGAGTTTTATCAACCATTTATTACCCACTAATGGAGGTGTTCGACCCTTGGCTCAGCCCACCTGGAAACATCCTGTCATGTATCTTTACAGCTTTTCCTTTAATGTTACTGTCCTGTCTTGAAAAACTTTGCATCCTGTCCTGGTAAAGTACCAGGACTCCACCTCCATACAGACTGGCAACACAAATCGACTGCACATGAAAGGAAACCAACCTGTCGTAAACATAACCAACCTGACTTGCACATTTCCTGTTGAGACGGGAAGTCACCTAGTCTTCAACTGTAGGGTTGGTAACATCTCATCAGGACAAGCCAGGAACAGAAACAGACAAGCCGTAAACAGAAACTGACAAGCTGGTTACACAACAGACAAGACAGGAACTGTCTAGGTCAAGCCGGCTTCATGTTTACAACCCATGACTTGTCTGCTGATGAAATCTCTGTCTATCTAAGGACAGTCGGTTTGCACACTGCATCATTTGGAATCTGGCATATGATATTACATCTGGCAGATTTTCAAGCATAGGAGTTTGTTTTTTAACAATTATCTAGGGCCGTGTTAAGTTGAAGTTGGCTGACTTTATATTTTAGGATTTTGTTTTTTACAAAATGCTACTTATTTATCAGAGAAAAATGAGTTGGGTCCTAAGAAGGGCAGAAGAGTGAGGAAGATAGAAGTTCCCACTGACAGTGTTCCTAAATTTGACCTGGGGGACACTGCGGTAGATATTCAACGGAAGAGGGAGGAGAGGAAGTCAAGAACTGAGGAAACAGTCGCAAGAGGAGGAAGTTGCGGAGAAAAGGGCCAGGACAGACAAAAGTGACTAAGAAATAGAGGCTGGAGAAGAGGCGGGAGCATCACAGTTATGCTACAAGAAAGGCCACATGACCAACACCTATCCCACTGACTCTGACGTGGAGGCCACTGTTGACTTTGTGAAAGACCACGAGGTCTAAGACTAATGAACATTTTAAGGATAAAGCAAGGAAGGAGTGTCTCTGGGAGGGGTTTGCCAACAGTTGCAAGCTGTCTGTCAAGGTGTGCAAGATCTGGTTTGAGTCGCAGAGGACACGTCACGGCAAGTACATGCAGTCAAAGTCTTGATGGAGATGACAGAACATCAGAACTGGAGACAGGACAAAAACGGATTCCTGAGGTCACACATTCGACGCAAGGTGCTGAGAAAGTCATCGGGATTCAAATCCAAGGTCAGAGGACCCAGTGCTTCAGCTGCATGGAGATCAGCATGTGGTCAGCAGACACCATGTTACAGCCTCAACAAGTCACCATCCCGACCAAAGCCTCAGGGTGCTCTTTGGTCTACCAGCAGGTCAGGACCAGTTCACACAGATGAGAACAATGCTTTCTTCATTCCTCGGCCAAAAGCAGGAGACAACACATATAGCCTTCTGCAACTACTAGTATCTGGCATCGGAACTGGAGTGATTAGAAGAGAAAGACTTTCAGACATTTAGAAACAAGGCTGTAAAGCTTCTCAGCAACACACTCAAAGCAGGGCAGAAGAATGTGGTTCTAAGGTTCTAACTGATATGTATCTTTAAGTGTACAATATGTTTTGAGTTTAGGGTTATTTTGAACATTTAAATTCCAATTATCTGTTCCTTTTTGATATATGTATGTTTCATACTGTTTTAGGTCAATGCTTGTTTTGTTTGTAAAATTTGAATCTAATGGGGGTGTTCCACTGGAACCGACCTAAAAACAGACCTATGACTCTGGGGTCATTTGCAAAAGTCTAGGAATCGGGGGCCAAAACCACAAAATGTTGGGTTGGTTACATCACCCTGACAGGACGTAGCATATACCGGCTTGTCTGGACCAAGATTCCGACCTGCCTTGGGGTCAGGATCATTTTCTTCATGACAAGATAGGAAACTACCCAAACAAGCCGTAAACCTAAAAAGGGCAAGCCATATCAACCCCCTGGGCCATGCCCTGGATTCTTGAAAGACAAGGAAAACGATGCTATAGCAACCTCCTGGCAGACCTCACACACACAAACATCCCTGGGTACCAGAATTTTGTCAGGATGCCACCTGCCTTTTTTTACCTCATCAAAGAGCGCATACACCACCGCATCAAGAAGTCAGTCATCAAATTCAGGAAACCCTTAAAAGTGGGACTGAAACTGGCAATACTACTGAGACACCAGGCAACAGGAGAGACATACACCTCTTTGCAGTATCACTGGCTGGTTGGTCAAACCACCATATGTAAATTTTTGTTTCATCCCCGAGGTCTGCACAGTCATCTTGCTCAGATGCACAGATTTTCAACAGAAGTGACTTGAGGCAGATGATCGAGGATGGCAGCTTGGGGACTTCGGCACCTGAACCACTGGGGGAGGGAGGGCCATATTAGCACTATTACCTGCTGGTTGACGATGCCTTTGCCCTGATGCTATGGATGGTGAAACCCCACAGCAGAAGACAACTCACAAGGGAAGAAGGAATACCCAACTACAGGATCTCCAGAGGCAGGAGGGTGGTGGAAAACACCTTTGGGATCTTAGTGAGAATGTTCCGGGTAATGCTTGTAACCATGGAGCAAAGGCCAAGGGTTGTCAGACATTTTGTTTATGTGTGTGGTGTTGCACAACATGCTGAGCAGACATGGCAGAGCAGACAGGGAACCAGCCCCAGGAATTGATGGAGCAGATATAGAAAATGAAAAGAGGGTGTATGTGCCCAATGAGTACAGGAACATTTCGAGGGAGGCCAAACATCAACTAGACCTACTGAAATACCACAATCACTTGGGGGCACTGGCTGGGCAGGAGGACAGGATCTGAGATGAAATGTGACAACCAACAACCCTGGGTGCAGAAAAGCTGGATACTATCAGTCCTTTTCAGGACTGCTATCAGTCCTTTTTATGACTACTCAATTGTTCAAAGAACTTTCAAATGTTCAACTAACTTCAAAACCAAATCCCATGCATTTACACCCTTTTTAAAAACTTTTTCAAGCCAAATCAAAATTCCCATGTTAAAAACACCCAACCCAAGTTATGAGAAAAAGTGACCCACCCGTATTAACTGAGAAATAGTACAAACCCTTAACTTTTTTTTGAAAAATTATTTTCTTGCACATATCTAATATAATTTACAGTTCAAAATCAGCCAACGTTAGGAGAAAAGCAAAAAGTTTTTTGAAGGGTCAAAGGTCAAATCCAAAAGGTCAAAATAATTCCCCCTAATCTCATACCATGTTTGAAGTATGTTTTTATAGATTTTTACTTTTGGCCAAGATTTTCCTTTGCCCTTTTTGTGGTTGTGCCAAAGCTTTGTTTTTCAAATTTATTTTTATTTTTTTAAATATATTTTTTGATTTTTTTTTCTAAATTCTTTTCATTTTCTTTCTAATTTTTGTTAAGTTTTTTTTTAATTTATGAAACATAGGGTTTTTTCTAAATCCAAAATATTTACGATTTTTAAAAAAAAAAATTTAAAGTTTTTTCCTTAACTTCAAATTTTATTCGATCACACAATCATTCATTCCATTTTTTCTTGTGTTTGTGGGCAAAGTGTTTTGTGTGGGGTGGTGTAATGCTTCTTGTTTGGAGATTTTTTTAACAGTATACCTAAATAATTGTTTTTAGAAGGTTCTTGTGGTCCTGAAAAAAAGGACCTTTAAATTGTTTACAGCAGCGGCACTGAAGAGGACCAATTGGAGGCAATGGCAGGTGTTGTACCGCTGCTGCTGTTTGGCATCGGCAGACTGCTGAGAAGGCTGAGGCTGGGCTGGTGGCTGCTGATGTTCTTGCTGTGAGCCAGTGATTGTGTTTAGAGGGGAGCTGGCTGGTTTTGGCATGTCGGTGGGTGAAAATGGCTGTGGTGTGTCAATCTGCAGGTTGAAGGTTTCTGAAGAAGCTGATATGTTGTGTTGACTTTCTTCGCCTATAACAGAGGCAACTGATGGAGGGTTGAAGTGCTTCATTAGCATCAATGTGAAGATAAGTGGTCTTGAAGATCCAGCCTGTTGGTTGTCATGAAGAGGAAGGAAGTTGGCTGGCCTCTGGATTGCTGCTGCTGTGCTTTGGTCTGCTGAACAGCTTGGAAGACCTGGCGTGCAGGCATCTGGATTTCAGGATGGTTAAGATGTATTCCCTTGTAGCTGGCGCTGCTGTTGCTGTTGAAAAGTCTTGCCTCAAAGGTTGAAGGTGTACTTGAGCTTTGTGAAAGTGTCTGTTGTTGAGATTGCTGCACTTGACACACATTTACAAAATACAAAATGGACAGGAAAGATCACTACTCGCTAAATTTCATTTTGGTATTCCCTCCACTAACAAACAGAAATTGGACTCTGGAAAAACTTCAAATATGAAGACAGAATTTGCAAATTATGTGATAAGGGAGTTGAATCTGAAAACAACTTTTCTTTTTCTGAGCCTTATATTCTGAAGAAAGAGGATGTTTTAACAGACACTAAATTTGTATGGCCTTAATGTACAAGTCAAACTCAAGACAATAATGAAAAGGAAAAATGTGGCTATTTATTGTAAAATATCTATGTAAAATTTATCAAAAAAGGAAAAATAATACTAACTTATAATTTTATTTTGTTTAACAAGTATAATATACTGTATGTTCCATTACTACCATCTTTAGTTGAAATTTGTCATGTTGTTAATTTTACTTATTGTCCAATGTAAGTTTGTCTTTCTTACACTTTGATTTAGTGTGTGGCATTTAAATTTAACTCTTTTCTGCTTACAGTGGCTCATTAGCCCCAGTAGTAAGGACTGACTGCTTGTTATTTTGTTGTATGTTATAGATATCAATCCATGCTACAGCAGGAGGCACTTAACTAAAAATCTCTATCTCTCTCTCTCTCTCTCTCTCTAGTCTCTGTACCAAAATTTGGTGCTCATTTAAAAAAAATCAACATGGGAACCATAGCCGCTGGTTCTAAAATCATTAATGTTCTAAAACTTCAAATATTGCAGCTAGCTTCATCAGATATGCACAAAATGTAAAGGGATAGGAAGGCATGCCTGAAAGTAATTGTGGCCTTGTTTTGAAAACAAAATGGCATCTTTTTTGTCAAGTAGAAGGTCATCATATCAGAAAGGTCTCATATCCGTCTTATCCTTGGTCCTAGGGTTTCAGAATGAAAAACGACCTATAGGAAATAATGGCCTGCAAATCTTTTGTCAAATTTGACCTTTGATCGCTGCTTTAAGTTCAAATAGAGTCATCACGCTAAAATGGCCATAGATAGAACATCTTGTGGGTTCTCAATACTTCTTACAACTGAAGTTGTTCCTAAGATTGTTGCCCATTTAGCTGTACCAGTGGGCTGGGGTTCTCGTCTGCTGCGGATGGCTATTTTTAATTTTGTACAAGTAGCACAACCATGATAATGTGAGGGTGTTTTGGTACAAGTTCTTCCTCTTCTTGTATATACTGTTTAAAATAGTTGATAGAAGTGGATATTGAAATGTTTTATGGTTCACTTGTTTCATTACCACCCTTTGTCTGATTAGTTATTATTATGTGGGGGAACTGGACAACTCGGCCCTTTGCCAAATCGGCCCTCGGCAAATCGGCCCCCTAAAAAATTCGGCCCTCAGCAAATCGGCCCCTTAAAAATTTGGCCCTTGGCAAATCGGCCCCAAATTGAAACTTTCATAAGTTATATTTGACTATGTGTGATTTACACACATCAAAGATAATTGGATGCTGTAATCAATCCCCCTTAACCTATATTCTTTCTATTCTTGCTTATGTCAGAATTATCAAAATTGCAATTATGTTAAATACATAGCCTCTGCAGAGGGGATGATATTAACTTTTGTGATTTTTAAGCGCAATTAGTTTTTAATGTATGCAACTGTTTGATTAGTATATGTGCTAATAATCCCTCTGCTTAGACATTAAACTGTATTGTAAGGCTTGTGATCATTGAGAACAATTGGTTTTAAGTTATTTATATTTGTGTAATAATAAGTTTTCAGACAGAGCTGAATAATCTTTATGTTCATACTTTATATTATGATGATAAATTTCATTTATGAATGAAGTCTGCCATGAATACAAGATGTTACAACCCAAGAAATTTGTTCCTCCAGGTTCCTCATTATTGTCCTGCCATCCATAAATCCAAGGTCCACTTCAACAATAGTTTCTCATTTAATGCCCCTAAGTTATTGAATGATCTTCCACATGATATCCGCAGTGCTCCAAATCTCTCATGTTTCCAAAGTCGACTAAAAACCTACCTATTTCAGAAATCATTTCCACCATAATTTCTAACTACCGAACACCGGATCGACTCCCTGGGTACGACTTGGAACATGTCTGATGACTCAATGATTTATGCCTTACGAACTGGATGGTGTGCCTTAGAATCCGGAGATACCGAGATTAAGCACTTGGACAACTGATTCATTGATATACATTACTATTTATTCACCTTTTAATATAAACCTAGAAAACATTGGAGATAAAAGACTGCTTAATTTTGGCCTACTGTTGTAAAGCAAAACTGTCAACCATTTACTATTGTACATGGGGCTATGAGAAGCATTAAGTATCAGTACAGTGTAGCATATGATTTCATAGGGGAACAAAGCTTCCCATCATGTAAATAGTCATGAAACACAGAAATGCAAAACAATTGAAACAGAATGAAACAAGGCACATAATGAATCATAGACAATTCGGCCCTATGCCAATTCGGCCCCCGTCAAATCGGCCCCCAGAAAAAAGTATATGTATATAAATCTTCAGGTGTTAACTCATTTAGAAATGAGGGTGTGTCTAGAGTTTTAATATGGGTCTCAGTGAGACCAAAAACATCAAAATTTCCAGTTTTAACTTCTTCACAAAGAATTGGGCCTTTATTCCTAATAGACCGGCAGTTAGTGAATCCAAACTTCATTGGCCTAGGATTGAGAGCAACATCGCCCGACAACAGAACCAGAGCGAGCTGCCTGAAGGACACCTTTTCACAAAATGTAACTCTATGTGACTTGACATAAATGAATAGAATGGATTTGGCAGTAGGTCCATTATATTTACATACATGCAGGCCAACATCACACCTGCTCTGAATTCTGTTTTGAGTCTTATGGCAATGCACAAAGAGACCAACAATGCAAAGGAGCCTAACAATCCGCATCATAAGGAAATTAAGGACCACAGAATAAAATGGAAGATGCAGAAATTATAAAAAATAAAGCCAAACCACAGTTGTGAAGTATTTAAAGTACAGTACAGTTGTTCAATCTTTGAAATATTTAAAGTACAGACCACAATCAAAAATCACAGAGTAACTCCCGGTAAAGAACAGTAATACCCACAATATCAACCAACAAAATAATTAAAACACAGACCACAACTCTAATCACCGAGTAACTCCCGGTAGTGGGCGATAATACCGCTATATCAACTAGGAGGCTATTAACAAATTAAAACAATTCAGAACAACATAAAAACTATAAATAACTTAAGGTATATCATGGAAAGCAATAATAAGTACTAAAAGTACGACTAAAAGCCCAGATTTTTGGGTAAATTCAACCACTTTTTGTATGTTTTTGAAATACGTGCCCGTTTACGGTCCTACCGAACACCGAACTATATCAATCAATACTCTGTATCATAAGACTGTAAGAGTGTCTTATTTTTAGTGAATAAATTGCATAGAAATTAGGTCTTCAGTTGCTGTGGACTTTAGAAAAAAATCACAACAAAATTCTCCTAATCTATTTAAAATGTTGTAAAACGATGTGTGTCAGCAGTGTTCGAAATGGCTGGGGGCCTAAGGCCACCAAGTATTGTGGTGGGCCTACATCTTTGTGGACATCTTGACCTGGTTGGCCAGTAAAAAAAATTACAACATGTACAATGCTTTCATTTTATAAAATAGCCAACAGCTTGAATTGTAGCTCATCTCAACAATCATTCAAAACGTTTCTGCTGTTAATATTTTACCCATCCTATTTGAAAGAATATTGTGTGTGAGGTTTTCATTCCCATCTTTTTGATACATCGTTTCGTTCCATCGTTTTTGCTGTGTTTAGGCTGTTTGACTCAATTTTCTATGCCATTAGTACAATTCAACACCCTGTCTGATAAGATCTTGAGTAACATATTGGATGAAGCAACCCAGTCAGCACTACATTTGAGACCAAACAAGGATCCCAAATGGGTTCTTGTATGGGGTCTTTTTGGGTTCCTTATATGGGCCCCAGTGAGTTTTTGAAAACAGTTTTCTGATGGGACCAATATGGTTTATTGATTGGGGTCATATATGAGCTCATATGAGGCCTCTATTGTAAAATTTGGCCAAGGTATAGGTTCAGATGTATGGATCGGCTCCGTGTTTAAATGTGTTAATGAAACAGGACCACCATTTAAGTGATCATCTGAGTCACTATGCATCTGTCTGTACCTGGGTTCTAATCCTCACCTTTTGTATTGCTAGGGAAGTGTACTACCGGCTAGGCCATAGTGGTAGATCATGGGTGCAACCATGGATGAAAATAATACTCTTTAAATGCTGTGGGGAAACAACAGAAGTAATGATTAGAAATAAAGATATCTTTAGCTACTGGTCCATATCACAATGAAACAAGGGCACTTAACATATTTCACAGACATTATCTGTGTAATCCAGATTCAGATTTGGATTCTTGTATTAGCTAGATTTGTGAAATTCAATTTTCTCTAGATCAGCATCAAAGAAGGAAAATAAAAAGATAAACAACTATAAATATCATAAAAATAACATCAAATTTGCGGCCATAATTTGTTGCCATTATTTTGCATAGAATTATGTGTAAACCAATGAATCTGAATCTGTGAATCCACCGCCTGAGGTACATCAATAGATTCATAATCTGGATAAGGATTCTGGTCACATCACAAGTGAATCTGTTAATCCGACGAATCTAGATTGGTAGATTACGTCTGTGAAATATGGCTTGAAAGGATAAAAACAGTTAAAAGTGGTTGTTCATCTATTTTATTGATAAACTTTAAAAATGTTCACAGGCCCACCTGCAGAGACACCCTTAAATAATTAAGAAGACAGAAGATAGGTATTAGCTATATAGACAGTTTATGCCATAATTATACAAAATATACTCTCCTCATACATCACTTATCCAATACTTCTTGATGAGGCAAAATACAGAACTGTGTTCTAACCGTTTCAAAGTTACAAGTGCACTAAATAAGGTATTATCATTAAATAAAAATATAATTACAAACCAGTCTGCACCTGTTACTAAAGCCACTCTCTCCATAATTACATCTACAACTGCTACAAATACTCAATAATACCTTGATTCATTGACTTGCTTAGATACAGTTGGAGGATGAGGTGTAACATTGTAAATGAGTTGGAAAAGTTAAGTATTGGTAAAAATCTTTTTACACTTAATTTAATGCAAAGCAAACTGCATCACTTTTGAAGAGTAACTGCCACCAGTCCATCACCACAAACCTTCCAAATATGAAATAAGGGTAAGGGTTCTTTTAGGTCAGTGGATAAACACATGTACATTAAATGTGTGTTGAATGATGCCAAGCATTCCTTAAAATGAAAATATCTTTCAAATTTACGATACATGATTATCTGAAATTCAATCAATACTTTGCCAATAATACAATGACTTCCATTGAATTATGTTTGGCAGTTTTAGGGATATACTACTCTGGCCAAAACTTACTTCTTAAAGTTTTATATGACAAGTAGCTATTGTTATGTATGAATAAACAAACTACCAACAAAGGCAATTAAACTTGAATAATGAGATTTGCTTTTCTGTGAGGATTACACATAAGATGTGCTGTAAACATTTGGACAGTGGGCAATTACAATGCAATATTCAAGACATCAAAGTCACAGAAGTACACTGACATAAAAAGGTTCCAAGTTTAACCTAACATTTAACAAAAGTTGCTACTAAAATTACATCATTTCACTTATCTAAAAAGTATTGAATATTACCTTCATATCATGCCTTTTCAAAACTAAATGAAAAAATGTCCAAGCCAGACCCATTTTTGAGATATATGTCATTTTCTCTAAAGATACCCACAGTACAATTGTGTAATTGATTTCCCAAAACATATTATTCCAAAAGACATCCTTTAACTGATTCTCAAATCTCTGAACTGTCCCCTGAACATATAAGAAAAACTTCTGTACAACCATCAAAACTAGCTTCCCATGTTTGCAATGCCAAGTACACCAAATGAAAAGTTAAAAAAAAATAATCTCTTTATTATAACTGGCATTTCCACTGCAAGAGATGCAAAAGCTCAGTGTGTATATTCTGCATCTGTAAGTCAGATCATTTTGTAATTAATGAAACTAATATCTTATTAAAATAACAAAGAATAACATACACAAGTGTATTTTAGTCACAGTTGGAGTTCACTTTATAAATAACTAATTTGTGTATTTGCCTTATACTGTATGTGAATTATGGTCACAACTGTATTTCGACAGTGTGAGTGATCTGTCTCATCTGAGGCTGGAGCTTGAGTGTAACCATCCCCCTGAAGTACTTTTTGAAATATGCAATTGCACTGGTGCCCTCAGCACATTTTGAACTTTTTTGCGGGGTGCAAAAAGTGTATTTGGGTGCACAAATAACTATTTCAGATATAAATGTGATAGGAATAATTCCTGGTTTTTATTAATATATATTATTAAAATTGATATAATTTTATGTTTTATTAAACAATTTTGCTAGGAATATGATCACTTCTGGTTACAAATGGTCCTGAGGTGTCCCAGACACGAAGTGTATTGATGCACACTCATGCACACTCTTTTCAGACAGCTGCATGGGAAAGACCTGGAAGTTACCACGGGACAAATTATAATGTTGTATTCATTATGTCCAGCACTGACTTCGTGTTTGGGAGTTCAAGTGCCTAGCATGGGCATGGAAGATTTTGCAGAGGTGTTATGTTCATATCACACAAACATGTCGACTTTGAGTTCACATGATCTTATTTTGAATGTTGTGTGTATGAAGAAATGTGACTAATTAAGTGATGAAATGTATCCTTTTTATTTCACTGGTTGTTTTCTCTATCTTTGCAGATAAGTATACAAAAATAATGATAAAAACACACTTTTAGTTCCTGTATTTTAATCTTTAACCACACAAATTTATTTGTGTCTACATATTAGAATAGTCTTCTTTTTATTCAGAAATTTTCTAATGCTGAAAGTATTTCAATCATTTTGATATGATTTATTTTAATTGAATGGTGGTGCCGTTTGTATAACGTCTGATAAAATAAAATATACAGTAATTGGAAAAAGGAATCACATTTATATAACATAAATGCAAATTTTCCCAAAAAGAAGCAAATTTGAATTAGACTTATTATAGTCACTCTTCATTTTGGAATTACAATATAGATATTGTATAGTGAGCTATCGGGGAGTCTAAGAAATTTTCAGTTTAGGGAAAAACCATAGCTACTCCATTGAACCTGTGTTGTGCTGGAGCATCTCAAAAACATTATTCAGTCCCAACAAATTAAGTCTTTTACAATTTCCATTCTTGCACTTGGGGCATTGGTCACTGGTTGTCTACCATTGGTCAAGACAAGTTTTACAACCGAGCAATGACTTGCAACATGAATCTGCCACTGGATCTTTCATTTGACCAACAATGGCAATATGTAATAAACACTGATAATAACATGTCACTACCATCTTCATAAACATTGGGCTGCAAAGAAATTGTCCAGCAGTGTGGATCTGATGATTAACAATTTTATAACCTCAATTTGATAAGTTTCTTTATCATTGGTCCTAACCTTAAAATCAATGTACATTTTTTTGATGGGTTAAAGATCCACTTGCCATGTAGTTAGTTATTCTCAGACCTTAAATATGTTTCAAATCTGTTCCACAGATTTTAAGATTGTGTTATTAGTGTGACTTTAAGGTCACCTTGAGAGAGTGCACGATTTTTGGCCCTATTACAACTGTGGGTGACACAAAAATATTGTATGCTTAAACTCATATCTTTTAAAAACAATTACCTGTTAATGGTAACCTTGCAACAAGGTCATTTATCTATGGCCAGTTACACAAACAATCAAATTTTATTGCGCTACAATAGCTTACCATGTGCGACCGAATGCTGTTCTGGGGAGGTCGCAGGCCCCGGCCAATGTCTAAGAAAAATAGACATTTATAGTTGGCCGTAGCTTAGGTTGTCCTCTCGCGGTACACTCTGAGATTCGTCTCCTTTTCTCGTTGGCCACATTGATAAGTCATGCATTTTATTGCAAGGAAAAGATGTCAATTTTACAAAGATATTCTTGTCGTTGGATTCTGAAACTACATCAGTTTCTTTATTTTATATCATAGAATCTTTATTTAATGACAATTCACAGAACAGATGAGTATTTTTATCATATTTTACAACTTTAATTCCACTTACGGGTTCACGTTGTAAAGAATGGTCGACTCGTGCTGTAGCTTATATACCATACAGGATATGGGCCTGTCGAAATAAAATAAGATAAAATATAAATTTAACCCTATTATTTGATCAATTTTTAAGGGTTGAAAATATAAATTAGGCACAAAATGAGTCCTGTTAAAATATTAGTCGGAAACAACTTCCGTCTTTGTCTAGACGGAAATCGCTTACAAACTTAATTTGTCAGATATCAGATTCCAAATGATACATTGCACAAACTAACTCGCCTTATATAGTCATAGTTTTCATAGCCGACAAGCCGTTGGTCGGTAAAATGAGGTTGACTTGTCCTACACACTTCCTGGCTTGTCTGTTGCTGTAACCACCGGTTGCTCAGTTTCTGTTTACAGCTTGTGATGATGTGTTCCCAGCTTGTACTGCAGAGATGTAACAGACTCTATGGTTGAAGACTTGGAGACTTCCAGTCTTGACAGGTTGTTAATGTTTACAACAGGCCGTTTCAGGTACTTAACCACGACAGACCAGGAAGTGCTTCCACACAAGACGGTTACAGTATAAAACAAGACGGGAAGTGTGTCTGACAATCCAAGATCTGAAATATCACTGAAATATCAAATCTGTATGACATTTTGCCAAATCACCATGACAATCTGGGAAATTACCACTGATCCTAACCAACTCTGTAAACATTGCTTCCGGCCCTCGAGAAATCGATAGTTACCGACAAACTGGCCTAGTGGAACACCCCTATTACACTGAGGGTCAGCTAAATATCAAACACAAATGCATTCTATTTTGCTTTTACAGGTTTAATTTCATAATACAGACATAAGTGCAAAGTACCCAGTTTCTGTACTTTAAGTTTAAAATGCATGAAGGAAAACCTTTAAGTTTTAACAATTAATGGCTCCCTTCTGGGTGCCAAAAAGTTCACCCCTAAACTACACTCCCAGCTCCTCCCCTGCCAATTCAAAGGCATGTGACGTCATATATGCTAGTGATGTCACAAAAATGACAGATTGGTATTTTGATGTGGGGATTGTTATTTTGATATGGTCAAAATAACACATAATTCAAAAACTATGTGATAGGGTCAATACATAATTGGTAAATGAATATCTACAGGCCTTATGAGAACATGGCTGGGAGTTGTGGCGTGAATGAGGGTACTTACTGTTAAATTCTTTAGCTAATACTATTTTCTAAAATTTAAAAGGGAAAATTACCTAAAACCATTGTATGCTTGCAATTTGATGAATTAATAATAGGTAGAATACAATTTTAACTTGCAAATGAAAACTACAGTATACCCTTTAAACTTTCGATTTAAAAAAAAAACAGTTAATGTGAAATTGATTAAAAGCAAAACAGTTGAAATTTTTCAGTGGTACCAACTGTTAATCTAGTGTCTTTAAAATGGTTTAATGTGTAGTGAACCAGTCAATCAAGATATATACAGTTCACTACTTTAACTATTTATATATAAAGAAACACAAAACAGTAAAGCACGCACTTCCGTTTTACTGTTTTACTGTTTTATGGTTTTGGAATACAGAGTTCTTCCTATTTACATTTTGACTTGATCTAACTAGGAAAACTGTATAAGTGTAAAGATTCAAAACATAAAACAGCCTTTTTCCTTTAGACTGTCCATGGCATATTTTAGCAATTCATACTTTGTCACAGCCGATTAATCAAGTGAAGGTCATTTCCTTGGTAACCACAGTGGTCTTGGTTGTGACATCACAAGGTTAAATTTAAAAGTATTATTGGGTTTTAAAGATTTTATATTGGAATATAATTTTGAAGGAATTGAGTAATATTTGGTAAGTGGATGAAACAAACTATGGAGAGCACATCTACTTTATGGTGACCTTAAACTCCAGCCAATAAGTTTATTATAGCAACTTTGAGGGTTACCATTTACAGGGCCAAAAATAAAAAAGGCTTGATGAATTTCAGTTATAATTGGTATATGGGTGATATTTGTACCTTGAAGCTGTATAGTGTAAGGTGGTATTAAATCTGAACAATAACAACTTACAAATGACTTTAAAGTTACCAATTCAAGGATCATTCAAGCAGAAGGGACTTGACAGATTCAATTTATTCATGGAATTATTCGTTATGTGGCAATATACTTCTTTAAAGCCCATTCATATTTTTATTGCATTGTGATGTCACAATCAAGATTACTGTGGTTGCTAGGGACATGATCTTCACCTAATAAGCTGTGAGAAAGTTAAAACCATCAAACAGTAAAACAGAAGTGGGTGCTTTACCGTTTTACTGTTTCTATGTAGAAGTAATGAATGGTATGGTATCTTGATTTGATTTACCTTGATTTACGGATTGTTTGTAGAAAGTTCTAAATATGGTAAATATTGATTTTAACTGTAGGTACCTTGTGAGAGGGTTTTAAACCTACTCTTTTTTATTATTCCATATTCATCACATGCAAATTAATTATAGGTATGTTTCAGTTTGTTCAGACCAAAACAGTAAAAGGTTTGTATACTGTTTACCATTTCAATCCCAATAAAAAGAGGCACAGGTAAAGAAATTAACGGTAGGTACCCTCATTTGCGTTACATGAATATTATATTTTTAATCTTCATGAGTGATATATTGCTTCTGTATATGTCTGATGTGGGATGTTTTACTTTCATTACCACCATTTTGTATGACTTATGGGTTAAATAAAATGAATATTTAATGAGAGAACATGAAACAGCCTGACAAAAAGCATCGAAAACAGTGAATATCAAAAATTTAATCTTTAACTTGTGTTATCTCAGTTATTTCTGCATGAATTTTTATGCAACAGACATGAACAGGGGCTGAGTTCACAAAGGGCCTTAAGTCCAGATTTAAACTTAAATTTAAGACTTTGGTTTTAAATTTTGTCAAAGGAATGTTAAGTCTGTGGTCTTAGACTTAGCGGATTTCACGAAGCAGCTAAGTCCATGAAATTGGTAAGGCAGTGGACTTAACTTTAAGTCTCGGAGGTAGTGGGCCTAAATTTTGTAAAGAGGACTTAAATATGGCCACCATAAACTTTTTTCCACTTCAAAATTTGAAATGGCTGTAAATAAAGTAAAATTACACAGAACATCTCACTAAAGTAGTCTTTCGGAAGTTTATATGTGGCAAAAAGTTTTTCCATCTCAAAGCAGCCCTTATCCTCATATAAAATACGTCATATGAAGGACATATGGCACCAACATTATATTTTGAATAGATATAAAAGACACTGAAACCACTGTGGTTATTTGATAAGTTTGGACTTAGCTTAGTCCCCTTTGTGAAATCCATTCTAATTCCCAGACCTAGCTAAGACCAAAGTCTTAGATTTAAGTCCCTGACTTAGCCAATAAATGAACTTAGTTTAAGTCCTTTAGTGAAATCCGCCCCTGAAGATATTTGTAGGTTACATACTTTCCGAGATATTGTTGAAAAACTGGAAGTTATTCACACTCATTATCCATAGTACCGGGGCGTCGGTGTATACAAAAAATATATCCCGCTTTGTATATCCCCCTATACGGGTCAAATACTGTGCATGGAGGATAATAAAGGTATATAACTATTTAAACATGCAAATAAGTACAAGTTGTCTTTAGTTAACATATGAAGCAAAACATCCACATAAATACTTGCTTGAAGCATTGCAGAAACTTTCATGAAAAAATGGCCTAATTAGTCATACTAACAAAACCAGATAAAATATTTAGCAGAAACATCCACAAAAAATTGCCGATATGAATAATACAAAGGAAAGAAAGCCTAGGCTTTAATTTCTGTAAATTACTTAATATTTAGGTGATTTCACTGAGAACAACCCTAAAAGGGGTTTCGGTCTACTAGCACAAAGCCATCTGAGACATGAGTAGTGCACTTGAAGCGGTAACAAATCACAGCACTAACGTAGCCCATCGCCGCTTAATTTCTGTAAAACACAGTCATTGTGGTCATGCCACAATGTCTATGTTAAAATTTAAGAACTATAAGCTCACATGCCTGGGTCTCCAGCCTCTTCTCAAACAATCTCATTTGTGTCAGCAAGTATAAACGGATGACAAAATAAATAAAAATAACTAGGTTAGACCATCCCTGTTACACAAACTGAAACAAGCATGAGGTTGTCAGAGAAGACTAAGCAATCAACAGCAGAAACTTGACAACATTTCCATATGCTATCAGTCAGCAATAGACAAAAGTGGTTGTATAAGTGAAGATATAATAGATAACTATATGCCCTTCCATCAAATTAGGAACCACTAAAACATAAAATCATAAAATCAGAAAGAAGAAGTTAAAATGTTGTATAAATTCAATCTGCATTTCCATCATTTCAATTCTCACATCTCTTCAGTTCAAAATCATTTTTGAAAGTGACACTGGTCACCTTTCTAGGCGGGCATACAATGGCAGGTCCCCCAGTGGCCAAGGATACAGAGGTCACTAGAGCCAGGGAATATGTGATACAGGTGTGACCATAACTTATGTTACTGTCACACTGTTCTGATCATCCTCCCTGGTGTGGGGTGACTGACAGTCGTGATGCCCATACACTACTTATGACTGTTGTGTTCCAACCATTAAGTAATTATTCTCCAAATTTGAAAATACAGTTTGTTGATATTTGAAACCACAGTTTGTTGAGAATAAAATTTGTAGCAATAAAAAGGCAGCTAAAAATTAAGAAATTAATCAATATTATTAACTTTAAATTAATTTCATGGTTGCCAAATGAAATATCATGAAGGTTTAAAGTAAAGACACTAACTCTTTTTCTTAGAATTTTTTCTAAGGTGTTGGAAATCTTAATCCTGGAGTCAGGGTCGATGGTAGCGCAATGGTAACACACCAGCCTCCTACCTCTGAGGTCTGGTTCAAAGCCCGGATCCCATACAGGGGTGTGTAGTTGCTTGCCAATGGTCAGCAATTTAAAGTACAGAACCTTGAGCAATTGTATGTACTTGTTTCCTCTGCCAACAAAACTACATGTCTTGATATGACCTGTAAAGTGTTGAAAGTGACGTTAAAACCCAAATAAATAAAAAATGAATTCATCCTGAAGAGTGTTTTTTGGCAATGTCACATGAAAAGCAACCGAGAACCTCAAAATACAGTAAAATGAAACTCTGATACCAGATACAGTGCATAAGAACGACACTGTTATAAGTATTACAACACAACATATGTTACCTTTTAATAAATTCTTTATCAAATCATGAATAATTTAGTTAAAATATTTGTAATGTTTCTTAGCCAAAAACTATATTTTTATTCATTATTTCAAGTATTTCATTGCATTTGTCATACAATTTTATATTTTTATGCAAACTTGCAGAAACCATCAACGCAGTGACTTAACGTCAATAGAAGAGATATTAAGTGCATTTGGCATAGGGATAGTGTGGGTTTGGTGACACGGAAAGTCTGGATAGATTTGTCAGTCTGAGCTTGGGTTATATCAAGACAATTTTCCTTTTTTAATAATATATGTTGTGAGACTAGTCTAAGTACACTGTGTATATTGTAGTAACTAATAAATTTTGTACTTACAATCCAAATGAGCTGTATGCTGTTGCCAATGCCATGCCTCAGCTAAGCATATTCAGCTGAAGTCTCCTGGAAAGATAAAGAAACACTGATTTTTTTTAACATTGAGGGAAGCATGGTTGTATTCAATATTGTAAAATGTACAAACACATTTTATAAACTTAAGCATTTCATTTGTTATAAATTATATAATTGCTTACGGCAATACAGTTTAAGGTATAAGCAAAATATACCCGAAAATGTAGTGAATGTTGTTGGTCATTTAAAAAATGTCTTCATGCCAGAGATTGTAGGGTAAATCATCCCAGAAAGTGAAAATCAATTCTTCTTTGATTTAAGGAGGACAAAACTTTAAAAGCAAGACTGTTCTTGAAAATCACAATATTTTTGATGAAATTTCTGTTCAACAGAAAGTTCCAATGGTTTCTGACCCATGGTAAACCACACTAACCCAATATTGTTTTAAGAATAACTGTAGTTACCTGATACTGTATAATCACAAAAAACCCAATTAAATCAGCACCAAAAATTGATACAACATCAACTGCTCCACATAACTGTCGAAGACACTTGATGACACCAAACCATATACCAAGAACATCACCATTCTCTGTACCAACGAGTTAATAATATAACAATCCAGTAAACATTAAAAATGTTTTTAAATGGTTTAAATGTCAACAAAAAGTTTTTAAAACCTATTTAAACCCTATCTTATGGCTAAATAAACGGTTCCAGGGGCCACGGTGGCAGAGTGGTAACACTCTCACCTCCCACCTCTGAGATCTGAGTTTGAATCCCGGCTCGACCTCAAGTGGGAAAGCTGGTAGTTACTTGCCCTTGGTCTGCAGTTTACAGTACAGAACCTTGACCAACTGTATGTACTGGCTTCTTCTGCCCTCCCAACTACCCGATGTGTTATGACCATGATATTTAAGCTTGAGAAGCTATTTTAAAATAAACTAAAACTGCATTATTTTTATAAGACATAGACTGGTTTTATTTCACACTGTCACAGATCTTTGTGGTAATTATATTCATTGATGAAAACAATTGTTTAATTGTTTACAATTTTTTATCTTTTTTCACACTTTTCAAACTAAACCAGATATTGTCATTAATATTAGCGAGTTGTACAAGTCCATGAATAGATTTTTTACAGTTACATTTAGTCCTTGTTAGTTTACCTAGTTTAGTTTGTCTTCTTTTACTGTAGTTTATTAACTGAAATATAATTATGTATGCACCTTATTTTAAAAGAAATAGATTTATTTGAAACTTTTGTAGAAGACATACTTTTCTTCCAAATTTGTCAATCATCTTAGTACATGAGCAAGTAAACATCCCTGCATAAAAATAGCGCAGTCAAAGAATTCCAATAAATATAAAAATTGATAAACATGTAGAAAGCATATAAATAGCATATTTTCTAATCACATCGTTGTAAAAGATTGTAGATAGACAGACAAATTAATGCAAGAGTTTAACATTCACTTGAGGCAATTGCTTTTACAAGCGAGTTATACAATAGAGTTTAACCCAGGGTGTGACATGAATTTTAAGATTTTTTTTTTAAATTAAGAGAAAGAAATTTTTACATTGTATTTTTGTAAACAACACTAAACTTCATACAAAAGTTTCATGGCTGCTTTAAGGCAATCACAGTCGGATCTTTGGATGGAAGTAAAATTCAGCCTAGATCTCCAGATGTTAACTTTTATTGTTTTATCTTGTCTGTGACCCGAAAAAAATCAATTGACACACTGCCCAGGGGGACACACTTATGTTCGTTGGGGTTCATAACAGCTTGAGGTTGTGAAAATCTATTCTTTTATTTCAAGAATACATGTGGGGTATAAATGCTTCTATTATCATATGTAGGAGATTTAGAAATGTGTAAATTATGTAATTATATCTTAATTATTTGTAGCTGTGTAGAGAGACAGTTGTCACATGCCATTTTGATCCCATCTGCCGTTTTAAATGGCTCAGCCAACTACGTAACAGGAACACATACTTTTGATAACCATTATTTAAGCGATCACTTGACTGATTTATCCCAGTTGTTAGCGTATCACAACACTATAGCTTTGACTGGAACAATTGACTTAGTGTTAAAACTATTTGAATACTTGTTACAAATTCATAATTACTATACATTGATATAATTTTATTGTTATTTAATATTTCATTTTTTTCATCTATAAGCTTAAATGTAAAAAAATGGAAGGAAAACATGAAATCATGAAACATTAAATATATTTTCGACATAAGATGAACAATTATCCAAAGTTAACAAACAGTTATAGCCAGAAAAAAGTTAAAACCCTTATTTAAACCTGATGAATATAAATGGCAGGGTCTGCCATTTAATAGACCAGACCTCGCCGTTTTAAACAGCTTGAGAGTTTCTTCCTAGGAAATCCAAGGCTGTGTTAAAATACATGTAAAATGCTTAATATGGTATAGATTTTAATGGGAAAACCAGCAAATTGTTAATTATGACGTATATAAAATGGCTTTTAACTGATAAATTAACTGGAAATTTCACAAAAGATATTCTAAATAAAAAGACTGCGCCATCGGCAATGGCGGTTTCACAGCATTGTATTTTCAGAGACTGTCACGTATTGCCAAGCCATATTGTTATTCATATTTCCACTTTTTTATCTTATACAGAATCAGTTCAATAATTGGTTCCCCAACACATTCATAACAATGCCTTTTTTACAATAACTGTTAATCAATGAGGTCGGCAAAATTGCAATTAACCAATTAAGCTGTAGTTAAGATTGGTTTTAGGCTTCTTAAGTTAAGATACCAATCACAAAATGTGATAGGTTAAGTATTCAAAGACATACATGTTTCTCGTATTTTATCAGTTTTTTTCCCAATTTCTGCTTTTATAAATTAAAGATGGTCGTTAACCAGTTCTGTGAATTACATTACTTCCAGCTAACCAGACTGTGGGCTCTTGTCCTTGTTATGTGGCTTTTTATAAATTGCTATTATTTTTTTATCCAACATAAGGTAGACTGTACTGTTCAGTCCTTTAAGGTGTTAATGATCATAGCTAGGAAAGTCATGGACATTAGTCCCTGATAGTTAGCAGAAATGTTAACTGTGTCGGTTCATATAATCGTGCATACTGTGGTGTTTTACTGTGTTACAGTGTCTTTCCTCCATCTTGATCTTACTTTTATCTCTTTTAATCTTGTATTATTACTTGCTATTGCTTTTAACTTTATCTTGATCCAAATTGATTTTACTTGGGTTATATAATTAATAGCATTCACCTAAGCGTGATCACCTCTTATTCCAAACCACTGCATTCAAATTTGGCAACAGTAATGCAACCAATGTTTTGAAAGGCTTGCTGATCTATTTTTACTTTAACTATTCATATACATTGAAACTTACTGGTGCCTTACGTAACTTCTATAACACTAAACTGGCCATATCAAGTTTCTAAAGCCTCACACAAGTTGTCTTCACCTATGCATTTTCATTTTAGATTTTGGGTTTATTCCCTTTGTAAATTTCAAAATTTGTTTTGGCAACTTGTTAGATTACCTACTTCCTCTCACCCCTCCTGTTATTTTAGGATTATTGGGGGTCAGTATTTATATAATTGGGCTCTTGGGCAAAATTAAAAGATGCTACCAGGAGCTGTTAGTAGTTTCTTTATTCCTGTTTATAGCAGTGCTGATGGGTTTGTAGGCCCTTAACCACTTCTGCCATATCTATCTAAAAGTCACTTGTATACAATGTACTCATGTATGTTACAATATAAAAGAATTGATAGTGGTTGCTAGAAATAAAATCAAAAGTTAAAGATTAAAATAAAAAATAATAAACTATTTCTGGTCAATTCTTCTTCTCATCTGCCCTGGGGGAATTAATGACTTAAGCTATCATTATGTACCCATGTATGTCAGTAGATTTTAAATTACCAGATGCAAAAATAAGGTTTCAATTATACCCCTTGGATATTGTGGACATATATATTCTGTCATCGTGTAAATCTGAACTAGTTGGTATGTATATTTTTTTCAAGAAATACTTAAGAATGATTTGTGATTGCTTTTTGCAGTTTTCAGTGATTTAGTATCAGATTGTCAGGTGTGATACTGTACATATTTGCTAAAGCTTAAAACTCACTAGACTTGCATATGCGTACGTGTATGTGTGTGTGTATATACACAAGAAATGCTTTGAATGTAAATACCAGTACTTAAACTGACTGTCTGCATTGTGAATATCACTGGTGGGCGTTTAGGTGCCACGGATGTCAGTCCTGACTCCAAGACAGAATGTTGTCCTTGTCACCTACCTCAATAATTTGGGGGACCAGTCTACTTTGGTCTAGTTGGGCAGGACCTGATAATTAGGTTATGACTTTTGTCTCTGACATGGTTGCTGGGAAACCTATAAACAATGTTATATAATTGCCCATGACTGTTGTTCTCAACCAGAATTTCCCTCTCTATCCTCAGTTTAAATTTGTAACTGAAACGAGAGACATGGATGAAAAAGTTTACTCTGGAAGTCTTTTTAGTTTTGTTGTTTTTAGATTTTAACTGTGTCTATGTAATATCATTATTTATTGTAACCTTTTAAATTGAACACTGGACTGATATACTAGTGATCATTGAAAGCTGCATTTATAATGGAACTTGACTTTATGACTGCAACACAGAGTGTGTTATGCAAGAACTGACAGAATTCAGCAAGATTTATTGGTCATCGAGATGACCTCAGGCTTAATGTTGTTCACCTCAAAGAGATGGTCTAACCTATATTTCCTTGCCTTAATTTTAGCCATTCGACTGAGCATATTTGAAGCCTGAATTCGTATCGGTAGACCACTCAATCTCGAGTTTCTTATATTCTAGTGACTGGACAACTTTTAAGAGCATATATCAAAATCAAATATCTGTGAATTGTGAAAATGCCAGATAATAAACAATTATGTAAAAAAATGCAAGGTGAGTCATGCTCCTCCTACAGGAACAAAATGCCATGTATACTGGGAGATCAGGATCAAGAACTGTTAAGCGATGCTGCTGTTTCCAGTGGTGCGAGTGGGAAGAATGCACTGACGGACAGCTGCTTTAGCGTGAGATACTGGACCGGTTGGAGCGGATGAACAAGTGTCTAGGCCAAGTAGAAGACAGGATTGAAGGGACAACAGCACAAAAGACTCAAAATTTAAGTAGAGTTGTCAACTTCTACTGTTAAAAAAGTTAAGGTCAAAAAAGCTTTACCAATAGTGATTCGTCCTCTGACAAAAGTGAAGTACCTAGCATAAGTCTATTAAAGTCGAGTAAAATGCAAAGACGAGTTGACAGACGTGTTAGAGAACTAGAGTAAGATTCCCATTGTTCAGGTAATGATGTACACCACAGGTATAAATCAAAAAGGGGTGGCAATATATATGTGGCAGTTAAAAACAAAGTGTCCCGGTTGCATGAGCCTATCCTGGGAGGTACACACAGACAGAGGGTCTCTTATGATTAGCTTTTGTTAACCCAATGGGTGCAAGGATTTTGTAGGAATATTTTAGAGCAGAAGTCAAATGAACGCAGGGAAGCCATAGTTAGTTATATGAGCAATCTTATGGAAGATGCCACTGACTTTTCGTGACAGGGGGCCAAAGCAGCCCACACAGTAATGCTCTGCGAGATGGAGCGAAGCGTTCTGTCCTGGGAGGATTCCAATTGTATTGATAAAATGCGCAGGCCGCATGCGCAGAAACATGTAGTCAGTGGCAAAGCAAACTGGGGGAGGTCGAGCGAAGCCATGGTTTTGTGAAAGTTTACATGTAAAGGATCACAAAACAAACGGGAAATTGCATAAACATATTTGTGCCTTCTGTCTGAGTGTAGTCAAACAATTTGGCCATCTTGAGAAGGATTGCTTACAAAAGAAAAATTTGTCAAAAAACGGGTAGGTGACTGCTCATCTGTCGGATGTAGCAGTTGTACTATATTGTTGGGAATTGGAAGAGATCAGCCAGTTCAAAACTGTGCAAATATAAGAAATGCAATAAAAGTGAACAAACAAGTTGTGAACTCTGGTACAGGTGCTACCGAGACCTTCACAGCTAGATTTATTTACAATTCGACTGTAAAACCAGATCAAATTATGTGGCTTTGGCTTGTAATTTCAGAAGAAATGATAAAAAAACCTGGTAACAAGGTCATAGTTCAATCAAAGGTTTTTAGGGCTAGGACTAGAGTCTCAGACAATGTTGGTGTTGTAAAAACCCAAAACAAAATACTGAGTAACTGCAACAGTGCTGAAAGAATTGAATTTTAAAATGTAAGCGACAAAGGTTTCAGAGGTCGTGTGCCAGAGATTTCTGATAGTTCCATTGAGGTGCATTGGGTGGGTATCACAAATTGTCCGTGCAGTGTGAAAACAGCCAAAACTAGTGATACACTACCATTGTCATGCCATGAAAATCAAATGTCCCTGTTATATGACAAACGCTTCAGTGGAATTGAAGACAAATTCATTAATTCGATTTTGCACAATGCAGGTGTCAAAAATAGTCACAACACAATAGCAACCCCCATTTTCAAACAATGGCAAGAACAATCAGACTTTGCGTTTGGCTTCATGCCATATAGTGAACAGGTCATGCCAGATGTGGTTAATATTAGTTCTCCAGTGGGCCTGTCTGCCTTTGATATCCATGCTCTCCTCCGAGCCACTGGTAAACATAACTACATGAGTGCAAGAATATCTGTAGAATCTCAATTAAACGTGGCAGACTGGAAGGCAGAGCTCAGTAATTATTGGGACCAACAGCTTTTGCAATTACTTGAATTTGGCTTCCCGTTGGATTCTAATAGGCAATGCCCTCTCGAATTTGAAGGTAACAATCACTCTTCAGCCACTGAACATCCGGCTGATATTGAAGCTTACATACAGGAAGAACATTAGTTCAATGCCATTTTGGGTCCGTTTCAAGAAAACCCAATACAGGGAGGACACTGCTCCCCATTTATGACAAGACACAAACCAAATTCAGAATGTCGCTGCGTGATTATTGACCTAAGTTGGCCTGGGGGCATCAGTCAGCACGGGTATAGACAAAAACACCTATCTAGGTAGTGACTTTGAACTCACGTTTCTGTCGGTAGACGACATGACCAATGCGTTAAAACCTCTGGGAAAGGGTGCGTTCCTCTATAAAGTGTGTTTCGTCACATGAAGATCGATCCGGGGGCCAAGGACCTGTTAGGTCTCCAGTGGAACAGAACGTTCATTGATACGTGTCTACCGTTTGGGACACGCCACGGCAGTCAAATTTTTTCAGCGTCTCAGTGACGCAATTCCCTACATAATACATCAAAATGGACATTGCGTCATAGACTAGGTCTTACAAACAGATAGACTAGGTCTTACAATTAGTGAGAAAAAGCTAGTTCAACCTGGTACCCGAGTCTTTTGCTTAGGTGTACTAACTGACAGTGTTCAAGGTAGGATTTCCATACTCGGTTGATAAACTCAAACAAATCAATGAAACAGTGTCTGAATGGTTGGGCAAGAATGTCTATACCAAACGTCAGCTGCATTCAATTCTAGGACTGCTGCTGTATGTACACAAATGTGTAAAGCCAGCACGCGTTTTTCTCAATCGCATGCTGGACCTCTCCTGCAAAAAGGTTACCAGAACTGCACCATTGTCCACTGGGAGATTGTAAACATCTTGCTTGCTCTTGGGCTCTTTGCTCCAAGATGGACGCAATGCAAGGTTATGTGGGTGTTCCACCACATGACTAAGCTTCCCGATTAAGGGTTTTTTGTAGTCGGTTTCAAATATTTGCTTAGTCCCAGGCATTCTGTATGGATCGGTAGTTGTCGGTTGGGGCCGTGAGAAAAATCTAACATGATTCTTATTTTCTGCAGTCAAGAAAATGTCCAGTCTCAGGCTTCCTCAGGCCTCCAGAGACCCAAATTTACACAGTCCTATGTTGTCTTAGGCCTCCTGCAACCCTTAGTACCAGGCGTCCCTAGCTTAGTCCCAGGAAGCCTGTTGTCAGTCCCTGACTCAACAGATCTTTGAAGTTTCATGCCTGTGAAAACGAATCGGATTCATTAGTCCCAGGAAGCCTCAGGCCGTCTCAGGTGTCCTAAGAAATTTGGGTCTTGGACTAAGCCCCAACTAAGAGAAGCCGATCCAAGCCGGCCTCTTCAGGCCACCTGGGACCACACAAATTTAGACTGCGACGGTCTGAGGATGCCCCAGGTGGCCTGGGACTAAGTACCGATTAAGTACCAACTCTTTTCTGGGCGCTTGAAACCCAAAAGAGGCAAGGGGGGTTCTGGGACTATATAAGCGACCGTGCACACGCTTTCTGTGTTAGACTGGTTGGCTACTGAGAGAGGTGTGTAACTTACTGCTAGGGTTTTTCAGTTTTTTATATTTTACATTTTACTTGAGCTTAGGGCAAATTTAACAGTTAGGAGACACATTTCAGTTTTTTTACCTTTTTTGTGATATCACTGGAGTTATGAGGAAGGAGAAAGGAGGAAAGAGAGGAAAGAAAAAGATGGTGGAGAGGCAAGAGAAGAGGGAGAAGGAAAGTGGAGAGTTGGAGGAGAGGACAGAGGAGAGGACAGAGGAGACAGAAGAGACAGAAGAGAGGATAGAGGATAGAGAGGAAGGTTTAGAAGTTACTGAGGAAGCTTGCGAAGAAGATGAGTGGTGTGAGGAAGAATCAGAGTGCCACTCAGCAGCCAAGAGAACCAGGGTTAGTGCTACATTCACTGACAGCCAAGAAAATGCCATTGTAGAATTCGTGAAGGAGCACCCAGAGCTGTACGACAAGGAGCATGGACATTTCCATGACAGACATAGGAAGGAGGCTCTCTGGGCAGAAATCTCTGCAGAACTGAAGCTCCAGCCCTTTGATGTCAGAAGGCGGTTTGAGTCCCAGAAAACTCGTTATGGCAAGCTCTCCAAGCTACAGTCTGGTCAAGCACCAAGGGAGATGACCAAGAGATAGTCCTGGGTCTACCACCAGATGGGTTTCCTTAAGACCCACATCAGACGCAAGGGGGCCAACAGAAGCTCTGGGTTCTAGCAAGTCCCAACACCAGCAGGCATGAAGAATCTCGTGGATCTACTACTGATACAGAACATCTTGAGTCCAGTGTCCTGAGGTAGAGTAGAAGTCAACCAATTCTTACATCTACACCAGTTTCTACAGATTCCAAGACACTCAAGCACTTTGACCAGATGAGGACACTGATCTCAGGTTTCCTGCAGCAGAAGTCAGACATTCTTTGACTATGTGGCATCAGAGGCTGAAAAGATGACCCAAGAGGAGTTTGAGGACCTCAAGGGCAAGATTTTTAGAGACATTGAAGCAGTAAAGAACACTCATAGACGTCAAGTACTACCCAAGAGATCAGCCACTATTACCAAAGAGTCACAGAGCATCGGGATACTACCAACAACCACTCAACAGGCATCTAGTTCCACCCAGGCAGCAACAGGCAACAGTTTCAGCATTTACGTCTACTACACACCCAGCCCCGTTGGCTTTGGAAACCCTCCATCAGTGGTCACAGTACAGGACGAGGGCACAACTTAAGTGGAATACTAAGCACGCTACCAGATCTAACAACAACACAGATCACTGAGCAGCCTCTGCAGCCACAGCAGCAGATCACATCATCACCACCACAGCACTGCCTCAACAGCAGCAGCCTCCTCAGTAGCCAGCCAGTCCGGGTGGGTCTTGTACCCCCCATAGGCCCTTTTCAGGGCCACCTAAATATTCCATAAACAATAAATAGCTGCATGTTGTTCAGATTCCCCTCCCAAAACATAACAGTTCAGTACAAATACTTATCACAACACAAAAAGCCCAACACCCACACCACCCCAAACATGAAACAAATAACCCATGGTAATACACATAACAACAGAAGGCCACACAGAAAAAATTAGATAAATTAACTCCAAATATGGCCAATAATCTGCCCATTTGTAGCTTAAAATCCATGGGATTGGTTTAAATCTGTAATAAAAAAGTCCAACACTGACACCATCCCTAGAGTTAAAGATATTATGCTATCACATAGCCTCCAACCAACAAACAGACAAACCCAATACCAAACATAACCCCCAACCAACGGACTGACAAACCAATTTGCAAACATAACTCCTCACAGCCAACAGACAGATAAACCATACTCTAAAGAGAACCACTTGGGTGGTTATGTTTTCTAAATTGTCTTGAAGTAGAGCAAAAAAATTATTTTGAGATTTGCAATAAGGAAAAATTTTTAGTTACAGTTAATTTTTCCAGAAGACAAGAAAAATTAACTCAAAAATAGGGTCTAGCTTTCAAAATGTTTGCAATATTTATTCCATTTAGCAAGTTATGTTGGGCATTGGTTTTGTCTGTTTCTTGGTAAGGGGACTTATGTTTGGCATTGCGTTTGTCTGTTTTTTGTGGCACTTATGTTGGGCATTGGATTTGTCTGTTTGTTGGTTGGGTGACTTATGTTTGGCACTACGTTTGTCTGTTATTTGTGGGACTTATGTTGGGCATTGGGTTTGTCTGGTTGTTGGTTGGGTGACTTATGTTTGGTAATGGTTGGGTTATTTGGAACAAGCACAGCTGATTAATTGTTTTTGGAATATTTGGTAGTCCTGAAAAGGACTGGTTATAAGTCCTGAAAAGGACTGGTTACTGCAGTAGCACTTATATTCTGCCATCTTGCCAGGCCACTGCTCCCTCATTATTGAAGTAGTCCGTGAGGTAATCCCTCAGTCTTTTGGCTTCTCTGGCAGGGTTTCTGTCGTGACCACAATCAGCAGCACTACGAATCAACCGACCATCACCAGGCACATCATCATCATCACCACCAGGCTGTTGACCACCTTGTTGACCTTGATACTGGCTTCTCAGTATGTTGTGCAGAACCACACAGGTCAAGACCACATCCCTGACTGTTTCTGGCGGTAATTCAAAAATGGTCATCATGACTCTAAATCTTGAAACAAGGATGCCAAAAGCATTCTCAACAACTCTCCTGCCCCTTGATATTCTGTAGTTGGCAATCCTTTCCTCTCTGGTTAACATCCTCTACCATAGGGTTTCATTAGCCAGGTCTTCAGGGTAAATGCATCATCTGCCAGGATGAAGTAGGGGACATCTCGACCACCCGGGGTTATAGGTGCTGGGTCAGGGAAACCTATGCTGCCGTCGTCAATCTTCCTCTTTAGGTGACAGATACTAAATACTGGGCATCTGAGCAAGATCCAGCTGTACCCACATCCACCCATCTGTACCCACAACCACCCATCTGAACTTGTACTGTCCATCAACCAAGGCCAACATTACTATTGAAAAGAATCCCTTATAGTTGTGGTACAGGGCTCCAGAGTTCTTGGGTTTCTTCAGGGCCACATGCTTGCCATCAAGGGCTCCCAGGGCATGTGGAACATTCCACCTGATCCTGAATTCTGTTTCCAGTTCTTTCCACTCATCTGGAGTAGTAGGACATCTGAGGTACTACCTGGTGAACTCATCCTGGATGTCCCTACAGACCTCTGGTAGAAACTTGGAAATGGTGGCTCTGCCAACCCTGAACTGACAGGATAATGATGTGTATGACTCTCCAGTGGCCAGATATCTGATGGTGAGGGCTAACTTTTCCCCAACACTAATTGGAAATCTGTAGTTGGTGGCCTGCCTGGCTAGACGTGGTTCCAGTCTGGTCTTTATCATTTCAAAGAATTCTGGGGTCATCCTCATGAAATTGGTGAATTCTGGAATGTCTGTGACATACAATTCAGCCATAATGTTGTGGTAGGCCCCCTTCTCCTCTCTCTGTAGTAGCCATGGCCTGACCGACATGTTGTGCCTTCTTCTATGTCTTTGTCTGGCTGGTGGTGGTGGTGGTGGTGGAGGTGCTGCTGGTGGTGGTTGCTGTGGTTGATGTAGAAATAGCAAATACATCATTATATGTAACTGAATAAAAACTAAAAAAGCCCCAAATTGTTGCTGAAGCTGTCTTCTTTTGAGAGGTGGCATCCTGCTGTGTCCCTAGAAAAGTAATTATAATTACATCTCAGAATTTATATATATTTATATACCCAGAGAATGCAGCTTTCTTGCAAAACAAGAATCGGCCATCGTAGTCTGAGGAACACTGAGGAAGCCTCAGGATGCCTAAGGAAGCTGGGACTTAATCGGGGGGTTAGTCGGGGCTTAGTCCCAGGAGTCCTGAGGCGTCCTGGGACCCAGTCGGTATGTCTACGACAAGATCGTGGTTAAAACCGACCAGAAACATGGCTTAATCGGTTCTTAGTCGCAGAACAGTCAGGGACTGTGTGGGGCCTCCTCAGGCTTCCTGAGGCCAATCTGAACTTAATCCCAGGCTTTGATACCGATTCAGTATTCCCGCCCATTTTACCTTTTTCTTCGACTGTCCGCGATTAAGGGTAGTGGACAGGATCGGGGCTTAGTCCTTTGGTGCAACAAGGGCATTAGGGTCAGGTGCGATAACCAAGCTGTGGCTCATGTGTTGAGATCGGGTCGAACCAAAGATCCTTTTCTGGGAACGTGCGCGCACAATATTTGGCTTTGGGCAGCCAAATTTTTGAGATGGACATATGCTACGACCACATACAAGGAGTTGACAATAGGGTCGCGGATTTGCTTTCAACATGGTCTGGTTTGTTCTGTGACTGGGACCTACTGCATTCATATATTTGTGAACCCGTCTGGCTAGAAGCCAATGAAAACATGTTAGCTCTTGATCCGGAATTGTAACCCTTCCGATGCACCTCTTTGCTTTAGCAATTTGCGTGTCATTTGTCATGTGTTTTACCAATTAATTATGTTGAATAGGGGCTTATGCTATGTCACAGCTTACTTAAAATGGATACTATGCTTTGTTAGAGGTGTGGTTGTCATGGAAACCTTGTCAACACAAACCTCCTCATGCTTAGCTGATGCATTCAGGCCCAAAATAAGAAGAGCATACACCATGATGTTTAGAGTGTTCATTGCTTTCTGTGTGATCATGGAAGTGTCATTGTCAAATTTTTCAGCTAAAGTGTTATTATCATTATTTGAATGTTTGGTTATCATTAAATGTTCTGTCTCTATGATTTCAAACTATGCTTCAGCCATAAAGGCTAACTTTATTGTGTATGACCTGCCATTTCAAATCTGTGAGCATCCAAAAATAAAGTATTTCATTAGTCACTGAAAATAAATAGACCTCTGAGCATCAAGGATCACAATATTGTGGACATACCAATGCTGAGACGCATGTATGACCTAGCCTTGACCTTGCTTGGTGGTCCAGTTTATAAAGCAGGCATATTGACAGGTTTCTTTGCGTTCTTATGTCTCTCAAACCTTTGTCCACATTCTCTCACTCCTTTTGATCCCTCCAGACACCTAACTGGTACTGACCTGATATTTATCAAACAATACATTTACCAAACAATAGGTTTTTTATTAAATGGTAAAAGACAATGCAAAGTAGGGATGCTGTCTATATTCTCACTCTCACTCGACTAATTAATAAGAAATTGTGTCCCAGATCAGCCCTCAAGGCGCTGCAATCACTATATCCATTTAATAATCAGTCCCCCCTTTTTCAATGGAAAGGGTCAGCAGGGTGGGGCCCTCTAATTGATTCAAAAGTCAGGAAAACCCTTGAAAGGCTCAATGTAGCCCTGGGTTTGAATCCTTTACATTTTACAGTTTCCGTAGATCTGGTGCTACCTTGTCCTTTAACTCCCATGTCTCAATTCAAAGTATCAAAATACATGGTACTTGGACTTCTGACTGCGTGTGGCAATACATACAGGCAGACCAGTCCTCAGGCGAGCAACTAGCCAACGCTTTAGCAAATGCAATAAATGTATAAATGTCTCCTACTGTCTTTGGGCTTTGGGGAGTTTTGTATGCTTAAAAATTGCTATCTGTCTGTCAGTTTGAGTGTAAACCTGAGGGTTGCCTTGCTTGTAATTCACAACAAATCTGGCCCCATTGCCAGTGGGAGCTTTGGGAGCAGCTGTCTTATACTAAGTGCCCTCCTGGGGGACCTTGACCTTGCCTTTCAACATAACTTCCAGGTGTGATCATATTATAACTATTATTATTGTAATTGTTTTTAGTTAGTCGTAGTTGTTTTAACATACTAGTCACTATATACTTTATACAACTGTACTTTTTTTAATTATGGACCCTAATGCACTCAAATTGTGTATAGTTTCTATTGTTAACATGTCAGATCTTTATAACTTGCACATATGTCACATGAAGAATAGTATTTATAATATATATATTTGTATCAACATGTAAATAACTGTAGTTTGTATTGCATTTACATATGTATATTTAATAATAAACTAGTACCCGCAACTGTGTTGTCTGTCTTGGGGTGGGGACTGTCACCTTGAGTTGCTTAATTCTCTACAAATTGCGTTGCCTATAAAAACTACAGGGGAGCATTACCTCAAGTCCCAAGTTATAGTAAAACACCCAAGTGGGATATATATGTATTTTATTCTAATCTATGTTTTATTTACAGTATTAGATTTTACAATAACTATTTAAGGCCACCTCAGAGTGAATTAATTTAAAAAGTGTATAGGGTAACCAAATGTTACATACAAGCTGAGGTGGCCTTATGACTTTTAAGGTTAGGAAAATAAAATATTGAATCACCTTTGGTTAGCTTGCTTTTACATATATATACCAAAGGTGTAACTATCCAGGATATGACAGAGTTAGTGTTTTATACACACAAATTAAAGAAATTGTTCTTTTTCTTGTTTGTTTACAAGAATGTTAAAATATTTTGATGATATGAAAACCCATTTACGCTAATTGATTTCGGGACAACTTTATGCACTGGTGATTGCCTTAGATTATAACATTTACAAGTATCAGTCACATACACTGAATCCCATGTGTTTATCACATAAAAAACATACTGGCTCACACTGATGTACTTTGAAGTGCAAGTTAATGTATATGTTGGAGGATAAAAAACTTTGCCAATTGTAGATTATTAATCCTTCTCAGCTGCATAATTGGTGTTTGTGTAGTGGCCAAATTTTTTTATTGTGGCTGTTCAATCAATTGAAACCGTAGATTTTACGAGACTAGTATTTTACTATTTGTTGTAAAGGCAATACAACTCAGCTGTTAATAATTTTATCTTAGCCCAGAAATAAAGTTCTTTGATTAACGCTAATAAAATCAGTGGTTTTGAATACAGACCACTATAAAGATGACTTAAATTATGAATGTGTCTTGTTTTACAATGTCTCTGGTTTTTGAATATTGAACAATGTTTTTGTGTGATGCGCCTTAGAGTCTGTCTTTTGACGGAGATTAAGCGCTATAAAAGTGCTATTAGAATTAGAATTACATGTTTTATGTTTTAATATTTGCATACATATATATGTTACATTTGTAAAATATCTTAGAAGGCACAACTTGCTATCTTGTGGGAATGACTTGCTATCTTGTGGGAACGACTTGGTAACTTGTGGGAACAACTTGGTAACTTGTGGGATGACTTGCTCACTTGTGGGAACAACTTCCTAACTTGTGGGAACGACTTGCTATCTTGTGGGAACAACTTTCTAACTTGTGGGAATGACTTTTTATCTTGTGAGAACGACTTGCTATCTTGTGGGAATGGCTTGCTAACTTGTGGGAATGACTTTCTATCTTGTGGAAACAACTTGCTATTTTGTGGGAATGACTTTCTAACTTGTGGGAACGACTTTCTATCTTGTGGGAATGGCTTGCTATCTTATAGGAATGACTTTCTATCTTGTGGAAACAACTTGCTATTTTGTGGGAATGACTTTATAACTTGTGGGAACGACTTTCTAACTTGTGGGAACGACTTGCTAACTTGTGATAATGACTTGCTATCTTGTGGGAATGACTTTATAACTTGTGGGAACGACTTTCTTATTTGTGGTAATGACTTGCTATCTTGTGAGAATGACTTTCTAACTTGTGGGAACGACTTTCTAACTTATGGGAATGACTTTATAACTTGTGGGAACGACTTGCTATCTTGTGGGAATGACTTTATAACTTGTGGGAACGACTTTCTATATGGTGGTATTCTGATTGGATGATGTTGTAATTAAATGGACTACTTTCACACCACTTCATTATTAGATTATGTTTTGTTTTTAACGTGGAAAGATATCTTTTTGCCATAGAATTGTGGATCACTTTCATCACGAATGTTTTACTTTGTTGTTTTTTACTGGATTGTCTTGTTTATATTTTAACATCTACGGAGTTTGTTTCAGAGGAATACTTATCTGCAGTTATACAGACTTTGATTTCAGCTGTGGATATTTTAGGGGACATATTACTTATCAAGGTGAGTCATATTGATAATTTATTTGCTTTATGTTGATCTACACATATTTAGCAAAAAAGAAAGGTTACTTTATATTCAGACTTCTGTCTGCCTTAGCCATAATAAAAAATAACTACCCATAAGAATATTGTTCATGGAAAAAAATGTGAAAAAATACCTTGCGGGAAGAATGCTAAACAAACAATACCCTACTGGACACGACCTGACTCAGACATAAAACCATTAGGCATAACCCCATCAGACAAAATCCAATCAAGATAAATGGGAACTAGGACAAAAATTCCTTGTAAGAAGAATGATGAAAAGAGAAAAACATGAAAAAATACCTTTGTGAGAAGAATGCTAGACAAACAATACCCTACTGGAAACAACCCAAATCAGACATAAGACCACTAGATATAACCCCATCAGCAAAACCCAGTCATGATAAATGGGAACTAGGACAAAAACCCATCCTTTTTAAATGCAAAATAACATTTCTTAGATTGAACCTGTGATAGCTTTCAGGGGTATACATTTGTGTTTCAGTATTCATTCTGCTTTTTATGTTGACTGACTTGTCAGTGAGCTGACATTATGGCATCACTCTGAGGTGTCCGCGTCTGCGTCCACGTGAACAACTTCTCCTCCAAAACTACAAGACCCAGATATATGCTTTTTTTTTAATACCTTAACTATCGAGGATGATAAATCGTAAAATCCATGCACATCTGTCTGTTCGTCTGTTTCCCAGAGCCATTACAAGTGAGGTACCCTCCACCCAAAGTGTGAACATTTCAACATTTATCACAGTTTCCTCATTCACTATTGAGGGGATTTTTATCTTTTCTTGCATATATGTACTAGACCACTAGTAGATTTTTTTTGTGTGAGTATCAAGCCTGAATAACATAATAAAGTTGCAGACGTGTAGGTCATGGCATAGCTGAGTAATAGCTACTTTAAGGTTATCATTGTTGAGTAAATCAGTTATAACTTGAAAACTGTTGCATTTACAATTTTTGTTTAAATATGTTGTTCACCTACTTTTGAGTCAGCTATAACATAGTAAAGTTGCAGACCTGTAGGTCATTGCGTAGCTGAATAATAGCTACTTTCAGGTTTTCTCTGTTGAATAAATCAGTTGTAACTTGAAAACCATTTCATTTAGATAATTTTGTTTAAATATCTTATTCATCTACTTTTGAATTAGCTATAACATAGTAAAATTGCAGACATGTAGCTCATGGCATAGCTGAGTATTAGCTATTCTCAGGCTCTCAATGTTGAGTAAATCAGTTGTAACATGACAACTATTGCATTTAGAGAATTTTGTTTAAATATGTTATTCATGTACTACTGAATTAGCTATAACATAGTGAAATTGCAAACGTGTAGCTCCTGGCATAGCTGTGTAATAGCTATTTTCAGGTTCTCACTGTTGAGTAAATCAGTGTAACTTGAAAACTATTGCATTTACAGTAATTTATTTAAATATGCCGTTCACCCACTTTTGGGTCAGCTATAACATATCAAAGTTAGAGACCTGTAGCTCATGGCATAGCTGACCAATAGCTACTTTGAAGTTTTCTCTGTTGAGTAAATCAGTTGTAACTTGAAAACCATTTCAAGTCAGATTCCCTTTGTGTGAGTATCATGTCTGGTTCTGTCTTATTTATTTTTTTATGAATTGTCAGTCAGCTGACATTATAACATCACTCCTACATAACATCACGCCTACATACATGTCCACCTATGCGTGCACAAGAACAACTTCTCCTCCAAAAGTACAAGGCCCAGAGACATGCTGTTTCCTTTACTTTACTTTTCTTTACTTGTTCAAGGCATGCAGATCTGTTTCTTTGTCTGTTGTTACATTTTAAATTTTAACAAGTGAGGTACTCCCACCAAAAGTGTGAAACTATTGACTATTGCAGGGATTTCTCTTTTGTCTTGCATATATGTACTAGGCCACAAATGGATATCCTTGTGTGAGTATCATGTCTTGGTCTGTCTTATTAATTTTTTTATGAATTTTTAAAATAATTTTAATGCATTGAAATTCATGAAATCATGCACTAAATCACTTATAACTCTAAAAGTATTGCATTTTATTACGCTACAATAGCTTACCATGTGGGACTTAATGCTGATCTCGGGTTGCCACACCCGGGGCCAACGTCTTAGAAAAAAAGACAGTTCTTGTTAGCCACCGGATATACTGGTAGTTGTCGTCACGTGATAACTTCTGACCAATCGTCCTACTTTCTCGTTGGCCACGATTGACTGGTAGCAGTTTGTAAATATACAGACATTTTCATTTATTTCTCAGACTTTACTTATTGTTGGAGGCTAATATTTGCATATTTCTTGTAATATATATCATAGATTATTCTGTAAAAGTTTCATTTTCTCAGGATAAGTATTTTTATTGCAGTCGCGTGTTTTGAGTTTTCCTCGGTTCAGGCTAATACATTCTACGTCTTTTATTGCGTACAAAATGTCTACACATCAAGCAAATAAAGACAAACCGAGAGCGCAGAAATGCCGCCATTTCTGCTTTAGTTTTGATACACATAATTTCTGCCCTACCTGTAGGGAGGCTGGCAAGGGAGATGACCCCTGTGTCACCTTTGAAACCCCTTGCGAAATTTGCACGTCTTTTACAGATGAGCAACTACAGAAAATCCAAAACCGGAAACGGTATTTGAAAAAGCAGAAGGCGACAACTAGTTCCAAAGATGAACTATATCTTTTGGGTGAAGGCGACGGGGACTCCTTCACTGGGTCTAATGCAGACCTCGAGTGTGCTGCTGATAGCCTTTTTACCTCACCCCCCCGTCCACAACCTCTTGCCTTCAGTTCCCTGTCTTTGAAAACGCCAGCAAAAACCATTCCACCCACCCCTGGTACAGCTTTGCAAAATAAAATCCAGAAAAATTTAGAGAAATCACTTGGTGATTCCTTAAATATACACTTACAGCAGCAAATGGGTTCCTTTCAGGCATCCATGTTGGAAGCTTTTCAGTCACTCCGAGAGGAGTTGGCTGTAAAACAGAAAGTCGAGGTACAGTCCTCGACTCTTGCTTCAAAACCTGGCTTGTCCAGTACTTCTGCTGCCCCTCTGGATTTGCCCCCTCCGAGATCTGGTACTAACATTCCTAGCGAGGATATGGATGTGGACTACGGTCCAGCTCTTCCTCCTCGTTTAGTATCTACTCAACCTTCCTCGGATCAGTACGTTGCCCCCTCTGAAGGTCATCCCGAAGAGGTTTCGTACTCTCACAAAAAGCAAAGCCATAAGCAGCCAGTTGACCCGAGCTCTGCCTCGGACCAACTAAATGAGGATTCCGATGAACCTCGGATCCCTTCTTCTAGATCCAAAAAGCACTCTGACAAGAGCAAACATAAATCAAGATCTAGATACGTGTCATTTTCCTCAGAGGAGGATCACTCCCCTGTAGCCAGACACAGGTCTTCTAAGCCCTCTAGGGCTCAGCCCTCAGGAGTTGCTTCTGATCAAGACCTCCCACAACATGATCCAGACCCCCCTTATTATAGGGCAGTAGCTTTGTCTGACATGCCCTCACAATACTCTGAAGAAGTGGATACCTTCAGGCGTATTTTGTCTCTCCCTGACCCCAGGGAATCTATGCCCAGGTCTTCCACCTCAGTGTTGGGTCTGGATGATGAAAAAGGCCGTCAAGAGCTCAGACCTAGAGGTCCCTCCTCTATTCTTCCACTTAGCTCAGTTATCAAGGACGCCTTTGATAAATTCCAACATGACTTTAAGGCTGCCAACTTATCTGAGGGAAAATATGTCAAGCCTCCTCCCTCAACTTCAAAGTGGTACAAGGTGGGACAACCAACTTTTCAGGACAAAATTCAGGAGTTGAATACAGACTTTGCTAAGATCTGTATTACTCCTAGACCTTCTGGGCCCCCAGTAGCCAGAGTTCCCCTGCCAGTTCTCAAGGAGCTAGAACTTCAGGCTAGACAAAATATCTCTACCCTCAACTTCACCGCTGCTTTTGCCAAGACCTCCTCCTCTTGCAATGCTTCATTGGAAAAATGCCAACATAGCATCAAGTCTTCGGTCAAGAAGATTAAATCTCAGATTCAAAAAGGTGCCAATCCTGAGAGAGCAGCAAAGCGCGGATATGAGGAAGTAGCTGACTACTTAGATTTTTGGAACAAGACAGTACTTGTTCAACACAGGGCCCTCACTTGTCTCAGCAAATCTCTAGCCCATATTTTGCAGCGGGAATTATACTCTATGGCTAATACCGGTTTGCTTAGGCGCGAAGCCGAGATGACTCTACTACATCCACAATTAGGAGAAACGAGACGTCAAGAACTCAGGAACTCGTCCTTTTGGGACCCTTCCTTGTTCGAGTCTCAATTAGTGAAGGAAGGTGAGGACTTCCTTCTCAAAAAAGGCACCTCAAAAGATTCTCAGGGTTTTGCACCCTACCAGAATAAGCCCTTTCGTGGTCCCCACAAGAAAAGAGGCTCCTACAGGAAACGCCCCTATGGGGGCAATACCTCTCAAAGCAGTAACCAGTCCTTTCCTTCGGGAAGAGGAAAATCCAACTTCAGAGGCTTCAGGGGTCGTTTTCGACCCCACAATAGAGGAAGGGGGCGTGGAAACCCCCCTCCCCAATGACTCCTCCAAAGCCTCACTCAGTCCACCAGTAGGAGGTCGCCTCCGTTCTTTCAGGAGAGACTGGCTCACAAACAAATGTTCTCAAAACGTGTTAAACATTATCACCAATGGCTACGTTCTGCCATTCCGTTCAAAGCCAAACTTGATCAGATTTCCTCTGATTCTGTCAGAGTACAAGGCCCAACAAAAAGACCAAGCCTTGGCTACTTGTATCCAGTCTCTCCTGTCAAAGAACGCTATCGAAAGGGTAGACAATGTAAAATCTCTCGGGTTTTACAGTCGCCTGTTCCTAGTACCCAAACCTCACCAAAGGTGGAGGCCAGTCATAGACTTAAGCAGGCTCAATACTTTTCTACACGTAGAAAAGTTCAAAATGGAAACTCCAGAGTCCATCAGGACCTCCCTGATTCCAGGGGAGTGGGTATCGTCGATAGATCTGTCGGACGCCTACCTGCATATCCCCATCCACCCAAGCTCAAGGAAATACCTAAGGTTTTGCTACAAGGCTCAGGTGTTCCAATTCACCTCCCTCCCGTTCGGACTAGCCACAGCCCCCCAGGTCTTTACAATGATCGTAAAGGAAGTGAAACTAATGGCCCTCTCAAGAGGACTCAGAATTCACCAATACCTGGACGACTGGCTGATCAGGTCCCAGTCTCAGGAGGAAGCACAAGTGAACACTCAGGCAGTAGTAGAACTGACTCAGTCCTTGGGATGGATAATAAATCAGGAAAAATCAGAACTGAAACCTACACAGGTGTTTTCGTTCGTGGGCTACGAATACCACCTCGATTCAGCCCTTGTAAAACCCACTCAAGAGAGATGGCTCAAACTTCAGGATTTGATCCTACGACTCAAGTCAAAACGTGTTTTGACTGCAAGATGTTTGATGTCTCTAATTGGGTTGCTAGCCTCAACGGAGAAAATGATCCCGGAGGGACGCCTTCACATGAGGCCCTTTCAGTTTCATCTCAAGGAGCACTGGAGATATCCTCAGTCGCTGGACAACCTCCTTCCCTGGACAGAAGCCATTGCAGCCCACCTAGATTGGTGGCAAAATCCCTCCAAGGTGATGAAAGGTGCAGACCTTCATCCCAAAGACCACAGTATCCAACTCTTTACCGACGCCTCAAACGAAGGTTGGGGCGCTCACTTAGACCAAAATTTTACCAAGGATCTGTGGTCAGATCGGGAAAAAAGGCTTCACATAAATGTCCTAGAATTGAAGGCGGTCTCCCTGGCCCTTCGAGACTTCAAGGACCAGTGCCAGAATCAAACAGTGTTGGTTGCGACGGACAACTCAACAGTGGTAGCCTACATCAACAAACAAGGAGGAACACACTCGGCAGAGATGTGTGCTCTCCTGTGGAAGATCATGACCTGGTGCCATCACTATCACATAACATTGAAAGCCAGGCACATTCCAGGGTGCCTGAATGTGATGGCCGACCTGCTATCCAGGTCCAACCAAGTGCAGCCAACCGAATGGTCTCTGCACCCACAGGTCTTCAAACAGATCTGCCAGAAGTGGTTCACACCTCATGTAGACTTATTTGCCACTCACCTGAACCACAAACTCCCTCTATACGTGTCTCCTATCCCAGACCCAAGGGCCTGGGACATAGATGCTCTGAACATAAACTGGACCAACCTCACAGCATATGCGTACCCTCCTACGGCTCTCCTTCACAAGGTGATCCAAAAGATCAGGCAATGCCAGTGCCTGATCATCGTAATAGCCCCAGGCTGGCCAGGGATGCCCTGGTTTTGGGACCTAGTGCAGCTCTCAACAGAGATCCCACTGCAACTCCCAGTGTCAACAACCCTACTCAAACAGTCCCACAAGCTGGTGTTCCACAACAACCCCCAGCACCTGAACCTCCACGCCTGGTGTCTAGGAGCGGACAACTCCAAGAACAAGGCTTCTCTGTGGAGGTGGCAGAGAGAATTGCTGCCCCTCAGCGGTCATCAACAAGGACCATCTACAAGTCAAAGTGGGCCCTATTTGAAAAATGGTGCAGAGAAAATTCGGTGGATTTCTCCACTCCATCTGTGAAACAAATCTCAGATTTCTTCATGTACCTGTACCAAGACCTAAACAGGCGCCCCTCGACCATTGATGGTTACAGGACTGCAATCGTTGACACTTTGGGCCCAACGGCCCAACATATTGCACACAATGCAGACCTTCATAGGTTACTCTCCAGTTTTCACAGGGATCGTCCTAAAAGTTCCAGAAACTTACCCAAGTGGAACCTTTCTGTTGTCCTTAACGAGCTCACCAAAGCACCTTTTGAGCCCATGAAAGACTCAGACCTCAAACATCTCACTTTAAAAACTGCTTTCTTGCTAGCCTTGGCCTCCGGCAAGCGCCGCAGCGAAATCCATGCCTGGGTCGCTAACAAAGTATCTAATTTAGGCCAATGGGAAAAGGTTGCCTTGTTCCCTTCTTCTGATTTCATAGCCAAAAACCAACTAGCAAGAGAAGGTTCTCAAAGTGTGTCTCCGGTGACTATCCCTGCTCTGACTACCATTGTGGATAGACAGTTTAAAGAAGACAGGACCCTGTGTCCCGTACGGGCCCTGAGGTTTTATTTGGACCGAACTAAAGACCTGAGAGGGTCTCGTTCTCTCCTTTTCATCTCCTTTAAGAAAGGACATACCTCAGACATCAGACCCGCTACATTCTCTTCATGGTTGAAACAAACCATTTTACTTTGTTACAAACAAGCAGATCAACAAGCCTTGGACTTGGTCCAAGTCAAAGCGCATGACATCCGGGCCTTCGCGGCCTCTAAGGCCTTTTACGGTGGGGTATCGGTGGACCAAATCATGCAAGCCTGTCACTGGAAAGCTCACAACACATTTACAAATTTTTACCTAAAAGACCTTACTTGGTCGGACACCGACAACAATTTGTACCTGGGACCCGTAGTGGCTGCACAACAAGTCCTAGATCCTTCCCCTCAGACCAGT
The DNA here is from genome assembly GCA_964017235.1 of Sabellastarte sp. h YS-2021. Taxonomy (NCBI): domain Eukaryota; kingdom Metazoa; phylum Annelida; class Polychaeta; order Sabellida; family Sabellidae; genus Sabellastarte; species Sabellastarte sp. h YS-2021. The sequence continues at coordinate 180,572,286 of OZ024930.1, forward strand.
TGTCCTCGGAAAGAAAAAAGGGGGGGGGGCACATCCGCTACAACCAAGTCTTCAGGAGTCTTTCCCAGGATCTAGGTATTCCTTTACCTTCAAGATGTTACGGGTAAGGTCATTTTATCCTTTAATTATCAAGTAATTTCTATTAAGGACTTATTTAGTTGTCATTAATCTCATATTCAGGTTGTAAAAATTTTATGAGATGCCCAACCACTGGGTTGGTCAGTCATACGTGAAGGGCCCTTCTGGACCCTCAGACCTCGGAGTGAGCACTGCTGCACTTCCGTCCTACAATAAAACATCTAGACAGTTTTAGTACTGTCTCTCATTTACTTAGGTTTTTGGCTCGTTACAGGCCCGGCCTTCGGGATCGGGGCACTGTAAATGGGACTCAGACTGGTATTTCTGGCACTATTCTATACATATTAATTCAAAATCTTAGAAAAAATGACATACCTTCCAGTCTCAGCTGTAATCCCGCCACCGGGCGGTTGAATTCAGCATTAAGTCCCACATGGTAAGCTATTGTAGCGTAATAAAATTGAAAATTTTAATTACTTAAATGTAGCTTTTATAAGCTACAAGCTTACCATGTGGGACTTAGAAGAGTCCCACCCTGCCTCCCCGCTGTTTACAGCTGAGGGGTAGGTTTAAAAAATTTCAACGAGAAAGTAGGACGATTGGTCAGAAGTTATCACGTGACGACAACTACCAGTATATCCGGTGGCTAACAAGAACTGTCTTTTTTTCTAAGACGTTGGCCCCGGGTGTGGCAACCCGAGATCAGCATTAAGTCCCACATGGTAAGCTTGTAGCTTATAAAAGCTACATTTAAGTAATTAAAATTTTCAAATTAAAGCATTTTGTTAAAATATTTTATTCAGTTAATTTTTCTATAGCTACAATATGGTGAGTAACTTGGGCATCCATGCCATTAAGTGAGTAATAGCTACTGTCTGACGTATCAGTACCTTCCATAATGAGTAAAATCAATTGTAAATTGAAAACTTTTGCATTTAGAGTATTTGGTGAAATATGTTATTCATCTACTTTTGGATGAGCTGTAATATGGTCAAGTTCGGGCTATATCTCTGAAACCGTAAAGTGTAGGAAGTTTATAGTTGGTAGGCACATTGCTCAGGGGTTGTAGGTGTGCATCATAATTTTTAATTTACTGATTAATGCTGTCATCTTGCTGTTGAATTGTCTTGTTTTAATACTTTTTCTTTACATACATTTTCTTTCTCTTCGATGTTATTTTCTCTACTTAAACATTGTATGGGCCTTTATATAACTGATACTGCTCTGAAAGTATCCATATCTTTGCACTGTTTCACTACTTCAATATCTCATGTTGTTGAAAACTATTTCCCCAGGCTGTGGGGTATGGGTATCTCTGATGCTATTTTTCAGTTACAGATATTGGTTATTTTGGTTAATATCTTGTATATAAATCATTGAAATCAAACATTGGCAATTTTTCTTAATAAACTAAGTGATGAGTAAAAAATGGCAGCTTTTAGTTTTTGGAATTTTTCCATTTATAACGGGGGGGAAGATTACCCCTTTCCCCCTTTTAGCCCCTTTTCTTTCCCCCTTTTCTAAGCAGAGTCCATTATGCCCCTTTTCACCCACCTAGTACTACTCACCGGACACTTTCAAAATATAAACAAGACCATATTGATATTTAATCCTTAAAATATCCATAAATACAATAAAACTTTTGTCATTGGATTATTTGATCACACAAATTTTGTGAGTATATATATGGTTTTATTGCGTAAACCAGTATACAGTATGACATATTTCTTGATTTTATTTTTATGTCATCGAATCCACCGTACGCGAGGATATTTCAATGCATGATTTTCCCAGGAATGACAGTATTAAGAAGGTGAGGCATTTGATAGAAAGCAAAGGCTAAAAGCATTTTTTACACATTCTATTTTTGTTAAATGATCTCTTACTAAATAACTTGTGGTACTTTGAGGCTTCTGTGCTTGTGTGGTTTGCTTGTTAAATAAACTGTTCATATTTCATTATCAGCTAAATATCTTCAAAGCCTTTGGAAATCAGTTTGGAAATAGTTATACTTTATTTACTACACTTGGAATGTACTATTTGACTATAGTTATGTCTATCTGAATTCCGTCAGGTGGTAATTGGTATCCTGCGATAATTGGTAGCAAGGCAGTATCCATTGAATGTGGTGTACTTTGCAAGCTGAAGCTGTGAGCTGGTGTTTACTACTCGTGAGTTTGTGCTAATCAATTCCAAATTTTCTGTATTCTTTGATATTCACCAGCTGTAGACAGTTGAAGTTAAGTCATTAATGGGGAAGTATCTATTATTTACACATATCTATATCTAAATATAGATATATTGATGGCTGTTGGGTATTGTTTTCACCCATGGTGTCTGGATGGCCGGGCTGGCAACAGGAAAAAGTTTGTCCGGGCAGTATCTCAGAAACCGTAAGGTGTAGGAAGTTGATATTAGGTTGGGACAATGGTTGGGGGTGTAAGTGTGCAATGTCATGGTGTGACTCTGATTTGACCTTTGACCTGCTGCAGTGACCTTGAGTTTGAAAATCTTGTCTGGGCTATATCTCAGAAACCTTAAGGTGTAGGAAGTTGATACTTGGTAGGGACATTGGTTTGGGGGTGTAGGTGTACACCGTCATGGTGTTATCTTGATTTGACCTTTGACCTTGCCGTATTGACCTTTAAATTTTTGTCCAGGCTATATCTCAGCAACCAAAAGGTGTAGGAAGTTGATACTTGGTAGGGACATTAGTTAAGGAGTGTAGGTGTGCAATGTCATGGTGTGACCTTGATTTGACCTTTGCCCTTTGCCATAGTGACCTTGACAGAAATAAAAACTTGCCCGGGCTATGTCTCAGAAAAAGTAAGTTGTAGGAAGTTGTTACTTGGTAGGCACATTGGTTAGGGGTTGAAGATGTGCATTATCATGGTATGACCTTGATTTGACCTTCGACCTTGCTGTACTGACCTTGACCTATAAAATCTTGTCAAGACTATATCTCGGCAACCGTAAGGTGTAGGAAGTTGATACTTAGTAGGGACATTAGTTGTTAGGGGGTGTAGTTGTGCAACGTCATAGTGTGACCTTCATTTGACCTTTGGCCTTGTGTGACCATGAACTATAAATTCTTGTCCGGGCTATATCTCAGAAACTGTAAGGTGAAGGAACTAATTACTTGGTAGGGACATTGGTTAACTAGTGTAAGTGTGCAGCGTCATGGTGTGACCTTGACTGGATCTTTGACCTTGCCATGGTCACCTTGGCATATAAAATTTGTCCAGGCTATATCCCGGAAACCTTAAGGTATAGGAAGTTGATACTTGGGACATATGTTGAGGATTGTAGGTGTGCTACGTCATGCTGAGACTTTAACTTTGACTCTCCCAAAGTCTGTTCATCAGCCATATTTTGGATATATTTCCCTCATGACAAAGGTACATGGATTACTGCAACTGATTATTATATGTACACTTATATAATTGTGCTATTACCAAGTATTGACAGGTATTCTATGATAAATAAAATTTACAGCTTCATAATTTTTAGTTTACTGATTAATCCTGTCATCTTGTTTAGATGTATTCATTCTGACAAATTAATCTGTTTGCTTTTACCCTTGCCATCTATTATATTAGTTTGTTTTTGATGACTGCAGTATCATTGTACCCATTTTAGGCCGATTTTGTTGTTTGGGGTATTATTGCTTAGTGATCTCTTGTTTTCAGCAGACTTAGTGGAGTAGTGTGGGTGCCTGTGAGTCACTGATGGGACAAACGACTTTAAGACTTGAGACCTCAGTGCAACAAGACTTGTGTTTTTGTCAGCATGTGATATCATGTACTTGAAAGGTATTATGTATTTGAGTACAGACTGTCTAAATGTCACCACAAGAATTTTAGGCAACCACCAGACATCTACAAGGCCAGTATCTTACCGCTAAGCCGTGTAGTTTAAGATTTTGGACACAAAATTGATTGGTTAAATGTCAGTTCCAGTACTGTTTTCAAATATATTATAATGGGACTACCATTAATATGTTCATCCCAGTCACTTTGTATCTACAAGTACTTGGCTTAGAACTCATATGGTTGAACTAACTGAACCTAGTGATGAATAACTTCACTGACTACAAGGGTACTGGACAAGCTAGGCCACAAATACAGAATTTTCGATATATATCCTCCCTAAGTTAAGCCAGCACAAGGAATTGAACCCAACACCCTAGGACTATAAGGCTAGAGTCTTGCCACTGTGTTATTATGTAAGGCTAGTATCTTATGACTGTGTTACTTCATGTTGTGTAAGGTATTTGCTATAAGAGTAATTGAATTCTTTCCAAGGCTTTACACCTTACACCTCTGTGGTACAAGGCAAGTATGTTACCTCTGTATCATATCGTGTACTGGCAAATACTATGTATTTGAGCACAGAATGTACAAGTTAAGGTCATTAAGATTTGAATCCATCACCCCAATGCTACAAGGCTAGTATCTTGCCACCATATAATTTCTTGTAGTGGAAGGTATTAGATATTTGAGCCAAAGGTTTTTACAAGGCTTTGGACCCAACACCTAAGTGCTTAGGTATGTGAGAACTTAATGTACAACCCAAGGCCAGCAAAGGGAAATGATTGATGAGGAATTAAAAGTGAAGAATATATGTGCAAACAAAGATATGTACAATCAATGTATCAATCCAAAATAAGATGATTACTAAAAGAACAAATTTTTACAACCAAGTGTCTCACTGACAAATGATATGTAAGACTTAGCTATTATAAACTATATTATTGTTATACAATGTTGTCCTGGGGTCATTAATTACTTTCTGGAAAAGTATTTTGCTACAAATTTGTATTAAAGAAGCCCACAGTAATAAAGTTAAACTGTTGTAGCTTTATTAATTGCCCTGCAATTAAGGGATGTTTGTTTGTATTTTTGACCCCGGGGTATGCACAAAGTTATCTGCAAGGTTTTGCCGGTAATCAGTTCCCCTCCATATATGGCGACCATCTTAATTTTCTGTGTTAAACTCAAAAAAGTATTTAACCTCGGAAATGGTGCAAGATAGTACGATTTCGACAAAAAATTTTATCCCCAGGGTGTACGCAGAGTCAACTGGCAAATGATGCGTAAAATCCAAAAATATTTTTATCTTGTTAATGGTGCGAGATACAGTTATATTGATATGCGCAGAGTCATCTGCCAGATTTTGCCAAAAAATGATTTTCCCACTTTTGGTGGTCATTTTGAATTTCCATGTAAGAAGCATAAATCAACATTTATCTCAGAAATGGGATGATAGATAATTTTGGCAAAATATTTTTACCTCCTGGGTATACGCAGAGTAATCTGGCAATTTTTTCAAAAAGATTTTTTCCCCTGAATTTTTATGGCCACTTTAAAATTCTGTTTACAATGGAATTTTTACATTTTTACCTCACAGTGAGTCTTTAAGGGCTGTGCAGGTATTGCTTCCACCCATGGGTGGACAGGTGGCAGGAAAATGCTTGTCCAGGCTGTATCTCAGAAACCATGAAGAGGAAGAAGTTGAGACTAGGTAGTAACATTGAGTGCGGTTTGTAGATCATGATACTAAACATTTACAAATATAAAATTTAACGTTTTATAAGCATTCTTTACACGAACATTCTTGCTGAAAACATTTATTAAATGTTTATAAAATAACTCAAGAAACTAGGTTTGACAAGAAATGTTTAAACAGTTATAAAATAGCTGAAGAAATGAAGGTTAGGGGAGAAATATTTTTAAACATTCATCATGAAATGTTTAAGGTGTAGAAGGTTGACACTTGGTAGGGACATTGGTTAAGGGGTGTAAGTGTGCATCATGGTGTGATCTTTAACTTTGGCATGTTTGAGACATATTTCTCTTGTGACAAAGATATATGGAATGCTGTAACTGATTTTTATATGTACTTTTTTATTGTGATATTTTCATTTACAGCTATACTCCAATTAATCTTAATTTCTAGTTTACTGATATTGCTATCATCTTGCTACTGAATTATCTTGTTTTAATACTTTAACTTTAAAAACATTTTCTTTCTCTTAGACATTATTTTCCTTACTTAAACATTATTTGGAACATTACCTTTATGTAACTGACACTGCTCTGAAAGTATCCCAATATGTGTACTGTTTTACTACTTCTATATCTCATGGTGTTGAAAACTATTTCCCCAGGCCGTGGGGTATAGGTATCTCCGATGCTATTTTACCAGAATGCTAGAGCTTTGGTATGAACCATTTATATTCAGTGAAATATTGTTATTTTATATGCTATCTCGGCTGGCCACAGGTATGCTGGCCAACTTAAGAAAAATGAGCATTTAATACGTAGCCAGGTACCTTAATCAGTGGATCCCACTAGGTGACATAGACAGTGACAAAGAACAAAACTTCCTTCTTCTTGTTGGCTGCTATCTTGCCTGGAAGTAACGTTTATGTTAACGTTTCTGATTTTTACTAGTGGATATACGTATTGTTAGATGTTAAAATTGTAGCAGTTATTTTATTGTATATCATAGTATTTTATGTTACCTTTTGTTTTTGAAAGGATATGTATATTCTGTATTTTTGATTCTGTTCATCAAAATTGGACAGATAGCTTTGTTTACCTTTGAATCCCTAAACCTGATTCATTTCGGAAAGAAATCATAACCAATGTAGCATTCTTTGAAGTGTCATTACTTTTGTATTTTATTTACACGACCAAGTCCCCAATTGCAGAGAGGCAGATGAAGTGGAGGTTTTCTGCTTTACTGGAAGGTCATATTTTCTTGTGCATTGTTCTTTGATAGACAAAAGAATGTGATAACAACCAGGTAGGTCCTTGCCAAACTATAGCAGAGGGTGTAGGTTGGATTGACAGTAGTAAAAATATTTCCCCTATTCATGCATTTTGATAAAAGATTAAACATGTATTTGATATAATGAAGAATACATTAAATCTTTAGAATATTGTACATATAAGGTCTTTGTGAAATAGACAAATACTTAATGCACACTTGCATTACAGTTAGCAAACGTACCATTTTGTTTGTCTTCTCTCCAATTTTACTTCAACTCAGCAACAAATAGGGGTCTTTTTGAATTAACTGTTGAAGCAATACATCTCTACAGTAGTACAGAGTTCTAACCCCTGGATCCTGTGATCCTTAATTTGGATTTTGACCTAATTCAGATTCAAATTCTAGTCCAAATCACAAATTGGATTTTTATCCGTTTGTTTCAAATTTGGATGTTGTCTCAGAACCAGAATTGGTTCACAACTTCCAAATTTAAAATAAAAAAAGATTAAGATTTCGGAGGTCCTCTACAGGTGAAGAACCTGTGAGAGAATGGAGGAGTTCAAGAAGCCCTTCAATGTATGACTTTTATTGACCTCAAACAAGGACTTGTGCTGATCTCAAAATCCAATTTCACTCTGAGCCCATTTTTCTAGGGAACTATGTGTCTGACATGCCCCCCAGGCTACTGAAGATATTGACATATTCAGACAGGCCCTCATTATCCAAGGCCCCATGGATAGTAGGCCAGTTTTCCTAAGCCTCGGTGTGGGGTCTACATTAAGTAGCTCAAAAACAGAAGCTCAGACCTAAGGGTTCTTTAGCTTCACTCTTAGATAGTCGTACCCACAAGGAGGCCCTAGAAAAGCTGCAGTTTTCAAAGCTGCAAATCTCCTGGAAGGGAAATTTATCAAACCTCCCCCTTACACTAGTAAATGGTACAGGTTTGCTCACCTCTGCCTAAAAATGCAGGAGCAAGGACCCTCTACAAGCGGGCCCTAATTGAAAAGTGATGCAGAGAAAATTTGGCGGATTTCTCCACTTCCTCTATGTAACAAGTCTCAGATTTTTTTATGTATTTGTAGCAAGATTTATATAGGCACCCATCAACCATTGATGATTATAGGACTACCATTATTGACAACTTACCATATCTCTGAAAGCTCGGACCTTGACAGCTCACAAAAGTACCCTTTGAGCCTATGAAATACACAGACCTCAAACATCTTACCCTTAAAATTGCTTCTTGTAAGTTCTGGCATTGTGCAAGTGCCGCAGTGAAATCCATGCCCGGGTTGCAAACAAAATGTCCATTTTATGCCAATGGAAAAAGGTAGCTCTTTTCCCCTCTTCAGTTTTTATAGCCAAAAACCAGCTGGCAAGAGAAGGTTCCCAGACTCTAGTGACTATTCCTGCTTTGACTATCACGATAGACAATTCAAGGAAGACATGACCCTGTGTTTGGTATTGGCACTATTTGATCTGAGGTACTATTTGGATCGAACCAAAGACCTGAGAGGGTCTCCATCCCTACCTTTTATATCATTTTAAAGTACATACTTCCGACATTTCACCTGCTATTCTCTCTTCTTGGTTAAAACAAACTATATTTATGTTACAAACAGGCAGATCAACAAGCCTTAGACCAGGTCCAGGTAAAGGTTCATGATATCAGGGCCTTTGCAGCCTCTTTACAGTGAAGTTTTGGTTGACCAAAACATGCAAACTTGCCACTGGAAGGCACACAATATGTACCTGGGTCCACTAGTAGCAGCTTAACAGTCCTGGACCCGTCCCCTCAGACTTCTCATCCTCGGACTAGGATATCTAGTAAAGTTTAATTTTCCTTTCTTTTAAAAGTGTATAATGTCTCTCCAGGTGACCCTCATAATCTCATTATTAATTAATTTTTTTTTTCATATTATATAATATGGTCGATTTTGTGCATTTATCTTATATCTCCTTTATTGATGCTTTTACAGCTTTAGAATGTATTAAGAGGTATTGGGAAACCATATGTGCAGAGTCTATATAGCTGGTCAGATTTATCTCCTGACCCCCCACGGGTCAAACTGGGGTCATAAAATAGCAGATATTGTCTTTTTGTCTGATATCTCCTTTATTATTGCTTTTACAGCTTTAGAATCTATTAAAAGGTATTTGGGAACCATATATGAAGAGTCTAGATAGTCGGTCAGATTTATCCCCTGACCCCTCCTTATGTGTCAAATTGGGGTCATTAAAATAGCAGATTTGGTATTTGATGCCTGTAGGGTGGTGTGGGGAATGCCCAAATATAATATAGTTCTTGGTAGTCTCTAGACATTTCACACAGATAACCACTCTGAGGAATATGGAGTTTAGCACTTTCCATTGGATGGGAGATCCAAAAAGCCCAAATGCCTCTACTATACACAAAAGCCAAGAACCTAACAAGGCCTTTTATTCATACCATTGCTACCAGAAATTGGGATGAATGATTCAAATACTTAAAAATAAACAATCACATTTATTTTTATTTGCATTTAATCTTTTTCCTTTTCATAACGGGAGAATATTATTTCCATTAACATACCTTTTAACCATTATTCCACAACAAATAATATTTTTGTCAATCTAAAATATACATTTATTGGTTTTATCCCTTGATCCTCTATAAAGAGGCTCAATCTGCCTGAGAGAGGCTCAATTTAGCAGCTCAGAGTGAATAGGATTTTTGTACTTTAGGGCAAAATGGAATGAAATTTTCAGCCTATGATGAGAAAAATCAAATATTTTTCGAAAATATTGCCTATTCCAAATTTTTGGATAATATAAGGCAGGTTACTGAGGGTAACTACTAGTCACTACACATATACTCTATTATTCTTAGATAGCATTTATTAAATTAGCTTTTCACAATTTATGAACATAGAAAAACAAAATAAAGCTTATATTTTCTTTCATGTTAATTCATAAACTTCCACACTGTCTGCTTAACTTTCACTTCTTCTCTCAGTGCTGCATGTTTTTCTTTTAAAAAACCTTTTTCTACTTTTTTGTGTCGCCAGCATTTATGCTGCGTGGCATATAGTGATTGCTTCGTCATCCAATTTTGTGGCGTTGTTGTCTGTAGTCGTCACACTTTGTATTCCGGACAGTATCTCAAAAATGACTGGTCAGATTTAATTCAAATTTGATGTTGTTGTAACTAGTTTTGAAGGTATGCCATATTTTAAGGTGACCTTAAACTCCCATGTATAAAAAACTTACGTCCAGTTTACTTTTTTTCTTTCTCCATGGAGTATACTGAAAATAACTTCAGACTTTAAAGTTACCAATTCAAGGATCATTCAAGCAGAAGGGACTTGACAGATTCAATTTATTCATGGAATTATTCATTATGTGGCAATATAATTCTTTAAAGCCCATTCATATTTTAATTCTGCATTTTGACATCACAATCAAAATTCCTGTGGTTGCTAGGGACATGACCTTCACCTAATAAACTGTGGGAAAGTTAAACCATCAAACAGTAAAACAGAAGTGGGTGCTTTACCGTTTTACTGTTTCTACGTAGTGAATGGTATGGTATCTTGATTTGATTTACCTTGATTTACTGATTGTTTGTAGAAAGTTCTAAATATGGAATGGTTTTGATTTTAACTGTAGGTACCTTGTAAGGGGGGTTTGAAGCCTACTCTTTTTTATTTTTACACATTGATCACATGCAGATTAATTATGGGTGTGTTTCAGTTTGTTCAGACCAAAACAGTAAAAGGGTTGTATACTGTTTACCATTTCAATCCAAATAAAAAGAGACATAGATAAAAAAATTAATGGTAGGTACCCTCATTACAATTAATTAAAACCCATTCTAACAAATGACTTTTATTATGCCAAACAGATAAACAAACTGGAACAGAAATTATTATGTCAACATATTAATTCAACAAAAAGAAAATCAATATAACCCAATTCCCCATATGGAAGCCCATTAGTAACATTAATTGTGAGAAAAAAATTTACCTCATTATTTTGAGATAGCATATTTGTTTCCCATTTCTAAATTTTTGCTATCTCGTAATTATGAGATCACAAGTTTGTTTCCCGTTTCTAAATTTTTGCTATCTCATTATTTTGAGATAGCATATTGGTTTCCCATTTCTAAATTTTTGCTATCTCATTATTTTCAGATAGCAATTTTGTTCCCGTTTCTATTTCTTTGCTATCTCGTAATTATGAGATCACAAGTTTGTTTCCCCGTTTCTAAATTTTTGCTATCTCATAATTATGAGATCACAAGTTTGTTTCCCCGTTTCTAAATTTTTGCTATCTCATAATTATGAGATCACATATTTGTTTTCCGTTTCTAAATTTTTGCTATCTCATTATTTTGAGATCACAAATTTGTTTCCCGTTTCTAAATTTTTGCTATCTCGTAATTATGAGATAGCATATTTGTTTCCCGTTTCTATTTTTTGGCTATCTCATTATTATTAGATAAGAAGTTTGTTTCCCATTTCTAAATTTTTGCTATCTTGTTATTTTGAGATAGCAATTTTGTTTCCCGTTTCTAAATTTTTGCTATCTCGTAATTATGAGATAGCATATTTGTTTCCCGTTTCTATTTTTGGCTATCTCATTATTATTAGATAAGAATTAAGTTTGTTTCCCATTTCTAAATTTTTGCTATCTCGTAATTATGAGATCACAAGTTTGTTTCCCCGTTTCTAAATTTTTGCTATCTCATAATTATGAGATCACAAGTTTGTTTCCCCGTTTCTAAATTTTTGCTATCTCATAATTATGAGATCACATATTTGTTTCCCGTTTCTAAATTTTTGCTATCTCATTATTTGGAGATTACAAATTTGTTTCCCATTTCTAAATTTTCGCTATCTCGTAATTATGAGATAGCATATTTGTTTCCCGTTTCTATTTTTTGGCTATCTCATTATTATTAGATAAGAAGTTTGTTTCCCGTTTCTAAATTTTTGCTATCTCGTTATTTTGAGATAGCATATTTGTTTCCTGTTTCTATTTTTGGCTATCTCATTATTATGAGATAAGAAGTTTGTTTCTTGTTTCTAAATTTTTGCTATCTCATTATTTTGAGATAGCATATTTGTTTCCCGTTTCTATTTTTTGCTATCTCGTAATTATGAGATACAGCCCACATGTGTTGTCTATGATATCATCAGACATGGCCAAAGAAATGAAAAGAAGTACATGTAGAAGGATCTTGTAAGTATATCTTGCAGAATCTCAATAATAAATGACCATCAGTCTTTGTGTACATTGTGTTGGAGATTCGATTACAATGCTCAGTATACAAATGATTAAATTATGAAAATGCAGTTGAAATTTAATTGAACTGTCCCACGTTTACTTGTAATATATCAAGGCATTCAGGTTATTTTGTCCACAGTACCTATATACTATACTTTTATACAATGTTGCATGTTTAAAATGACAATTTAACATCCTGGTGGTATATTACTTCTGCCTTCCGGAAGTTATGTTATCACCACAGTTTTGTCCGTCTGTCTGCCTGTCTCTCCATCAGCAAGATTATGCAAAAACTAATGCCTGGATTTCATTCAAATTTTCACCCACTGACCGCATATGTCCAGGCAACAGCTGATTAGATTTTGGAGGAGCTGCCTCCACCATGCTCATTTTAAGGCCATCTTAAACTCAAGAAGCAGCATTTTTAGCTGCTTACTGAAAAACTAATGCATGGATTTCATTCAAAATTTCAGTTAACGTTTGTATATGTGTTGGTAGCAATTGATTACATTTTTCAGCTGGCACCACCACCCAGGACGACTTTCAGGCCACCTTAAAGTAAAAAATTGCTTTTTTGGAAGGTTTTTAAAAAGTAAAGCATGGATTTGTTCAAATTTTCAGGGAATGTCCACATATGTATGAGTAACAACTGATTAAATTTTAGAGGTGCCACTACCAGAAAGCTCCATTCTCGTCCATCTGTTTGCATGTGTGGCATAGGTCTGTGCTCCCAGAGTGCTTTTTTTTCTAGTTCCTATATGTGTCAACTGGTATGTAAGCTGCTTGTTTTGTATGTGATGTGTTATGAAACAAGACCACTGCCGCGGTATGTATCTCCCGCCGAGTACCGCAGGGGAAGAAATACTACATTGAAATTTTTCCCCTTTGCATAGGACACTGTTGTACCATCCTGCAGGTCGAAAATTCGCTTGAAATCGCTCTATCTGTTACGCTTTTCGAGATATTGACACTTTTCCATTTTCAGCAAAAATCCAAGATGGCCGCCGAAAGTGGCGAAAAATGAAATTTTTCCCCTTTGGACAGGACACTCTTGTATCACCCTGCGGGTCAAAAATTCGCTCGAAATCGCTCGATCTCTTACGGTTTTCGAGATATTGACACTTTTTCATTTTCCGCAAAAATCTAAGATGGCCGCCAAAAGTGGCGAAAATTGAAATTTTCACCCGTTGAACAGGCGACTCTTGTACCACCCTGCAGGTCAAAAATTTGCTCGAAATCGCTCTATCTCTTACGGTTTTCGAGATATTGACACTTTTTCATTTTCCGCAAAAATCTAAGATGGCCGCCAAAAGTGGCGAAAATTGAAATTTTCACCCTTTGCACAGGAGACTCTTGTACCACCCTGCAGGTCAAAAATTTGCTTGAAATCGCTCTATCTCTTACGGTTTTCGAGATATTGACACTTTTCTATTTTTCGTAATTATGAGATAGCATATTTGTCTCCCGTTTCTATTTTTTGGCTATCTCATTATTATTAGATAAGAATTAAGTTTGTTTCCCATTTCTAAATTTTTGCTATCTCGTAATTATGAGATCACAAGTTTGTTTCCCCGTTTCTAAATTTTTGCTATCTCATAATTATGAGATCACAAGTTTGTTTCCCCGTTTCTAAATTTTTGCTATCTCATAATTATGAGATCACATATTTGTTTCCCGTTTCTAAATTTTTGCTATCTCATTATTTGGAGATTACAAATTTGTTTCCCATTTCTAAATTTTCGCTATCTCGTAATTATGAGATAGCATATTTGTTTCCCGTTTCTATTTTTTGGCTATCTCATTATTATTAGATAAGAAGTTTGTTTCCCATTTCTAAATTTTTGCTATCTCGTTATTTTGAGATAGCAATTTTGTTTCCCGTTTCTAAATTTTTGCTATCTCGTTATTTTGAGATAGCATATTTGTTTCCTGTTTCTATTTTTGGCTATCTCATTATTATGAGATAAGAAGTTTGTTTCCTGTTTCTAAATTTTTGCTATCTCGTTATTTTGAGATAGCATATTTGTTTCCCGTTTCTATTTTTTGCACAGGAGACTCTTGTACCACCCTGCAGGTCAAAAATTTGCTCGAAATCGCTCTATCTCTTACGGTTTTCGAGATATTGACACTTTTCTATTTTCCGCAAAAATCCAAAATGGCCGCCAAAAGTGGCGAAAATTGATATTTTTCCCCTTTGCACAGGACACTCTTGTGCTACCCTGAAGGTCTAAATGCAATAGTTTTCAAGTTACAAGTGATTTCACTCATGATGGAAGTTAGTGAAAAATCCAAAAGTAGCTATTACTCACTTATCTATTGAGATAGACACCCAAGTTACTCACCATGTTGTTGCTGTGGGAAAAAGTAGGTGAATAACATATTTTAACAAAATGGTCTAAATACAATACTTTTCAAGTTATAATCGATTTAGTGCATGATTTCATTAATTTTAATGCATTAAAAATTATTTTAATAATTCATAAAAAAACTTTAGCATGTGAAATATCTCCAAAATGTAGGTGAATGAGTTATTTGAGAAATACTGGCTATCTGCAATACTTTTAGTGATAATAGGCAATTACTCATTTTGAGTAGGTGAGTAATTAGATATGGATCTGAAAATTCACTAATTGAAAGTTCTCCCAAAATATAGGTGAAGTGAGTTATTTGAAAAATACTGGCTATCCGCAATACTTTTAGAGATAATTCGCATTTACTCATTTTGAGTAGGTGAGTAATTACCTACAGGTTTGGAACTTCACCATGTGAAAGCTCTTCCAAAAGTAGATGAATGAGTTATTTGATAAAAATTGGGTACCCACAATACTTTTAGAGATAATTAGCATTTACTCATTTTGAGTAGGTGAGAAATTACCTACGGGTCTGAAACTTCACCATGTGAAAGCTCTTTCAAAAGTAGATGAATGAGTTATTTGAGAAAAATTGGCTATCTGCAATACTTTTAGAGATAATTCTCATTTACTCATTTTGAGTAGGTGAGTAATTAGCTATGGGTCTGAAACTTCACCATGTGACAGCTCTTCCAAAAGTAGATGAATGAGTTATTTGAGAAAAATTGACTATCTGCAATACTTTTAGAGATAATTCGCATTTACTCATTTTGAGTAGGTGAGTAATTAGCTACAGGTCTGAAACTTCACCAAGTGAAAGCTCTCCTAAAAGTACATGAATGAGTTATTTGAGAAAAATTGGCTATCTGCAATACTTTTAGAGATGATTCGCAGTTACTCATTTTGAGTAGGTGAGTTATTACCTATGGGTCTGAAACTTTGCCATGTGAAAGCTCTTCCAAAAGTAGATGAATGAGTTATTTGAAAAAAATTGGCTATCTGCAATACTTTTAGAGATAATTAGTATTTACTCATTTTGAGTGGGTGAGAAATTAGATACAGGTCTGAAACTTCACCAAGTGAAAGCTCTCCCAAAAGTAGATGAATGAGTTATTTGAGAAAAATTGGCTATCTCCTATACTTTTAGAGATAATTCGCATTTACTCATTTTGAGTAGGTGAGAAATTAGCTATGGGTCTGAAACTTCACCATGTGAAAGCTCTTCCAAAAGTAGATGAATGAGTTATTTGAGAAAAATTGGCTATCTGCAATACTTTTAGAGATAATTCGCATTTACTCATTTTGAGTAGGTGAGTAATTAGCTACGGGTGTGAAACTTCACCAAGTGAAAGCTCTCCCAAAAGTAGATGAATGAGTTATTTGAGAAAAATTGGCTATCTGCAATACTTTTAGAGATAATTCGCATTTACTCATTTTGAGTAGGTGAGTAATTAGCTACGGGTCTGAAACTTCACCAAGTGAAAGCTCTCCCAAAAGTAGGTGAATGAGTTATTTGAGAAAAATTGGCTCTCTGCAATACTTTTAGAGATTATTCGCATTTACTCATTTTGAGTAGGTGAGTAATTAGCTATGGGTCTGAAACTTCTCCATGTGAAAGCTCTTCCAAAAGTAGATGAATGAGTTATTTGAGAAAAATTGGCTATCTGCAATACTTTTAGAGATAATTCGCATTTACTCATTTTGAGTAGGCGAGTAATTAGCTATGGGTCTGAAACTTCACCATGTGAAAGCTCTTCCAAAAGTAAATGAATGAGTTATTCGAGAAAAATTGGCTATCTGCAATACTTTTAGAGATATTTAGCATTTACTCATTTTGAGTAGGTGAGAAATTAGCTACAGGTCTGACACTTCACCAAGTGAAAGCTCTCCCAAAAGTAGATGAATGAGTTATTTGAGAAAAATTGGCTATCTGCAATACTTTTAGAGAATTCGCATTTACTCATTTTGAGTAGGTGAGTAATTAGCTATGGGTCTGAAACTTCACCATGTGAAAGCTCTTCCAAAATAAATGAATGAGTTATTTGAGAAAAATTGGCTATATGCAATACTTTTAGACATAATTAGCATTTACTCATTTTGAGTAGGCGAGTAATTAGCTATGGGTCTGAAACTTCACCATGTGAAAGCTCTCCCAAAATAAATGAATGAGTTATTTGAGAAAAATTGGCTATCTGCAATACTTTTCGAGATATTTAGCATTTACTCATTTTGAGTAGGTGAGAAATTAGCTACAGGTCTGACACTTCACCAAGTGAAAACTCTCGCAAAAGTAGGTGAATGAGTTATTTGAGAAAAATTGGCTATCTGCAATACTTTTAGACATAATTAGCATTTAGTCATTTTGAGTAGGTGAGTAACTAGCTACGCGTCTGAAACTTAACCAAGTGAAAGCTCTCCCAAAAGTAGGTGAATGAGTTATTTGAGAAAAATTGGCTACCTGCAATACTTTTAGAGATAATTCGCATTTACTCATTTTGAGGAGGTGAGAAATTACCTACGGGTCTGAAACTTCACCATGTGAAAGCTCTTTCAAAAGTAGATGAATGAGTTATTTGAGAAAAATTGGCTATCTGCAATACTTTTAGAGATAATTCTCATTTACTCATTTTGAGTAGGTGAGTAATTAGCTATGGGTCTGAAACTTCACCATGTGACAGCTCTTCCAAAAGTAGATGAATGAGTTATTTGAGAAAAATTGACTATCTGCAATACTTTTAGAGATAATTCGCATTTACTCATTTTGAGTAGGTGAGTAATTAGCTACAGGTCTGAAACTTCACCAAGTGAAAGCTCTCCTAAAAGTACATGAATGAGTTATTTGAGAAAAATTGGCTATCTGCAATACTTTTAGAGATGATTCGCAGTTACTCATTTTGAGTAGGTGAGTTATTACCTATGGGTCTGAAACTTTGCCATGTGAAAGCTCTTCCAAAAGTAGATGAATGAGTTATTTGAAAAAAATTGGCTATCTGCAATACTTTTAGAGATAATTAGTATTTACTCATTTTGAGTGGGTGAGAAATTAGATACAGGTCTGAAACTTCACCAAGTGAAAGCTCTCCCAAAAGTAGATGAATGAGTTATTTGAGAAAAATTGGCTATCTCCTATACTTTTAGAGATAATTCGCATTTACTCATTTTGAGTAGGTGAGAAATTAGCTATGGGTCTGAAACTTCACCATGTGAAAGCTCTTCCAAAAGTAGATGAATGAGTTATTTGAGAAAAATTGGCTATCTGCAATACTTTTAGAGATAATTCGCATTTACTCATTTTGAGTAGGTGAGTAATTAGCTACGGGTGTGAAACTTCACCAAGTGAAAGCTCTCCCAAAAGTAGATGAATGAGTTATTTGAGAAAAATTGGCTATCTGCAATACTTTTAGAGATAATTCGCATTTACTCATTTTGAGTAGGTGAGTAATTAGCTACGGGTCTGAAACTTCACCAAGTGAAAGCTCTCCCAAAAGTAGGTGAATGAGTTATTTGAGAAAAATTGGCTCTCTGCAATACTTTTAGAGATTATTCGCATTTACTCATTTTGAGTAGGTGAGTAATTAGCTATGGGTCTGAAACTTCTCCATGTGAAAGCTCTTCCAAAAGTAGATGAATGAGTTATTTGAGAAAAATTGGCTATCTGCAATACTTTTAGAGATAATTCGCATTTACTCATTTTGAGTAGGCGAGTAATTAGCTATGGGTCTGAAACTTCACCATGTGAAAGCTCTTCCAAAAGTAAATGAATGAGTTATTCGAGAAAAATTGGCTATCTGCAATACTTTTAGAGATATTTAGCATTTACTCATTTTGAGTAGGTGAGAAATTAGCTACAGGTCTGACACTTCACCAAGTGAAAGCTCTCCCAAAAGTAGATGAATGAGTTATTTGAGAAAAATTGGCTATCTGCAATACTTTTAGAGAATTCGCATTTACTCATTTTGAGTAGGTGAGTAATTAGCTATGGGTCTGAAACTTCACCATGTGAAAGCTCTTCCAAAATAAATGAATGAGTTATTTGAGAAAAATTGGCTATATGCAATACTTTTAGACATAATTAGCATTTACTCATTTTGAGTAGGCGAGTAATTAGCTATGGGTCTGAAACTTCACCATGTGAAAGCTCTCCCAAAATAAATGAATGAGTTATTTGAGAAAAATTGGCTATCTGCAATAATTTTCGAGATATTTAGCATTTACTCATTTTGAGTAGGTGAGAAATTAGCTACAGGTCTGACACTTCACCAAGTGAAAACTCTCGCAAAAGTAGGTGAATGAGTTATTTGAGAAAAATTGGCTATCTGCAATACTTTTAGACATAATTAGCATTTAGTCATTTTGAGTAGGTGAGTAACTAGCTACGCGTCTGAAACTTAACCAAGTGAAAGCTCTCCCAAAAGTAGGTGAATGAGTTATTTGAGAAAAATTGGCTACCTGCAATACTTTTAGAGATAATTCGCATTTACTCATTTTGAGGAGGTGAGTAAGTAGGCCAAAGTTCACCAAACCATTTTCCCCTTAGCATAGGATACTCTAGTACTACCCTGTGGTTCAAAAATTTGCTCGAAATTTCTCTATCTCTTACAGTTTGAGAGATAATTCTGATTTTTCACATTTTCACTAAAAGTAGCAATAAAGTAGCCATTACTCACTTGTACATTGAGCAACAGTTGTGAAACTTAAATATGTTACAGTTCACAAAAAAGTAAATGAACAACATATTTGAGAGAAATTGTGTAGCTGCAATACTTTTGAAGATATAAGCCATTTACTCATTGACAGTTAAAAGTCATATAATTATATTAGGTAAAAGCGCTATTACTCACTCAAAAGTAGGCCAAAGTTCACCAAACCTTTCCCCCCTTAGCAATAGGATACTCTAGTACTACCCTGTGGGTCAAAAATTTGCTCGAAATTGCTCTATATGTTACGGTTTGAGAGATATTTCTGATTTTTCACATTTTCACTAAAAGTAGCAATAAAGTAGCCATTACTCACTTGTACATCGAGCAACAGTTGTGAAACTTAAATATGTTACAGTTCACAAAAAAGTACATGAACAACATATTTGAGAGAAATTGTGTAGCTGCAATACTTTTGAAGATTTAAGCCATTTACTCATTATGGTTATCATTAAAAATTGAAAAAGTAGCTATTACTCACTTAGCTATGGAGATACACTTCCAAATTACTGACCATGTTGTAGCTGTGGAGAAAGTAGCTGAACATCATATTGGAACAAAATTGTGTAGCTGCAATACTTTTGAAGATATAAGCCATTTACTCATTGATAGTTATAAGTCATATAATTATATTAGGTAAAAGCGCTATTACTCACTCAAAAGTAGGCCAAAGTTCACCAAACTTTTTCCCCCCTAGCAATAGGATACTCTAGTACTACCCTGTGGGTCAAAAATTTGCTCGAAATTGCTCTATATCTTACAGTTTGAGAGATATTTCTGATTTTTCACATTTTCACTAAAAGTAGCAATAAAGTAGCCATTACTCACTTGTACATTGAGCAACAGTTGTGAAACTTAAATATGTTACAGTTCACAAAAAAGTACATGAACAACATATTTGAGAGAAATTGTGTAGCTGCAATACTTTTGAAGATATAAGCAATTTACTCATTATGGTTATCATTAAAAATTGAAAAGTAGCTATTACTCACTTAGCTATAGAGATACACTTCCAAACCACTGGCCATGTTGTAGCAGTGGAGAAAGTAGCTGAACAACATATTGGAACAAAATTGTGTAGCTGCAATACTTTTGAAGATATAAGCCATTTACTCATTATGGTTATCATTAAAAACTGAAAAAGTAGCTATTACTCACTTAGCTACAGAGATACACTTCCAAACTACTGACCATGTTGTAGCAGAGGAGAAAGTAGCCGAACAACATATTGGAACAAAATTGTGTAGCTGCAATACTTTTGAAGATATAAGCCATTTACTCATTATGGTTATCATTAAAAATTGAAAAAGTAGCTATTACTCACTTAGCTATGGAGATACACTTGCAAACTACTGACCATGTTGTAGCTGTGGAGAAAGTAGCTGAACAACATATTGGAACAAAATTGTGTAGCTGCAATACTTATGAAGATATAAGCCATTTACTCATTATGGTTATAATTAAAAATTGACAAAGTAGCTATTACTCACTTAGCTATGGAGATACACTTCCAAACTACTGACCATGTTGTAGCTGTGGAGAAAGTAGCTGAACAACATATTAGAACAAAATACTGTAAATGCAATAGTTTCAGAGTTATAAGCCATATAATTATATTAGCTAAAATAGCTATTACTCACTCAAAAGTCGGCCAAAGTTCACCAAACCCCAAAAATATTCGCACGTACACACGCACATGGTGCAAATTATAATCTCCCTCCGGCGAGCTGGGTGGGAGATAAAAAGAATAAAAAAGACCTGCGGGCTCTTTGTTGGTTAGACTTTGACTTGACAGCCATTTTCCAACTTTGCATGCATGTTGGTGACACATCAGCCCTACAGCAACTGGCCAACTATCTGAATAGTTGGCATGAAGTTAATATTTGCACAATTTTTGAAGTAGACATGCTGAAACTCAGTATTCACAGAACATGCAGCCATCTCTAGATTTCTCATACAATTTGGAATTTGCTATGCAAATTTCAAGCTACAAATCTTTCCCCAAAATTAATTTCTCGATTTACTTCCATGTAAGCTCCTTACTTAACGGGGTATATAGTTCGATATAACTTCCTATATAATCAGTTTAATATAAGTTCTATACAACCTAATCAGCCAATGTTTTATGGAATTATGTCACATAAAAAGGCATGAAGTTATCGAAAATCATCTCAAGGAATGTATGTCTACTAAACCTGTAACCAATTATCATAGTTTTAGAAAGATAATGCTTCATAAAATTTGGGAGAATGAACACAAGAAACAGCAATTATAATATACACAAATCATTGCTATATTCAAAAGTTTAAGCCTTTCATAATCTATGCTAACTCCCCTAATTAAGCTCAAAAGATACAGCTTTAATCTGTACCAGACATTATATTGCATGTTTTAAAAATAGTCTCAGCAGGCAACAACCCCAGCCCACAGGTTTTAAAGCTCCAAAAATTGTGAGGCCAAGAAAACTAGCTTCTACAATTACAATGTTAGCTGATTTTTCTCATATTGATATGTCAAAAAGAAAATATGGTCAACAATGATAATAAAAATGACAGTAAAGCATTGTCCCAAAAGTCTTGTAAGCATTGTCATGGCAACAGCTGTTGTCAGATACCATGCAAAATGTAAGGAGCATTAAGTGTTAATGGGCCAAACACATCCTGAAAATTTGGTGAAAACCAATACATTGATTACGTCTGTACAACACCAAAAAGTGTTAATCCAAAAAAACCTTCAAAATGTTGTCATGGCAACAGTTGTTACCAGATACCGCTCCAAACCTAATCATCTTGAGGTATTCATGAGGCATACATATCTTAAAAAATTGATGAAAATCCATGCATGAGTTTAGTCTGTAGAACACCCGCAATGTTTATGTCATGGTAGAAAGTCCAATCTGGTAGAATTTGAAATTCTACCGGTAGAAAGTCCAATTGGAATTTCTACCAACATAAACTTGGTAGAAAATCCAATTGGAGTTTCTGTTTAATATTCTAATCTCAGAGATTTAGGTATTGCTCTGTGTACCAGACTGTAATCTTTGGAAAAACTCAAAGTCCAAAGAAAGTCCAATTAAAACACAAACAGGGGTCTTCTATCCATATAAATTTGTCATCTAAGCAAGATGCAACTTTTATAAATGAAGAAAATGTATATCAAAGAAAATATTTTACTGTAACACAGATTTGATATAGACATGACAGAAACAGAAATCTATTTCAAGAATTTTACAATCAGCATCAATTTCCATCACCATTTTTCAAGTGAAGTACAGTTTTAGCCAACTAAATTTTGATAGCAGTCACTTTCTACACCGCATTTAGTTGACCTATTAAGACCTATTAAGACTCAGCATTTTTTGTCACAACTGCCCAGTTGTTGGTCGCAGCATGTGAAGCTTGCAGTACTGTCTCCTCATCCAGATTATGAGCAGGTTTTTTATTATACCAAGTTCATTAGATTTCGGACCCCAGGGCGATACCCAAATCTCCTTGATTGGACTTTCTACCAGTAGAAAATCCAATTGGACTTTCTACCGGTAGAATTTAAAATTCTACCAGATTGGACTTTCTACCATGACATTTATACCCACCACCGTCGCCCAGAAGGCACAGATGACAACTACAACCCCACCTTATATAGACTAGGACTAAAAATATTTCACTTTGTGCAGCCCAAGTTCGAAATTGCTGTATGCATCATTTGGACCCAAGTTTGTGCAAGCAACAATGTAATATTTTCCAAAATGTTGATTACTTATTTATGTCTATTTTTTAATTTCAGTACCTAAGTATACTTCATGGGTCAATAAGCAAAAGATGCAAAATAGATGGAAAACAGGAGAGCCATTATTTCCTTTTACTTTCACCTTGGATTCAGCTATGATGAAATATTAATGCTCCTTGCACAAGAACATGGTATAAGAGTAAGTAAAACACATTTAAAGAGACTAATAAACTCTTACGGTCTATTTCGAAGAAAATTCCAAACAGATTTACTTGATGGGGCTCTTTTCATTGAGAATGAATTATCATCGTCTGGTGCACTGCATGGCTACAAATGGATGCATCTAAAATCCAGGCATTCAGGTCTGAATATTTCCAGGGAAGATGTTCGGATACTAATGTTGCTTTTGGATCCCCATGGTGTTGAACTTCGGAAGAAAAAGCAACTGAAGAGAAGAGCATATTATAGCAAAGGGCCTAACTATGCATGGCGCATAGATGGCTATGATAAACTTACTCCCTATGGCTTTTGCATCAATGGGTGAATAGATGGTTATTCAAGGAAAATAGTATGGCTTCAGTGTAAGAGCAGCAACAGAGATCCCCGTGTTATATCCAGGTACTATCTTGATACAGTTAAAACCATCGGTGGATGTCCAAAATTTGTTCGTGGAGATTATGGCACTGAAAATGCCCATGTTGCAGCAATGCAAAATCTCTTTCTCCCAGAGAGCTTTAAGTACAGCAAAAGCACATCAAATACAAGAATTGAGTGGCTATGGGGCTCATTGAGAAGGGAATGCATACACTTCTGGATAGAATCCTTTGGTAAATTTAGAGACGACAGCTATTTTACAGGGTCATATATTGATGTGAATTTGCTGCAATTTTGCTTTACAGATGTAATCAATGTAAGTTATTCACAGTTTTCCTTTAAAACCACTTTTTCTTTAAGTTATATTTATTGAATATTTAATATATCTGTATTATAGTAACTCTTTGCTATAGACATATTGCCTAGTCTTTTTTGTCAGTGATGAGTATTTCTAAAAACTATAAAGTCAATCTTGAAGTTTTGTTTTATATCCCATGCTACAACCCAGATAATATTGGGATAGGCCCTAAGCTTTTGCTCTTTTCTTGGACTCAAACCCACCAAAGAATGAAATTCTACCAAGACAGTTAATTTATTTTATAAACCAAACCTTAAATATATTCAACAACAAACATAATTGCATAGTGAATACAATAACCAAAGTTATATCTAGTAGATGTGCATATAGATATTAAACATACTTTTAGGGGTTTAAGATGAACAGGTGTTTTAAAAAAGTGGACAGAACCCAGCTTATAACTGTAATTGGAAATTAGACTAAAAATTAAAATCCAATTATATGTGTCTTTACATTGGTGTCGATGTGAAAAGATCAGAAACAAATCTTAGTCTCACAAAGAATATAAACAGAAAGAGATACCATTTTCCTTGAATGGTAGCATGGTACTCTCATTGTTCTGTATTATGTTCTTAGCATAGGCCCCAAGTAATTTTTTTTCATTATGTGCTGATTTACTGACAAAATTGAATTATTTATGTTTCATAGTTTTATTAAATTATCGACCATTTATCTGACTGTCTCTCTGTCCGTGACCAAGATCATGCAAAAAATACTGGTTTTCAAGAAATTATCACCACAAATGGGTCATCCTATAACTTAACATTAAAGTTTGACTGTGGTTGGCTTATTTGTAATAATAATTTAGTGGTTGGCTGATTTTCAATACTAATTGAGCTAATTTGAAGAAAACTGCTCTTACTCCTAAACTACTGCAGCTATAGCATGCAAACAAATTTTAAAACCCCTTTGTGGAGGTACCACTGTTGGAGTTCTTGTTTGCTATGTTTTTGTTTTTACATTGTTTTAGGAAGAACTGGAAAGCTTTGTGAAAACGTGGAACTCATGTAATTCATCATTGCAAGAACCAAAATGTTCCACATGGGTGGCCTTTAGTGCTATATACTCTACCTCGCTTGTTCGACGCTGAGGATTATTTGCAGAATGTTGATGATGATCTTGTAGAGGCTTGTGATAATGAAACACTAACATGTAGCAGTGTTTGCGATGAAGATATCTTTGAACTTTGCCAACTATATATGACTGAGTATGGATTACAGTTTGACTCCAATGTAAATAGACAGTTTGACTTGTACATAGAATTAAAGAGACTACTTCTAGACGATCTCAGTGAAGACAATGTGTAGCGTTTGTGTAGAGACAGATTATTAGGACAAAGAATTAAAGAGACTACTTCTAGAAGATCTCACTGAAGACAATGTGCAGCTTTCCTGTATAGACTACTGTTAAACAATCTGTAAGCATTGCTTTTTCTTGCAAAATGCAAAGAATTCCCAATATGTTTCTTAGCATAAACAGTCTATATACTTGCACATCATGACACTAAAATAATGCCAACATCTGTTTTCACAATACAGTTTTGAGGTGTTTCAAGCAATATACAATTTATTTCCTGAAACATGTGTTCAATTTTGGTAACCCTTCTGAGTAGGTTCTTATAAAGTATTTACAATAACACTACTAAAGGCATTATGGCTATGTCCCTCTGAGCATGACAGCATAAAGCACTCTGGTCTCAGTAGGCCTAACGTTGCTTTTTATGTCACCTGACTTATCAGACAGCTGGCCTAGTGCGATGGTTCTGCAGTGTAAGCTCATGTCTTCGTCGGCATGACAATCTTTGCCTTAGTAACTACAAGGCCCAGAGAAGAACAATTTATTGTAAAAGAAAACTTCAGAATAGCAGAATATAAATTCTGCAATGCATGCACTTCTGTCTGTTTATTCACCAGAGCTAGTAGAAGACAAGTACCCATACCCTAAGTGTGGAACTGTCAACACTTTCAATCTTTTTCAGTGACTAAGGGATTCAAATCAAATTTGGCATGTTTGTACAAGACCACTAATTTTGACAAACTGTTTTATTAATTGTAGCCTTAAAATATATGTCATTGTTATGTAAGGGTTTATTTCAGAATTTTTTATTGCTTGAGAAATTAGTCCACAAGAAAACAACAAGATGGATTCTGTCACCAAATCTTTGTGGATACCTGAGCTAGACAGCTTATTGTTTAAATTGGACAAGCTGACCAAAATACACCCCAGAATCATCTTTGGCTTTATACTAAAACCATCCATCATAAGTCTTGTAGCACAAAGACACCTCATTTCATCTACTCAAAATGAAACAGAAATAAATCTTTGAAAAACTTTTATTTCGTAAGCAGTGGAATTAAAATGTTTAACTATATCAGATTCTCTATGGGAAATGAACTGTCATTGATAAAATAAAAATGAAACATTAACACTAAAAAACACCATAAATTTAACTTCATAACAAAGCAATAGTCAAAATTGAAACAATAATTTCAAGTGTATGGTGTGCACACTGTGTAAGTAATAGTACATTAGAAAATAGTGCTCATGCCCTTCAAGTCGTGAGCACTACTTTATCTTGTGAACACCACTTTATCTTCTGAGCACAACTAATTTTTTATTGAGTACCCTGTATTTTGTTGTATCCTAAAATAAGATTTTAAAGGTCAAGTTCCCTACGACAAGTTATAAGGTCAAATTAAGGTCACACCATGATAATACACACCTATAGCCCCTAACCAATGTCCCTACCAAGTATCAACTTCCTACACCTTACGGTATCCGAGATATAGCCCTGACAAGATTTTATAGGTCAAGGTCACTATGGCAAAGTCAAAGGTCAAATCAAGGTCACACCATGATGCTACACACCTACACCCCCTAACCAATGTCTCTACCAAATATCAACTTCCTACACCTTACAGTTTCTGAGATATAGCCCGGACAAGATTTTATAGGTCAAGGTCACTACAGCAAGGTCAAAGGTCAAATCAAGGTCAGATCATGATGTTACACAACTACACCCCCTAACTAAAGTCCCTGCCAAGTATCAACTTCCTACACCTTATGGTTGAGGAGATATAGCCCGGACAAGATTTTCAAACTCAAGGTCACTACGGCAAGGTCAAATCAAGGTCAGACCATGACGTTGCACACCTACACCCCCCAACCAATGTCCCTGCCATGTATGAACTTCCTACACCTTACGGTTTCTGAGATACAGCCCGGACAATCTATTTCCCGCCGCCCGCCCGCCCGACCACCCGCCCGCTCGCCCATCCGGACACCATGGGCGAAAACAATACCCAGACAGCCCTTAAGGGCTGTGGGGTAATAAAAAATTGTTTTCATCAAAAAGTGAGCCATTTTGGTCAGTTTTCGTCAAAAACCCGTTTTCATCTTTTAGGGAGACCGGTACGAAACCTGTTAATACTTAGAAACCCTATTATCACCCTTTAATAGTACTATAAAAGATTAATTGGTTTACTTACAGTTGTTTAAGTATCTTAAGTGCTTGGGCGAGGAACAATTCCTGTGTCAGTACCAAGAACTCAATAATAATAAGGTAGTAATCACCTGAAATAGCTGGATATATTCCAAGTAAAATTATGTAGGCCAGTGGAGCTATAATTTCAACTGCTTCTTCATAGTTTAATCATGTATATACTAAACCTTTAAAACTAATCTCAAACACTATATAGATAAACACTGATGGCCATTTATTATGAAGATATTTCAAGATATACTTACAATATGTTTCTGCTTTCTTCACCTCTTTCCAAAATGGTGGTGCCTGCATGATGATGTCATAGAAAACACGTGTTGGCTGTAGTATCTCATAATTTCGAGATGGCCAAAATTTAGAAACGGGAAACAAATATGCTATCTCAAAATAACGAGATACTAACTCAAAATAACGAGATAGTAAAAAATAGAAACGGGAAACAAACTAGTGATCTCATAATAATGAGATAGCAAAAATTTATTTATTTATTTGGGGTTTTACGTCGCTTTCAACACTGTACAGGTCATATCACGACGAGTAGTTGGAAGGGCAGAGGAAACCAGTACATAGAGTTCGTTAGGGTTCTGTACTGTAAACTGCCGACCAACGGTAAGCAACTACCAGCTTTCCCACTTGAGGCCGTGCCGGGTATCGAACCCCGGCCTCAGAGGTGGGAGGCACGAGTGTTACCACTCTGCCACCGTGGCCCCAGTAAAAATTTAGAAACGGGAAACAAATATACCATCTCATAATAACGAGATAGCAAAAAATAGAAACAGGAAACAAACTTGTGATCTCATAATAATGAGATAGCAAAAATTTAGAAACAGGAAACAAATATGCTATCTTAAAATAACGAGATAGCCAAAAAATAGAAACGGGAAACAAACTTGTGATCTCATAATAATGAGATACTATCTCAAAATAATGAGGTAGTTAAAAAATAGAAACGGAAAACAAACTAGTGATCTCATAATAATGAGATAGCAAAAATTTAGAAACGGGAAACAAATATGCTATCTCAAAATATCGAGATACTAACTCAAAATAACAAGATAGTAAAAAAATAGAAACAAGAAACAAACTTCTACATTTTTTCTCAGAATTTATGTTACCATATCCTCAAACCTGACTCCCCAGAAATATTCCTAACCAACCAAACTAATCCCCACCTAATACATCTTTAATATTCACCCAAAGTACAAAAATGCTATCTAAAACGCTAACCCCCCAAGGACTAAAATTACTAAAAGCAGTAACTTAACTAAACCTAAAACAGAACATAGTTGTTTAGTTACCTTTCCATAGCTGACAAAGCTTTAAGGCTTAGTGGCAAGAACAGTGTGTTCAGTGAAAGCTCAGCCCAGAATGCGAGAAATGCAGCCCCTTATATACCCAAAAAGTGAACTACTCAAGTTTCTTGTGTCAGCACCTTTGACCCACATCCTTGAAACCAAAGACCAGTTCCCTCATTTGTCCATAAAAATAGATCCAAAATACCAGGATAGTAAACAAGGTCAAACATGGCTACCAAAACATGTGAGTTCCCCAAATATAAATAAAGACCAAATTCCCACAACATTCAAGGTTAGCATACAAATGCTAAATACCATTAAACAACAACCAAACCCCAAGAAACCCTTTAATTATAATAAAAACCCTTTATATCGCCCGTAATTCCCGTAAACTCCTGATATTCATCATAACTCAAAATACCACAATAACGGTCGTCGTTACATTACTTCATGATCTACTGTGATTCACTGTGATTAAACTTACTCAAGAATGTACAATTACCTAAAACCATAAAATTGTTAACAGTATAGACCAAAAATATATATACACTACGTACTGATTATTAAGTTTTCCATTGTTTTTTCTTAATACTTCCCACAAAGGTAAATATAATACAGCATGATAAGGAATGGTCCGTCCCTAATGTGTGCAATATGGCAAAAACTAGAGGATTAATTATTTAAAAAAGTGTTTTCAAGTGTATTTTTATCTAAAACTGCATTTTAGAAACATAACTATATAATGTAAGATATTTGAATATATTATTGCTAAAAAGTTGATTATATAAATTGAAGATTTAATAATAAAAAGTTCAGGTAAACCCTCATGTTTTGTCCTTACTTGTAGAACTGCTGCCGGAATGTAAATATGCAAAGAATTGGGTTGGCGTTTATGTTACGGGTGGCTTACGGGAGATATTTGATATTGTGCATTTAGGCCAAAGGTATTTAACTGTATGTTTGATGTGCAGTCAAAACCTTTTTAAACCCGTCAATACAATGATATATTGTAAAAATAAATTATGTTTTGTCAATAAAAAGAGGTGAGGACACGTTCTTTTATTTTATAAATGAAAGCCAGCATGAAATAATGTGTTCAAACAACAAATAATGTCATGCAAACAACATTGTATAACAGTAACTTAAATAAGCTTGGCCTTAAATATCATGGTGGAAATGAAGGACTTCTCCAGGAAATGGTTGGTTGTGAAAATTTGTCCTTTTACAGGTCATTTTACATTGTATAGACACATTGAGTGTTATAAATGATTGTACATATATTTCTTTAGATATATATTCACCAATTTTCAAAATATAAAATTTATAAATAGACTAAAAATGTGAAGGGAGACAATCTACATAACTCAGACCTCACTTGCTTATAAAACGTTAATTTTCACCGTAGTTCTGTCTAGACATGACACTTCACGCAACAATTTATGACGTCAGAAAGGTATTTTTAACGTTAGCGGAGGTAAGAAACGTAGTGCGCAACCTCTCTTGTACAGCACATTAATTTAAGTAGGAACTTCACCTGTCCTTTTTTCTTCACCCGTATCCGTATCCGTTATTGCCCGTATCCGTGATACCCTAGATCTTTTGGTACAAAACAGTGTCCTAGATGTCCGTGTCCGTGAAGAACGAATTTTTTCCTTCCTAATGACGGACACGGGTGAGTTCACTGTTTCATACCAAATGATCCAGGGTATCACGGGTACGGACAATAACGGACACGGATACGGGTGAAGAAAAAAGGACAGGTGAAGTTCCTACTTTAGTCAAGTTTCAGTTCACTATATTTTCCCATATAAATAGCAGATACCTATTTACAAGTATGCCGCTTTTGTAGTGTATCAAAGAAACTACTTTGACCTGAAACGCATCCACTTCAAACTTAACATATCTCTTGTGGAGATAAATGAACGTTCCTTGTCATTCAAACGTAGTACTAAAACCTCTCCAGTATTGAAAAGAAGTTTAGATGTTTAAAAGGCACATAGATCTAATATAAAATAATTCCCACGTGTGATAGATCTCTGTTACATTTGAAGTAGATACGTTTCCCACATTAGGGTTTAGTCATGCGACCATATAAAGCATGCTTTGTAAACAGGTCTGTGGTAATTATGTGGGAAATATTATTATTTGTTATCACATAATAATTGTGTTTAAGGGTTTCAGTGCTAAAACATGGCACGTACTTAGACTCTGTACTTTTTAGTAAAGACACAGACACTGATTGAAATGACGGACACAGGCAACTACAAGCGAAGTTCCTACTGTGTGTACAACATGTACAGAGTATTTAAACAGGGATTGTAATGCATTAAAATGCGTGTGACGTTGATATGTATGATAATGAACTAAATAAGGAATTCTCCATTGAAACCAAAAATAATACACTGTGGCTTCAGAACAGTCACTGACGGATCGGAAAACAATCATTTTCAGAACCGCCAATGGAAACGGCTGACAAATTATTTGCTTTAATTAAGACTGCTATAAACAAAAATGTCTTTCCCTTAATGTCTTTTATAGTAATATATATACAGTACATGTACTAGTTTAGTTTAAATAATTCTAATGGAAGGTGCGTTAAAACTCTGATTTTGTTATGTGAAATAATACATAAATTTTGAATTTGGTTGTCATTGGCAATGCTCATGAATTTCCGTACAATACTCCTATTTTATCCCCTAAAAGTATTTTGTAACAGACAGAAAGATTTTTAACATTTATTTAAAAAAATAGTAAAACATCATATATTTTAATTATCGATCTTTGTTTTAATCTATTTTCACTAACAGCAAGCTTTAATTCAACAGCCAATATAAGTATGCGTACGTAGGTTATAAAATACGTTTCCAAAATACCGGTATTTAAATATTGACGTGACGGTTCCACAGTCGTCAAACGCCCCCAGTACAATGCAGACTTCCGGGACCTCGGTCGAACGAGTATAAAATAAATAGACGAAATTTCAGTTATTTGGTTATAGAAAACAAAATACCTTAACTTTTGAAGGTATTTTCTGCTCTGTTAGTGTATTTATATGGGCTTATTATATGGCAGACAAAATTCGTTTTATAACGGCCATTAATCTTATGTACAAGAAGGAAATGTAGAAGAGTCTGAATACTTGTTCCATGTGTTCCCGAATACCAAATAATGAGGTCCTCATTCTCTTTGAATACCTGTCCAATAAGTAAAAATTTCTAACTTAATGTTACAGATCGCTCAAGCAAAAGTCTATTAAGCTATAAAAGCTGCCAGTTTTCACCAGAAACTAATATTTTGGTGGTTTGAATTTAAAATATGTATTGAATATGAATGCATGTACACATTAAAATAATGTAAAGTAAATTTCGCCAAAAAATCCATATCTTATGAAAAAGGTCATTTTCTTTTTCAAAAATTGCCAATAATACCTAGCAAGGAAATACCTTAGGTATGTATATTCGGCTAAATTGCTGAATTTCCCTCCCTGAAGTACATGAAAGTACTTCTGTCTTTAGTGAGAAGTAGTTCAAGCATGAGGGTTATATATCTATAGCAATTGTATATATATACAGCTGCATAATAATGGTAGGTCAGCAGGTCGGCACATGGTTAAAAAGTAAAGGTCGGCAGGTGGGCAAGTCAGCACATAAAAAATTTTTAAATTACACAATGAAAAAATTAAGGTTGGCAGGTCAGCAGCAGATAAACATGCAAACACATAATTAGGTCATCAAACTTACAATTGAAGAGAATGTCCATGGGTTCGATTCCCATAGCAGTATTGTCATGTCACTGCTCTTGGTAGATACATTCCTACTTCATTTACATTAACTTAAAAAAAAAAACACACAAACCCAGTACCCACAACAACATCTGAAATTAAACTAAACTTCCCGGTTCATATTTTTAATTATAAATTTTTATTCTAAAATCGGGTCATAACTAAAAATGTACCGAAATATAGGCTTTGAAAATATGAGACCATTACTGAACTAATTATATATTTTTCATGGCCAGTAAGTGCTTGCTATAGCCCCCACCCCCGCCCCAGAAAAAAAAATAACAAAGTTAATTAACAAAATAGTCATTTTTTGTCAAGTTAGCATTAATTATTAATTTTAATTATTATTGTTATTTTTAAGTATTATGAATTAAGTGTTTTTTCCATCAGAAAGTCTAGTATGTTCACAGAAATATGTATTTCAAACTCCAAAACAATACTGCAAATCACACTTAGTGCTAGTATTCGTAGAATGTTGAGCACACATTGAACTGGTATTCATACAGACTTTTTAAAAATTATATAATTCGAATTTAACAAAATATTTTAAAGTATGACTGTTTGTCCAATATACATTAATTAATTTATTGTATATTTCAGGCCTTGCCTTACTAAAACATTGTCCACACTTACAGTTATAGAATTTATTTGATTTTTTGTTATATGTGTCTTATACTCGTTTGTGTGAGTCCCCGGAAGCCCGCATTTTCTCGTAGTCGATTGACAACTGTGGGTTCTGAAACAAACAGACCTGTCCTTGCCGGTTCCGAAGACACTCTGTTATACACTATAATATTGAAACCAAAAAATTTTAAATAACAGGCAATACGTTGGATGTTACTTCTGTATGAGATGCCGTCAGTAGGATGTTTGGAACACAAACTGTGCCACCCTGGATGTTGGAGGTAAAATCCCAATTTTGACTGTGAATGTGCAATATTGGACTGTGAACTGATTATTCTCCAATATTGAAGTGTGATAACTGTACTGAAAATGTACATTGCGTTGCAATCTACTGTGGACATTGGGATTGGAAAATAAAGAATGGAGAACCTTTTGAAGAATGATATACAGGATAGCTTATTTACAAGTGGAGGTAAATTCTGTGTTTATTTTCAGTTTAAATCTTTACTGCTCAGCTACCCAAGTACCTACATGCAGTAGAGATTATTACTGATAAAGCTTGATGATAGGAGAGGGTTAGTGTTATCTGTTTTGTCTGTCTTTCTGTCTCTACACCTTCTAGACCGAGTTTCTGTCCTGTCGCCAATTGCTATTAATATTCTGATGGACACAATGGCGAGGGACAGAGTTCACATGTACCTGTTTTCTGTGTAAATCTTGAACTATGGGGAATTATTGTATTCACTTTCAAAACTCCTTGTTATTTCTATTACAGCTGTATCCAGTTTACAATACATATGCTATTAAATTAACGTTAAATTAAACTGCTTTTGGAAGCCAGGAATTTATTTTGTAGATAACTATGTTATGTTGAAGGTTTGCTTACATTTTGAAAATTGGTTGAAATATGTACATGCCAGTTTGATTGGCATAAAATATAAGTGAACAGCACATGTACATACCTTAAAGAAACCAAATAACACTTTATACTTGTGGTAATATGTGTACAAATATGCCATTCAAAATTTACACAGAAAACAAGTACATGTGAGCTCTGTCTCTCGCCATTGCGTACTGTCAGAAATATCAACAGCAATGCACGACGGGACAGAAACTCGGTCTATACACCTTCTTGCCCTCTTAACTCCAACACTAACAGATTAATTGACCTGAAATTTGGTGGTAGATACAGATTACTTTAAATTTGGTGAAATGCAAGTGAAAATGAAAGTGATGAGAGTTTTTGGTTAGTTTCAATTTTGCATATACACATCAAAATCTGCTTTTGTTGGTCACAAACCTACACCCTTGATGGTTGATCCAGCAGTATATATATATATATTTTTGCATCATGTCCGTACTAAACTTTGCCACCACTCACACATTGACGTGACTGCAGAATCTGCCACACGGAAGTAGAAAGATGGTAACTAGTATTCAAATAAGAAAATAATAGATTATGTAGTTGAGGTGATATAGTAGTTTTTTATTTAAACTATTTAGATTTAAAGGTCGACTAGTCGACAAAGTGGAGGTAAAATGGGAAAGTATATGTATTATTTTTACTAATTGATAGATGGTTCGACAAATACATTCATTGCTGCAGAGGTCTGCAAAGTCAACAACTTGATAGAAGAAACCATTTCAAGAACAACAGGTCAACAGTGTGACAAAAATGTGTAGTACATTACCTATCGCTGGAGAGGTCATCAAAGTCAACATTTTGATGAAAGCCTGAGAAGAATGAAAGGTTGACAGGTCGACAAAGTCGTCAATTATATAAAAGTAAAAGACTATCTCAGCCTTAACCTAAGCATAAACCATATCAATTTTGTCAACTTTGTGCACCTCTACAAAAGTAGACAAAATAAAAAAGAAATGGCCATACATGAGTTATTGGTAAAGAGGCTGACAAAGTCGACAATTGTACAGAAGGTTGACAGGTCAGCAAAGTTGACAAAATGATAAAATAAATGAGCTATGTAACAAATAAAATCTGTCGACTTTGTTGGCCTCTATAAAAGATTTTTTTTCTGTTTTGTCGACATCATCCATGCAGATTCAAAAAGTTAAAAGTAATGTGTTTACGATTCAATAAGTATGAATATAGTCATAGTTTTGAAGCATAATTAGCATATTTCTACTTCCGTCAGGGGGATTCTGCAGTTCAGCCAATTTTTTTTCCATGGTTTTACCCCTCAACATCTTATTTTTGAGATATCTTATGTTCAGTTCCCAGATTCACTGTCTATGGACGTGCATTTTACACATTATAATGAACAGTTTGGTGGTGGTCTCATTGAAAAGTATTAAATATTAAGAATTTGATAGACTTTTCAACATAGCCTTTTATTTCCCAGTAATTTTCAATTAGACAAATTTTTCCGTGGAATTTGCCCCTCAATATCTTACTTTTAAGATACTTTATGCAGTGTCCTGTTCAATTATATATAGACGATGATTGCATGCATAATATTGAACAATTTGGTGGCTATCCTATTAAAATTTATCCGATGTTAAGAATTATACAGGACTTTTAACATAACCTTGGTTTTTCCAGTGTTTTTAATGCGGGCGATTTTTTCCATGGATTTTGCCCTTGAATATCTTACTTTTATGATATTTTATGCAAAGTTTCCACTTAAGTTATCCATGGAGTTTTCTGTGGATTTTGCACCTCGGTATCTTATTTTTAACATATCTTATGTTAAGTTTCAAGCGTAGTCATCTAGAGACATGGATTCTACATGTAATTATGAACTATTTGCTTTTGTTTTATTAAAGTCAAGCAAATATTCAGCATTTTAACATAGTTTTTGATTTCCATGTACTTTTAAATTGGGCGATTTTTCCATGTATTTTGCCCCTCGATATCTTATTTTAAAGATAACTTATCATAAGTTTCCAGTTCAATCTCCTATAGCCTATAGGCAAGAAATATTTTATGGATGTTGCTTATCAGTATCTCATTAAAATTGAATTAGGAGATATTTAATAATAATAATAATAATAATAATAATAGTAGGATTTATATAGCGCAAAATTGATGCAAATCCTCTAATGCGCTTGAGTCCAAGAAGGGAGAGTCCAGGGACAGGCATGGGTCGACATCTAAAAAGCGCCCGCCAGGGTATAACTAAGGTGGGGGGTATGCCAGCCTAAACAAGTAGGTCTTTAGCTGGCTTCTGAAACCATCTATTGTTTGCTGAGATCTGACAGTCTGTGGCAGCTTGTTCCATTCGGCTGGTGCAGCTACTGCAAAGCCACGCCTTCCTATGTGCTTATTAGGGCGGGTTGAGGAGATAGATAGCCTGTTGCCACGAGTGAGACTGCTCGATCTTATTTGGGTGATTTTAGGCAAGTTCTAAGGTTTATTTAAGTGATTTTCTGTCTTGCCCAACAGAAATTCCAAACTTTAGAAACAACCAATCCCTGATGTTAATTCATTTAGATTAGCGTCGGGTCCCCTAGAACAACCCCCCTTTTGTTTTCTACTTACAGGCTAACAAAATAATTGTATCCACCGGAAGCATCCGATGGATACTTTGGTTTAGCATTCGCTACGCTGCCGCCGCAGGAAAACAACAGCAGCTAGGTTCACCAAATTTGCAGGATATCTTCATTGGGGGCTAAGCTTCTCTGGGAAGGAAAATAGCCTCATTCTGAAAAACAAGATGGCCGCCACGGGCATTTCTTTGAAAATAATCTACATTTTTCTACTGGCTGTTCCTCATAGGTAGTAGGTTGAATCTCTTCATAGGTGATATGTATGACACATATACATGTCCTCTACAACCTTGCACACATTTGACCTTGAAGCTCCTAACTCGAGGTCATCCATGGAGTGCCGAAGTAACCCACATAGCGGACTTTAAAAGTGCCTATATCTCCCTTATTATTGGTCCTAGAGGTTTGCAATGTGAAGCCAACCTATAGGAAATCATGTGCTGCGAATCTTCTGATGTGGTTGGATTTGACCTTGGACCCCTCCTTCAAGGTCAAACGAGGATAGCCAAACTTAAAGTGCTTATAACTCGCTTATTATCGATCCTAGAGGTTTGGGATGGTAAACCAACATACAGGAAATCATGTGCTGCGAATCTTCTGATGTGGTCAGATTTGACCTTGGACCCCTCCTTCAAGGTCAAATGAGGACAGCCAAGCTTAAAAGTGTTTATAACTTGCTTATTATTGGTCCTAGAGGTTTGGGATGTTAAATCAACATATAGGAAATCATGGGCTGGGAATCTTTTGGCGTGGTCGGATTTGACCTTGGGCCCCTCCTTCAAGGTCAAACGAGGACAGCCAAACTTAAAAGTGTTTATAACTCGCTTATTATTGGTCCTAGAGGTTTGGGATGGTAAACCAGCATATAGGAAATCATGGGCTGGGAATCTTCTGGTGTGGTCGGATTTGACCTTGGGCCCCTCCTTCAAGGTCAAACGAGGATAGCCAAAGGTAAAAGTGCCTATAACTCACTTATTTTTGGTCCTAGATGTTTGGGATGGTAAACTAACATATATGAAATCATCAGCTGGGAATCTTCTGGTGTGGTCGGATTTGACCTTGGGCCCCTCATTCAAGGTCAAACGAGGACAGCCAAACTTAAAAGTGCTTATAACTCGCTTATTATTGGTCCTAGATGTTTGGGATGGTAAACCAGCATATAGAAAACCATGGGCTGGGAATCTTCTGGTGTGGTCGGATTTGACCTTGGGCCCCTCCTTCAAGGTCAAATGAGGATAGCCAAAGGTAAAAGTGCTTATAACTCGCTTATTATTGGTCCTAGAGGTTTGGGATGGTAAACCAACCTATAGGAAATCATGGGCTAGGAATCTTCTGGTGTGGTCGGATTTGACCTTGGGCACCTCGTTCAAGATCAAATGAGGACAGCCAAACTTAAAAGTGCTTATAACTCACTTATTACTGGTCCTGGAGGTTTGGGATGGTAAACCAACCTATAGGAAATCATGGGCTGGGAATCTTCTGGCGTGGTTGGATTTGACCTTGGGCCCCTCCTTCGAGGTCAAACGAGGATAGCCAAACTTAAAAGTGCTTATAACTCGCTTAATATTGATCCCAGTGGTTTGCGATGGTAAACCAACATACAGGAAATCATTGGCAGGGAATCTTCTGGCATGGTCAGATTTGACCTTGGGCCCCTCTTTCAAGGTCAAATGAGGACAGCCAAACTTAAAAGTGCTTATAACTCGCTTATGATTGGTCCTAGAGGTTTGGCATGGTCAACCAACATATAGGAAATCATGGGCTGGGAATCTTCTGGTGTGGTCGGATTTGACCTTGGGCCCCTCCTTGAAGGTCAAATGAGGACAGCGAAACTTAAAAGTGCTTATAACTCGCTTATTATTGGTCCTAGATGTTTGGGATGGTAAACCAACATATAGGAAATCATGGGCTGGGAATCTTTTGGCGTGGTCGGATTTGACCTTGGGCCCCTCCTTGAAGGTCAAATGAGGACAGCCAAACTTAAAAGTGCTTATAACTTTCTTATTATTGGTCCTAGAGGTTTTGGTGCATTATCTTTACGGTGGATACAATTTGCATCGGTTTTCCGATGCGCTAGGTCTAGTTATTGTATCCCCGACGCGAAGCGGGGATACTATGGATTCATCATCGTTGTCGTCCGCGTCCGCGCCCTCGTCCGCGTCCGCAGAGATTTCTTGTTAGCGACCTACAGTCCATATTTCTTTCCGGATTTCTTTCATATTTGGCAGGTGACTTGATATGGTAGAGGACTCGCCATCCTATCTTTTTGGTA
Organism: Sabellastarte sp. h YS-2021; assembly: GCA_964017235.1. Taxonomy (NCBI): domain Eukaryota; kingdom Metazoa; phylum Annelida; class Polychaeta; order Sabellida; family Sabellidae; genus Sabellastarte; species Sabellastarte sp. h YS-2021. Next base: position 180,611,116 of record OZ024930.1, read on the forward strand.
GGCTTTATGTGTAAATTAGGCCTGTGGTAGACAAAAATGTCTAAAATGTGGAATATTGCTTGTTAGCGACCTACAGTCCACATTTCTTTCATATTTGGCCGGTGGCTTGGTATGCTAGAGGACTCGCCACCCTATCTTTTTGGTAGGCTTTATGTCTAAATTAGTCCTGTGGTAGACAAAAATGTCTAAAATGCATTAAAAGTCATGAAATCATGCACTAAATCACTTATAACTTGAAAAGTGTTGCATTTAGAGCATTTTGTTAAAATATGTTATTCAGATACTTTTTTCATAGCTACAACATGGTGAGTAACTTGGGTGTCTGTCTCAATAGCTAAGTGAGTAATAGCTACTTTTGGGCTTTTCAGTAACTTCCATCATGAGTAAAATCAATTGTAACTTGAAAACTATTGCATTTACAGAATTTTGTATAAATATGTTATTCAGCTACTTTTATGTCAGCTATAACATAGTAAAATTTCAGACCTGTAGCTCATGGCATAGCTGAGTAATAGCTACTTTTAGGTTATCACTGTTGAGTAAATTACTTATAACTTCAAAAGTATTTAGAGTATTTTGTTTCAATATGTTATTCACCTATTTCGGAGTCAGCTATAACATAGTGAAGTTCCAGACCTGTGGCTCATTGCATAGCTGAGTAATAGCTACTTTGAAGTTCACACTGTTGAGTAAATCAGTTGTAATTGGAAAAGTATTGCATTTACAGAAATTTGTGTAAATATGTTATTCAGCTACTTTTGGGTCAGCTATAACATAGTGAAATTACAGACCTGTAGCTCATGGCACAACTGAGCAATAGCTATTTTCAGGTACTGACTGTTGAGTAAATGACTTGTAACTTGAAAAATAGTGCATTTGGAGTATTTTGTTAAAATATGTTGTTCGCCTACTTTTGGGTCAGCTATAACGTCGTGAAATTACAGACTTATAGCTCATGGCATAGCTGAGCAATAGCTATTTTCAGGTTGTCACTATTGAGTAAATCAGTTGTAACTTGAAAACTATTGCATTTACAGTATTTTGCTTAAATATGTTGTTCACCTAATTTTGGGTCAGCTATAACATAGAAAAAATTCAGACATGTAGCTCATTGCATAGCTGAGTAATAGCTACTTTGACGTTATCACTGTTGAGTAAATCAGTTATAACGTGAAAACTATTACATTTACAGTATTTTGTTTAAATATGTTATTCACATAATTTTTGGTCAGCTATAACAGAGTGAAATTGCAGACTTCTATGTCATGGCATAGCTTACCAATATCTACTTTCAGGTTCTCACTGTTGAGTAAATCATTGTATCCACTGGATAGCCGCAGTGTGTAGAGAGATTTCACCATTACCGCTCTAACAAAAAAAAAATATTATAGCTAGCCTTCTCAAGTTTGCAAAGTATATTACAGGGTGCACCACAGTACTCTATTGGTAGGCTTTATGTCTAAATTAGGCCTGTGGCTAAATTACTTGCCTACTAAAAATGAGTAATTCTGCATTTTCTCTAAAAGTATTGCAGATAGCAAATTTTTCTTAAATAACTCATTCACCTACTTTTGGGAGAGCTTTCACATGCTGAAGTTCCAGACCTGTAGGTAATTACTCACCTACTCAAAATGAGTAAATGCGAATTATCTCTAAAAGTATTGCAGATAGCCAATTTTTGTCAAATAACTCCTTCACCTACTTTTGGGAGAGCTTTCACTTGGTGAAGTTTCAGACCCGTAGGTAATTACTCACCTACTCAAAATGAGTAAATGCAAATTATCTCTAAAAGTATTGCAGATAGCGAATTTTTGTCAAATAACTCCTTCACCTACTTTGGGAGAGCTTTCACTTGGTGAAGTTTCAGACCTGTAGGTAATTGCTCACCTACTCAAAATGAGTAAATGCAAATTATCTCTAAAAGTATTGCAGATAGCCAATTTTTGTCAAATAACTCCTTCACCTACTTTTGGGAGAGCTTTCACTTGGTGAAGTTTCAGACCCGTAGGTAATTACTCACCTACTGAAAATGAGTTAATGCAAATTATCTCTAAAAGTATTCCAGATAGCCAATTTTTGTCAAATAACTCCTTCACCTACTTTTGGGAGACCTTTCACTTGGTGAAGTTTCAGACCTGTAGCTAATTATTCACCTACCCAAAATGAGTAAATGCTAATTATCTATAAAAGTATTGCAGATATCCAATTTTTTATCAAATAACTCATTCATCTACTTTTGGGATAGCTTTCACATGGTGAAGTTCCAGACCCGTAGGTAATTACTCACCTACTGAAAATGAGTAAATTCGAATTATCTCTAAAAGTATTGTAGATAGCCAATTTTTCTCAAATAACTCATTCGCCTACTTTTGAGAGAGCTTTTACTTGGTGAAGTTTGAGACCCGTAGCTAATTATTCACCTACTCAAAATGAGTAAATGCGAATTATCTCTAAAAGTATTGCAGATAGCCAGTATTTCTCAAATAACTCATTAATATGAAAACAACTTATAGGAAGTCATGGGCTGCAAATCTTTTCATGTGGTCAGATTTGACCTTGGGCCCCTCCTGCTTATTATTGGTCCTAGAGGTTTGCAATGTGAAAAAGACTTATAGGAAATCATGGACTGCGAATCTTTTGATGTGGTCAGACTTCACCTTGGGCCCCTGCTACAGGGTCAAATAAGGGTAGCCAAACTTAAAAGTGCTTTCAGCTTGCTTATTAACGAAAAATGCTTTTTATCTTCTAAACTATGTTAGTTGGCCTTTGTCGGTGGATACATCCAGCATCTGGCCACAGATGCGTCCTTTTTCTAGTTTTTTATTGCATTGCGCAAACTCCCACGCAACTGCAAACTAACTTTGAGTTTAAGGTTGGGAAAATTTTTTTGGTATTTGGAAGATATTTCATGTGGTAATTGAGCATTTTTTTATATTGATATTCATCATGTACATATATCTACACCAAAAAGGTCTCTGTTGTAAGATTATAGTAAAACTTATGACTTTAAGGTTGCAACAGTTGTGTGTCACTAGCAGCTATGATGGAGTACAGACATGGTCAGTGCCATTGTCACACTTCCTTTCCAGACAGTATCTCCAAAATGACGTGATGGATTAAATTCAGATTTGGCATGTGGATGTAACTGGTCCTCAAGGTGTGCTCTAATTTAAGGTGACCTTAAACTCCCACTAGTAACATACTTATATTGATTTTAGGTTTTTCTGTTTCCAGAGGGTATCTCAAAAGTGGGTTGACGGATTCAATTCAAATTTGGCATGTGGTTGTAAATGATATTCAAGGTGTGTCCTGTTTTACGGTGACCTTAAACTCTCATGTAGTAAAGAATTATGTTGGGTTTAAGTTTTTTATTTTCCATAGAGTATACTGACAATAACTTAAGAAATTTCATTCAAATTTTGCATATATATTTAACTGTCAATAGATAAGTGTCATACATTAAGATGACCTTAAACTCTCTGTAATAATACATTTTCAGCGTCGTCGTCACACTTCCTTTCCAGACAATATCTCAAAAATTGTGTGATGGATTAAATTCAAATGTGGATGAAACTGGCCCTCAAGATGTGCCCTATTTTAAGGTGACCTTAAACTCCCACTAGTAACATACTTATATTGATTATAAGTTTTTATGTTTCCAGACAGTATCTCGAAAATGGGTTGACAGATTCAATTCAAATTTTTCATGTGGTTGTAACTGGTTTTCAAGGTGTGTCCTGTTTTAAGGTGACCTTTAACTTCCATGTATAAAAGAAATAGTTTGCCTGTATATGTAACTGGCTATAGATAAGTTTCATACATTAAGGTGACCTTAAACTCTCAGTAATAACAGAATTATATTGACTTTCAGTTTGGTAAGTTTGAACAGTATTTCAAATACTGTGCATAATTCCAGGCATGTTTAAGGCATGTTTCTTGGGCTTAAAAATCCTTTTTTGGGTTCTTTGCATTCCAAACCCCTGCATGGATTGGAGCTGATTAGTTTTTCAACAATACCTAGGAATAAGACTTAGTTATGGCAACACTTTTTTCTATTTCTTGGACTTAAAAATATTTTTATGCGTTCTCGCAAGTCTACAAATCACGCATTGTGCAGGTGTTCATGGCATCTGCTTGCAAACTTTGTGAAAATGTTACAATTCGAATGCAACAAAATATTTTAAAATGTGGTTGCTTGTCGAGCATTCCTTCATTAATTTATCATATATTTCAGGATATGCCACCCTTAATATGTCCTACTCTTACATTGCGTACAATTATGAAATTTAATTGATTTTTTATGTCAGCTGACATTATGTCATCACTCTGCGGTGTCTGCATACGCGTCCACGTGAACAACTTCTTCTCCAAAACCACAAGACCCAGAGACATGCTTTTTTTAAAGATTTAGGATGAAAAATAGTTCAAGACATGCAGATCTGTTCGTTCTTCTTTTCCCCAGAGCCATTACAAGAGAGGTACTGTAGTAAAGGGCTATTTGTAGTGGTGGAACGATTCGACGAAAACTCGATTTCCAAACTCGAGTCCGCATTTTAGCATCTACATCGATCCCTATAGGAAACGTCGGCGACGGAAAAAAGACCGAAACCACGGAAGATGTTTTGAGTGGACGATAATAGAAATACTAGTTACTGGCTACAATGAAGGAATAATGCACACTAACTGGCTACAAGGTACAGTCTCAGAAACGTCAGCGGTAACTAAAGTGGTTTTAAATGGGCGATAATCGGGAATTTATGCGATCGCGGTACTTCGTTTTTATGTTTAATGTATGTTTAAATAGCCATAACTTCCTTATTTCTTGTCCAATTTTTATAATTTTTTCACCATTGTGTTCAGTTTGATTAGCTGTATTCTGTCACACGAGGATATTTTATTGCGTTTATACTTCCTATCCAATGGACAATTGCTAATCCGGTCGGCGCAGACCGGCCCGCCAAACGCCAGAAAAAGACGTCCTGTGTTTCCACCGGCTGGCCGGTCCGTAGTACTGTGCACTCCCCAGATGGCGCCTCGTACTTCCTTCCTGTCTAGACAACCTGACGTCATAGCATCTTTTTCGTTTGGCGCGTGTATACTGTGCGAACGTGTTTTCAACAATCTCCAGATATTTTAAGGAAAAGTGTGCATTATGACGGATTTTATACCTTATTTGCAAATAATTTATTGTAAAAGTGTTACCTACATATCAAGCACGGATATACATCGAGAAATCTGCTGGAAACACTCCCTAGTTGACTCAATTTAGTGTTGATGATAGGGCAGTAATCTACGAGAAATATGAAGGCAGCGATTTTCTAGTTTCCTCCTAGATCGGGGAGCAGATCGACAATATTTAGAAATATAATGGATATACTACTTACAAGGTATTTTTATCCGTGTTTTTTGTTTGAATGTACCTGCTGTAACCTCCCAGCTACAATCACCATAGAAACGTCTTTTCTAGTACTACAGATAGAAATCACGGTAAATTTCAGTCTACGTAGTTTTGAACACTGTAAAGAAGGAATTCCCCCAGCAAGAGATGCATTCTTCAGAGCGCACTGGTACCGACTTCTCTGCTGTAAAGCATCAGTCACACCAGCCTAGTTCGAGTATTTAGTGTTTTTTCATCAGAAGCAAGAGGTGCATTCTTCAGATTTCTTCAGAGCGCACTGGTCCAGACATCTTTGCTGTAAAGCATTTGTCGACCGGCAAGCTCGTATTCAGCCGACCTCACCTAGTATTTACATAGAAGGAACTTCATCTTAATCACTCTCAGTCCCACCCTTGTGGACCCGGCACTTGTGTCGGTAGTAAGGGCAGTGGATGGCCAGGACACTGGTTTGAGTGCACAGCCGGCCGAGCATCCAACTTCAGACCGGCATCGACCAAGACTTTCATCTTCGTAGCACTGGTCCAGGTTTCTCTGTTTTTAAGCTTCAGCCGACCGGCCAGCTCAAAAGAATGCGACCTCTGACGTCATATCTAGTCAGCCAATCGCATGTCCTTCCAACCAATCACGAAGCAGGTCACGTGTTTCACCAACCAGGAAGGTCGGAAGTGCGTTCTTTCAGAACTCACATCTACTGTGATTCAAGTCCCTGCTTTGCAGACCCGACCTTGTTGTCGGTAGTGGGGCTTTGTGGACTGTAAAGTTGCTGGTAAGGCATCACACAAAGAACGCGAATACTGACGTCCTCTCCAGTTAGCCAATCGCGTGCCTTTCCGACCAAATCACGAAGCTGGTCACGTGTTTTCACTGACCAGGAAGGTCAGAACTGCGTTCTACACAACTTACGTCTACTGTGATACCAGTCCCTCTCTCATGGACCGGCCTTTGTTGTCGGTAGTGGGGTTTGTGGATTAACAGAATACTGCACATTTGCATGTTTAAGTATCACAAAAGAACGCGACTACTGACGAGCTCCAATCAGCCAATCGCGTGTCTTTCCGACCCGCAGGCTGGTCACGTGACACACCGAATACCAAGTGTTTCTAAAAATAGTTCACAAGGGCTTTCCCCGCAACTGTCAAATCTACAATTAGAAGTGCAATTAAAGAAATACTTTAATTAATGGAGGAAACCTATAGCAAGCTGAATTCAACACACAAGATAGTTGTAAAATTGTTTTGTAGCAACTGTTTAGTACTGGCTACAACTGGTTACAGAGTGTGCCGACTGGTGCAGGCTACACAGCCTTGTACACTTGCTTCAACAACTGGTTACAGAGTGTACCGGCTGGTACTGGCTACACAGCCTTGTACACTTGCTTCAACAACTGAGTACAGTGTACTGGCTGGTTCTGGCTACACAGCCTTGTACACTGGCTTCAACAACTGGTTACACAGTGTCCGGCTTGTACTGGCTACACAGCCTTGTACACTTGCTTCAACCTACCGGTTACAAAGTCTACTAACAGGGTGCTGGCTACACAGTCCTTACTGTACAGTGCTTCACCCCAACTAAAAAAAAAAAAAAAAAAAAAAAAAAAATTCGACCAGCAGCTGTGAAAATTCATTGGTGACCCCAGCCTGCCAGTTTTTTGCCGGTTACAGAAAATTACTGGTTACAGTAAAGTACCGGGTATGGAGTCCTGATACTGGACAGAGTTGCCGAAGGTAAATTTGGTTACACAGAATTCTTAGACCATTCAGTGGTCTTGGGGATATGACAGTGATATGACAGTGTCCCAAGCTGCCAGGCAACCTTCCCTTATCACACCTCTCAACAACCTGTTATCGGTGCTGGACTTGACTGGAGAGATAATAAATTTTGTCATCATGTCCGGCCAGGGGTCAGACATCTCACAAATGCTGCACCTTGCAGGCTGCTGGCCCGGGGCTAAGAGTCTATTAATGTGAAAAGTTGTGTCAGCCCCACCGGACCACAATATGAACAGAGAGACTGTTAACTTGGATCATTGTCACCAGACCGGACCAGTGTCCGGAGGGACAGAAAATGTTTGTCAGAATGCCAATTGTCCCAAATGTGGCGCACAATCTGCCTGTAGGGTCCAGACTAAGCCCTTCTTGGGAACTTAGGAAGCCTTGGGGGCTGGACCCTAGGTAGTACAATTGTTGCAGGAGGGATACCTACGTCCATATACCTATACAAGGACAATCCAGGAAATGCCTGAGATTTCACATCCAAGGTCGGGCATACCAGTTCAAGACCCTGGCATTAGGTTTCTCCACAGCGCCTTTGGAGTTCACCGTGATACCAAAGGAGGTGAAATTTGTGACCATACACAAGGATTTAAGAAGCCACCAGTACCTAGACGACTGGTTGGTGAGAGCCAGATCCCACCAGGCTTGTCTCCAACATACACAGGAACTAGTAAATAATGTGTCAGCAACTAGGTTGGCTGATGAACTTAGAGAAATCAGAGCTGGAGCCCAAACAAGACTTCAATTTTGTAGGCTACCAGCTCGACCTCAGGTCTGATCCGGTCCGACTGACCCCAGACCGGTGGCAGAACCTTCAAGAGAAAATACTGAAATTGCTATCCCTTCCGGCTTGCCCGGTCCGGGAATTCAGGTCCATGATAGGCTTACTAACAGCTACAGAAAAGCAAGTTCATGTAGGCCAACTTCATATGAGACTCATTCAGTGGCATCACAAACACAACTGGAGAGTCCCAGAATCACTGGGGAAGGTGATCCCAACCCCCAGTTCCTTGCACCCCCATTTACAATGATGGCTGAAGGAAGACAATGTACTTACAGTCCAACCATTACACCCAATAAAACATGCTCTGCAAATAATTACAGACGCATCAATAGAAGGGTGGGGCGCTCGCCTAGACGAGCACTTTGCAAGAGCAACCTGATCCCCTCTGGGAAGCAAGCTGCATATAAACTATCTAGAACTTAAAGCAGTCTTTCTGGCTTTAAAAGAGTTCTAAGACCTTTGTTCAACAAGATAGTACTTGTAGCAACCGACAACACCACCGTAGTGTAACACATGAAGGAAGGAGGCATGAGGTCGGGCCCACTTTGTGCCCTACTATGGAGAATTTTGACCTGGTGTACCAGGAAACAAGTGACTCTAAAGCACGACACATTCCAGGCCGGGCTATCCAGGCTAGGTCAGACCATCCAAACAGAGTGGTTTCTCCTTCCAGAGGTCTTCCACTAAATATGCAGCAGGTGGCACCGGCCCAAAATAGACTTATTTGCCACAAGGTTCAACAACAGGTTGCCTCTGTTTGTGTCACCGGTACCGGATCCCCTGGCCACAGCAGTGGATGCGCTCAGTCGGCCATGGTAGGATCTGAAAGCATACACCTTCCCACCATCAACCATATTGGGCAAAGTGGTGGAGAAGTTGCAAGACTCCCCATGCAAGAGAATCATTGTATCCCCGGACGAAAGTCTGGAAAACTTAGGATTCAGTACGGTCACGCCGCCGCCGCCGCCGCAGAGATTTCCTTTTGGACGCGATAACTTAAAAAATAATTTAGTTAGAACTTTCAAATTTGGTATGTGGGTAGATATAGGCAATGCCACGAACGCTATTGTTTTGTGACCTTGACCTTCAATCTCAAGGTCACTGGTGGTCACTTAAAGGTCAGATTTTGGCCATTTTTTCATTTTTTGGCCCAGTTCTCATATACAGAGAGTCAGATCATCCTATGGCTGGTATATATAATACATATATATATGTCCTCTTTAAGCATGCAGAAATTTGACCTTGAAGCTCTTCATTGAAGGTCATCCACTGACCGCCAAAGTACCTGACCGAGGGTCATTTTTGGCCTTTTTGGAGATATTTTCACACTTAACTCACATACAGAAAGTCAGATCATCCTATGCCTGGTATATATAATACATATATATGTCCTCTGTAAGCATGCAGAAATTTGACCTTGAAGCTCTTCCTTTAAGGTCATCCACTGACCGCCAAAGTACCTGACTGGTTTCCTCTGCCCTTACAACTACCCGTCGTGATATGACCTGTACAGTGTTGAAAGCGACGTTAAACCCCAAATAAACAATAAACCAAAGTACCTGACCGAGGGTCATTTTTGGCATATTTGGAGATATTTTCACACTTAATGCTGACTACATTGCATGGAAACTATTGAAAATGGCTTTGGAGGTTGAGTACATGATGGAGTACCCGCATGCAGGCTTACCGGTTACAGATCTTCATTTAAGGTCATCCACTGACCGCCAAAGTACCTGACCGAGGGTCATTTTTGGCCCTCTATTTGTTTGTTTGTTTGTGAACAAGATAACTCAAAAACTGACAGATGGATTTTGATGAAATTTTCAGGATATGTCCAAAATGGTAAAAGGAAGATATTATTAAATTTTGGGAGTGATCCGGATCACTGTCTGGATCTTCTGGATCCATGAAATTTAATTTAACAAGGAACAAGTGATTACATTTTTGGAGTGATCTGGATCACTGTCTGGATCATCTGGATCCAGGCTGCCAGATGTGTTTGTGTACAGTATAGCTCAAAAAGTCATGGGTGGATTTTGATGAAATTTTCAGGAAATGTCCTAAATGGGACAAGGAACAAGTGATTAGATTTTGGGAGTGATCTGGATCATCTGGATCCAGGCTACCAGATGTTTTGTGTACAACATAAATCAAAAACGTATGGACGGATTTTGATGAAATTTACAGGATATGTCTGAAAAAGTAAAAGGATGAAATGATTGGATTTTGGAAGTGATCCGGATCACTATATGGATCTTCTGGATCCATGAAATGTAATTTTTAAAGACAGATACCTCAAAAAGTTATGAATGGATTGTGATGACATTTTCAGCAAATGACCTAAATGGTGCAAGGAACAAGTGATTAGATTTTGAGAGTGATCTGGATCACTGTCTGGATCATCTGGTCCAGGCTGCCAGATGTTTTGTGTACAAGATAAATCAAAAACTTATGGACGGACTTTGATGAAATTTACAGGATATGTCTGAAAAGGTAAAAGGATGAAATGATTGAATTTTGGAAGTGATCCGGATCACTATATGGATCTTCTGGATCCATGAAATGTACTTTTTAAAGACAGATACCTCAAAAAGTTATGGATGGATTGTGATGACATTTTCAGCAAATGACCTAAATGGTGCGAGGAACAAGTGATTAGATTTTGGGAGTGATCTGGATCACTGTCTGGATCATCTGGATCCAGGCTGCCAGATGTGTTTGTGTACAATGTAGCTGAAAAACTTATGGACGGATTTTGATGAAATTTTCCGGATATGTCTGAAAAGGTAACAGGATGAAATGATTGAATTTTGGAAGTAATCTGGATCACTATATTGATGTTCTGTAACCATGAAATGTAATTTTTAAAGACAGATACCTCAAAAAGTTATGGATGGATTGTGATGACATTTTCAGCAAATGACCTAAATGGTACAAGGAACAAGTGATTACATTTTGGAGTGATCTGGATCATCTGGACCCAGGCTGCAACAGAATTTTAGGATGAATTTTGATGATATTTTTAGGATATGTTACAAATGGTAAAAGGAAGAAGTGGTAAAAGGAAGAAATGGTTCAATTTTGCGAGTGATCTGGACCACTGTCTGGATCTTCTGGATCCATGAAATATAATTTTTAAAGACAAATAGCTCAAAAAGTCATGGGTGGATTTTGATGAAATTTTCAGGAAATGTCCTAAATGGGACAAGGAACAAGTGATTAGATTTTGGGAGTGATCTGGATCACTGTCTGGATCATGTGGATCCAGGCTGCCAGATGTGTTTGTGTACAAGATAAATCAAAAACTTATGGACGGATTTTGATGAAAGTTTCAGGATATGTCTGAAAAGGTAAAAGGATGAAATGATTGAATTTTGGAAGTGATCCGGATCATTATATGGATCTTCTGGATCCATGAAATGTAATTTTTAAAGACAGATATAAGTGAAAGAACTAGTGATTAGCTTTTGGGAGTAATCTGGTACTATGGAGAATCCTGACCTGGTGCTACAGGAAACTGGCTCAAGACCGACATATTCACGCCTTAACTATGTCCAGTCCGGGGATACACTGCGTCGAGACGCAATCTCTAGTTCTGATTGCTCCGGGGTGGCCCAACATGCCTTGGTTTTGGGATCTAGTGGCCACGTCCAGCCAAATCCCACTGAGCCTGCTCAGTATGCCCAACCTGTTGACAGCCATTCAATCAGACTCCTCACAGAAATCTGACAAACCTTAAGGGCTCCTAGGGCCTCAGCAATCGAGGAGCAGGGCTTGTCTGAGGCAGTGGCAGCAAGAGTCGAGGCTCCTCAAAGGGGATCAATCAGATCAGGCTATGAGGCAAGTGGGCCATTGTTACAAGTGATGTATCATTCATCAGGTGGACTTCGGGGCCCTCCTGTAAAGTTAGTTGCTGACTTCCTTATGTACCTATTTCAGGACAGGAAGTTGCAGCCCAGCACCATTGATGGTTACAGGTCAGACATTGCTGATAGACTGGGAAATTCGCCCATCAATATCAGTAAGGATGAAAATCTCGCTCGTCTCCTGGATATTTTCCACTGAGACAGACCCAAAGGCCGGAAGGGAATCCCTTCCTGGAACCTCTCCCTGGTTTTTGCACCAGCTGACAAGGGTCATTTTGAACCAATTAAAGAGGCCTCCTTGAAGCATTTGACCTTCAAGACATTTTTCCTCTTGGCCATGGGATCGGGCAAGAGTAGAAGTGAGATACATGCTTGGCAAAACAGAAATATTAGACACCAGTCCGACTGGTCAAGGTGTCCCTGTACCCATCTCCCAGCTTTCTCTCCAAGAATCAGCTGGCCAAAGAGGGTCCAGACAGTGTGGCCCCAGGGGTATAACAGCCCTGGCCCCCAACTCTGGATAGATCCCTCAAGTCTGACTGGTCCCTCTGTCCAGTCAGAGCATTGCGCTACTATTTGGACAGGACCTCAGGCAGAATAAGGAGGTGGTTTTTGTCTCCTTTAAGAAAGGTTTTGACAAAGACATCTCACCTGCCACTATCTCCTCTTGGATCAGGCAGACTGTGATCCTATGTTATGAGCTCTCTGACCAGGAGGCCCACACTTTACATCAGGTTAAAGCCCATGATGTCAGGGCCTTTGATGCTTCTAAGGTCTTCCAGTCGGAAGTTTCCTTGGATACAGTCTTGTCAGCCTGCCTCTGAAGTCACATAATACCTTCACATAGTTCTAATTGAAGGGCGGGGCTTTGGGCTGATTCAGAGCTTTACCAATTGGGCTTGGTAGTGGCTGCTCAGCAGATCCACTAGTGGCCCTTAAATTGAGGAGATTTGTATATATGTATAAACGGTTTCTTCATGTACATAAGAATTAAATGTGGCGTGCTTCCTTCGGGAGGTTTATTTGCATTCTGGGACTGAACTCATCCCTCTCTTCCCCTACCTCAGAGCAGGTCTGCAAAAGGGGGGGGGCAACGGCGGTATAGCCCCGGGTAACCGGCTGCTGGCAACCGACCATGGCCTTACAGGGTTTCCTGACCTTAAGGTCAACCCAGGCCTGGGCCTATAGGTCTCCTGACGAAGTCAGCCTAGACCGTAGGTTAAAATTTGTTATTACTTGTGAGTTCACATAAGTCCCTAGTAACTTACCCGCCGGCCGAGCGGTAGTTATTCAGCAATTGTCCATTGGATAGGAAGTATTAATGCAATAAAATTGCAAATTTAATAAGTAAATTAAATTTTTATAAGTTAATACCCTATCCAATGGACAATTGCAATGACAATATTTGTCACTATTTAGAAGTTTACATGTTAATTATCATCTATGAAACTTAACTGCAAGTAGTGAAACTTCTTGACAATTAAAGTGACAGAACTTACAACCATTTTATTCCAGAAAATAACTATTATTATAATATATATTATAATAACTATTTTCGTAAATGGATTAAAGATAGCATAGAACCACAGTACAACATATATATCATTAAAATATCAGGAAAGATTGATAGATTTATAAATTACCGACAGTTATTTCTACTGGAAACCAAGATCAATATTTGTAAATCCGTCACTGACAGTAGTCCAGACCGTATTTTTTATGGAAGGATTTTGTAAAATTCCCTGTATGACTCAAAAATCAATTCGACTCGATTAATCATCTCTGGACTTTTCCGATTAATCGATTCGGATTTTCAAGTCCGATTCCCACCACTAGCTATTTGGGGGTAGTGTCGCAAGTTAAGCCAGTCACTACCAGCGGTGACAAGCAGCAGAGAGTTGTGAACTGCATTTATTGCATCTTATAATACATGTAGTCATTCAGAACACCATAAGTGTTTTCAACACTGTCATAAATTGTAGACTCTTTTCTTATTTCCAACTAATTGTTTTTTCTGCAATTGCAGGAGCTTAAATACAGCTAAGACACACTATTCTTCTATTTTCTGGAAACGAAACTAAATAACTGTACTATGAATAGCCTGGGCTAAGACCTACTTTCAAAATCCTAACTTATATTATACTGACCTAGATCTGTTTACACTTGAATTCATTATATTTTTCTATATATCTAAAAGACAGTGAAATCTATAGAAATTACTCTTATGAAATGATTACTCTCACTTCTGAACACAAGAATTACATACCGATAACAGATAATAAACTATTTAAAGATGTGAGTATGTTAATATAAAACTTAGAGCCATAGCTAAGACTATATGGTAAGATAAGGAAGCAAGCTCTGCCTGTTGGACTTATGATATTCCAGATGTTGTTTTGAGCTGGTCTGCAAAAACTTTGTTTACCTGAATTCTATATCTTTAGTAATAAGCAATAACAGGTAAGTCAGCTGTCTGACCGCTTGGTGAACTTTCCTCTAAACTTCTGACCTTTTGTTAACTTTAAACAACTCTTGATTTGCACAACAATTTGTATGTAAGAATATCTAAAATACTCAAGTTTGATTGCGTTAATACATCCTATCCAATGGACAATTGCTAATCCGGTCGGCGCAGACCGGCCCGCCAAACGCCAGAAAAAGATGTCCTGTGTTTCCACCGGCTGGCCGGTCCCAGTACTGTGCATTCGCTAGCTGGCGCATGGTATTTACTTCCTGTCTAGACAGCATGACGTCGTAGCATCTTTTTCATTTGGCGCGTGTACTGTGCGGACGTGTTTTCAACAATCTCCAGATATTTTAAGGAAAAGTGTGCATTATGATGGATTTTTCACCTGCAAATATTTTAGTTTAAAAGTGTTATCTACATCTCAAGCACGGATATACATTATTAAATCTGCTGGAAACGCTCCCTAGCTGACTCAATTTAGTGTTGATGAGTCACGACGCAAAATATAAAGGCAGCCATTTTCCTAGTTTCCTCCCATTCAACCTTTGTGTTGTTAGGGGCAGATCGACAATATTGAGGAATTATGGATATACTACTTACAGGTATTTTTATCCGTGTCTTTTGTTTGAGGCTACAGTCACCATAGAAACGTCTTTTCTAGTACTACCAATAGAAATCATGGAAAATCATAGAACTTCAATCTACGTAGTTTTGAACACTGTAAATAGAAGGAATTCCCCAAGCAAGAGATGCATTCTTCAGATTCTTCAGAGCGCACTGGTACCGACTTCTCTGCTGTAAAGCATCAGTCACACCAGCCTAGCTCGAGTATTTAGTGTTTTCATCAGAACTTCATATCTACGACATAGAAGGAATTTCACTCTCAGTCCCACCCTTGTGGACCCGGCACGTGTGTCGGTAATAAGGGCAGTGGATGGCCAGGACACTGGTTTGAGTGCACAGCTGGCTGAGAAGAACCGACTTCACAATAGAAGGTGATATCAGTCCCTCCCTTGCAGACCCGTCGATAGTTGGGGTTGTGGATGGCCAGTTCACTGGTTTTATCATGAAAGAAGGAAGGAATTTCATCTACCCATCTACAGAGCGCACCGGTCCAGGCTTCTCTGCTTTAAAAGCATCAGCCGGCCGGCCAGCTAAAAGAACGCTACCTCTGACGTCATATCCAGCCAGCCAATCGCGTGTCCTTCCTACCAAATCCCGAAGCTGGTCACGTGTTTTCATCGACCAGAAAGGTCGGAACTGCGTTCTTCACAACTTACGTCTACTGTGATACCAGTCCCTCTCTCACGGACCGACCTTCGTTGTCGGTAGTGGGGTTTGTGGATGAGCAGAATACTGCGCATTTGCATGTTTAAGTATCACAAAAGAACGTGACAACTGACGAGCTTCAATCAGCCAATTGCATGTCTTTCCGACCAGCAAGCGGGTCACGTGACACACCGAACAACAAGTGCTTCTAAAAATAGCTCACAAGGGCTTTCCCAGTAACTGTCAAATCTACAAGTAAGACGTGGGATTAAAGAAATACTTTAATTAATGGAGGAAACCTACAGCAAGCTGAATTCAACACAAAGATAGTTGTAAAATTGCTTTTGCAACTATTTACAGAGTGTACTGACTGGTACTTGCTACACAGCCTTGTACACTTGCTTCAACAACTGGTTACAGAGTTCACCGACCAGGTATCAGCTACACAGCCTTGGTACAGCTTACCCGACCCCAACTGGTTACAGAGTTATCCGACCCAGTCCATTCAACTCTGTGTTGATTCTGGGGCAGGTAGACAGCAAGTATCTACAAATATGGCTTCAACTGACTGGTTACAGAGTCTTCAAATCCCCAGACCAGTTTACCGGCTATACAGCCTTATTTTCACCAAAAGTGATCACCTCAACCACTGGTTACAGAGCCTGCCGACAAGGTACCGGGTATACAACCTTGCTTCACCAAAACCGGTTACAGAGTCTACCAGTTTTCCGGTTACAGAGAATTACTGGTTACAGGAAATTACCGGTTACAGAGACCTGGTACCTGACAGAGTTGCCCAAGGTCAGTTTGGTTACAGAAAATTCTTAGACCAATCAGTGGTCTTGATATGGCAATTTCCAAGCTACTATCAGGCAACCTTGCCTTATCACACCTCTTACCAGCCTGTAATTGGTTCTGGACTTGACTGGAAAAATAGGAAAGGTAGTGTACAGTCAAACAAGTTTTCATCACGTCTTGCAGGCAGCTGGTCTGGGGCAAAGAATGTAAAGGTGAAAAGTTGACCGGACCACAACAAGAACAGAGAGACTGTTAACTTGGATCATTGTCACCAGACCGGACTAGTGTCCGGAGGGACCGGAAATGTTTGTCAGACTTCCAAATGTCCCAAATGTAGAACGCAATCTGCCTGTAGGATCTAGACTAAATCCTTTTTGGGAACCTTGGAAGCCTTGGGGGCTGTACCCAAGACCAACTTACAAGGTCTCCAAAAATCCATCAGCTAATGGACAAGATGCAGTCAAGCCAGTTCAAAATCTCTGGGCTTCTTCAGCTGACCTTTCTTGGTTCCAAAATTACACAGCCGATGGAGACCTATTTTAGGTCTGGACAAACCAAGCCTTTCTGAGACCAAGGGGAGTGGGTTACCTCAGTAGATTTCAAGGACTCCCACTTCCATATTCCTATACAGGAACAATCCAGGAAATACCTGAGATTTCACATCCAAGGTCGGGCATACCAATTCAAGGCCCTGCCATTCGGTCTGTCCACAGCACCCTTGGAGTTCACCGTGATACCAAAGGAGGTGAAATTGATGGCCATACACAAAAATTTAAGAAGCCACCAGTACCTAGACGACTGGTTGGTGAGAGCCAGATCCCACCAGGCTTGTCTCCAACATACACAGGAACTAGTAAAGAATGTGTCAGCAACTGGGTTGGCTGATGAACTTAGAGAAGTCAGAGCTGGAGCCCAAACAAGACTTCGATTTTGTAGGCTACCAGTTTGACCTCAGGTCTGATCGGTTCCGACTGACTCTGGACCGGTGGCAGAACCTTCAAGAGCAGTGTTCATTCTAGAGTTGGAGCTACTTGAGTCAAATGACTCCTTTGCTAAATTTTGGTGGGACATTTAGTAAATGCGATGAGTCAAATGACAAAAATTAACCTTACATTTGAGCAAATTGACTTAAATAGGAGAGAAGAAAAATTGTTTCAATAAATATGGACCAACCCTGCACTACCTAAAACTAGAAAAAAATTAACTCACCTTGACATAGGTTCACTCAGGGAGTTGTTTTTATTTCATACAAAAAACTCCATTATTTATGTAAATGGATATAAATTCGCCACTTTTTGAAAAAAACCTGATTTTAATGCATTAACATACCATGTAAAATTTAAGTTAAATTATTATTTAACATCTTTTCCAGCTGAAAATTGTTTTTTAACATAGATGCAACTTTTCAAAAGTTTGTCCCACAGTAGTTTAAAATGTTTGTTGTTGTTCTTGTTAACAATTGTCTTTGAAGTCACTTGTAAGAGTGCATTATGTAAAAATGTACTGTAAAAAGAAAAAAATATTAAAAACTGGATAATAAAATCTTGTTGTGCAATAGATATTTATTTCTATATATATTTAACAAAACTATGAAAAAAGTGGCAAATTTACATCCACTGGTGAGTTTAAATCACTTACTATAAACGTGTTTTCCATTGATAAATACAGAATTTTTGTTAAACGAAGTATGATTGGACAGTGCCGTTTCCGCTCGACCAATCAAATTAAGGCATTTAAAAGCACGGAAACATGGAGGAATTGGGTTAAAAAGACAATATATGTGTCTTTTTACTTGATTTCTAAACAAACTTCGTCTAATTTCTCCAATATTTACAGCGAAAACGCGGGCGATAATGCAAGATCGTTACGTCACCGCGACTCGGGACCATAACGTGTACGCGTCTTTTCGCCCCAGTATAGCGACAAAAGCAGGGAAACGCGTAGTAAAATGAACTCTGCAAGAGACTATGCTAAAACGGCTATCCCCACCGGCTTGCCCGGTCCGGGAGTTCATGTCCTTGATAGGTTACTAACAGCTACAGAAAAGCTAGTTCATCTAGGCCGACTTCATGTGACACCCATACAGTGGCATCTCAAAAACAACTGGAGGGTACCAGAATCACTAGAAAAGGTCATTCCAATACCCAGGTCCCTGCAACCCCATTTACAATGGTGGCTGAAGGAAGACAATGTACTTACAGGCCAACCATTACACCCAATAAAACATGCTCTGCAAATATTTACAGACGCATCAATAGAAGGGTGGGGCACTCACTTAAACGAGCACACTGCAGGAGGAACCGGGTCCCTTCCGGGAAGCAAGCTGCATATAAACTATCTAGAACTTAAAGCAGTCTTTCTGGCTTTGAAAGAGTTCCAAGACCTTTGCTCAAACAAGATAGTACTTGTAGAAACCGACAACACCACAGTAGTGTCATACATAAACAAGGAAGGAGGCATGAGGTTGGGCCCTCTTGTGCCGTACTATGGAGAATCTTGACCTGGTGTACCAGGAAACAAGTGACTCTAAGGCCGACACATTCCAGGCCGGCTGAACGTGGTAGCAGACAAGCTATCCAGGCTAGGCCAGACCATCCAAACAGAGTGGTTTCTCCTTCCAGAGGTCTTCCACTAAATATGCAGCAGGTGGCACCGGCCCAAAATAGACTTAATTGCCATGAGGTTCAACAAGTTGCCTCTGTTTGTGTCACCGGTACCGGATCCCCTGGCCACAGCAGTGGATGCGCTCAGTCGGCCATGGTAGGATCTGGAAGCATACACCTTCCCACCATCCACCATATTGGGCAAAGTGGTGGAGGAGTTGCAGGACTCTCCGTGCAAGAGAATCATTCTGATTGCTCCGGGGTGGCCCAACATGCCTTGGTTTTGGGATCTAGTGGCCATGTCCAGCCAAATCCCACTGAGCCTGCCCAATCTGCCCAACCTGTTGACAGCCATTCAATCAGATCCCTTACAGAAATCTGACAAATCTGAATCTTCATGCATGGCTCCTAGAGCCTCAGCAATCGAGGAGCGGGGCTTGTCTGAGGCAGTGGCAGCGAGAATTGAGGCTCCTCAAAGGGTATCAATCAGATCAGTCTATGAGGCAAGTGAGCCTTTTTACAAAGTGATGTATCACTCCTCAGGTGGACTTCGGGGTCCCCCCGGTAAAGTCAGTTTGTGACTTCCTTATGTACCTGTTTCAGGACAGGAAGTTGCAGCCCAATACCATTGATGGTTACAGGTCAGCCATTGCTGATAGACTGGGAAATTCACCCATCAATATCAGTAAGGATGAAAATCTCACTCGTCTCCTGGATAGTTTCCACTGAGACAGATCCAAAGGCCGGAAGGGAATCCCCTCCTGGAACCTCTCCCTGGTTTTTGCACCAGCTGACAAGGTTCATTTTGAATCAATTAAAGAGGCCTCCTTGAAGCATTGACCTTCAAGACATTTTTCCGCTTGGCCCTGGGGTCGGGCAAGTGTAGAAGTGAGATACATGCTTGGCAAAACAGAAATATTAGACACCAATCAGACTGGTCAAAGGTGTCCCTGTACCCATCACCTAGCTTTCTTTCCAAGAATCAGGTGGCCAAAGAGGGTCCAGACAGTGTGGCCCCAGGGGTTATAACAGCCCTGGTCCCAACTCTAGATAGATCCCTCGAGTCTGACAGGTCCCTCTGTCCGGTCAGAGCATTGCGCTACTATGTTGACAGGACCTCCGATCTCAGGCAGAATAAGGAGGTGGTTTTTGTCTCCTTTAAGAAAGGTTTCAACAAAGACATCTCACCTTCCACTATCTCCTCTTGAATCAAGCAGACTGAGATCCTATGTTATGAGCTCTCCGACCAGGAGGCCCACACTTTACATCAGGTTAAAGCCCATGATGTCAGGGCCTTTTGCTGCTTCTAAGGTCTTCCCGTCGGGAGTCTCCTTAGATCCAATCTTGTCAGCCTGCCATTGAAATCACATAATACCTTCACACAGTTCTATCTGAAGAGTGTGGCTTGGGCTGACTCAGAGCTTTACCAATTGGGCTCGGTAGTGGCTGCTCAGCAGATCCACAAGGGGCCCTTAGATTGAGGAGATTTGTATATGTGTATAAACAGTTCTTATGTACATAAGAATTAAGTGTGGCGTGCTTCCTTCGGGAGGTTTATTTGCACTCTGGGACTGAACTCATCCCTCTCTTCCCCTACCTCAGAGCAGGTCTGCAAAAAGGGGGGGCGACGGCAGTATAGCCCCGGGTAACCAGCTGCTGGCAACCACCGTGGCCTTGCAGGGTTTCCAGACCATAAGGTCAACCCAGGCCTGGGCCTATAGGTCTCCTGACGTAGTCAGCCTAGACCGCAGGTTAAAATTTGCTATTTCTTGTGAGTTCACATAAGTCCCTAGTAACTTACCCGCCGACCAAGCGGTAGTTATTCAGCAATTGTCCATTGGATAGGATGTATTAACGCAATAAAATTACAAATTTAATAAGTAAATTAAATTTTTATAAGTTAATACCCTATCCAATGGACACACAAGACCCTCCCACCGACCCCGCTATCAGCTTACTAGGGGTCTAATAGGTTTAGACAATGAAAAAGATGCTGACGTCATGTTGTCTAGACAGGAAGTAAATACCATGCGCCACCTGGCGAATGTACAGTACTGGGACCGGCCAGCTGGTGGAAACACAGGATGTCTTTTTATGGCGTTTGGCGGGCCGGTCTGCACCGACCGGATTAGCAATTGTCCATTGGATAGGGTATTAACTTCTAAAAATTTAATTTACTTATTAAATTTGCAATTTTATAAGAATTACTGGGGGCCACGGTGGCAGAGTGGTAACACTCTCGCCTCCCACCTCTGAGGCCGGGGTTCGATCCCCATCATGGCCTCAAGTGGGAAAGCTGGTAGTTGCTTGCCGTTGGTCGGCAGTTTACAGTACAGAACCCTAACGAACTGTATGTACAGGTTTCCTCTGCCCTTCCAACTACCCATCGTGATATGACCTGTACAGTGTTGAAAGCGACGT
Source organism: Sabellastarte sp. h YS-2021 (assembly GCA_964017235.1). NCBI lineage: Eukaryota > Metazoa > Annelida > Polychaeta > Sabellida > Sabellidae > Sabellastarte > Sabellastarte sp. h YS-2021. The sequence goes on from OZ024930.1 coordinate 180,632,494, forward strand.
AAAACCCCAAATAAATAAATAAATAAAAATAAATATAAGAATTACTATTAATATATATGTTATCACATTATTTCCGACTTAAAATTACAAAATAATTATTATTTATATTCAAAGGTACAATTCACTAAAAAACTGCTCTACAACAGTTCCCACCCAATTTTCTCATTCACTATTGTAGGGATTTTTCTCTTTTCTGACATATATGCCACGGAGAATCTGGTGATCATCGGCGACTTCAATTTTCACCTCGAAACAACATCTTCAAATTCAAAAACCTTTCATTCTTTGATTGATTCATTTGATTTAACTCAGAAAGTTAACTTTCCAACTGACATTCATGCAAACACACTTGACCAGGTATTAACCAAATCTAACAATGACTATATTTCCAATGTCCATACCACTGATGCCTTTTCCGACCACTTTTCAGTTAGTTTTACTCTTAATCTCTCAACCCCTACAACACAAACCAAGGCCACTGTCACCTTGCGTAAATACCATGAAATTGATAAAGACAAATTGAAAACAGATCTCCTCGCTTCTGAACTACTTAATAATCCTTCCAAGGAAGCCAACACTCTTTATGAACAATATCATACTACTTTGTCCACCCTTATTGAAATATATGCACCACCACACACCAAAAATACCAAGGCGAAGTACATCCCAGGATGGGTTAATGAAACGGTAATTGCGGCAAAGGAGACCAAGCGTTTGTTTGAACGTATTTGGCGCCGAAATAAATCTACCTTCAATAGATCCCAATACATGCAGAAAGTCCACCAGTACAATAAAATCTGCATGCAGGCCAAATCTGAATTCCTCAAAGAAAAAATTCGGGACAATCACCACAACCCACAAAAACTATGGCGAGTCCTGGGTGATGTGTTACACAGAATCCCAGCAAAGATTCTCCCATCTATAAACCCCCCAAAGCTTTTGGCTGACAGATTTTTCGAGTTCTTTACAGAAAAAATACACTCAATTTTCTCTTCCTCACTCAATTTCCGACACATCACCTCGGACTCTCCTCCACCCACATTCACCTCTTTCTCTGCTGTAACCGAAGAGCAGGTCACCAAAATCATTCAAGACTCTCCCACTAAATCATGTTCCCTTGACCCTTGGCCCACTTTTCTTGTTCTTGAATTCCTGGATATTCTTATTACCCCCATCACCTCAATAATCAACGCCTCTCTAGCACAAGGTACGTGTCCTAATTTCTTTGAGCAGGCCCATGTAACTCCAATTCTCAAAAAATCATCCTTAGACAAGGAAGTTTTAAAAAATTACAGGCCTGTTTCCAATCTAAACTTTATTTCAAAGATACTTGAAAGGGTAGTAGCAGCCCAGCTACATACTCACCTTGATGAAGCCGGCCTGATGACTGCCTTCCAGTCGGCTTATAGAAAACACCATTCTACTGAAAGTGCCCTCCTTAATATTCATAATGATATTCTTCTCAATATGGCCAAAGGGTCTGTTACAGCGCTCACCCTTCTAGATCTCTCCGCCGCTTTCGACACCATTGATCACACTATACTCCTGGACAGACTTAATGGTTACTATGGAATCAGTGAACTGGCACTCGGCTGGTCCAAATCATACCTGTCGGGAAGGACACACTCGGTCAAGGTAGGCAGCACACTCTCAAATCCTGTTGCCCTTCAGCATGGGATCCCCCAGGGCTCCGTCCTTGGTCCAATTCTTTTTTCCCTTTACACCAACCCAATCAGCTCCATCATTCAATCTCACAGTAGCATCAACTACCATTTCTACGCCGATGACACTCAGCTATACATTTCACTCTCTCCAGCAAATTTTTCTCACTCTGTACAAAAACTAAAAAATTGCCTAAACGACATCCAAAACTTCATGTTCACAAATAAATTAAAACTCAACCCTGATAAAACGGAGTTCATTTTGATAGGTTTGAAAAACAACCATAAACAACTCCTTCCTCACTTTCCAATCAATATTCTTGGTAATCAGGTCTCACCAGCATAAAGTGTCAAGAACCTCGGAGTGGTGTCTGATTCCAATTTCACTTTCTCCGACCATGTGTCACAGGTCATAAAGTCCACTAGAGTTCATGCAAGAGACCTCTACAGAATACGCCCCCTTCTAGACCTTAAAACATCAGTTCTTTTAGCCAATGCCTTGGTCAGCAGCAGATTGGATTACTGCAATTCCCTGTTTCTATCACTCACAGACTTTGAGCTAAGAAGATTGCAACTAGTGCAAAACTCACTCTGCAGGGTTGTCACCCGTTCCTCAAAATTTTCTCACATCACCCCTCAACTGAAAAAACTCCATTTGCTTCCAGTTAGGTATAGGGTACAATTCAAAATAGGCCTCATTACATACAAAATCCTCAACCAAGGCCAACCTGTTTACCAAAGAGAATTAATTCACCCCTACACTTCCTTCAGAAATACTAGGCGTAGTACCCCTAAACTCAAGTTCCTTCATACCCCCACTTTTGACCGTAGAGTTCATAAATCAATTAAACACTTCTCAAATTCTTTTAGTCACTATGCCCCAGTTCTTTGGAACTCTCTCCCCTTCCAAATAAGAAACAGTCCCTCTGTCGCATCTTTCAGGAAACACCTCAAAACCCACCTTTTCAACTCTAGCTTCCCAACTTAGTCTCCTTCCCTCTCGGTCCCACCCACAAACCTGGTACACTGACCTTGAACGCCCCTCGACTCTCCTTATAAGAAATTATTTTTGTTAACTAGCGCACTGAGTTCCCCTTAGTGGGGAAGATATTGCGCCTGCAAAGCAGTAGATTAGATTAGATTAGATATGTACTAGCCCACTAGTAGATTCCCTTGTGGGAGTACCATGCTTGGATCTTTCTTAATCATTTTTTATGAATTTTTAAAAAAAATTTTAATGCTTTAAAATTCATGAAATCATGCACTAAATCACTAAAAACTTGAAAAGTATTGTATTTAGAGCATTTTGTTAAAATATGTTATTCAGCTACTTTTTCCATAGCTACAACATGGTGCATAACTTGGGTTTCTATCCCAATAGCTAAGTGAGTAATAGCTACTTTCTGACTTTTCATTACCTTCCATAATGAGTAAAATTACTTGTAACGTGAAAACTAGTGAATATAGAGAATTTTGAATAAATATGTTATTCATCTACTTTTGGGTCATCTATAACATAGTAAAATTGCAGAACTGTAGCTCATTGCATGGCTGAGTGATAGCTACTTTGATGTTTTCACTGTTGAGTAAATTGCTTGTAACTGGAAAACTTGCTGCATTTATAGAATTCTGTTTAGTATGTTATTCATGTATTTAAAAGTCAGCTGTAACATAGTGAAATAACAGACATGTAGCCCATGGCATAGATGAGCAATAGCTATTATCGGGTTCTAACTCTAGAGTAAATTAGTTGTAACTTAAAAATTGTTGCATTTACAGTATTTTCTTAAGATATGTTCTTCTCTTTCTTTTTTGTCAGGTATAACATAGCAAAATTGCAGACTTATAGCTCATTGCATAGCTGAGCTATAGCTACTTGCAGAGTATAGCTGTTGAGTAAATCAGTTGTAACTTGAAAACTTGCATTTAGAGTATTTTCTTTCAATATGTCATTCACCTAATTTTTGGTCAGCTATAACATAGTAAAATTACACATGTGTAGCTTATTAAATAGCTGAGCAACAGCTATTTCAGGTTCTCACTATTGAGTAAATCAGTTGTAACTTGAAAACTATTGCATTTACAGTATTTTGTTTAAATATGTTATTCAACTACTTTTGAGTCAACTATAACATAGTGAAATTACAGACCTATAGCTCATGGCATAGCTGAACAATAGCTACTTTCAGGTTCTCACTATTGAATTAAACAAGTTGTAACTTCCAAATTATTTCATTTTCAGCATTTTGTTTAAATGTGTTATTCACCTACTTTTTTTGTTAGCTATAACATGGTAAAATTGCAGACCTATAGCTCATTGCATAGCTGAGCTAGACCTACTTTCAGAGTATCGCTGTTGAGTTAATCAGTTGTAACTTCAAAATTATTGCATTTACAGTATTTTGTGTATATGTATATTATTCACCTACTTCTTGATCAGCAATAACATAGCAAAGTTGAGCAATAGCTATTTTCAGGTTCCCACAGTTGAGTCAATCAGTTGTAACCTCAAAAATATTGCATTTAGAGAATTTGAATAGTGTTATTCACCTACTTATGGGTCACCTATAACATAGTGTAATTGCAGCCCTGTAGCTGATTGTATAGCAGAGCAGTGCCTACTTTCAGGTTCTCGCGGTTAAGTAAATCAGTTGTAACTTGAAAACTATTGCATTTACAATACTTTGGTTAAATATGTTGTTCACCTACTTTTGGGCCAGCTATAACAGTAAAATTGCAGACCTGTAGCTCATGGCATAGCTAAGCAATAGGTACTTTGAGGTTCTCACTATTGATTAAATCAGTTGCAACTCGACAACTATTTCATTTAGAGAATTTTCTTTCAATATATTATTCACCAACTTATGGGTCAGCTCTAACATAGTGAAATTGTAGAACTGTAGCTTATGGCATAGCTGAGCAATAGCTATGCTCAGGTTACAGTATTTTCTTTAAAGATATTATTCATCTACTTTTCTGACAGCTACAACATAGTGAAATTGCAGACCTGTAGCCCATTGCATGGCTGTGCAATAGCTACTTTCAGGGTTTCACTATTGAATAAATCATTTGTAGCTTCCAAAACTGTTGCATTTAGAGTATTTTTTAAATATGTTATTATGGTACTGTTAGGTCAGCTGTAGTATAGTAAGATTGCAAACCTATAGCTCATTGCATAGTTGAGCTATAGTTGCTTTCAGGTTTTCACTATTGAGTAAATCAGTTGTAACTCGAAAACTATTGCATTTAGAGAAGTTTGTTTAAATATGTTATTGCCCTAATTTTGGGTCAGCTATGACATAGAAAAATTGAAGACTTGCAGCTCACTGCTTAGCTGAGCAAAAGTTACTCTGAGATTCTCACTGTTGAGGAAATCAGTTATATCTGGAAAACTATTGCATTTACAGTGTGAATAACATTTACAGGGCACAACATTGTCCTTTTCTTCTTTCTCTTTTACTGTAAAACTCAAAACACACAGTCAGCTGACACAGAGCCCATTCATGGGCACTGATTGCTTGTTTGTTAGATTTTCTCAACAAGAGGAGAGTGCCCGTGAACGGGCACTGTGTCAGCTGACTGAGTGTTTTTGATTTGTGAAGGTGATTAGAGGACAGAATAATTATCAGGAAAAGGGCTGTACAGAAATACAGTAAATGGTAACTGAACAGCAAGTTCGAAAGAAATTCCAAAGCTGACAGAAGAAAAGGATAAAAAAGTTGTGCCCTGTAAATGGTATTATGAAGGAAAATAACAAGGTAACTGTTTAAGTGTAAAAAATAGGTTAAAACATATTTAAAGAAATACTACAAATGCAATATCCTCGTTCGACCTTGAAGAAGGGGTCCAAGGTCAAATCTAACCACACAAATACATTCCCAGCCCATGATTTCCTCTAGGACCAATTATAAATGAGTTATAAGCACTTTTAAGCTTGGCTGTCCTCATTTGACCTTGAAGGAGGGGTCCAAAGGTCAAATCTGACCATACCAAAAGATTCCGAGCCAACGATTTCCTATGGGATGGTTTACCATCCCAAATCTCTGTCACCAATAATAAGCGAGTTGTAGGCACTTTCAATTTTCGCTATCCTCATTTGACCTTGAAGGAGGGTTCCAAGGTCAAATCGGACAATATCAACAGATTCACAGCCCATGATTTCCTGTCTGTTTACCATCCCAAACCTCTGGGACCAATAATAAGCGAGTTATAAGCACTTTTAAGTTTGGCTATCCTTGTTTGACCTTGAAGGAGGGGTCATTGAAGGTCAAATCTGACCACACCAAAAGATTCCCACCCCATGATTTCCTACAGGTTGGTTTATCATCCCAAACCTCTAGGATCAATAATAAGGGAGATATAAGCACTTTTCATGACTGACAAAAAACACCTGTGGCGGCCATCTTGTTTCTCAAAATGAGGCCAAAAATATTCCCAGACAACATTTTATGGCTATTAATATATACTGCAAACTTAAGAAAGCTAGCTATAATATTTTTTTCATCAGAGCAGTAATGGTGAAATCTCTCTCTACACACTGCGGCTATCCAGTGGATACAATGATTTACTCAACAGTGAGAACCTGAAAGTAGCTATTGCTCAGCTATGCCATGACATAGAGGTCTGCAATTTCACTATGTTATAGCTGACCAAAAATTCTGTGAATAACATATTTAACAAATTACTCTAAATGTAATAGTTTTCAAGTTACAACTGATTTACTCAACAGTGAGAACCTCAAAGGAACTATTAACTCAGCTATGCAATGAGCTACATGTCTGAAATTTTACTATGTTATAGCTAACCCAAAAGTAGGTGAACAACATATTTAAGCAAACTACTGTAAATGCAATAGTTTTCAAGCTACAACTGATTTACTCAATAGTGAGAACCTGAAAATAGCTATTGCTCCACTATGCCATGAGCTATAGGTCTGTAATTTCATTAAGTTATATCTGACCCAAAAGTAGGTGAACAATATATTTTAACAAAATACTCCAAATGCAATATTTTTCAAGTTATAGCTGATTTACTCAACAGTCAGTACCTGAGAATAGCTATTGCTCAGTTGTGCCATGAGCTATAGGTCTATAATTTCACTATGTTATAGCTGACCCAAAAGTAGCTGAATAACATATTTGCACAAATTTCTGTAAATGCAATAGTTTTCCAATTATAACTGATTTACTCAACAGTGAGAACTTCAAAGTAGCTATTACTCAGCTATGAAATGAGCCACAGGTCTGAAACTTCACTATGTTATAGCTGACCCCAAAATAGGTGAATAACATATTGAAACAAAATACTCTAAATGCAATAGTTTTCAAGTTATAAGTGATTTACTCAACAGTGATAACCTAAAAGTAGCTATTACTCAGCTATGCCATGAGCTACAGGTCTGAAATTTTACTATGTTATAGCTGGCCCAAAAGTAGCTGAATAACATATTTATACGAAATTCTCTAAATGCAATAGTTTTTAAGTTACAAGTGATTTTACTCATGATGGAAGTTACTGAAAAGCCCAAAAGTAGCTATTACTCACTTAGCTATTGAGACAGACACCCAACTTACGCACCATATTGTAGCTATGAAAAAAGTAGCTGAATAACATATTTTAACAAAATGCTCTAAATGCAACACTTTTCAAGTTATAAGTGATTTACTCAACAGTGATAACCTAAAAGTAGCTATTACTCAGCTATGCCATGAGCTACAGGTCTGAAATTTTACAATGTTATAGCTGACCCAAAAGTAGCTGAATAACATATTTATACGAAATTCTCTAAATGCAATAGTTTTCAAGCTATAAGTGATTTACTCAACAGTGATAACCTAAAAGTAGCTATTACTCAGCTATGCCATGAGCTACAGGTCTGAAATTTCACTATGTTATAGCTGGCCCAAAAGTAGCTGAATAACATATTTATACGAAATTCTCTAAATGCAATAGTTTTTAAGTTACAAGTGATTTTACTCATAATGGAAGTTACTGAAAAGCCCAAAAGTAGCTATTATTCACTTAGCTATTGAGACAGACACCCAACTTACTCACCATATTGTAGCTATGAAAAAAGTAGCTGAACAACATATTTTCACAAAATGCTGTAAATGCAACACTTTTGAAGTTATAAGTGATTTAGTGCATGATTTCATGAATTTTAATGCATTAAAAATTATTAAAAAAATTTATTAAAAAAAAGTAAGACAGATCCAGGTCTCATACTCACACAAGAGAATCTACCTGTGGCCTAGTACATATATGCAAGATATGAGAGAAATCCCTGCAATAGTCACTGAGAAAATTGTGATAAAAAGTTGAAATTTTCACACTTTTGGTGGGGGTACCCCCCTTGTAATGTCTCTAGCAAACAGACGAACAGACAGATTTGCATGCCTTGAACAATTTTTCATCCTCGATAGATAAGGTATCTTTTAAAAAAACAGCATGTCTCTAGGCCTTGTAGTTTTGGAGAAGAAGTTGTTCACGCGGACGCGTACGCCCACGCCGCAGAGTGATGACATAATGTCAGCTGACTGACAAGTCAGCTGACATAAAAAGTACAAAATAGATCAAAGCTCACAGTTGCTTTTCTCATTATCATCTAGGTGAGATCTGATTTTATAATTGACTCATCCAGGGCCATTTGATTATTGGCATTTAGTAAACCAACATAACTGATGGTGTGTTTGGTGAATCTCAAAACCTAGCAGTTCACACAACCTATGTAAGCCATAATGGACATATACTTTTTAACAGTTGCAATTTCTTTCATAATGCTAAAACAGATAGGGCTCTTTATGTTCAGCTGCAGCTTAGAGTCTCACTTAATGGAGATTAAAAGTCTGCAGTACATTAGATTTTAAGCTCATATTTCTACTCTTTAACTAATGTTACAGGATCATTTTGGCAGCCATCTTGCATTCCTGTGACCAAACAGTAATTTGTAACCCACATGTGTAAATGGCTGTGTGGGTATTCTTTTCAGCCTTGGGGGGCTTCCACCCTGAGAACAGTTTTTTGGCTTGTGAGACTTATTTCATCAGGTTCATGCCAATCCAAGAGATGTGACCGATTCATTCGGTCAATGATTACTTGTTATATTCTGTGCTATTTATGTGAATTAAGATACCCAACTGGCTGTCTGAAGTGTTATGAATAAACCCATTTGGCAGTAACATAAGCTTTAGATCTCGGTTAGTGCAACAGTATCTCGGTATTGAGACCATTTCAGTGAAATACCATTACAGCACTTTACAACTGCCATCTCGATTGTCAGCATATATATTTGAAGAAAATGTAAATTAATAGAAACTAACCCTAAATCTAAAGAAGGTACAGACTTTTATCCCAAATTGTTGTGGATTTGGTCCATTTTGTAGTGATTTTCTTCAGCAGAACTTCTGTGTTTTGTTTTCACGAGTTTCATTTTCTGCTAGTTGGCCTACAAATTGAAGATGAACTAAAACACATCTATTTCAGAATCCCAGAATCTATGACCCTTCAAATTACATTTCAAGAGATTACAAAAACATTCTACTGAGCCATGAATTTCAAAAAACATGATCCATTTCAATGAGGTTTAACCTCTTCAGCACCTGTTGTTTATTTCTATTTAAAAAGAAATTCTATGTAAATGAGATTGACTGTATGTTGAACATGTTGAAATATATTTTGTAAATATTTCAGCACTTCTCTCCAGAGTTATATCGTGAAGAATATATTTGGGAAGATACTGAGGCAGGCAAAGCTGAGGCCTTGAAAAGTAAAAATGAACGTACTTAAGTGATGAAGACTGAAGACGATGGAACAGATAGCAAATTGTTACAGGTATAGACAAAGATATATAGAATAGGTTATATTTGGAAAGAAATATGAAACAATATTGAAGTGGGATGATCTGCTGCCATCTTGCTTGTTTTTATGCGAGTGTGCATGTGCAGAGAGCAGGAAATCGACTGCACGCTTTGCTGCTAAGACAGGCTAAAACTTGGAAATTCTTTAATTTTAACACTGACAATGGAAAATACTTAGAGTACATAGAACAAACGTGACTGTTTCTCAGTCCCTACTCAACAGATTTTCTTTAAAAAAAGAAAATAAATTGTAATAAATCGTCTTTACAATGGTATGAATGTTATATAATTATGTAATTAAAACAAAAACAGCCACATAATCAATATTTAACTAAGTTCTAGTAAGATGGAGAGTGTCAGCAGGTGTTTATGATTTGCAAATATATGATAAACTACTTTACCTATCCACAAACCAACAACAGTTTTCATGTTCTTTGCCTGGTGTATTATTTTTGGACTCTGTAAAAGTTTTGTTGACTCCCTAATATATGGGGTGTTGGTTAAAATTGACTCTCACAACCCGAGTACTTAACATAACATTGTTTTGTGTTGTTTTGATTCATGTTAATCCGGTAACAGTGAGTTATCAATAAAATGCTGTTTTGGTTCAGAACTTTCAGCAGACCTTCAATCAAAATGAAAAACAAAATGCAAAAGTTTTATGTGGTTTACAAAATTTATTATTCTTGTTTCATGTCTTTATCTGGGACTTCTAAGTATATGCAAATTTGGCACGGAGGGGTGACAAGAAAAAAATAAGCACCTATGATGGCTATTTTTTTTCAGAATGAGGCCAGAAATATCCCCAGACAAGTTTGTCTAATGATAACTATATCCTGCAAATTAAAGAGCTCTAGCTATAATATTTGTAGAGTGGTGTACAGAGATAACAGCAAATCTCTACACACACTGAACGAGGTGCCATACTCCTGCAAAAACCCATAATACCAACCAGAGTTGTTCTGGTGGATATAATTATTAACTGGAACTTTAACGGTGGCACCCCCAGACCTGTTGGTTGTCCGCAATATTTTTATAAGTAGAACTAGACCTTTGACAGATTCGGAGTAGGGGTCATAGGTGGAATGTGACTCCATCATAAGATATGCAGCTCATGACTTCCTTTTCTTATCATATTTCTAACCCTTGACACCAAACCTTTAAAACCAAGAGAAAGTGAGATATACTTTCATGCCCAAAATGTAAGAAAAATGCTTTGAATGGTAATAGAGGACATATTTGTGTGTTATATGTATATCAGCCATCAGATGATCCACCACTCTGTGAAAATGTTTAAAAAGCCTAAAATGTGACCTTTGAAAGGTCGCAATTGGTGTCATAGTTGAAGGCCAAGGCCATGACTACCCATATAACAAATTCAAAAGATTAAATTAAAATGGTGAAGTTCTAAAGGAAATTGGTAGTGTGAATGACATAAATCCTCGGTATCCCCAACCATGTCCGGGTATACAAATACATATAGTCACCTCTGCATTTGAAAGATATTGATCATGTGAAATTGTTTTCCTGCAGGAGGGCATGGTAATAAAAATCATTTAATTTTACTAGATGTTTCCAGAAATTGTGACCTTTCCTCCAAATGTCAGGCTGATGCAAGATCTATTTTTAGCAAGGTTAATTTCCAAAATGAGGGAGGATATATAATCACTGGACTTGCTAGGTCAAATAAGCACACAGTAATGGGGGTGTTCCACTGGAGCCGACCTGATAACTGACTACAACTCTAGGGTTGATTACAAAAGTCGGGGCTCAGCCATTTTTGGTGGGAAAATGAAAATCTAATCTAATGTGGACTTTTATAGCGCGTAATCTCTATCACTGATGGACTCTAAGGCGCATCTGAACATAAAGCAAGGTTCAACATCCATGACAGGACATAATACATCACAGCTTGTCTGGATCCACATCCCAACCTGACTTGGAGTTGGGCTGTTTTCTGTAAGATTGAACTTGAAACTCTTAGGACAAACCATACAGGCACAACAGACAAGCCATATCAGGCCACAACAAATCCTAGTGACAAACTGACAGGCCTGGGGAAGTGTACAGAATCACCACAAACAGACTCGCAGTCAGTATTGCCAGTCAAGTTTTGATGAACTTTTTGATGAAGTATGATCAAGCTTCAACCAATAAGATAAATCAAGAGACTGGAAGTGATAAGGCCAAGACAGGAAATGACTAGGACAAGCCGGTTACCAGGTGGGCAGAGCCAAGGGTCAAGGAAATATGAAACATGTTTAATTTTTTGCTGATCCACCACAACAAGCCGGGAAGGTATAACCGATCCTAACCGACACTGTAAACATTGCTGCCAACCCTCAAAAATACCTAGTTACTGGCTAGTGGGCTCCAGTGGAACACCTCCATAAAGAGTTTTCTGGGAAACATCTCATCACCTGACAAATTGCTGTACTAAACCTTTGCTCTATGTGAATTTGAAACTACATATCTAAGTTCTAAATAATTAGCAACAAGTTAAATTAAATGTAGAAGATTAGTATATGTATGATTTTGGTCTGCACAAGTGAAACGTTTCACAGAATTTTACAAATCCCATGGCTGGCTAACTGAAAATGGTAGCATACACAATAGTAAATGTAAACACTGAACAGGTCAAAGTGTAATTTGACCAAATATTATTGAGGTACCTGTAAACATTTACATAGAGTTCATTATTGGAGTTTAGTTCCCCTGCAAAATGTTTTGGGTGGGGCGAGGAGATATCCCCATCCCCAATTGTATGGTGGCGGAGCCGACCGCCCCCCTGTCCCCAGTTCCTGTGCCTATGTTGTTCCAAGTTTGGTGGAGTATTTTACACCCCAGGTTTAGATATTTTACAGATTGTGGTATGTTACTTTTCAATTTTTGCTGGTATCCATAATCACTGTTTAAATCTTGATTGTTGCCTCAAATGAAAAAGGGGGTACTTTCTTGCCGATGCCCGCTGGCATGCAGTGCCATTTTTACATTCCCAGGATTCAGTGCAGAAATTCAAGTGTAATTTCAAAATATGTATCAAAGTTGTCTTCGTATATCAGTCAATACTGGTTGGAATATCATTTCTCAATGTTTCATGTGGAAAAATGCATTATTTCAAAGCCACTAGTGCTTCATTTACCAAAAATACTTATGACATTTAAGAAAGAAATGAATCAAGATATAAAGTGGTTGGAAATAATACCTCAAGAGGTATTAAAAGTGATATTACAAGGAAACCGGTTGCTATCAGTATTGAAATACAGGAAGTTAGATAATCCACTACTCCTTCACTCCCAGCGGTGCTACTTTCAACATTACCAAAGACAATTGCACGACAAAGAGCTTTCATACAGTGTAAACTGCCATAACACATCACAAATGTTCCTCATCATCCATTATGCCATTTAATTCCATAGTGCTGAAGGGAAGTAATATAACCAACCCTACAGGGGTTTTAAATGTTAGTCAACAAACATGGCACTGATGAACATACTTAGCTGTTGAATGCTGATTCATGAAGGCCCTTAAGGGGTTAAAGAAACACTAAAATACAGCCTGTTTGTGCGTACTAGTTTTCTTCATATTTTTTTTGACCAGTATCTTCAAATCGTCAGACATATCTGATGTGTAGGTCTCCTTGGGCCTTAAAGTCCAACAGAAACTAAATTTTAGTGGTTAATTTTAAGGTTACTGTTTGAATGACTAATACCAAAACATGTATTCAAAATAAGTAGATAGATTTTGTTTATATTCAGAACATGGGTATGTTTGCATCCCAAGAAGAAGCTTATGTTAAGATAACCATAAAATCTGAACAATCTCTCCACTAGAACAGAGTCTGTAACACCGGTATCACAGTATTGAGAACAATTCACTTGAATATTGTGACGACACTTTACTACCAGTATTTCGAATGTCGGTACATAATATCATGAGAAAATGTAAAATTCTAGAAACAAACCCCAAATTGGACAAAATTATAAACCTTTATCTCATTTATTTGTGTATTTTAGTACCTTTTAGTGAATGTTTTTGGAACAACTGTCAATGTTTTGTTTTCACAGATTTTACTGCCTGTTAGTGGGCTTACTGAATCGGGAATACTAGAACACAATTTTTTTCAGTTTCCCGGAATTGGTATGGTTTCACACTGGTGAGATACCGAAATGGAAAATCTGCTGCCAACCCTGCCTTATTCTCTAACTTTTAGGTTACAACTCTAAATGTATTTGGTACTCATATTGGCATTCACCTATTGAATCATGATTTTCTTATTAATGGAACAAGATAGAGCAATTTGGAGTGAGTTTTGGACTTGCAAGTAGTGAACAATAATGTTTATACAAATAAGAAAAAATCTTTGATTTCTCACATTTTGGCTGCAGCCTATCATTATTTATTGATTTCATGTTATTAAGTCTGTTGTATACTTACTGTGATATGACTGTCACAACAGCAGTCTTGTTTATAAGTTTATAACAGTTACACAGTGACCTTTAAGCAGGTACATAGAAGTGCCTTTATTTAAGAACTAGTTTAACCGTCAATGTAATTCTTTGTGTTTTGAGATTCAGATGTATTGTGATTGAGTTTTAACCTTAAATATGAAAAAATGCTGTCTAGACAAAGTGTATATTTCATGAGCACAACTTTTGCACACACAGTATATATTTCTGGATGATACAAAACCCATGAGAGGTCCACCCTATATTAAAAAATATTGTTAAAATTAAGTCTCTTAAATTTATGGCCAATGTTGTGTAAAACTGTAATCAGGAATTCAGGATGTTTCTGTAATCAAACTCTGGTGTCATTGAAACTGATATTTGAAACCAATTGTGAAAAGTAGAAAAATCCAAAATCTGGGACATTTCCTCAATGTTTTATGTGCAATAAGAAATGTGATTGCTATAAAGTTTAAATGCAGAGAGATGCATGTGATGAATAAAGGTGAAGAATTAGGAATCACAAAATAAATACTTGACAGATTGGTATTTTAGGATGTTGTCTTGTCAATTGTTTGCAAGATGCTGTTTTTCTGATTTTTCTAGAGTGCAGAAGTTAAGAGTTATTATAACTGTCATGAATTTAATATTGCCATATGTAGAAGTACTTTTCAGTTACCAGTTTGAAAGGATGATTTTTAGTGCAACTGTGCAAGACCTTGAGATAAATGGAACTTCCAGTTACAGAAAGTAGCCATAAGTAAAACCTAATTCAAAGCACCAAATATGACTCTACATTGGAGGTGGGCAAATAAAACTAGAACCTGAGCTTAATAATAAATGACATGAATAAAGCTTTGGACCTTTATGTATCAATTACAGATCATTGTGCTATGAGATGAAACTATTCTATAAAGATTTCACAGGAAAAGTGAAAGAATTAAGAAACATTGAATTATGCTTTTGAAGAAATAAAAATTTAGTAAATTTTAATTCTGTGAACAGATATTCTCAGTGAGCCATCGAATACATTTAAGAAAAAGGATTTTAGACACAATATGTTTCTAAATATATCAAACTCTCTATTTTTGTTCGCTCACAACTCTTATTTTGTTGTGCTGAAATAATGTTTATAAACCTTTCATAGGTCCACTATGACTGCCCTGAAAACCTAGTTTCGAAATTTAGAAATTTAGGCTGCCAAACATTTAGAAATCAGCAACATGGCAAAAAATCTGGTATTCTTTCCCACCTGTCATACTTATGTTTTATTGAGAACATGGTGAAAGTTTTCCTGAATACTGATAGATGTTATTTTTTTAATGTATTTTCAACATAGTGCCAAGATTTTATGGTAGATGTGTGTTTTTACCCACAGCCTTTTTGGTATGTGTGGGTATCATTTTCACCTATAGCATCTAGATGGGCAGTCATGCAGGTGAGCAGGTGGCAGGAAAAAGCTAGATTTGACCTTTGATAATGCCATAGTCACCTTAAGTTTGAAAAACTTGGGGGTAAAAGGTTTGCATAGTTTGACCTTGATTTGTCCTTTGACCTTGCTGTAGTGGCCTAGGCATTTGAAATCTTGTGCAGGCAAGTTGACATGGGGAAGGAATATTGGTAGGATGGGTGTAGGTGTGCAGTGTCATGATGTCACCTTGATTTGACCTTTACTGCAGTTAACGTGACATTAAAAATTATGTCTGGTGTAAGGCCATATTTTATTGTGGCAAATACCCTTACCTTATCCTCACTATTGCTATGTGTTGGCGAGAGCAAACATCCACGAGCAGCTCGAGTATATTTAAACAAAATATTCTTGTTAGTATACTGCGGATATGTGGACTCTGCATGTGCCGCGTCCATAGGTCCTCTTTGTACTTCAGATTTTATTTGGTCATTGGAAAGTAAACATCACAGTCGTGAATCGACAATGGTAGAAATGTACACTTCCGGCAACTCTCACGAACATGTTTAAGAGTTTTATAACAAAAAATCAATTAAATTCCATAATTTTAAAGCAAGGAAATGTTATTGGGTGGCAAGTCCTGAAATATACAATAAATTAGTGAAGGGATACTTGATAAGCAATTGCATTTTAAAATATTTTGTTTTATTCGAATTATAGCATTTTCTAAAAGTTTGTAAGAATACTAGTTCAATGTGTGATCAAAATGCTATGAATACTTGTGCAATGCGTGATTTGTAGCCTTATTTTTGAGCGTTGCAGCCCATATTTTGTCATCATATGTAACATTTTGAAGGAAAAAACACTGAATTTCTCAATTTAGATTGATAATAATTGCTAACTTTGCAAAAAGTCGTTATTTCGTCCATTTAAAAAAAAATTAAACACCAGTAAAGTTATGTTTTTTTCCAGTTAGCATTGATTATTAATTGTTATTATTAAATCCCGTCCTTTTTCCTTCAAAAAAGACTTTTATGTTAACAAAATATGTACTTAAACCCCCAAAACAAGCCTGCAAATCACACATTGGATAGGTATTCAAATCATTTGGTGCACACATCCAACCAGTATTCATGCAAACCTTTTGAAAATGCTAGAATTTGTATTCAAGAAAATATTTCAAAATGTGATTGTTTTTCAAGTATTCCTTCATTAATTTGCCATATATTTTAAGCATTGTCATCCTAAAAATATTCTCTACTTTTATGATTATAGAATTTAATTGGTTTTCATTATGTATATCTTAAACATGTTCGAGCGAGTTGCCGGATGTGTACATCGGTTATAGTGCGTTTGACGACTGTGAACATCGAGTAGAAATTATTTGTCGTTTTGTTTATCTCAAAATGGCTGAAGTATTAGATGATGGGATATCACGTACATTTAGATGGATTCATCTAAAGACTAATTAATTTCTTCATCTTTTCCCAGCATTTTATTTTAACACTGTTAGAATATATGCAGGTTACACAGCAAAGGATTTGTTCACGAATCTTCAGATAGCCGTGCATTGTCGAAGACATTGAAGTAACAGATCTGCTTTCTCTTCCGAGGTAAATACAGTAGTTTCTGTGCTTGGAATGACGAGGAATGACACATTCTTTGATGATAACAGTAGATTCACGTCTTTGGAGAGTACAGGGAGATTTCGTCATCTTCAGATCTCCGCACTTTATTTTAACCAAGTTTAAGATATATGTGGGGAGAGTGCTTCAAAGCTGTGTTTGGTTAGTTCTGCTACCTCAATGAGGCAGTAACAGCAAAAACGACCATTATTAATGACCAGGAGGTTGAAATAACGACCTCAGGAATGCTGAGGCAGTTACAGAAGAAATGGCTATCATCAGTGACCAGGAGGTTGCCGTGATGGCTCCGTGGATAGCTACAGGAAAGGCAGTGCATCTACCACAGAGAAAACCTCTTCATCTGTGAGTGCTGTGCTTGGTCCAGGAACAGCAATACATCCAAGCTTATGATTAATTCTGCTATCTCAATGAGGCAAAGGCAGCAGAAATGGCCACCATTGCAGTCACCACAGAGAAACAGTTTCCATCATTGGATGTTGAGTTCTGTAGACTGCGGAGAACATTATCTACCATGCATTCACATTACAGTTCTGCTTGCTCTCATGAGGTTAAAGTATTACATGCTGTGCTTGTTGATTACAAAGAATACCACTTCCTCGATGATGCCATGACCTTCAACAGCTCTTTAGATAGCTAGTTACAATGCTATGGTGCAGTTTTATCACTGGGTGTTGAGCTCTGTCCAGGAAGTGTACTACATCCAAGTTATGGTTAATTCTGCTACCTCGATGAGGCAAATGCAGCAGAAACAGCCACCAACAGGGACCTGGCACCGGATTCACAAAAGGTCTCATGTCTTGGCCAAGTCTCAGCTGAGATTTTGCTGAAATCTGAGATTTTAGTCTCAGCTTAGATTCTGCTCAAGTTGAGATTCATGAAAGGGATCTTAGCTGAGACCAAAATCTCAGACATGTTTTGAGTCTGGACCAATCAATATTGATGTAACATTCTGTTGAGAATTGTTCTGTTGTTCAGTGTAAAGTCTTCATATTTAAAACCGCAAAACAAACCATTCATGTAAATTACTAATGTAAACTTTTACTGGTGTTTTCATACAAAGTCTTAATATATTCATGTTTTTGTGTTAAAAGTTATAAATATATCATACTTGGCAATTTTCATTTTGTCTTGAGACTTGTAACTACATATACTCTATTTTATGAAAACTTAAGTCACCCCCTAGACAGTCTTAGATTTGAGACCAAATCTGAGTCAAATCTCAGCCTGAGATCTTTTGTGAATCCCAGCTGAGCAAAAGGTCTCAAATCTGTGAAAAATCTAAGATAAATCTTAAATTTGAAACAAAAATCTCAGATTTGAGACTTGAGACTTCTCGTGAATCCGGCCCCAGAAGTTTATCAGTGCCCATAAGGTGGTTGTGACGGCTGTGGAGCCAACACAGAGGAAACAGTTTCCATCACTGGATGTTAAGTTCTTTGGATATCCATGGACTGTCACATAGCAGTGCACGATAGACCACAACAGCTTCTATGTTCTTGTAGGATCTGTAGAAGGAAAGCTTTCTACCAAGAATTCAAGTACATATGGTCATTTATAAATCTTCAGATAGCCATGCATTGTTGAAGATCTTTAGTAAGAAAACAGCAGGAAATCTATTTATGCCGTGTAAGTTGTGATAGTACGCTCTACTGTCTTGTCATCTCACAGTTGTGTAGTAGGTGAGATGGTGTTTTCGTAAAAGCCATTCAAAAAGCCATACAACCATTACCCACAATTCGCAGCAAGTGCTTCAGGCAGGAAACTACAAATTATTTGGTGAATATTGTGTTAAACTCACGAATTCCTCAATAAAGGGCTGCATAGTTACTGGATATACAACAGATTATGTGACAAATTATGTGTGATGGATGGAATATTTGTTTTCTCTCAATTACAAGAAAGCGTTCTTCTGTCTTTATGTGTGCCGACTTCAGCATTGCAGTCCAGTTGTCACTTCACTTTGGACAAAATTTTACCTCAGCTCTAGCCAGATTGTGAGGAAAATGGCCAGTTATAGATGAAATACTTGTTTCTCCTCACTTTATTGCTTGTACCATATTTGTAATCAAGTTGCCTTTTTTCTGCAATGATGGAAGACGATCTCGGCTCCCACCAACACATCTGGAATGGCAGTTTTGCAGTGCATCATTTCACCATTGGACACTGGTAGTATTTGAACGAACTGCTTCCCTTGCCTTCACAACATCTTTATGGACTTTGGTGTTAGTCCATCTTAAAACACAGGTCTCATCACGGAGGTTAAGCAGCAGTGGCCATGGTTAGTGTGACGATGGGTGACCATTTCTCCACTTCCTCATTAATGAATGATATAGGTGTAACCTTCATGTCTTCAAGTTTTAAAAATAAAATGAAAAGAAAAGATATGGATATCATATTACATCAGGATCACAGGAATGGCTTGCAAACTTAAACTAGCAGTTCCTGGAAACAGTGTTTTAAGGTATGGTTACAAATGTTTACCATCCCAGAGTTATGCAGGTGTTCCACTGGGGCCAGCCTGTCGGTAATTAAGCATTTTTGGAGAGTCGGGACCAATGTTTACATGGCCGGTTAGGGTCGGTTGTAAGTTCCCGGCCTGTCGGGGAGAGTCGGTAAAATTTCAAAAATGTTTGATATTTCCCAAACCCTCCCCGACTCTTGTTCCCGACCTAGGCTCTGCACCCCTAGTAACTGGTTTGTCCTAGTCACTTCACGTCTTGTCCTATGACTTCAAGGCTTGTCTGTTACCCTTCCAGGCTTGTCCTTATCACTTCCAGGCTTGTCCTAACATGAAGCCGGTCTGTCTTTTGCAACTTAAGTACTTTTCATTTGCAGTCCATTTCCAACGTGATGTGAGGTAAAAATATGATACAAAATTATGTCAAGAATGACAAAGAAACATAGCAAGTGATCATAGTTATGAGGTTAACAGATAGAGAAGGTCCTCGTGTATGCTTTAAGTAATTGAGTAACCTTAAAAGGGGTTTATTTTGTCACATAATAAACAAATACTCGGCATATTTCACCAGGGCATTTTACAAAAAAAGTTGACAAACTATTTGGATCCAATCACAAGATGTTTCTTTGTCACTATGAAAACCCATAAGCAAGGATCAAGTGTCGACCAATAAACAAATCTAAAACTAGGTCACAATAAATATTTGGGTCCCATCACCTGACCAGAACTGCAGCATGTTTATTGCCTTCACGAGAATAGGGTCTTACCCAGAAGCTCGAAATTGGAGTATAAAAGGCAGCAACACGCAAGAAAGTTTCATTGTCATGTGAGATATTGTTAGAAGCACATTTCTCTCTGTTTGTTTGGACAGGATATAACATTTTAAATGAAAATTTCATATTTATGTGGCTTTTTCGTTCATAATCTGAAGTAGACATACATTGATTTATTTCTTATATAATATTAAAGCAAAAACCTGAAATGTATAAATAAATAACAAAAAAATAAATTTGAACGTTTAGGTCACATGATGGGATCCAAATATTTACTAGTGACCTAGTTTAAGAATTGTTTATTGGTCGACACTTGATCCTCGTTTTTCCCCAAAATTCATCAAAAACTCTTAATTGCAATACCGACTGCAGGTCTGGTCATGGTGATTCTGTCTTCTTCTCCAGTCCTGTCTGTTCGTCAGTTTGGCTTGTGGGGACCTGCTACGGCTTGTCTATTAGGGATTTAGTGCTTGTCGTAGTACTTCTATGACTGGCCATGCAATAAACGTCCCCGACCCTACATCTTGTCGGGGTAGTCAACACGTCCTGTCGGGGAGGTGGAACCGACCCAGTATTTTCCCGCCATTTTTTGTGAATTTTTGTCCCCGACCCCCCCCCCCCACCACTTTTGTAACCGACCCTAGAGTCGTAGGGTCGGCTCCAGTGGAACACCTGCATTAACCACATTCACAATGGGGTTACAAGATAATTCTGTTATAATTAAATTGTCAAGCATACCCCCATTAGGAAGTATATCCGGTACAAGGAAAACAAACATAATGAATTCTAGTGGTTTGTGTTCTTTGAATGCTACATAAAGGACAATAACCCCAGTAAGAATGTGTATAAGCCTGGGATTTTCAACAGTATATTTCATGTTAGAAATCCAGGGAAATGAGGGCTGGTTTAAGCTTAAGTATATTTTACTAGCTTAACACCATCCAGTCTTTTACATTGGTAGAAGTGTTCAGAAATACCATTTGTGAAGCCTGGGACTGGTAGTTGTGTAGACTTATTAGGTGTCCACTTACATATCCTACCTGAACAAGATATCATAAAATCTTCTATGGCAGGTCACATCGGGACAGGGCCCTTCCCTTTAATTTGCTACAGTTCTTTACTTTTATCAGTACCTGCAGGTCTGGCTATTCCAAGTCCATCCTAGCAGATTACCTGTGTGTAGTTAGAATAGGTGGTCATGCTTGGTGATTAACTTTCAAAAGAATTAACCCTAACACAGCAGTTCATCTTGCCGGTTTACAGGTTCATTCTGCACAAGGGTGATGTGTCCCTAATGTAGAAGAAGGGTGGTACCCTATTAAGGAAGTGAGAGTCTACAAACATGTTTACTAGTCACTCTCATGAGCCTATCCAGTAATCTTGGAACAGTTCTAATGGCCAGTTTTCATATAACAGAATCCATTGGAAGTATATTTAATCTCTATTCATTTGAATTTCTTGTTTAGAGATTTGGAAGAGGCATTTAGCTTGGTGGACTGGTTAAAAGAATGTCTTAATATTGTCTTCCTTACATGCAGAAGAATACAATTTTTATTTGCTTCTTCTTTCTTACAAGCAAGGTTGGCAATTCAATCCCAGGATTCTCATGATTTGCATAGGGTTCCTTGCATTGTTACGATTATTCAATTATTCAATGTATTTGGAACTCATTGGAAGTACACAAGTCTTTAGACATTCAAATTCCTTGTTCAGAGACCATGAAAAGGCTTTTGACTTGGATGAATGAGTTAGTAGATTGTTATTTACTTTAATAAGAACACAATTTATTGTTAGGCAGATGTATCCATATAAGACTATGGAATGCTTTGCAGGTATCTTAATGTGGAGTTGGCCAGCTACATAATTGCATTCCATATATACTGTGGAATGAAGTCTGTTTCAAATGTAACAGAAAAGTACCAGGGTGGCTAGTTTTAGATAAGTCACTGTTGTTTTGGGTTCTCAATTGGTGAGGAAGTTTTGGTCTTGTGGCAATTCTATATCAATTTTGCTGAGGTGTTGCCAATGTAAGGTTGTTTATGCATGATAACATTCCTCAAGGACCAAATAGTGTGTTCACAATGGTCCAAAATCTCTGCTCCGTACTCCTTGGAAATCTCATCAAGCAAGCTTACTGTCTGAGGTTTTCACCAGATCCATTAATTTCTTATTTTTATATTTGGTATCTGGACATATTTCAGACTTTGCTTTAGATCTCCCATTTTTAATGGCAGACAGAGTTCTAGCAATTTTTGTGGAGATAAGTCTCATCTATGAACATAGGGAGACTTATTGCATTGTTCATTGGTGCTCTTTGGAGTCCTTTTATGCTGGATTATCTGCTCCTTATACCTTGGGAAATATCCTCAAACTTCCGTTCAGTTGGATTTTTCCATCAGATTTCATTTATGTGTAATTCCAAACCTTATGTGTGTAATCTGGCCAAGAGCTTTTCCAAATTTTTTTACTTGGTTTCACTTGCAATTCAGTATTTTTACATACTGAAATACATTTCATCTTTATGTTTCAATAAAGTTTTGAACTGAATTCTGGTTTTTACGTCTTGGAGTCTGCCTGGCAGAGATTAAGCGCTATAAGTACATAATCTGACTGTGTAGTCATAAGTTTCAGATTGGCATATGTCTTGTTTTGATGTTGATAATAGATGATCTTTTGTTTAATAATATACTTCCCGACTTATGTAGTGGTGAAGGAGGATAAAGTAACTATGCACATAAGTTAAGAAGTTGGACTCTGTTTAAACTTTAACTTGGATGATTACAGATAAACCATCTCGTGGTTCATCTTGTAAGTTTTAGAATCATTAGAATATCTTATATTTTAATGTATTACAGATGTTTTCTGGAACTAGTGCTTGGTATCAGTCTTTGAAGTGTTAAATGTTGTCATAGGCCTTAGCGAAGGATATATGCTTTTGTTGTGAGAGATTGGGAGCATACATTCACAAAGGGGCCACTTTTGTTGGGTGTTGTGTTTTTAGCCCAGCAGGTTGTGTAGTTGTATGTAGGTACAGTCATAATGGCCACTTTATTTCCTACTACTTCATTCTAGCCGAAAACTTCTTAAACAGATTATAACTTACATAGGTTATCTGTTAGTTACTAAGATGACTCTTGTATCACTTTAGTTTAGTCCTTTTTCACAAGAATGATTTGTATTAGTACTATGACTTTGGATTGGAGATTGTTGTCTGACATTAAGGTATAACTTATATAGGTTATATTTTGTTTAGTTAACTGAGATGATTTTGTATCATTTAGTCTAGTACTTTATTCTCAAAAAATAGCCTGGTACTTTGGCTTATTGGTTTCCCCTACTCTTGTGTCAAAAATTTAAACCCACCACCTTTATGGTTGAAATCAAGCAATAGTGAGGATAAGGTAAGGGTATTTTACGCAATAAAATGTAAGTTGCTTGATTTAACTTACCAAAAGTTAAATTACAATAAAATTTTTACACTTTATTTGTCTGTCATATTCTGTATCCTCTCTTTGATATTTTAGGGGACACAGAATCTGGCTGTCATATTTTGTATTCCAACAATTGGGGTTTAAGGGGAAATTTTGCAATATTTATTAGGGATGGGTCGGTATGAAAAATATGTACATTGGGAGGTCGCCAATGCAAAACCATACCAATTCCGGGATTCCGCGCTTTAGTAAACCCCAAACAAACATGGACGTTTCCTCTTCACGACATCACAATAAAAGTGATTAAATGCACGAAATACAAGATAAAAGCTTATATTTCTTCAGATTTCTTGTTTGTTTCCAATATTTTAAGTTTTCCTTCAGTTATATAAGCTGACAAGCAAAATTGAGGTTATAAATTGTCATAACCTAAACATGGCAGTTCTGCTCAACGTAATCGATAGTACTGTATAAAGTCTGCAAATGCATGAAAATTGGGGAGAAATGCTTATAATTTCTTCAGATTTCGGGTATGTTTCTAATATTTTAACCTTTCCTTCCATTATATGTGCTGACAAGCAAAGTGGCGGTTGTAAAATCTCATCACGGTATTTCAGTAAAATGCTCTTGATACCGAGATACCGGAACTACCGACCCATCCCTAGTATTTATTAGGTTTTGAAGAAATAACCGTATTAGAAAGTCCATAGTGAATACATGTGTTTTATTATGCGTCCTTCAAGGGACGCTTGTTTGTGTATGGGAGGATATCTGGCTCCGCCGGCTCCGCGTTTTATTTTCCTCATAACTCTGTCACCGCTGGGCGTATTCTTTTCAAATTTGGCAGTTGTATGCAGTAGCCTTGGGGAATTGTTTTGAATATGCTGCTGACGTTTCGACCAATCAGAGAGGTCACATGACCAAACATGTCTTTTTTATCGATGGGGAAGCTTGTCCGGATGATAACTTGAAAGGAATTTTATCAATTCACCTGAAACTTGGCAAATACATTCATTCTATTAAAATCTGGAAATCATTAGATTTTGGCATTGATTGGTTAAGAAATGGCCAAGTAATTGATGATTAATTAATCACTGCGAATTTTCCAAATAAGGAAATTACAAAAATGCTTCTATCTTGAAAACCCTCGTAGATAGAGTGATTTGGACGAAAATTTTTGACCAATCGCCAGAGTATCTATGTCAATTTTCAAAGAATTTTTGTTTCGCCAAATATGGCGGCCATTTTGAATTTTCGAATTTTTCACCAAAATTGCAAAACACGAAAATGCTTATATCTCAAAAACCATGCTAGATAGAGCGATTTCAATGAAATTTTTGACCCAGAGGGTATTTCTGCCAAGTAGCTATCCCAATTTTCAAAAAAAAATGTTTTTGACGGAATTTTCAACCCACAGGGTATCTCTTCAGAGTAGCCATGCCAATTTTCAAAAAAAATATGTCTCGCCAAAAATGGCGGCCATTTTGAATTTTCGAATTTTTTGCAAAACACAAAAAATGCTTATATCTCAAAAACCGTGCTAGATAGAGCTATTTAGACAAAATTTTTGACCCACAGGGTATCTCTGCTGAGTAGCTATCCTAATTTTTAAAAAAAATTTGTGTCACCAAAAATGGCGGTCATTTTGAATTTTCAAATTTTTCCGCAAAAATTACAAAACACAAAAATTCTTATATCTGGAAAAGTGTGCCAGATAGAGTGATTTCGACGAAATTTTTGGACCCACAGGGTATTTCTGCGGAGTAGCCATCCCAGTATTCAAAAAAAATTTTTTTCACATCAGAATGGCGGCCATTTTGAATATTTTATAAAAATTGCAAAACACAAAAATGCTTATATCTCAAAAACCGTGCTAGATAGAGCGATTTCGACAGAATTTTTGACCCACAGGGTAACTGTACAGAGTAGCCATGCCAATTTTCAAAAAAATTATGTCTCGCTAAAAGTGGCGGCCATTTTGAATTTTTCACAAAACTTGCAAAACACGAAAATGCTTAGAGTAAGAAATGTGAAATTTGCCACTTTCCTGTGTACAATGTAAAGGGTAAACACTTTTTGATGACGTAACATTTGGAGCACTTTGAATGAACGATGTACATTTGAACAACTTGTGGATGTGTACTGATTTTTTTCTTTACATTGATTGTTTCCAAGTGATGAGACTTGAGTGAAGATCTGCAAATAAGTAAATGTAAGTAGGTGTTTCTCTATCAGAGTGTATTAGAATAATAAATATTGTAAAGATGGGACTGGAACCACCATACTTCTGACTTTCATTCGTATACACTGTTATCAGAGGTACTGAGGCAGATGATAACCCTAACCAGAGTTGTTATTTTCAGGCGCCAGCACTGGTAAATCAATCAATAAAAAAATCACTAGTTTTGTATGAGGGCATAATGATTCACATTGTCCTATTCAAAGTCTAGTGCATTGATTACTGTGGATAATTTTAATGTTTCAGCAATTATTATTTATTTATCCAGTGAACTTACAATACAAGATTTTTTTTTCAAAACTGATAGTTTGTTATGTCATTAATTTAAAAGTCACATTTTCATGTGGTGAAACATAAGTTGATATGTTGGTTATTTTGTACTTTTAACTCCAGTAAATCAATCAATATCAAGCCCCTCCCCTTTTGCCTCTCTCCTTAATAATTCCCACCGAATAAAAAAAAACGAAATCCACAAAAAGTAAAGTTAAAGAACACCTTGTGTACTTTTATTAAGTATATGTTCAGTACAGTCTTTGTGTACAGGTATACACACGTGTTTTCATTTGTTTAGTGTGTACCATATGGATAGACTTCACTAAACATGCTTTGTAATTTATAAATAGGAGTTTTTAAAATGTTTTTACAACACATAAATGACCAATAATCTCGTCTAGCTTAGAAATTTCTTTCATACGGTCCATTTGTGCTTTATAACATTTGACATTTTTTTCAGATTCTAAATCTATGAATTTAAAAGCCATTTAAGATAAATATTATTAGTACCTACATTTTCTTCACAGTGGGTAAACCATTCAGATTTTTTTCTTTATGTTTTTGGTTGATGTATATCAATTAATTTACCCACAATTTTTGTCTATTTAAAGTTTAATTATTACCTGTTATTAACTATTACTTGACATATGTTGATGTTCTCACATTTTCCCACTACACGGGTGTCATTAATGTTAGATGTCATAAATGTTAGACAAATTGTCATCATGTTATCTGATTTTACATAATTCCCTTTATTATTAATAAATGCAATAAGTGAACTATGGTTTATATGTATCACTGTATATGTATCACATAAAATGGGTTTAGTTACCTGTTTTGTATCACTTTCTAACTTTAATGACATCTGACATTAAGGAGACTTGTGTGTACTGTGATTTACTCCCAAAATGCATTCTTTTCCCACTTTTTATTATCTCCCGCCGGGCTTTAGCCCGGGAGGGAGATTATAAAATACATCCTGTGCGTGCGTGCGTGCGTGTGTGCGCTAGTGTGTCACACAGATTTCTCCAAAACTGCTACAGCTACAGATTTTTTGTAAATTAATTGTCCTAATGAATTTTCATGTCCTAGAAAAATTTTTTGGTTTTGTGGACTTAGGCCTAGAGATAAGTGAGTAATAGCAATTTTAGCTACTTTGGGTTATTTGAAATATGTTGTTCAGCTACTTTGTCCTTAGCTATAACATGGTACATAGTTTGGGGTTCTATTGCATGCCATAAGTGACTAATAGCTATTTTCTCATTTGTAGTTAAATAACAAAAGAAGTAAATGTCAAATATCTTCAAAAGAAGTAAATGTCAAATATCTTCAAAAGAAGTAAATGTCAAATATCTAGGTATTAAAGTTATCTTTCCAAATATGTTGTCCATCTACTTTTTGGTAAGCTATGACATAGTAAAGTTTCAGACCTGTTGCAACTTGGATAGCTGAGTAATAGCTACTTTGAAATTCTGACTGTTGAGTAAAGCCATTGTAACTCTAAAACTATTGCAGTTAGAGTGTTTTCCTAAAATATGTTGTTCAGCTACTTTGTCCTTAACTATAAATGGCATATGGTTTGGGGTTCTATTGCATGCCATAAGTGAGTAATAGCTATTTTGTTATTTGTAGTGAAATAATGCCAGAGGTAAATGTGAAATATCTTAAAAAGTATTAAAGTTAGGAAATTCTTTTCAAATATGTTGTTCATATGTCTGAACAGGTAAAAGTAAGAAATTATACAATTTTGGGATTGATCCGGATCGTGATCTGGATCTTCTGGATCAAAGAAATGTAATTTTTAAAGACAGATAACTCAAAAACGTATGGATGTATTTCGATGAAATTTTCAGGATATGTCTGGAAAGGTAAAAGGAAGAAATGGTTCAATTTTTGGAGTGATCCTTATCACCATGAAATATAATTTTTAAACACAAATAGCTTAAAAACTTATGGACGGATTTTGAGAAAATTTTTAGGATATGCAAGATAGAGCAATTTCAGTGATAATTAGGTCATTCACCTACTATTGGGTGATGTACCACATGGCGAAGCAGATCTATAGCTTTTTGAATAGCTCAGTCATAGCTACTAAAATGGATAAACGTCTTTTATCTCTCAAGTGTTGCTGATATGTTATTTCTTCAAAATAAGTCATTCACCTACTATTGAGTGATCTACCACATAGTGAAGTTGCAGAACTGTAGCTCTTTGGATAGCCGAGTAATAGCTAATAAAATAAGCAAATTTCTTGTATCTCTAAAAGTATTACAGATACACAATTTCTTCTAAATAATACATTCACCTACTTTTGGCTGATCTACCACATAGTGAAGTTTCAGATCTATAGCTCTTTGCTTAACTCAGTCAAAGCCACTAAAATGACTAAATGTCTTTTATCTGTAAAAGTATTGCAGATGGGCAATTTCTTCTGAATAAGTCATTCACCTACTTTTGGGTGATCTGCCACATAGTGAATTTGCACGACTGTAGCTCTTTGCATAACTGAGTAATAGCTACTAAAATGAGTAAATTCCATTTATCTTTAAAAGTATTTTGGATAGGCAATTTCTTCTAAATAAGTCATACACCTACTTTGGGGTGATCTACCACACAGTGAAGTTGCAGAACTGTAGCTCATCTGCATAGCTGAGTAATAGCTACTAACATGAGTAAATTCCTTGTATCTTTAAAAGTATTGCACATGGACAATTTCTTCTAAGTAAGTCCTTCACCTACTTTTGGGCAAGTTGCAGAACTGTAGCTCTTTGGATGGCAGAGTAAGAGCCACTAAAATGAGTAAATGTCTTTTATCTCTAAAAGTATTACAGGTAGGCAATTTCTTCTAAATAAGTCATTCACCTACTTTTGGCTGATCTACCACATAGTGAAGCTGTAGAACTGTAGCTCTTTGGATAGCTGAGTAATAGCTATTAAAATGAGTAAATGTCTTTTATCTCTAAAAGTATTACAGATAGGCAATTTCTTCTAAATAAGTCATTCACCTACTTTTGAGTGATCTACCACATAGTAAAGTTGCAGAACTGTAGCTCTTAGGATAGCTGAGTAATAGCTACTAAAATGAGTAAATGTCTTTTATCTCTAAAAGTATTATAGGTAGGCAATTTCTTCTAAATAAGCCATTCACCTACTTTTAGCTGATCTACCACACAGTGAAGTTTCAGATCTATAACTCTTTGCATAGCTCAGTCATAGCTACTAAAATGAGTAAATATAAATCTGTAAAAGTATTGCATACACGCAATTTCTTCTAAATAAGTCATTCACCTACTTTTGGCTGATCTACCACATAGTTAAGTTGCAGAACTGTAGCTCTTTGGATAGCTGAGTAATAGCTACTAAAATGAGTAAATGTGTTTTATCTCTAAAATTATTACAGGTAGGCAATTTCTTCTAAATAAGTCATTCACCTACTTTTGGCTGATCTACCACATAGTGAAGCTGTAGAACTGTAGCTCTTTGGATAGCTGAGTAATAGCTATTAAAATGAGTAAATGTCTTTTATCTCTAAAAGTATTACAGATAGGCAATTTCTTCTAAATAAGTCATTCACCTACTTTTGGGTGATCTACCACATAGTAAAGTTGCAGAACTGTAGCTCTTTGGATAGCTGAGTAATAGCTACTAAAATGAGTAAATGTCTTTTATCTCTAAAAGTATTATAGGTAGGCAATTTCTTCTAAATAAGCCATTCACCTACTTTTAGCTGATCTACCACACAGTGAAGTTTCAGATCTATAACTCTTTGCATAGCTCAGTCATAGCTACTAAAATGAGTAAATATAAATCTGTAAAAGTATTGTATACACGCAATTTCTTCTAAATAAGTCATTCACCTACTTTTGGCTGATCTACCACATAGTTAAGTTGCAGAACTGTAGCTCTTTGGATAGCTGAGTAATAGCTACTAAAATGAGTAAATGTGTTTTATCTCTAAAAGTATTACAGGTAGGCAATTTCTTCTAAATAAGTCATTCACCTACTTTTGGCTGATCTACCACATAGTGAAGTTGCACATCTATAGCTCTTTGCATAGCTGAGTCATATACCTGCTAAAATGAGTAAATGTCTTTTATCTCTGAAAGTATTGCAGATAGGCAATTTCTACTAAATAGGCAATTTCTACTATTGGGTGATCTACCACATAGTGAAGTTGCACAACTGTAGCTCTTTGCATAGCTGAGTAACGGGTACTTCAATGAGTAAATGTCTTTTATCTTTAAAAGTATTGGACATAGACAATTTCTTCTAAGTCCACCTACTTTTGGGCAATCTACCACATAGTGAAGTTGCAGAACTGTAGCTCTTTGGATGGCAGAGTAATAGCCACTAAATTGAGTAAATGTCTTTTATCTCTAAAAGTGTTACAGATAGGCAATTTCTTCTAAATATGTCCACCTACTTTGGGTTGATCTACTGCATAATAAAGTTGCACAACTGTAGCTCTTTGGATGGCAGAGTAATAGCTACTAAAATGAGTAAATGACTTTTGTCTTTAAAAGTATTGCAATCAAACATTAAACTTGTTGTCACTTCTACATGTGCCTCCATCTCACAAGAAAATTTATATTCCACTATCTTTAGTACATCTAATTTATACGGCGGGAGATAAATGCATGCGTCAGAATGCTTGTTTATATATATTTTTATATAACTTGTACTTATGTATTACTATGGACAACCCCATTCATGCATTTTATAAGCCTTTAGCTTTACCATTTTTTTAGCATTATTCAAAAAACCTTTTTCTAGTTTTAAAATATTATCAAGAAAACCAACATAATTTTGTGACCTCAAATTATTTACAGTCATATAAGAATATATGGGAGTTAACTGAAATAAGATCGCACAAATAATAAGTATTTTTTATTTCTTCTCTTACATGTATTCTCATTGCACACATATTAGTGGGACTTTCAGACATTTTTCTAGGACTTTTTGACATATAACCGGACCTCTTGAAATATACAGCACATTTTCTGGTGAATACTTCAGAATATCTCTACTACCAGCTGCACTTGCAGATGTCCCAACATCTAACGTTATTGCATCTAACCATATTATAATATATTGTGCAAGAAAAACACATGCATGGAATTATGCAACCTCATATTTCCTCATTAGTATTGATTGTATCCACCAGATAGCTACTATGGATTTCACTTTGTTATGCCGCCGACGCAGTGTACAGAGATTTCACCTTTACGGCTCTAACGAAAAAAATATTATAGCTAGCCTTCTCAAATTCACAGAATATATTCATAACCATAAAATGTTGCCCGGGAATATTTTTGGCCTCACTTTGAAAAACAAGGTGGCCCCCAGGGACGTTTATTTGACTTTAAGCAGGACTTTTGTTGACCCTCAAGAGCAAAGGGTATTATAGGTAGAGATCTCAAATTCGCAGGATACGTTCCTCATTAAAAATCGTGACTGGGAATATTTTTGGCCTCATTTTGAAAAACAAGATGGCCACCATGAGCGTTTCTTTATCAGTCATGAAAAGTGCTTATATGTCCCTTATTATTGGTCCTAGAGGTTTGGGATGGTAAACCAACCTATAGGAAATCATGGGCTGGGAATCTTCTGGTGTGGTCAGATTTGACCTTGGACTCCTCCTTCAAGGTCAAGCAAGAATAGCCAAACTTAAAAGTGCTTATAAATCACTTATTATTGGTCCTAGAGGTTTGGGATGGTAAACCAACCAATAGGAAATCATGGGCTGGGAATCTTTTGGTGTGGTCAGATTTGACCTTGGACTCCTCCTTCAAGGCCAAACGAGGACAGCCACACTTAAAAGTGCTTATAACTTGCTTATTATTGGTCCCAGAGGTTTGGGATGGTAAACCGCTGGCTCCGTGAGCTCCGTCAGGCGCCTGTCACCGTTAGATGGATTCTTTTCAAATTTGGCAGGTGTATGTGTAACGTGCCAAGGGTCTTGAGTTGAACTAATGTCAAGAGAAAGCCTTATGTCACATAAGAGAACATTTATTTACAAAATATAACAAGTATTTTACCAGCAATTGCTGGGGCTGAATTGGTACAAGCACTAACGTCACAAAAGTATTAAAAATAATCAGAAATCACATTTATATTATATACATTCAAATAATTCCCCAGAATCAACTAAAAGAATTGAAAACAAGTCATAACACTGGAAACCTACTGTCTACTAACACTTAGACCTTGGATCATACTCTATGCCAAAACACTGGTTCCATCCTTTATCAAGTACCATAGTAGATTCAGTACCTAATGAAATGAATTGAAATGAATTCAATTAGCCATGGGTTTTACCCCATGAAACATTAATCAAATCACCGGCATTCAGCCTGAAACCTATAATCATATGACTGAAATCAATACATCAGGTGCAATCAACCACATGCAATTATAACACTTCAGTCCATTCAATTCTTGTCAGGTTTTACCCTGCCACTAGAAATAAATACAAACTACTTCATCATTAATTCATTCAAACATAGTTAAATACAAAAAGCAGCAAAGTATTAAATGAAAACCCAACTTCCCCTGAAATAAACAGTTAAAATATCATGATACTTTAAAGTAAATTCCCAAACAGGTTTTACCCTGAAATCAAACAGAAATTATGTACAGAACATTCTCCTTTCCCTGCCTGCTTTTAAAAGGTTACCAAAGTCATCTTGCAACTTTCCCTGCAACCTATGAAAATAATACCATGCAGGTTTTACCCTGACATTCCTAAAAATCTAACAACAGAAGAAAATACCAGGTTTTACCCTGACATGTCTGTCTCCTGCTACCTATACCAATTCAGCAAAGAATGACACAATTCACCCTGCTTTTATAGAGAAATCCCAGACATGGGAGAATAACTCAAAGTCTGCACCTGTAAAATTGAAACAAGGAATCCTATTGGTCTAAAATTTAGTATTCTCCCAAACTTTGAAGTGACAACATCCTCTCTGCACATTGACATGAGGATACAATACAATCCACTTACAGCAATCATATACAACAAGGATAACAGTATATGACACTAAAAAGGTACATAAATACAAGTTACAATCATAATACATCAATTTAAAACCATTTCATAACGAAATGGTGAAAACGTAATATCGCCGATTTTGCCGATATCACCGCATGCTTCAACAGTAATTGGGCCATGATGGTGATTGGGCCGTTTCTTCTAATATACCTTTTATCACACAAACAATAGAATGTCACACTATAAAATTCATTTGGTTTTAAGTTCAATGTATTTTTTTAACATTTCAGTCAGTTTTTAGATAATAAATTTTATTTTGCTTGTTGCAATAAAAATAATAAATTGCTTCTGTATATGCAGTACAAATTACTACTGGAGCAATAGATGATTTACCAGATATAAATAAACCAAAAAGAAGATGGAAGGTGTCAAGCAAATTACAACTTAAAACTTTCAAAAATAAATACCTGCATTTATTTTTGTAAGGTCAAGCTGTATCTTAACCAACTTGAAATATATTTGATGTTTTGTGTGATGCATGTACACAATGTGTTTCATTTGGTATTACATTTGTAACATTTACATATTTTATTGTTTAATGCTTTTCAATGTTTGATGATGTAGCCAAATAGGGTAGAGTTTACCAAAATTTTAAATTTTGAACCACCAATGACCAGCAAAATAACTTAGACTATGGGTAATCTATTAAATAAAATGTTGAACATCAGTGTGATCTGTTACATGTACTTGTATTTTAAAAAGTGTTTTTTGAAAACAATAATAATGCAGAAATCTATACAAAACCATTTTAGGGACAGCAAGTTGCAGTAAAAGGAGACAGCACCAGCATTAAAATGTATACCGTTGGGTGTCAAAAGTTGACAAACCTTATAGGTTAATGCTTTTTAGTTACATTTTATGTTATGTTTTATGTTGTCTTTTACATTGCTTCTAACTTTTTGATGGTGCAATTTCATATCTCCAAATATAGATTTAACTGCATATTACTTTGCTTGTTTTGAAAAATGAACTGTTTTGTTATTTAAATGATCAGTTTCATACCAGTAATATCTTACAGGATCATAACAGGATTATAATTTGTGTTTAAAAAATTAATATTACACACCTTTAAACATAAACCATTAAAGTCAGAAAATCAAATAATTAAAATAGCATCAGAGATGCCCGTACCCCACAGCCTAGGAAAATATTTTCAACACCATGAGCGATAGAAGTACTGTATCAGTACAAACTTCAGGATACTTTCAGAGCACTGTCAGTTATATAAAGGTCCAAACAATGTTTAAATGGAGAAATAATATTTAAAAGAAAGATAATGCATATAAAGATGAAGTATTAAAGCAAGATAATTCAATAACAAGATGACAGCATTAATCAGAAAACTAAAATTCAACACTCTTTATCTACATCTGCATGGCCGAATTATGGTTTAGATGGTTTGAATATTACCATGCATACAGAAGTGGTAAAACATTCAATGAATGCTTATTGTGGTGTTGAGCAAAATCTGTGGCTCAGTTGATGAAATTCCATCTGTTACAATGGGAAGTTATGAAAGTAAAATTCTTAATAAATTCTTATATGACTTTTGCTTAATCTGCATCAAAAGACAGACCCAAAGGTCAAACAAGATTTTAAAGGTCAAACTCACTATGACAAGGTAAAAGGTCAAATTAAGGTCACACCATGATAATACACACCTATAGCCCCCAACCAATGTCCCTACCAAGTATTAACTTCCTACACCTTACGGTTTCCGAGATATAGCCCGGACAACATTTTATAGGTCAAGGTCACTATGGCATGGTCAAAGGTCAAATCGAGGTCACACCATGATGCTGCACACCTACACCCCCCTAACCAATGTCTCTACCAAATATCAACTTCCTACACCAAGTAGTTTCCAGGATATAGCCCGGGCAAGATTTTATAGGTCAAGGTCACTACGGCAAGGTCAAAGGTCAAATCAAGGTCAGACCATGACGATGCACACCTACACCCCTAACCAATGTCCCTACCAAGTATCAACTTCCTACACCTTATGGTTTCCAAGATATAGCCTGGACAAGATTTTATAGGTCAAGGCCACTACGGCAAGGTCAAAGGTCAAATCAAGGTAACACCATGACGTTGCACACCTACACCCCCTATCCAATGTCCCTACCAAATATCAACTTCCCACACCTTATAGTTTCCGAGATATAGCTGGGACAAGATTTTATAGGTCAAGCTCACTACGGCAAGGTCAAAGGTGAAATCAAGGTCAGGCCATGACGATGCACACCTACACCCCGTAACCAGTATCCCTACCAAGTATCAACTTCCTACACCTTACGGTTTCCGAGATATAGCTCTGACAAGATTTTATAGGTCAAGGTCACTATGACACGGTCAAAGGTCAAATCAAGGTCACATCATGATGCTGCACGCCTACACCCCCTAACCAATGTCTCTACCAAATATCAACTTCCTACACCTTACAGTTTCCGAGATATAGCCCGGACAAGATTTTATAGGTCAAGGTCACTACGGCAAGGTCAAAGGTCAAATCAAGGTCACACCATGATGTTGCACAGCTACACCCCCAACCAATGTCCCTACCAAATATCAACTTCCCACACCTTACAGTTTCCGAGATATAGCTGGGATAACATTTTATAGGTCAAGCACACTACGGCAAGGTCAAATCAAGGTCAGACCATGACGTTGCATACCTACATCCCCTAACCAATGTCCCTACCAAGTATCAACTTCCTACCCCTTACAGTTTCCGAGATATAGCCTGGACAAGATTTTCAAACTCAAGGTCACTACGGCAAGGTGAAAGGTCAAATCAAGGTCAGACCATGACGTTGCACACCTACACCCCCTAACCAATGTCCCTACCAAGTATCAACTTCCTACACCTTACGGTTTCTGAGATACAACCCGGACAAACTATTTCCCGCAGCCCGACCACCCACCAGCCCGCCTGGACGCCCGCCCGCCAACCCGCCCGGACGCCCGCCCGCCCATCCGGACAACATGGGTGAAAACAATACCCCGACGGCCCTTAAGGGCTGTGAGGTTAAAATGTATGAGACCCCTTTCATTATACATTTAGGAGAGACTTGCACAAGGACAAGATCAGGGAAACTTAAAAGGAATTATGCTCCC
Organism: Sabellastarte sp. h YS-2021; assembly: GCA_964017235.1. Classification (NCBI taxonomy): domain Eukaryota; kingdom Metazoa; phylum Annelida; class Polychaeta; order Sabellida; family Sabellidae; genus Sabellastarte; species Sabellastarte sp. h YS-2021. The sequence continues at coordinate 180,668,858 of OZ024930.1, forward strand.
ATGGTTGATGAGACTCTGAAGGATCACAATCTGAATGATTGGGAGAAGTTGTGCAGTGCATGCATGGATAATGGAGAACTTAATTTTATTTCATGTGACAAATGTCAAAGTTGCTTTCATGTAAACTGTGTTCCTGACAGATACATACACGAATATGTTGCATACCAAGAAACAAACAAGGAATGGTTAAGCTCTCAGTGTAACAATGAATTATGAAACAAACAAGCTTGTTTAGTTGAACCTTTGCACTTTCTGTAGTAATGTTTATTATTGACCACCTTAATTAGTTATACTTATGCACCCTTATGTATTAATGTTGGTAAAAAGTCTAATTCCAATGTGTACAAAATATACAGATTAAAGTATTACATTTACTAATATGTATGCCATTGTGAGTAAAGCCTCTCTTACATCCCATCGTACGTGCATGCACGTCCTGGTTACACAGAAAAATCTGTAGATTTGCAAGGGACACTTAAGCCACACTTACAATTTTTGAGGTTTGCAGACACCTCACATTGAAGATAGCATGCACATTATTCTCTGTGTGCTCGCAGCATGGCTACAAATGCATCCATATCTCATGGGTAACTTAAGGGAGATTTAGACATCTGCATTCTCCTTACTAGTGTTGCAGGTTCTCCACACTTACTTACATTGTTTCCATGTGCTGTAAGATACACTCACATGTACCTTGCATGTACATAAACCCACTGTACGACCTGTAGCCAGTAGTAGTTTGTTCTTTGATCTGCAAGTAGTAACACTCTTGTTGGGAAAATATACCTTGTTTGCTCGTGCAAATCTCTGGTACCCCACTACCAGGCTGCGTTCATATTTTTCAGCAATATTTGCAGCACACTTACGTGTATATACACATACGATGGGATGTACGAGAGGCTTAAAATTGGATAGTAACCATTTTGTCAGTGCAGGAAAGGTTAACAATTTACTTTGCAGTTCCACAAAAAGAATTTGTCATTTGTACTCCCATTACAATGCAAATTGCCTATTATGTTTAACATTTTGCTTTCTCTTTAATATGACAAACATTTTCATTTTTTTTTTCAATATGATTAATGTTTCTGTCTATAATTATGAACCTTTTTGCTTTATTTACACCAATACTTAGCATATTAAACATCAACATCAAATTTTTCTCTCTGTTTTTTACTGCAAAACAGTTTCAATAGTCAGGTTTGCATAATCCGTCACCCCAAAAAATAGTGAGGCTGTATACACCTGGTCGATTTTATACCAGAATCGGCCGCCGTTTTTTTTAAATTCGAACAGGGAGCATTTTTTTTGGATGACGGATGGCTCTGTCACGTAAATATTCATTGATTTTTATGCAGCTCTCCATTACGATAGCCAACATGCTGAACATTATACAGCTCCTCATGATTTCTCACCAGTTCAATTAGTTTTTCAAAGTCAGTTTCTTTTCCCATGTTTTATTTTGAGAATAAACAAATCCAAAGTTATAAAACACTTAAAACAAACATAACACGTCACAGTATTGAAATATGTTTACTCCAAATAAACACACAACAAACAAAAACAAAATTCAATACCAAAAATGCGGTTCATTTTTCTGATGTAGTGTATTTGCAAATTCGGATGACGGATTTGGATGTTGGATGATGGATTTGGATGAAAAATCGGACAGGTATATTCACCTCTTAAGACTTTGGTCTCAGCTGGGTCTCGGACTTAAAATGGATTTTAGAAAGGTGACTTAGCTAAGTCCAAGCTTATCAAATAACTACAGTGGTTTTCTGTGTCATGTGATCTTTTATATGTATTCAAGATATAATATTGGCGCCATTTTTCCTTCGCTTGATTTATTTAATCTAAGGATAACGTCTGTTTTGAAATGGAAAACCTTGTTGCCACATATAAACTTTCCAAAGACTACTTTAGTGAGGTGTACTGTATTCTATTGTACTGTATTTACAGCCATATCAAATTTTGAAGTACAGAAAAGTTTATGGCGGCCATATTTAAGGCGTCTTTACAAAAGTTAAGCCCATGACCTCCCAGGCTTAAAGTTAAGTCCACTGACTTAGCAATTTCATGGACTTAACTGCTTTGTGAAATCTGCTAAGTCTAAGACCACAGACTTAACAACATTCTGTTGACAAAATTTAAGACCAAAGTCTTAAATTTAAGTCTAAATCTGGACTTAAGTCCCTTTGTGAAATCAGCCCCAGAAAGGGTCATGGAACTGTTTTTGGCACTTTTTATCTTGTTCTGAAGAGATAGAGAAGATGTGCCCACGAGTTAACAACTCGTTACCACAAGTTAATAACTCATTACCACAAGTTGACAACTCATTACCACAAGTTAGAAAGTTGTTCCCACAAGATGGCAAGTGGTTCCAACAAATTAGAAAGTTGTTCCAAAAAGTTAGAAAGTTGTTCCCACAAGATAGCAAGTCATTGCCACAAGTTAGAAAGTCGTTTCCACAAGTTAGAAAGTCGTTTCCACAAGATAGCAAGTCATTCACACAAGTTAGAAAGTCGTTCCCACAAGATAGCAAGTCATTGCCACAAGTTAGCAAGTTGTACCCACAAGTTACCAAGTCATTCCCACAAGTTAGCAAGTCGTTCCCACAAGTTAGCAAGTCGTTATCACACGTTAGCAAGTCATTACCACAAGATATGAAGTCATTCCCACAAGTTACTAGGTCATGCTTTGATGTCAATGTACAGGCAATTTCTTTGTCTATGATACTTAACTTGTATATAGGTCACCATTATGGTTATCATTATATCGATTTTAATGGTTATTCTTCTTAGTTACTAATTGGGTTATAGTATCTGTATGTTTCACCTAAGGGAGAACCAAGGTTACCCAAACTGCTGGCAAAGTCAGAGATACTAGAAGAATTTAGAAATTTAGACAGGGGGTTGAGACCAGGGCAAAAATGACAATTTTTTTGTATGAAAAAGAAATGGTCTCTGATGATGTAAATTATATATATAGTTTATGCAACTTGCAGCACAACAAACATGAGTTTTGCTGCATCCAGGTAAATAGCTTGTACAAGGATCTAATGGAGATTCTGCAAGGTATGGTGTGTCAAAATGCACTCAGTCTAGTGTGACATACTAAAATGTCTTAGAAGGATCAAGGAAAGTGTCATAAAACAGGCACCTCTAAAATACAGTAGTGCAATATACATGTTTCTACGTGTCTATGTATCTGTAATAATAAGTAGGTGACCTCTAAAGGTCACTAGGTAGGTTACTAAGAAGAATAACCATTAAAATTGCTAAGGTCACTAAAAGCCTACAGGCATATGTAAACTTGAATGGTATGCTAGTAGATGGGTGACCTCTGCATAAGTTAGGTATCATAGACAAAGAAATTGCCTGTACAATGACATCAAAGCATGACTTATTAAAACTTGTGGTAATGACTTGCTATCTTGTGGTAACGACTTGTTAACTTGCAGTAATGACTTAGTATATTGTGGTAAAGACTTTGCTAAATTGTGGAAATGAGTAAGTATCTTGTGGTAAGACTTCATGGTAATGAGTTAATATCTTGTGTAGTGACTTTCTAACTTGTTCGAATGACTGAATATCTTGTGGTAACAACTTGGTAACTTGTGGAAACGACTTACTATCTTGTGACAATGTCTTGCCAGCTTGTGGGAACAATTTTTTTAACTTTTGGTAATGACTTACTATCTTGTAGTAACAAGATAAAAAAAATGACAGGAAAACAGTTCTGTGTCCCTTCCTGGGCTCCGTAATATACAACTCAATAATAATTGATCACCAGCAGAAAGTCTGTTGGCATAAACTAGTTCTTTACACTAGATGGCAATCAATCTACAAGATGTGATAATGTAAGTGGGGGTGGGGTTTGTTATACCATTATTATACTTCTCATGATGCTCCATAGTAATTGATCACCAGCAGGTGTGTTAGTGTAAACTAGTTGTTTATACTAAGTGGCTATCAACCTAAAAGGTAGGATAATGTCCATAGGAGTGGGGTCTGTTACACATTAATATAAGTCTTCTCAACCTCCACTTGATCCATTGAAGGGTAATACCATTTAGTTTAAAATAATTTATAAATATTCTACTGTGGAGGGACGGACCCCATCCCCGTGTAAACCCCCCTAGACGGTCGAACCCCTGGACCCACCACCTGCTTTCCATGGACCCACAGATCCACCCTGCACAGGTTATTATGGACTGGGACCCCATGAAAGTTCCCTTAAATGGGTGCCTTGTGAACAGGGATCCATCCTATATGGGTGCCTTATGAATCATGACCCACCCTTGCCACCATTACCTACATAAAGTGATGAATTTTACCATCTATCACCTGCCCCGGGACCACTGGGATGACATGTCTCACAACCAGAGGGTACTGCCCCTGTCAAACAAAGAGGTTGATGGCACCCAAGCACTTTACAGATCGGAGGTGCCTCATTCTCGAGCGGCCCCAAGGTGCTACCCTACTTATATACCACACAGGCTTCCTCCCTGCTCACCCACCAACTGTGCAGATTTGAACCAATAACCCTTCGGATTGTTCACAAAAAGGAGCCCAAATCCAAACAACTTAAACCTGAGAGGGAGAGTGGACGTGACCTGGTTGTTCCCTGAACCCTGAAAAGCCCTGGTAACCTGTCAAAATTACCTCGATTCAACAACTAACTTCTCTCAGATATGTAAAATCCAACCAAAATCTCAATTTACTTATACTGTCACCAGGTCAGTTTAAGGTTCAATCATTCAAAATATGCAAAATATAATATAGCAATAATACACAGAGCCAAGGTAAAATAGGAAAGGCTAATAATTTTGAACAGGAAAATGAAATGAAAGGTGAATATTGAAATAGAAGCAGGCTTAAATAAAAAGTGTGCTGAAAGGCTAAATTGGATCAGCGACTGGCTGTCACTGAAAGCTAAGGAAACCTATCAGGGAAGTCTATCACTCAGAAAGGCTAATGATTTAAGACATAGGCTACAAGGGTAAACACATAAAGTAGCCAAAAGAAAACTTTTGAATAGATAAACAGAAGTATTGTTTTCAACATAGAAAATATTTAAATGTAAAACCTAGGGCAAGGTTAGGAATATTACATAACAATTAGCTAATAATAATAAAATATTTGAACAGAAAATAATATGGAAAATTTTAATTAATTTATTTATTATAATTTACTGCAAGACCAAGTGTCTGGCGGAAAGGCTCATAATTTACCCGGATAAAAAGAGGAAGGAAAAACAACAACTTGACAGCTAGTTGTGGAGCAGTTAAAAAAAAGGAAGACTTTTACAGAACACAATCAGAATACACACAGCAGAAACAATTAGCCAAACATTATAGAAAGATGCATTACTTATAGAATGGCACATAAGGCTTAATTATTTCAGTGTTAATGACTGAAAAATACTTGACACACCATTGTAATACCGGCAATTTGGAATTTACTTAAATAAAACTTTCACACTAGAATAATAAAAAAAAGTTCAGAATATTTTAGACAAAAAAATGAGAAAATGAGAAATTGTCTTTACAAATATTTCTACACTTAATTAGATTAGGTTTGAGATTTAGAAATGGAATTATATGTCCATTTCAAGCCACATTTGTCACATAGAATAGGTGTGTAGTGGCAAGAAATGGTCATATTTTGTCAAGAAACTGACCTACAATGGGTTTGTGGTGGATAAAATTGTCCATTTCCTGTCATATTATGTACCTACAATAGGTGTGTAGTGGCGAGATATGGTCATATTTTTTCAAGAATTGGACTTACAATAAGTGTGTGGTGGCAATATAGGTCCATCTCCTGCCACATTTGTCACCAACTATATGTGTGTAATGGTAAGAAGTGGTCATATTGGGTCATAAACGTCACATACAGTAGGTCTGTGGTAGAAATATATATCCATTTCCTGCCATATTACTCACCTAAAATAGGTATAAAGTTGGAAGATATGGTCATATTATGACAAGAAATTGACCTACAAAAGGTGTGTTGCTGAAATGTATGTCCATTTCCTGCCACATTTGTCACCTACAATAGGTGTGTAGTGGTGAGAAATGGTAATATTATGACATAAAATGAAGGAAACATATGACCATTTCCTGCCAGTGACTGCATATTTTTGGAGGGGGTTCCACTTGGACCGATCGAACAGCAAATAGATTTTGTTTACATAGTTGGTTAGGGTCAGTTACACTTTCCCGGCTTGTCGCGGTGGATCAGCAAAATATCAAACATGTTTGATATTTCACTGACCCTCCACGACTCTGTGTCTGACCTGTGACTCTACCCACCTGGTAACCATTCTGTCGTAGATCTCTATGGCATGTCAGTTACACTTCCTATCTTGTCCTACACTATTACTGCCTTGTCTTTAAAAACTCCCCGAACTGTTATAGTTAAGTACCAGGGGCCGTATTCACGAAAGGTCTTAGCCAAGTCTTAGGCTTAACTTTTGTATAAAAATATAGCCAACTTAAGCCTAAGACTTGGCTAAGACCTTTCATGAATACGGGCCCAGGACTCCATCTCCAAACAGGCCGTGAACACTAACTGGCCGCACTTGAAAGTAAACCGGCCTGTAAACATAATTGACCTGACTTGGACACTTCCCATTTTTGGCTATACAGCCAGTAACATCTCAACAGGACAAGCCAGGAACATAAACAGGAAAGCTGTAAACAGCAAACGACAAACCTGTTACACAACAGACAAGCCAGGGACTGTGTAGGAATAAGCCGGCATCAAGTTTAAGACCCACGGCATGTCTACAGATAATCTGTGACTATATAAGCACAGTCGGTTTCCACAATCCATCATTTAGAATCAGGCATCTTGACAGATTACATTTGGCATCGTTTCAAGGATAGGAGTTTGGTTTTTTATCAATTAGCTATTGCAGTGTTAAGTTGAAGTTGGCTGACATATATTTTAGGATTTTTTTTTATGAAAACGCTGCTTATTATTTGTCAATGGGTCTTAGGAATGGCAGAAGAGTGAGGAAGATAGAAGTTCCCACTCACACTTTTCATAAATTTGAGCTGTGGGGCACTGTAGCAGATATCCAGCTCAGAAGGGAGTAGAGGGAGGCAAGAGCGAGGGAGGAGGCACAGTAACAGAGGGAGGAGGAGGTAAGAGTGGAGGAATCACAGTCCCAAGAGTAGGGACATCCAGAAAAAAGGCCAAGGAGAGAATGAAGTGACACTGAAACAGAGGTGGCTGGAGGAGAGGCTGGAACATCACAGTCATGCTAAATGAAGAGCCACATGACCAACATATATCTTGCACACTCTGACAAGGAGGTAATAGTTGAATTTGTGAAAGACCACGAGGTGTTGTACAACAAAGTAAGTGAACATTTCAAAGACAAAGCAAGGAAGGAGTGTCTCTGGGAGAGTTTCGCCAACAGTTGCAAGCTGTCTGTCGAGGTGTGCAAGATCTGGTTTGAGTCGCAGAGGACACTTTACAGCCAGCTCACACAGTGAAAATCTGGACAAGCCACGAAAGGGATGGTGAACTTCAGACCTAGATATAGGACAAGTTAGGATTCCTTTAGTCAGGAGGTCACGCATTTGATGCAAGCGGCTGAGCAAGTCGTCAGGATTCAAGTCCCAGGCCTGAGGAGCCAGTGCTTCAATTACTAATCTAATCTGGACTTTTATAGCGCTTAATCTCAATTGCTGATGGACTCTAAGGCGCAACTGAACATAAACAAGGCAGTTAACATTAATCCGAGGACATAGCCAGGTCATACCAAGGAGACACAGGGTGACAGGATAGCCTATGAGGGTCATGCTTTTGCAAACAGGTTTGAAGCTTCTTTCTGAAGGAGGCAACTGATGCTACACTGCGAACACATCATGAGGGAGTTCCTTCCAGATCTTAGGAGCATCAAAGGCAAAGCTGTGATCAAAATGTTTGACAGACTTGAAGGCTGGTGAGTGGAAAGGAGGAACAGTATGGTATTGATGATCTGGGTGACTACACCTGGTACTCTTGGAGAACTGCTGAGTGACAAGAATGGTTAAAAAATTATAAACTAGTGTTTCAATTTTGAACATACATCTATACTTAAGGGGCAGCCAGTGGAGTTGCTTCAGAATGGGTGTTACATGAGCATACTTTCTGCGATTTGTAACCATATGAGCAAGGGCATTCTGAATACTTTGCAATTTGTGCTGATTGAAACATAGCAAACCTCTAAACAGAGAGTTGCAGTAGTCTAGACAACTACTAACCAAGGCATTTGCAGCAAGGACTGCCACTTCTGGAGTAAAATACTGTCTTATTCTACGAAGGTTGCGCATCTGAAGAAAGCATGCTTTGTCCTCTTGACATGTTTAAAGAAGGAAAATTCTGCCTCACACCACACACCTAGATTTCTGACCGAATCAACCGGATGAAGAATACTACTAAGAATACTAACAGGAAAATGGGAGGAAATCTTCTGATGCTGAGCCTTAAATCCAAAGACAATAAATTCAGTTTTTTCTGGGTTGAGCTTCAGTTTACCAAGAGACATCCATCATCATCGGCTACTACAGCACATGACATATCACAAGCCTCCAAGGGGCCACAATGGCAGAGTGGTAACACTCTCGCCTCCCACCTCTGAGGCCGGGATTTGGTTCCTGGCATGGCCTCAAGTGGGAAAGCTGGTAGTTGATTGCCATTGGTCAGCAGTTTACAGTAAAGAACCCTGATGAACTATATGTACTGATTTCCTCTGCTCTTCCAACTACCCATTGGGGTATGACCTGTACAGTGTTGAAAGCTATTTAAAACCCAAATAAATAAAGAAATCACAAGCCTTCACTGACAGCATGTAGATCAGCATACAGCCTCAACAAGTCACCAGCCCAAGCGTAGCTTCAGGGCCAGCAGGTCATGGATCAGTTCACACAGATAAGAACAATCCAATCTTCATTTCTTGGGCAGCAGCAGGAGTCTACAGCATGCATAGCCTTCTGCAACTATCTGGCGTCAGAAGTAGAGGGATTAGAAGAGAAAGACTTTCAGACATTTAGAAACGGGGCTGTCATTCAAAGCAGGGCAGAAGAACGTGGTCGTCAAGTCCAGCAAACTCAGCAACAGATACTTTCATGAAGCTCAAGTCCCACCTCAATCTTTATGCCACAGACTTTTCAACAGCAGAAAGCACCAGCTGTAAGCTGTACATCTTAACTATCCCAGAAACACAGATGCCCACAAGCCAGGTCATCCAACCCCCAGTCGCAACGAAAGGACAGCAGTAGCAAACCAGCAGCCAACTTCCTTTGTAGTTGTAGATGACCAACAGGCTGGACTGTCAAGACCACTCACCTTCACAATGACGCTGACAAAACACTTCAACCCTCCACCAGTTGCTACAAGCAAAGAAAGAGAGCATAACATTTCAGGACTTTCAAGTTTCTTCAGAAACCTTCAATCTGTGTTGAGTTACCAGCAGATAGACATCTGCAGCCATTTTCACCAGCCAACACACCAACACCAGCCACCTCTCCTCCAACCATCACTGCCACATGGCAAGAACATCAGTAGCCACCAGGCCAGTTGCAGCGTCATTATTCTCCACATTCAGCCGAGGCTAACCCAGATAACATTCCGCCGGTGGCCCACCGGCGTATGGTCGTCAGATATTGCCACCAGTGGGCCAACGTTGGCCCACTGGTGGTTTTTGGTTGTATAATCGGCAGTTTTCCAACGGTGGCTTTCCACCAGTGGACCAACGGTGTTTTTTTGTTCAAGATGGCGGCGAGCAATAATAGGGGATTTTTGGAAACTTAGTAAAAATTTATTCATAAGTGTGTGTCTAATAATGAGATTTCAGTGAGCCCACAAGTTTTAACTCACTATTTAGCAATTTTAGACATACAAACAGTATTTTTATTATAATGTTGCAATATAAAAGTTGTCATTGGAGATGTTATAATTATTATTATAATTATATTACAGAATTTCAACCAGCGTATTTCCACTGGTGGGCCAACGTTGGCCCAACGGACAAAAAGACGGTGGCCCACCGGTGGAAACCTCCGGTGGGCCAACGGATTTACCGCAGACTGTTATCTGGGAAACAGCTTCAGCAGTAGAACATCTGTCAAGCCTCCAATTGGGCCTTTTCAGGAACACTGCTGTTCAAACATTAAAAAGTCCTTTTCAGGACCACCCAAATCTTCCAAAAACCATTCATAGCTGCTGTTTTAAAAAATCCCCAAAACAAGAAGCATTACACGGCCCCACACAAAACACTTTGTCCCCAAACACAAAGAACAAATTGAATGAATGACTGAATGAATGAGTGTGTGATTGAATAAAAATTTTAAGTTAAAGAAAAATATTGTATTGCTTTGAAAAACAAAAGAAAAATAAGAAGAACAAAAACTAAAAAAGTGAAAAAAAAACTTTGACCTTCCCCGAAAATGGGGGCAGAGGCAATGAAAGTTTTGCCCACACCAAATATTCAAAATGTAAAAAGAAACTTAGACTTTAAAGATGATCTGACATTCGGGGTAGTATTTTGACTTTTGGATTTGAGCTTGTGACATTTGACCATTCATGAAACTTTTTACTTTCCCCTAAGAGTTGGCTGATTTTGAACTTTACTGGCAAATTGATAAGAAAATACTATTGAAAAAATGTTCAGAGTTAAGAAGGGGTCATTTTACATAACTTGGGTTTAATGTTTCTAACAGGGGACTTATGATTTGGTGTGGAAGAGTTTTGAAGGTTTAAAAGTTTTTAAAAATTTTTAGTTTTAAAAATTATTGGAAATTTATTGGTTTTGGTTTGGAAATTTGCGGGACATTTGAGTAATACTAGCTTAAAATAATAGTTGTTGGTATAATTGGGTAATCTTGAAAAGGACTGATAGTAGTTCTGAGAAGGACTGATAGATACCCCCATGGTTGTTGGTTAACACATTTTCAGATCCTATCTGGCCTACCTCAAAGGATTCCTGTAATTCTCATCTGGACACATTTCCTGGATTTGGTGCCCTATCTGTCCAGCCCTGGCTTCATCATGTTGTGCAACACCACGCATGTATAAATAATGTCTCTGACAACCCTTGACTTTTGATCCATGGTGCCAGACAGTACCCTTAACCTGCTGACTCAGATTCCAGAGGCATTTTCCACCACCTTCCTGCCTCTGGGGGTCCTGTAGTTGGAAATTCTTTCTTCCATTGTCAGATGCCTTCAGTTGTAGCATTTGACCATCCAGGGCATCAAGGCAAAGGCATCGTTACCCAGCAGGAAATAGTGCAAGTCTGACCTTCCCTCACCCAATGGTTCAGGTGCCAGAATCCCCAAGATGCCATCCTCAATTATCTCCCTCAGCTCACTTCTCTTGAAGTGTTCTGTGCATCTGGGCAGGAACCACTTGACCCGGTCTATCCACAGGAATCTGTTTTCTGTGTCCACCAAGGCCAGAAGAACTATGGGAAAAAGCCCTTGCAATTGTTGTAGTCACTGCCTGTTTTATTTGGTTTATTCATGGCAATATGCTCCTTTTCTACTCCTCAGGCCTTTTCTACTCATCAGGGCAGCACAAATATTCATCCTCGAATCAGGCCTGGGGAGAATACTTTCAAAAGTATTTGAATATGAATACTTTTCATTTCCATAAATATTAATATTAATACGAATACATCAATTTCAAAAGTATTTGAATATGATTACGAATATTTTTGAAAATTTCATGCAATCATTTTTTAAATAAATCTTAATAATTTTACCTTTCTGAGTAAAAAAAAAAAACATGAAAGCACAGCTCAGTAAATGATGAGTCAGATTTACATCATATTTGATAACAATTAATTTTTGCTCCAAAATCTGAATATTCAATATGATAAACATGAGCTACTCAAAAGTGTTTTTGAAGAGGACATCTTAGTTGCCTAAACATCTTGTATTTAACTTTGATACCCATTATTTTGGAAATCTTTATGATGGGATTACTACTAGTACAAGCCTATCGTAACAGGTATCACAACTTGCATTCATTTTAACAAAGGTCAATGTAGAATGAGTGGAGGTCATACATCTTGGGGTATGTTATACTATCATTGCTGTAGCTACTGTTTTAAGGAAATGGGTAGAAAGTTCAAGCATTCAGTGACAAAATGCATTCAACAAAAACAGTGCTCAAACTTCTAGTAAATCAGAGCAAGGTGTAGTAAGTACATCCGACCAGCGAGTTTAAATGGTACAAGAAAAAAACACCCTTGAAAAATCTTCAAAGATGGGTTTAGAAACGGGTTAACATGTTAAAAAAGAAATAGAAATCAAAATAGTGAGCAAAGTAGTTATCAAAATGGGTTTAGAAGTTCAATATAAATGAATTAAGAGCCTTGTTCGTGAATAGGAATGAAATAGTTACTTTACATTCAAATAATATTTGGAATGGTCCAGCTAGGTTATTTAATAATAATGGTCATTCTTGTTCTGGCAAGGGGGCAACATGTAACGTCCAAGCCAGTAATAATAAATGTTATAATGCTGTCATCGAAGTGGGTGGAATTTTAGAATCTATGTGATTAAGTAAGAGTAAAATGGAAGTGTAGGAAATAGATAGTCCTAAGTTCTACACAAATAAATATATGACTGGTAGTGGAAGTTGTGTTAAAACTAACAATACATATGATAGTGCGCATGATGCATTGTATGGCCAGGTGAGTATACGTGTGTGCAGTTTTTGGTCTGTGGGCAGTCATTTATACATCCATTGCTGGTACATATAATAGTGCGCTGAATGGTATATTAGATGATAACGAAAGCAGTGTTGAGGTCAGCACATATGTGCCCCACGACTGCAACTTGAATAATTCTGATTATTTTAATGATCTAAGTTTAGATTATTTTAGTAATATAAGGAACAGCAGTGATAGTTGTAAGAGTATCTTATGTAAATATAGCTTAGGTTGTAAATCTTATGTAGTAGAAGACATGGGCCTAGAACAAGTGCAAGGAAATAGTGTTGAAATGTGTAAATGTGTAAGTATATCAGATGAGGATGTACAAAGGCGAGCTGTTGAACAAAAATGTGGATTCATACCATTAAGTATACCATGTTATGATGCATAGCAATATCTCATTACTATTAATATGCAAGAACAATTTAGATATTTGTGGAGACATGCACCATTAAGTTAGTCAATATTGACAACCAAATTAAAAAGGGGCTCGTATCCCTGTTATGTCTGGTTTGAATAATTATGACTGGTAACGGTATTGAAAACTATGATATTCCTGTATTAAGTCTCCATTTGAAAATGGAGATTCCTTTTATGGCTAGAGACAAACCAGACGGTGGTACTCGAGTTATAGTAGATCTATCATGGCCATTGGTTGCAAGTGTAAATAGTTGCATTCTCTCAGATATATACAATATACTGTTTAAGCTAAAATATCCAGCCATTGACCACGTAGTGGAGCAAATTAAGGTTGTAGGCCCAGAAGTACAACTTTACAAGATAGATTTCGAATGCACCTTTGCAATCTCAGAATAGATCCACTTGACTATTCTGTAATGGGATTATGTTGGGAGAATAAGACGTATGTTGATGTCAGCATGGCATTTGGTCTGAAAGTAGGGGCAGCTATGTGCCAGATGACAACAGACGCAATTAAGCTTGGGTTACACAAAAAATTGCTGGCACGGATAATTTTCAAACTTCCATATTGCATACTGAAGAAATCTTTTTGGATTCTTCCCTGCTGCAAGTCGGGGCTAAATTTAATAATGAAGTCTACACTTGTGAAATTCCACTAGAAATTAAACAAATAGGAAGTATAGTCCATTTTGAGGCAGCTAATATAATGCTAGCAGTTAAAGTTTGGTGTCAAGGTATAAAGAACAAATCTGTAATTATATGGTGTGATAATTAGGCAGTAGTTAATGCATTTTTTAACAAGATGCACTCAGAGAGAGCAAAACGCTCGACTCCATGTGACCAGTTCATCAAGTGATATAAAGTATTGTAAGGAAGACAATAAAATAAAACCAAACATGTAAATTAATCTTTATAGAAATATCAAGTAGAAAGCTAGTCATTTAAAATACATTGAAATGGGACCTCTGAAAAATCATGAATTTTTTGTATCCAAATTAAGATCCTGATCTTTCTTTTAGTAACTACATCCCCCCCCACACACACAAAATAATAAATAAAATAAAATAAAAAATAAACAATAAGCACACAAAAACATTAAACTGCTGGTGGAGGTAAAAATATTGCTTAAAGGTCACTTGGTGAAAATCACACATGGCAATTTTTTGTGATGGACTGTCAATTAATTGAAATAAAAAAAGAGAAAATAAAACAGAAATAATAATTAATAAAAATGATGAATATACCACCTCCCTCTTTATTATGTTTATTAAAATGAGAAGAAATATTTTTACTTAAAGACAGCAAGTATCACAAGCTAGGTTTGTGACCTCACAATTACAGTTGCATTGTGACATCACAGAGTAATGACATCATCAGAAAGCAAAATATTGATTTTTTTACCTATGTGATGAAGAGAAGCAGTTTCACTGTGTATTCCCAATTAAAAATAAGAAAAACTCTCTCCTGGCTTTAATTTTCAAACAAATTACACCAAATTTGGTAGAATCCGTCTGTTCCCCATAAAATACCTGCCCACTAAATTTGAGATTGATTGATGTTATAGTTTTTGAGTTATAAGGGCAAAACAGTGAACAGACAGAGAAGCAGATTTCACTGTAAAAGCCCAATTAAAAATAAGAAAAACTCTCTCCTGGCTTTAATTTTTACACAAATTACACCAAATTTGGAAGAATCCGTCTGTTCCCCATAAAATACCTTCCCACCAAATTTGAGATTGATTGATGTTATAGTTTTTGAGTTATAAGGGCAAAATGGTGCACAGACAGAGAAGCAGAATTTTCACTGTAAAAGCCCAATTAAAAGTAAAAAACTCTCTCCTGGCTTTAATTTTCACACAAATTACACCAAATTTGGAAGAATCCGTCTGTTCCCCATAAAATACCTGCCCACCAAATTTGAGCTTGATTGGTGTTATAGTTTTTGAGTTATAAGAGCCAAACGGTGCACAGAGAGACAGACAGACAGATGGACAGACAGAAACAAACTGATTACAATAACCCTCTCCTATCGTCGAGCGTTAATAATAAAAATTAAAGATGTAATTCCGATCGCTATTGTTAGATGTACTTGGCTGCTGACTACTACTTACTATATTAATCTTAATCTAAAGTTTAACATATAAAAGGTACTATAACATATAAATCGCCTATGCAAATATGTGGTCAAGGTAGTCATATTATAATCATCTTGATAATATTTATGTTCAGGTTTTACGATAATGTGATTATACAGTTACAGATACTGGCAACATATCTGTCAGCTTTCAAACTCTTCCTGGCACTTACAGTTTACATGAGTTTATCACCTCCTGCCATGGACACAATATTGTTATATCAGGAGTTTTTAGCTCAGAGTAACTTGAGGGCATGTTTTTGCATAATCATATAGCAGTCTTAAAGCACTTCTTTGCCCTTTTTAGTTGGCCAATACAGGCATAGAATCATAGGAAAGTAATACTATTAGTAAAATCAGTACAAATTAGTGCCAAAATGAAAGTCAAAGTGAAAGAAATTATTACTACTGATATGTTGAGGAAGCTTATGGGTACTTCAATCTGGCCAATTTTAAGCTGTGCAGTTGCCAAAATTAACGGATGCAAAAATATACCCAGTATTAGCGTTAAAAGAGTTGATTAAAACATATGATGAATCTGAGCTGGTAATACCTCTTTTCCAAATTCGTTGTATCTCAGGTTTTGTATATCGTACTGTCTTCAAAGCCAGATCTACTCTTAGAACAATGGTGCTGGAATTGGGCTTGAACCCTTTGGAATATACTTTCCACTCTTTTTGTTGCAGTGGGGTGTCGCTGGCTTTTAATAGCAATATTGCTTTAGATAGTGTTAAGCAGCATGGCAACTGGCAAAGTGATGCAGTATGCACATATTTAGGCAACACTCCCACGGCTGCTAGTGTAATTCTTACAACCTTGCAACAGTTAATAGCATAGGTTCTGTATGGTCTTGTGTCTTTATTTTATTTTGTCACCTTTAACCTTGCTTAGGTCACACACTTTGACTTTTTATTGACGCTGGTAAAGTATTAGAGTCTATAACAATTCTAGGTCCCTTTTCTACATAGTGGCATAGGACTACTAATAGAAACACGGCTATACCTATACTATGGGTAGAAGCTCTATTTTTTGTTTTGTATATATATTTTTGACATAGTAGCAAAGGGCTACTTGAAGTAGATACATTTATACACATACTAAGCAGTAGCAGTTCTGCTGAATTTGCTTAAGGGTATAATATGGTTCTTAATTTGAAAGTTTATACACCTTGCTACATACCAATGAATGATTGAAGTTTGAACTATGTTGTGCTTTGATGTTAGTAACCAACCAGCAATTAATGTTTTATGTAATGTGTGTTCTTTTAATAGTTTTATATCTTAAAAAAACCCCAAGTATATTGTATGTTTCTTTGTCTCCTACTTGGCCACTGTATTAACATGGCGAGAATCAGCATGATATTGAACACTAGTCATGGTATTAAGACAACAAATTTGTACCCATTGACTTCCCTTATTTTCACAATGTCAGTAACAGGCTCCTACAATTCAGGTTTTAAATGTGCGCCATGGCATCATGATCTGGCTTAAAACATCAGCACATATCACAGTATACTATAACATCCCTGACTAAGGTGTACTGTAGCTAGGTTTTGCATGTAATCACAAGTTGCCACTTCATCCTGGGTTAGTTTTCCGAAAGTGGGACAATGCAAAACCCTGGCCCAATAAGACCTTGGTTGCTAAATGGGGTGTAAAACAACTACCTTGACCCTTTTATAGTCCATATGTACTTAAGAGGATCAAAACAATCAGAAATGTGAACCAGTAACTTGCATGTCAGTTATTGCTACAAAGTAAATTAAGGGAGTTGAATTTGAGCATTGTGATGTTCACTATTGATTTCTAGGGGACAATGACTTTTTTACTTCTCTTTGTTTTTTGGCCACAGCTATAAATATGACAAAGGCACACATAGGTGACATGGCATTTTCTAAAATTAAATGAATTTAAAGTAGAATTAAGGTGATTTAGGTGAATAAAATGTATTTTAGAAATTCTGGCTTTCAAGTAGCTTCAATAACATTGTTTAGAAGTTTTTCACCATCTTTGTGGTATAAAAAAATTCTAAGATCCATTTGTATATTGACATAAATATTTAAGTACATTGATGCTATCAATTTTGACAAGACTTTTTTCATTATTTCAGAACCCAGCATTTGGACTGCCGTTTTAAAGACCATTCTGGACAGAATGAAGCTATACAGGTTTACAATGTCAAATGAAATATGGGAGTGGTGAATATCATCTCAGAAACTTGTCATCTTGGAGTAATTTTGGGTCTCAATACTGTGACCAAAGTAGTGAGTGATGTCATGTTGTTTATTGTCATGCTGATATATACCTTGATTTTTGCAAAGCTCATGTTCAGAGGCAGATCTAGTGGGGGGGGGGGGGGGGTGGAGGGCGCATGCCCCCCCTTTCAGAGTTTGAAACTTTAGTCATGGGGATTTTTGTCCCTGCCCACACCCCCCCCCAATCCCCCACCCCAAGATCTGTTTTTACTAGGGTCACATATCTCTTTAAAGCTACAGTTATTATACAAGTGTCACTGTCTAATATCAAAGGGAATTAAGCTCTTTTGTGTTTATACTAAATTAGGTCTCATCCTCAAACAAACTGGGGATTACATCTTTTGTGAATAACTTTGTTTATAAACCTGTTTTGTTTACTAGTGTATGTTTAAACATGAGACATACAGTTTACAAAAACTAGAATCACTCACCCCAATTAATAATTTATTATTTCACTTCTGTGTTTCAAAAAAAGTTAAATTCTGAAAACGTTTCATCAAATTTAATCAATTGTTGCATGTGTTTTTAAAAGAAAAACAATGAAAGAATCAGTTATTTTAAAATAAAAATGTTAAAGAAAAAATGTGGCATTTATATTAACATTCAAGTATGTTTCCCTCCATTTTTTTCAGTTGTACCATTGTTTATTATGGGAAGCCCCTTTGAGTTTATTTTAGGTTTCAAGTGTTTTTATTTATGTCAGTATTGGTCTGACATTTATTGCTGTGTTGGTCTGACAATTGATTGTAGAAAAAGCCCCAGTTACAAATGAATTGTATGAAGTGTATGCGAAGGAGGAGAGACAAAACCCCATTGAACCGTGCCCATCTTAGACGGCAAATAAATAGATGTAACCACCTACTGAATAAGAACAAGAAAAATTACTATCAGGAATTAATCAAAGAAAATAGTGGTGATGGCAAGAAGTTGTGGCGAGTTCTGAGCAAGGTACTGGTCAAGTCTCGGGTCTCTATCCTTCCATCCTGTACTGGTGAAAAATCACTGGAAAATCGATTTGGTACCTTTTTTATAGACAAAATTAACAAAATTAGAAACACTTTTAGCAAATGCACATCAAAGTGTGTTCCTGAAGAAAGGAAACCTCCCTCTTTCAGTTCTTTTCAGGTGGTCTCAGAAATGGAAGTCCATAAGTTCATTAAGGATTCCCCATCTAAAACATGCTCTTTGGACCCTTGGCCAACTTTCCTGGTAAAAAGGTGCATAGACATTCTTCTCCCTTCTGTTACTAAGCTGGTAAATTTATCTCTTCAAGATGGTGTCTTTCCAGAACCCTTCAAAAATGCTACAGTCACACCTCTCATCAAGAAGACCTCATTTGCCTAAGGATGATCTCAAGAATTATCGGCCGGTTTCCGGGCTTAGTTTCTTATCAAAGTTAGTGGAGCGTGTTGTTGCTTCTCAAATAAGGTCTCATATGGATTCAAACGATCTTGGAAACACATTTCAGTCTGCCTACAAAGCCGGACATTTGACTGAAACTGCCTTGTTGTGCATTCAAAATGAGATACACTTGTCATTGTCCAGGGGTATGCCTACGGCCCTAGTCCTCCTTGACCTGTCGGCCACCTTCGACACGATCGACCATAACAAACTCCTTGCCTGTTTATCAACACGATTTGGTTTCAGTGGGAATGTCCTCAGGTGGTTCACATATCTCCTGGATCATTTTCAGTCTGTCAAAATTGGCTCTGCTGTTTCAGATTGTTTCAAATTAAATTTTGGGGTCCCTCAGGGCTCCGTCCTTGGTCCCTTATTGTTCTCCCTCTACACTTCCCCCCTCAGTAAAGTAATTGCTAAATTTAAGGATGTCAAATATCACTTCTTTGCAGACGACTCCCAGTTGTTCGTCCACCTCTCATCTGGAAGTTGTGCCAACTCATTTCACCAGCTAAAGGTCTGCTTGGATGAAATCCATATGTGGATGCTGGATAACAAGCTTAAATTAATCCTGGAAAAACTGAGTTTATAGTCTTTGGCTCTATGGATAAGTTTAAATGGCTCAAAGATTCTTTCCCTGTGAACATATTGGGAAACTGCCTCTCCCCTAAGGATGTTGTTCGGAATCTTGGCATACTGTTTGATTCTAAATTCAGCTTCACAAATCATGTAAATTATGTTATTAAATCCTCCTTTTCCAACCTCCGAGATCTGCATCATATCAGACACTTTCTCTCATATGATGTGTGAATAATGGTGGCAAATGCATTGGTTAGTAGTTGACTGGATTATTGCAATTCTCTGTTCCGCAGTCTGTCCTCCAAGAATATCACAAGGCTTCAAAATATCCAAAATTGTCTGGCACGTTTTGTCTCTGGGGTGCCCAGATATTCTCATGTCTCTCCAATTCTAAAGTCTCTTCACTGGCTTCCTGTTAAACAACGTATCATTTTCAAAACCTTGTTACTCACATATAAGTTCCTTACTACTGGAAAGCCAAAATACTTTGTCCCATACTTGTCTTTATATAAATCTGCTGTTAAGACAAGGCGTAGTAATCCAGAAAAGATGTTCCTCAAAGTCCCCTTTTATAGTTCCTCAGTTCATAAATCCAAGGTTCATTTCAATAAGTCTTTTTCATATGATGCTCCAAAACTCTGGAATAATTTGCCACTGGAAATTCGAACTGCTCCGACACTATCATGCTTCAAAATGCGACTCAAAACCTACCTGTTTCAGAAGTCTTTTTCTCCTTAGTTTTTCCTTGCTACCGAACACCGACAATCCCCTGGTAACAAGCTTGCTATGGCTTATGATATATGATTCTTACGTTATGATTGGATGGTGTGCCTTAGAATCCGCGAGTTTCGGAGATTAAGCACATGTTATATTATTGCCTTTTTCAAATTTATACATCATTAAATAGTGGCTCCCATGTAGTCCATTTGTGAATTTGTTTTTCATTTGTATCCTTTATTTTTAACAGTGTTAAATGTTTATCTTATTATAATTAACAGCACATTGAAATATATACTTCTTTGTACACATGCCAACAAATTAATTACATCATAATTGACATCTTTTTTTAAATACCCCAAAATGATGTCTTGTATCTTGAAATTAATTAAAAGACCTATTTTTATTTTTATCCAGGTAGAAATTGAACCCCATAGTTTGAATGGTTACAATGAAAGAATAAATGAACAATAGTTTCTTCATCATGTGTACAGAGTCTACAATTATTCTATACAAAAGTCTATATTGAAACCATGTGGGTGGGGTGTCACAAGAAAATCTAAAACAGATGCTGAAAATTTTTCACCAAACAAAATTTTCTATTTTTTCATTCATTTCTTGGCACCATTTTACCTTCATTTTTGGTTGAGCTGAAGATTTTTTCATTACTTTATAAATGTCAGTGGCACCCTTTTAACTTTTGAAGAAAATCTTCAAGTGTGCTGGTAAGAAAGGTCCCATTTCTCTGTAATGATTCAAATCAGGTTTAAGTTTGTTCAAGAATGCTTTAGTAAATAATTTAATTCTGTAGTATTCTAGAACATTAACATGAGGAAGATTATACAACTCTTTCAATTCCATCATTGAATGAAAAGTCCCGTTTGCATTGATTAAGTCAATTACAAATGTCATACCATTTTACTCCCATACTGGATAGAATAAAGGGTCCTGACTGTTTTTTTATTATACCACAAAGGGCTATGCAAGATATCCTGGCCACTTTCTATTGGACAGTCTTGTGATATATATTGCCAAGAATTTAACACATCTTTCCAAAAAGGGTTGTCAGTCTTTAGTGTTTCACACCATGCTGGCCCATAGGTAAATAGTTGACTTGAAAGATTCAACTGATGGTTGACCAGATATGCCCATGGTGAATCTGAATCTCTTATTAGACGTCTAATCAAAGTTATTTTCAGTGATATTATAAATTTTGCAAGGTCAAGCATTTTAAATCCTCCGTTCAAGTAGTCCTTCCAAATCGGTTGTCTATTTACCTTGTCTGGTTTACCATTCCAAATAAATTTATGCATAATATCAGAAACAGATTTTATCATTTCTGGTGAAGGATTTGGAAATGTAATGAAAAGGTGATTAAATTTAGAGATTATGAAAGATTTAGCAACTGTTACTTTGCCAGAGGGTGTCAAGTGATGTTTTCTTCCAATTGTTTAGTATTAACTTTGACTGCGCAATTGCATTCAAGTAATTTTTCTGCACCATTTTATCAAGATCTACATTGAACTCTAATCCTAACAAATTGAACTCTGTGGTACCCCCCTCTAATCCCACCCAAGTGTTGTGTTTACTTTTAATTTATCTTTGCTAAATCTCTTCCTTCCAATCCAGATGACCTTTGTTTTCATAGTATTCATCTTCAATCCCGACATGGAGCCAAATATCTTGAGCGTGTTCAAAGCTGCATGCAAGGATTCTCTGGAACCATCCATTAATAATGTGGTGTCTTCAGCAAACTGTGTGAACTTGTACTCAGTGTTTCCTATTTTTATACCCTTTATATTTAAATTATTGTGGACTAATACTGATAATATTTGACCAGCCAAAATGAATAGAAATGGAGAACAAGGATCTCCTTGACGACAGCCCCATTTAATATTAAAGAATTTTGACACTGTATTCCACACTGTATAACAGAAGCCTGAATATTAGTATTGAATAGCTTGATCCATTTAATGAAATTTTGTCCAAATCCCAAAAATTCTAGTACGTTAATAAAGAAACTTCCATGCGATCGAGTCAAATGCTTTCTCGAAATCAATAAGCATTAGGAGACCTTCTTTCTGAGTTTTTTTCGGTAAAATACATAATGTCATAAACCAAACGTGTAGAATGACCAATGTATCTACCTGTAATACTTCCAGTTTGACTTTTATCAATTAGAAAATCTAAATGTGGTTTTTAACCTGTTTGCTATGGAAGCTGAGGCCATTTTGTATTATACTGAAAGCAACGAAATTGGCGGCCAATTTTTTAGGACTGTGTGGTCTTTGTTTCCTTTTGGCAAACACGATATTATGCATTGCCTCAATGTAAGAGTTACTTCATTGTTGTCATAACTTGAGTTTATAGCTCTATGAAATATAAATTTTAATTTTGACCAAAATACTTTGGGAAGCCATCAATACCAGGTGTTTTTCCATTTTTTCATATTTTTCAATGCTTGTCCCAATTCATGAACTGTTAAAGCCATCAATACCAGGTGTTTTTCCATTTTTTCATATTTTTCAATGCTTGTCCCAATTCATGAACTGTTAGTTTACCTTCCGAAAGTTTTGATTGTATCTCTGTTATTAATCTTATAATTAGCTAAATATTCTTTTAAGTTCACATTTTGGAGATCACAATCTCGTGAGTTAAACAAAGTTTGATAAAGGGTCTTGATTTTATTGTGCTACAATAGCTTACCATGTGGGACAGAATGCTTTTTTGGAGGCTGCGGGACTCCGGCTAACGATTAAGAAAAATAACCTGCAAACTTGGCCGATTAAGGCTAACGATTAAGAAAAATAACCTGCGAACTTGGCCGAGTCCCCGTTTTAGTATATACCCTAGCAGTGCATTGTGGTAGTTCTTCCTTCTTCTCTCATTGGCCACCATCTTGGAAAGTCGTTTGAATTAGCTCTCAACAATTTACTGATTTCTCAGCACATACGTATTGTTGGATGTTAATTTTTCATTACTTGTTTTATTTCACTGTATAGCCCATTCTCTGTAAATTTGGGAAGTATCCATTTTGTATTTTTTGTTTCAACGCTTTGTGAGTTTTCGGCGTCTTCCGCTCATATCTAATACTCAATAAAGCCTGTTAACTTGCTTTTCACCAACACATTGGAGGTTGTACCTTTCCTCCTGCCCTTTTATTGCTTTTGTTGCTCTTTTTTATTGTTTCTCAAGTTTTCACTTGCAAATCATGTCTTTTGTGTCCCTTTTACCTTATATTTTTAATTCGTAGTTGGTGAAATTTGTTTACGCGCTTCCAAGCTCGGATTCTTTTTATTGCATAAATATGTCTTCCCACCAAACTAGTGCTAAGCCAAGGTTGTCTAAATGCAGACACTTTTGTTTTTCTTTTGATCTGCACAACTATTGTCCGACGTGCAGAGAGTCTGGCAAGGGTGATGACCTCTGTGTCATCAACCAAGCCCCTTGCAATATCTGTCAAGATCTCTCTGCTGAACAGCATGCAAAAATCATTAATAGACGTCGGTACACTCAGAAAGTGAAGTCGGATGCAAGTACCAGTAAGGACAACCTTGACCTTTTAGGGGACGATGATGAATCTTTTACTGTCTCTCAAGCAGACTTGGAGGGTGCTGCTGATAACTTCTCATCTCCTCCCTGCCCACAACCTTTACGTTTTGCAGCATTGTCCATAAAAACTCGACGTAATGTCCCACCAACCCCAGGTACTGATTTGCAAAATAAAATTGAAAATAGACTAGAAAAATCCCTGGGCTAACACCTTTATCATCCAACTGAAGCAAGAGATGGGGTTATTCCAGGCTTCTATGCTTCATGCCATGAAATCTCTCAGAGATGAAATGCTTGCATTAAAAAACAAAGAATCGGATGCAGATAAGTCATCCAAGCTAAAACCATGCCTGGACTTTCAAAATCCAACCTTACTCGGACTTCTGATCTGGTTCACTTGGATCCATCGGAAGTTCAGCCAATGGGCATGGAGCCTTATGGCCCTCAACTTCCACTTAGGTCTACACAAAAGCCTCACTGACTCGGCCCACTACCAGGCAAGACCTAAACACAAAAATCACTCTGACAAGAGGAAACATAAGTCCAAACCATCCACAAATCTCAGTTGTCTGCAGAGGAAGATGAGTCCTCTGCCCATACCCGAGGGTTGACACAATCTCAACCTAAGTTTCCTCCAGAACCTCAACCTCAGGCCAGCTCAGATCCAGTCTTCTATAGGGAGGTAGATATGTATGATCTACCTTCCCAGTACACAGAGGAAGTTGAAACCTTCAGGCAAATCCTTGATCTCCCTGATCCCAGGGAAACTATGCCTAGGTCCTCTACTATTGTGCTCGGCCTAGACGACGAGAAAGGCCAACAGGAACTAAGGCCTAGAGGCCCTTCTGCCACGCTCCCTCTGAGCCCTTTTCTCAATGACGCCTTTGAAAAGTTCGAGCAAGATTTCTTGGCCTGTAACTTACCTGAGGGTAAGTACATAAAGCCTCCAGTTTCAACAGCTAAATACTACAAGGTGGGACAACCTTGTTTTGAAGACAAGCTTCAAGAGCTCAACTCAGATTTTGCCAAAATCTGTATTTTGCCCAAACCCTCTGGGGTCCCTGTTGCCAAAGTTCCTCTTCATATCCTTAAGGAACTCGAGCAACCGTCTAGACAAAACCTCTCACCATCGATTTCACGGCTACCTTTGCCAGAACTTCTTCTGCATGCAACACTGTTCTGGAAAAGGGCCTTCACAGTGCCAGGCCTTCTTTTAGGAAAACCAAAAACCAAATTTTGGATGCAGCTGATCCTAGGAAACTCATCAAACGTGGTTATCAGACTGTATGTGATTACTTTGATATTATGGAGAAAAGGATTCTCATTCAACAAAGGGCACTAGCATGCCTCAGTAAGTCTGTAGCTCATATTCTCCAGAGGAAACTCTACACTATGGGCAACACTGGCCTTCTACAAAGAGAGGCCAAAATGACCCTCCTTCATCCACATCTGGGGGAATCAAGATGTCAGGAGTTGAGGAACTCGCCATTCTGGCCTTCTCCTCTCTTCAAGTCTCAACTGGTAAAAGAGGAGAGGCACTGGCAAAAAGTCTCAGGGTTTTGGACCCTATCAAAACAAGCCCTTTCGTGGTCCCCACCACAATAAGAAAAGAGGCTCCTACAGGAAACACCCCTGTGGGGCAATTCCTCCCAAAGCAGTAACCAATCGTTTTCCTCTGGCTGGGGAAAACCAAACTTCAGAGGCTCCAGGGGTCGTTTTTGACCCCAAAACATGGGACAAGGGCGTGGAAACCCCTCCCCCAATGACTCCTCCAAAGCCTCACACAGTCCACCAGTAGGAGGTCGCCTCCGTTCTTTCAGCCGAGACTGGCAAATAAACAACTGTTCCTCAAACGTGTTAAACATTATCACCAATGGCTATGTTCTGCCATTCCTCTCAAAACCCAACTTGGTCAGATTCCCTCTGATTGTATCAGAATACAAGGCCCTACCAAAAGACCAAGCTCTGGCAGATTGTATCCAGTCTCTGCTGTCAAAGAACACAATCTCTCGGGTTTTACAGTCGCCTGTTTCTTGTACCCAAGCCTCACTAGAGGTGGAAGCCAGTAATAGACCTAAGCAGGATCAACACTTTTCTACACGTAGAAAAGTTCAAAATGGAAACTCCAGAGTCCATCAGGACCTCCCTGATTCCAGGGGAATGGGTATCTTCGATAGATCTATCAGACACCTACCTTCACATCCCCATACATCCATTCTCAAGGAAATACCTAAGATTTTGCCACAGGTCTCAGGTGTTCCAGTTCACATCCCTCCCCTTCGGACTGGCCACGGCCCCCAGGTTTTTATAATGATTGTAAAAGAAGTGAAGCTGATGGCCCTCTCCAGAGGTCTCAGACTTCACCAATACCTGAACGACTGGCTGATCAGGTCCCAGTCTCAGGAGGAAGCCCAAGTGAACACTCAGGCAGTGTAGATCTAACCCAGTCCTAAGGTTGGATCATAAATCAGGAAAAGTCAGAACTGAAACCTACTCAGGTGTTTTCATTCGTGGGCTACAAATACCATCTCGATTCAGCCCTTGTAAAACCCACTCAAGAGAGATGGCTCAAACTTCAGGATTTGATCCTATGACTCAAGTCAAAACATGTTTTGACTGCAAGATGTTTGATGTTGCTAATTGGGTTGCTAGCCTCAATGGAAAAAAATGGTCCCGGAGGGACGCCTTCACATGAGGCCCTTTCAGTTTCATCTCAAGGAGCACTGGAGATTTCCTCAGTCGCTGGACAGCCTCCTTCCTTGGAGAGAAACGATTTCTGCACACCTAGACTGGTGGCAGAATCCTGCAAACGTGATGAAAGGCTCAGACCTTCACCCAAAGACCACAGGATCCAACTCTTTACAAACGGCTCAAACGAAGGTTGGGGTGCTCACTTAGATCAAAGTTCTACCAAAGGTCTGTGGTCAGATCAGGAAAAAAGGCTACACATAAATGTTCTAGAATTGAAGGCGGTCTCACTGGCCCTTCGTCAGTTCAAAGACCATTGCCAGAACCAAACAGTTCTAGTTGCAACGGAAAACTCAACAGTAGTAGCCTACATAAGCAAACAAGGAGGAACTCACTCAGCAGAGATGTTTGCGCTCCTGTGGAAGATCATGACATGGTGCCATCATTATCACATAACATTGAAAGCCAGACACATTCCAGGCTGTCTAACTGTGATGGCCGACCTGTCCAGGTCCAACCAAGTTCAGTCTACAAAATGGTCACTACATCCACAGGTGTTCAAGCAGATGTCAAAAGTGGTTCACTTCTCATGTAAACCTGTTTGCCATTCATCTGAACCACAAGCTCCCTCTATACGTGTCTCCTATCCCAGACCAAAAGGACTGGGATATAGATGCTCTAAACATAAACTGGATGGGTCTGACTGCCTATGTTTACCCTCTGACGGCTCTCCTTCACAAGGTGATCTGAAAAATCAGGCAATGCCATTGCCTGATCATACTAATAGCTCCAGGCTGGCCAGGGATGCCCTGGTTTTGGGACCTAATGCAGCTCTCAACAGAGATCCCACTACAACTCCCAGTGTCAACAACACTACTCAAACAGTCCCACAGTGATGTTTTCCACAGCAATCCGCAACATCTCAACCTCCATGCTTGGTGTCTAGGGGTGGACAACTCCAAGAACAAGGCTTCTCTGTGGAGGTGGCAGAGAGAATTGCTGCACCTCAGAGGTCATCAACAAGAACCATCTACAAATCAAAGTGGGCCCTATTTGAAAAATAGTGCAGAGAAAATTTGGATTTCTCCACTCCATCTGTAAAACAAATCTCAGATTTTTCATGTACCTGTACCATGACTTAAACAGATGCCCCTCTACCATTGATGGTTACAGGACTGCTATTGTTGACACTTTGGGCTCAACGGCCCGACATATAGCACATGATGCAGACCTTCACAGGTTACTCTCCAGTTTCCACAGGAATCGTCCCAAAAGTTCCAGGAATCTTCCTAAGTGGAACCTTTCTGTTCTCAATGAGCTCACAAAAGCACCCTTTGAGCCTATGAAACACACAGACCTCAAACATCTTACTCTCAAAACTGCTTTCTTGCTAGCTTTGGCCTCCGGCAAGCGCCGCAGCGAAATCCACGCCTGTGTTGCAAACAAAGTATCTAATCTAGGCCAATGGGAAAAGGTTGCCCTGTTCCCTTCTTCTGACTTCATAGCCAAAAACCAGCTAGCAAGAGAAGGTTCTCAAAGTGTGTCTCCAATGATTATTCCTGCCTTGACTAACATTGTAGATAGATAATTTAAAGAAGACAGGACCCTGTGTCCGGCGCGGGCCCTGAGGTACTATTTGGATTGAACCAAGGACCTAAGAGGTTCCCGATCCCTGCTCTTCATCCTGTTTAAGAAAGGACATACCTCAGACATCAAACCCGCTACTCTCTCTTCCTGGTTGAAACAAGCCATTCTACTTTGTTACAAACAAGCAGTCCAACAAGCCTTGGACTTGGTCCAAGTCAAAGCGCATGACATTCGGGCCTTTAAGGCTCTAAGGCCTTTTACGGTGGGGTATCGGTAGACCAGATCATGCAAGTGTGTCACTGGAAAGCTCACAATACGTTTACCAATTTTTACCTAAAAGACCTTCCTTGGTCAGACAACGACAAGAATATGTATCTGGGACCAGTAGTAGTGGCATAACAAGTCCAATACCCTTCCCCTCAGCATCCTCATCTTTGGGAAGAAAAGAAGAGGGGGTGGCACTCCAGCTGCATCCGAGTCTTCAGGAGTCCTTCCCAGGGTCTAGGTATCAGTTACCTTTCAAGATGTTCACGGTAAGGTCTTTTTTATCCTTATTTTTTATCTGTATAATGTATTTCCTTATCCAATGTACCCTAATCTCATTTTAAGTGGCAAATTTTATGAGATCTACGCCTAGGGTCTGTACTTTAGGAGTGATGCCTTTACAGGCTATTCCTGAGTGAGTTGGTCTGCACTCTCTTCTCTCAGAACATCTAGATGGTATTCGTACCGTCATTACTTCTACGGGTTTTTGGCTAACTACAGACCCAACCATTAGAACCAGGGTTCTGTAAAGGGACCAATTTTGGGTATTTTTGACATCTTAATTCTAAATTCTAAGAAAAATAACACTTTTCCAGTCTCAGCTGTAATCCCACCACTGGACGGTTGAATTCAGCATTTAGTCCCACATGGTAAGCTAATGTAGTGCAATAAAATTGAAAATTTTAATTAAATGTAGCTTTTATAAGCTACAAGCTTACCATGTGAAATTTTCAATTTCATCTAATACAAGGCTTTGATCTGTTAGTATTGAACCATTTTCTTTTTTTATTGATCTTACTGTTTTTTCAGTAAAATGTTTATTTTCTAATGAGCAAAATAGTTTACTAGGTTTCTCACCATGTTGTAACCACTGTACTCGCGATCTTACAATATGACCTTTCATTTTCATTTCCCTTGATTGTTTCAGTTCATCTTTTTTATCCTGCAGTAAATTTATCACGGCAAAGATATTCCTACTCCTTTCAAGGTCATTAATCTCTTCTATTAGTTTTTCTTTATCATTTTGAGCTCTTTTTAAATTGGATGCAAATTTAATAGTTTCACCCCTTAATTCTAATTCTAATTTGACTTTTATAGCGCTTAATCTCCACTGAGTAGTGGACTCTAAGGCGCAACAAGACAATAGCAATAGGCAAATTCAAAGTCCAGGGACAAAAAACAGGTCGGCACCACGGAGAAGCCATAAGAAAAGTGAGCTAAGGAGGATAAGCCTTTGCGTAGAGATAGGTTTAGAGCTTCTTTCTAAAAGAGGCCATAGTGGGTGATGCACGGATGTCTTCAGGGAGTGAATTCCAAACAGTGGGGGCATCAAAGGCAAAACTGAAGCCAAACTGCTTAGTGGACTTGTGAATTGTGGGTTGAAATTTTGGTACATTGAGGAAATTGGCAACACTCTGACTGCGTCTAGTATTGTAAGTAGTGCGGTATGTGGATAGATGTGGAGCGAAATATTTAGGGAAACCAGTATGAATAAACTTGTACACCAGGGTAGCCAGTTTGAACTCTGAGCGAAACTGAATAGGGAGCCAATGGAGTTTCCTGAGTACCGGTGTTATATGAGTGTATCTACACGAATTTGTGACAATTCTGGCAGCACAATTTTGGATTGACTGTAATCTATGGAGACTGGCTTTAGAGAGACTCCTGAAAAGTGAGTTACAGTAGTCCAACCGATTACTAACAAAAGCATTGGCAACCGACACAGCAGCATCCTGAGTCAAGAACTGCCTGATATTTCTAAAATCCCTCAGTTGACAAAAGCAGCCTTTACAAACTTTCTGTATGTGTTTTGAGAAGGAAAAATCAGAGTCGAACCACACACCCAGGTTCCTGACAGACTCGGTGGGGTAAAGGGGGTTGCCCAGGATATCAATTGGGAAACATGCACTTAGCCTTTCTCTCTGCTTCTTGGAGTCAAAAAGTATGAACTCAGTTTTATCAGAATTGAGTTTAAGTTTGCTAGACGACATCCATTCTTTTACATCTTGAAGGCATCTATTAAACTTATCAAAGGCAGCAGAGGCATTCCTGTGTGAGAGATGGACATAGAGTTGTGTGTTGTCCGCATAAAAATGGAAGTTTACGCCTTTGTGTCTACCAATCAGTGTACTAAGGGGAGCTGTGTACAGAGAAAATAGGAGAGGACCCAAAACAGAACCTTGAGGTACACCAAACAGGAGTTTTTTTAAGTTAGACAATGTGGAACCAATCTTTACACACTGATAGCGTTCAGTCAAATATGAAGAGAACCATTTCAAAGCTGAACCGCCAACACTGAACCAATCCAGAAGACAGCCAAGGAAAGTGGAATGATCAATAGTATCAAAGGCAGCCGAAAGATCTAGAAGTACCAAGGCAGTGGCTTCACCCCGAGATAGTGACAAATGAATATCATTTTTGATGGAAAGCAGAGCCGTCTCAGTTGAGTGACCTGACTTATATGCAGACTGGTATGAGTTATCCAAGTCATGTTGATGAATGTGATTAACCAGCTGTTTAGCAACTACACGCTCCACCAGTTTAGAAATGAAGCTAAGTCCAGATACTGGGCGGTAGTTTTTCAAGTCCTCAACAGGAAGAGAGGCCTTCTTGATAAATGGAGTGACTACAGCTTTTTTTGAAACCATCTGGAACCAGTCCCTCACTGAGTGAACAATTGACCAACTTGGTTATTGATGGTAGAAGGATGTCCATGCATTCCTTAATAAGAAATGTGGGTAATGGGTCCAACATGCATGATTTGGTGGGTGATTTACTGATTATCTTTTCAATTTCATCTTGAGTGACTTGAGTAAAGACTGTTAGTTTCGGAGGGTCAAAGGGGGGATGTACAGTGTTACAAGACTCAGATGAAGAAAAACTCTCACAAATTTTCACCATTTTATTTGAGAAAAAAGTAGCAAAGCGATCAGCCAATGACTTTGATGATTCACAAGAGGGCAGAGTAGTGCCATGGGATCTATGTAGGACTTTATGTAACTCCTGCCATAGTTTCTTAGAATCATGGCTATTATCGGATTAGTTTCCTGTAATAGACAGTTTTATCCCTGTTTGCAAGACAATTACACCAGGCAATTTGACATTGAAGACGACTCCTGTTGTATTGGCTTTTATCTTTATGCCAAGCTCGTTCAAATTGACGTCTCAGTGACTTAGCAAGGCGGTACGACTCAGACAACCAGTCAGCACGCTGTTTCGTCTTTAAACTGGACACAAGAGGAGCATGCCTGTCAAGTACACAACTCAAGTCTTGTACATACTGATCATAGAGCTGTGAGATAGCATTTGCTGGACATTTGACAAAAGGCATTTCCTTAAGGTCAGACCGAAAGTCTGACATATTGATACGATGATACCTCCTGTAGGAAATTCTTGTTTGACAGGTAGCAGGAGAGGAAGCAACTTCGATAGCACATTTAATAACTGCATGATCTGATATGAATTCACAGATGTCAACATGCACGCACATATCTTGATCACTGGGGGAAAGAATGAGATCTAGGATATGACCGTGCAAGTGAGTGGTCTTGTTTACTGACTGTCTTAGATCACATGATTCTAAGAGGGCTTTCAATTTGTCGCTATCAGTACAAGGTACATCTATGTGTATATTGAAATCACCACATATGAAGTACTTGCAATCAACAGAAGACAGAAAACAAACAAAGGACATAAATTCATCTAAAAAAATGGAAGAACACGGCCCAGGAGGGTGGTAGATAGAAGCTAGGAGCAAAGTTCGACCTGGCACTGAAACTGATATGACAATATTTTCAAAGGAACCATAATTTGGGGTATCCACTTTGCGACATTTGTATGATTCACGAATGAAGAAACCAATGCCACCACCAATACCTGTTGAACGTGGCCTATGTATCAAAGAGAAACCATCCAGGGTAAGTGAACGAAGGAAACTATCAGAATCAGTGGTACGAATATGTGTTTCAGTCAGACAGAGGAAATCAAAGGAGTGAGATGCTATGGTGTCAGCAAGGAGAGGGCCCTTATTCCGGATTGACCTTGCATTTACTAAGCCAAGCATAACCGGTCCAGGATTTATGGCAACATCACCGCACATAAGAATCAATAGCATGAGCCGGCTCTGTTTTATGGTAGGGGGAAAAATGGGAGGTGGAGCTATAGGAGTAATTTTTGGCAATCCTTAACATGAATGGAATGAGGAAACCATTTCCCAAAAAATTATGTGAGACACTCCTGAGATGAGTAGCAACCATCAACATGGTGCAGAAGAGTAGAATGCGCATGGCAAACATCTTAGTTGTGTTGGTCAACTGATAAATGCCCTAGGATAAAAAAATCACCTATGGGTGGCCTAAAACCTCCATGGCCTTAAGGACTCACACTTGAAAACTTCGTCCCGTGAGCGACTCACGGGCACCCTAGCAACCCACTCTAAAGCCAACCTTAAGAAACTCAAACCAACTACAACCAACAGAGAATTTTGACACTAAAATAAAAGAAAGTCTGACAATCTGACAAAAGAAACAACAGGTCAATTAAAACATTGGGAAAAGTGATTAGCCACAATTAAATATACATACAGTTAGCAAGAATAGACAGTAGGCATTGACAGGTTGAAAAACAGTTACCGGTAATTCCCGTCTGGGTGGGCGATAATACCCGAATTGTTGTACAATCACAATAGGAGTTTTATAGCAAACAAAATCAACTCTACATCAGGTAAATAATAAAATAAATATAAAAACTACAGCATAAAAGCACAAAAATACTGTATATTGGCCACGAGATGTTATTGTTTACAACTATTTTTAAAAAGACGGGTTCTCCGTGGTGCGTACTATAACTGAAGTCTTAGTCTCATGAACAAAGTTTCTAGGAATAAATTTTCATTTATAGTGAGCTGAATACTTTCCAACTCGTTTCATCTGGGTTATATACAGGAAGAGCATATTGAAATATTTCATCCATTATGGAATTATTAATCAAATTTAAGTATTCTTGGTTGTTAATTGGGAGGTATTGAACTTCCAAAGTCCTTTACCATGTTGAAACTTGGTTATGGAGATTTCTAATTTAATCATAGAGTGATCAGTTCGGTATCCAGGCAGTATTTCACATTTATGTATTAGATCCAGAAAGGTATTTGTTGCCAGATAATAGTCAAGTTGTGCTTGTTGTAATGGATTTTTACGTCTCCATGTATATATGTGAGTATCAGGGTGCAAATCCCTATATACATCAGTAAGACTAAAATCTGACATCATATTTAAACTGTCTTCCTGGCACTTGGGTTATTAATATGGGAATAATTATATGTGTCTTTTTAAGGGCATCCAGAGCTATATTAAGATCTCCACAAAGAAGCACATAAGCTTCCTCATTTGAAGCGATTATGTTTGAAATATTATTGTAGAATGAAGGAGAGTCCTTGTTTCGCCCATATATATTTATTTATTTTTTTTATTTATTTTTTCCCCCTCAAATCCTCAATATTATATTTCAGTATGTCGTAAATGAATATTATTAAATTCGAGAGTTTAAATAACTAATTTTTTGAAGTTTTTGTATGTATATATCCTTTAAAGTTTACCACCATGTAATATTAACCCTAACAATAATTAACTCACATGAGAAAGAAGAGAGAGAGAGAGACTGACGTATACATATTAAGACTTTTTCCCTGCCAAATGGCATTCCAAAAGTAATATTATTATTAGTAGTATTATTTACTTTTATAAACACATACTTGTGAAATATTTCACTGTGTTTAGTATAAGGTATCATCATTGGGTTTCCTTGCATATTTAATATTTCATCATTTATTTATTTATTATTTGTTTTAAGCTTCATTATCTTTCATTTTTCGTCATTTGTACATACAATAATGAATGTACAATAAACAATATAATTAATCTAAAATACAACTAACAGAGCTGTCAGAGTTATCAGATTACTGTAAGAGATGCTAATTTATGTGACACTTTCTTCAATAACTGTACTACATCTTTATACTTATTAATGCTATAAATTTTAATGATATAATTTGACTTTGCTACAATGTTACATAGGAAGTACTGCAAATGCGTAAATCTTCCATTACCATAATTAATTGTAACTTTGTAAATACAAAATTAAACAACATATAAAGCCAAATCAGTAGTTGTATCACCTGTGCTGACAAACATACATATTAATCTACACTTTAACTTTAATATCGTACATACAGATTTCCAAATTTGAAACTTCTGATGACATGTAAACATTAAATGTTCAACTGTTTCTTCCCCAGCAGGCACACGCCTTGAAATGTCGTTGATTTAGAGTTGAAAACAGGTCCTGACGTTGAAATGCACATTACCAACTACTAAATCTAAGTTAGTTTTCTGACATGAAAAAGTAGTGATATTTTGACCAGAAATCATGGTGATTTTTGGTTGAAAAAGCTGACACTGACACAATTTCAACACTATTTCAAAGCTGGATTTCTGACTGGAAAAAGTAGTGATACTTCATAAAAAATCACCACTAAATCAAGTTAGGTTTTTCGACATGAAATCTTAGTCATGTTATTGAACAGAAAACAGGTTGAATATTGGGAAATGAATGACTGGTTGATTGAAAATTCATTTTCTAGAGGGTGATATAGTGATTAAGTCTAACTTTTTGAAAGAACTATTATTGCAATTGTTTTTGAATTTGTAGGTATTTGTAAAGCAAAGACTATTTTTTAAAGATGATAAAGATGATAAAGATTATGTGTGCATGTACTTGTACATTTTTATCAATTCTCCTTATTAATTAACTGATGCACCCAAATATAATTTTTATAATTTATAATTATATTTTGATTAATACAATTCCCGATAATTAAAAAAACATTTTGAAGTCAAACTTATCTTAAATAAAAAAAAGATAAATTCAAACTTATTCATCAAAACTTAATAATTAGAATTTGTTTCTCAAAATTCTCCCATACACAAAGAACTAGTTTGCAGTTTGCAAGTTTACACTGAAAACTTCTCTATACAGAGAACCTAAGCTAAAACATTTTATCACACAACAGTGAGGTTGGGGGTTCCTGGTTTTCTTATCTGTACCCTGCTACAAAGAACACTGGACCTGTGACTAAAGTAATTAGATAACACAGCAGGGGTGGAGGTGGGGGTTTACCCTTGCTCAATTGCATGCATGGTGTTTACTGTTTTTTGTGGTCAGCACTGACAACTAATAAAGGTGGGGAGTAATGGGTAGAGTTCTAATAATGTGGCTATTCTTGTGGATTTTTTTTCAGTTTATATGCCAAAGTTGTATGAGACACAAGCATCTGAACTGAGCATTGTGGCTTTGCTACATGATTATAGCTTCTTTATAATTACAATATAATTATAGCCAACTTAATAAAACATTTAACAGAAACCGATTGGATAAAATGCTGAAGATATAAATAATGTCACAATTGTTTGTTTTTCGCAAAGAAAAAAAAATATTTTAAAATTTCACAAAAAGAATTTCAATTGAAGACATTGAATAATACTGGTCCTATTAAAAACATAAAAATGGATATCTAGTTGGATAATATGGATTTACATATCTTGAGCAATTATAATTATATTTGATGCAAAATTATGTATCATTACAATGTCATCAGAAATAGAATATTGAATGATTCATGAATACATGTCATCTTAGAAAGAATTAATTACTTTGAGTTGTATCCAAAGTGTAAAATATGCATATGGATAGTTATTGTATAATATTATTAAGAAGCTATAATTATGACACACAAGCCACAATGATTCAAATAAAGAAGACAATGTAAATAACCTGATTTTACCCATTGAATGCAACCCTATTTCATACACTGGATCCAACCAAAACCTGTTTGCAAAATCTACATGTATTTCAACCAGATTTCGCACATAAATACAACCAGATTTCATCAGTTGGTTTCAACATGATTTCATTAGTTGGATCCAACCAAAAACGGTTTGCAAAATCTACACGTATTTCAACCTGATTTCACCCATTGAATTCAACCAGATTTCAACAGTTGGTTTCAACATGATTTCATTAGTTGGATCCAACCAAAAACGGTTTACAAAATCTACACGTATTTCAACCTGATTTCACCCATTGAATTCAACCAGATTTCAACAGTTGGTTTCAACATGATTTCACCGGTTGGATCCAACTAAAAACGGTTTGCAAAATCTACACGTATTTCAACCAGATTTCACCGTTGGATTCAACCAGATTTCAAAGTTGCGTGCCTGCTGGGTCTTTACTACAAAAGACACATTTGCTATCTTCATTTAAACCCCATTTTTGCAATTTCTGTCGGCAAATCAGTAGGTCATTTAATAATTTATAGTTAAACTCAGCTATTTGTTTGTCTTTTAAGTATTTTATTTTAAGTCTGTATGTGTGAGAGATACTTTCCTTTCCTTATATAATTTCATTTGATAGTAAAAATGTATATAATTTGGACTTACACATAATGTAAACTTTAGCGAAATTAACAAGTATATAGCATCACTCAGAAAAACCACTTTGTCATTGTAGTAGTGAAACACATACATCCTGTTTCATTGAATAAACCTTTTTATGTACCAAAATATAGAGTTGGTTCATGTATTAGTCAAGTGTTAAACATAGTTTTAGTTGTAAGTGAATATCAATATTTTGATTCTTGTTTTCTAGGTGTTATTTTTTTTTCTCTCTTGTTTTTTTTACTGAAAAACAAAATAGCTGTTGATTTATTTACTGTATTTATAAAAGCTATGAAATATTGTATATCCTTCTGTTTAGCCTCATACTTGTTTTTATGTATAGCAATCAGTCATATTGGAAAAAATGCAAAAGTAAAGTTAGCACAAATTGTAGCAGTAATAAGATGCGTAGAATTGTTAAGTAGGACACACAAGTTTGAAATCAGGCAACCATGAATACCAACTTAGACATATATTCTTTAAATTGTAGAGGATTACGATGTAAATCTAAAAGGAACACGTTATTTAAATGGTTAAATGAGCGAAAAAAAGGTTTAATTATGTTACAAGAAACACATTCTGATGTGTCAGTTGAAGAAATGTGGAAAAAAGAATATAAAGGGAAAATCTACTTTTCACATGGGTCAAGCAGTAGTAGGGGAGTTGCTCTATTAATTCCGGAACAATTGAATGCCCAACTCATAATCAAAGCGAATGAAATTGACAAAGAAGGAAGAATATTACTCATACATACTGAAATAAATAATAGAGACACAATAATTGTAAATATTTATGCACCAACTAAGGATAATGTAACTCTACAGAATAATTTCTTGGTAAATTTAAACAAAATTCTCGAAAATTATAATGATATACCTATGATCATTGGAGGCGATTTTAATATTAATTTAAATGATGATCTTGATAAAAGAGGAGGGATAGGTACACAAGTTTCTTCATATAGAGAAAATCTTGTCCAATTTATAGATGAATTTTCATTGGTTGATATATGGAGGTTAAGAAACCAAGACAAACGTCAGTTCACTTGGAGAGGAAAAAGTCGCAGTGGCGTAGTTCAAAGTAGGCTGGACTTTTTTATAATATCAGTATCTTTAGAATCTGAAATAGAAAGCACCACAATTAAACCAGGCCTTGATACAGATCACAGCCTTATAAGCATTAGTCTAAAACTATTAGAAAGACAAGAAAGGGGCAACGGCTCTTGGAAATTTAACAATAGCTTATTAAAAGACAAAGATTATGTAAGGATGGTGAAAGATACCATTGCCCAAATCTTGTCAGATAATCCGTTTAATAATAAAAGCTTGTTGTGGGAATTTACTAAATGTAAAATTAGGACGGAAACTATGATTTACGCTGGTCACAAGGCAAGATGTAAAAATATGAGAGAAAAAGAAATATTGAATAAACTATCAAAACTAGAAGAAAATTTTAACTTAACCAATGACCAAACAATGCTAAGGGAATATGAGATTTGCAAAAAGGAATGGGAAACCATCCAAACAGAAAAAATCAATGGCGTAATATTAAGATCTAAAGCACTTTTTGCTGAGGAAGGAGAGAAAAATTCAAAATACTTCCTCAATTTAGAGAAACGAAATTATAATAATAAGCACATGAAATCGGTGATTGATTCTAAAGGTAATGTGATAAATACGCCAGAAAATATTTTAGAAGAGCAAGCCTCCTTCTTTGAAAAACTCTATACATCGAATAAATGCATAGAAGAAAGTAAAAATCTGACAACTGAATTTCTTGAGACAGATGATATACCAAAATTAAATGAAGAACAGAATAAATTTTTAAACTCTTCATTAACTGTCATGGAACTATCATCAGCTTTAAAAGAAATGTCAAATGACAAGTCACCAGGACTAGACGGCTTCACAACCAACTTTTACAAGTTCTTCTGGAGTGATATAAAAAATATGGTGTTTGAAAGTTTTAGGTATTCTTTACAACATGGGGAATTAAGCGACAGTCAAAAAAGGGGAGTGCTTTCTCTAATTCCAAAAAATGGTAAAGACCTTAGGTTTTTAAAATCCTGGAGGCCCGTCTCACTCTTGGCAACAGACTACAAGATACTTGCCAAAGCTTTAGCTACAAGATTACAAAAAGTGATCTCAGATTTGATCAACCCAGATCAGGTGGGATATATAAAAGGACGTTTTATAAGTCAAAACATAAGATCTATAGAAGATATTATGTACCTAAGCAAAAAATATAACATTCCAGGTCTTCTGGTCCTAATTGACTTTGAAAAAGCATTTGACACTATTGAATGGGATTTTTTATTTGAATCTTTAAAAGCATACAATTTTGGCCAAACCTTTAGAGCTTGGATAAAGCTTTTATATACTAACATAAGCTCCTGTACAATCAACAATGGCCACTTCTCAAGGAATTTTATACTAGGAAGAGGAATTCATCAAGGTTGTCCATTGTCAGCCCTGTTATTTATACTAGTAGCAGAAATATTGTCTATTAAATTAAGAGCCAATAAAGATGCCAAAGGTATAACTATTGACAATTGGGAATACAAGATTTTTCAACTAGCTGATGACACTACTATTTTAACACAGAATCTTGACTCCCTAAAATTAATAATAGCTGAATTTCTAAAATTTCAAAAAATATCAGGTCTAAAACTAAATCTTGAGAAGTGTGAAATTGTACAACTGGGACCTACATGGTTAAAAAGATCGGACTTACCAAGTGAATTATCAAATCTTAAGATTAATGAGGGTCCTTTCAAAACACTGGGCATTTGGTTTTCTTCAGATTTGAGTGAAAGTATTAACTTGAACTATAACGACCACTTGAAAAGAATATACAATATCTTACAAATCTGGAGACAAAGAAGCTTATCTTGGAAAGGACGCATCATGATAATCAAAACTTTAATACTATCTCAAGTTGTACATCTTTTCGGCACTACTTTTACACCAAAATACATTTTAGAACAGTTAGACAAAATAATTTTTAACTTTTTATGGAACCACAAGCCTCCAAGAGTTAAGAGAGAAACTGTAATAGCACCTATAGACAGCGGTGGCTTAAAAATGCCGGAGGTGTTTGCTTTCCAAGAAGCTCAAAAAATATCCTTCATAAAGAATTTACTTGTAGAAGATGGTAAATGCTTAAATCTATTTTTAAATGTATGTGGCCTTAAAAAGTTTATGTTAGACCACAAACCAGCATATAATGACATCAGTAAAAGTTTAAGTTCAAAATTCCATCAGCAAACCCTACAGGCATGGTTTAAAATAAAAAATATACCTCCTGAAAATCTGCAGAACATTTTGAATGAGTATTTATTCTTTAACAATCAGATCACTATAAACAAATCACATATCCACCCAAAAGAATTAGGATTAGATATCGACTTAATCAATCTAAAAATAGTTGATCTCTTAGATAGTGAGAAAAAATTGGCAACAGCCGAAAACTTAAGAGCAAGGCCAGAATGGAACACAAACATTATTAATATATACTCCCTATTGGATGCTATTCCAAAATATTGGAAATTAAAAATAAACAATGTAACATGTAAGTATACAGCAATCCCCAAATTCAGTTTAATTCTTAACAATAGAGTAACAGAAATTACCAGAATTACAAGTAGGAAAGTATATTCCGAACTAATAAGAGATATGGTAAAAGAACCCACAGTTATAGAAACTTGGTTGGATTTATTCCCTTTTTTGGAACATATTGAGTGGAAGTCTGTGTTTATATTAATATATAAAATAACGAAAGAACCCTACTTACAGTCATTCCAATACAAAGTTTTAAATAGAACCATTAATTGTCGATATAATCTCTACAAATGGAAGATAATCTCTTCAAAAACTTGTAATTACTGCATTCAAACTGACACTATAGAGCACCACTTTTACTACTGTAGTGACTCAAATAACTTTTGGAAGGAAGTTAGCGTATGGCTATATAACATAACTAATATAAAGTTCAACTTCACAATATGTGAAATAATCTTTGGATTCTTCAGAACCTCCTTCACTGATGAGTATGTACAGTTTGTGTTTAATTACATTATATTGTTAGGAAAATGGTACATTAATAAACAACGATCTAATAATCAGCGAATAGAATTTCCCAACTTTATATGTTTAGTAAAAGAAAAACTAGAAATTTTGAGAACGAGTTATATTTTACATGAAAAACTAGAAGCATTTGACAAATTTTTTGGCAATTTGTACAAATATTTTGATTAATAAAGACTCAAAGATATGCAGATCAAAGATTATGAAACAGTACCATGTTATTGTATTAACATATACTTATGTTTGTAGACTAAGAGTAAATGTCAATAGTGTTTGCAGAACGTCAAAACATTACTCAATGATTGTTAACTTCTACACTAAA
This sequence comes from Sabellastarte sp. h YS-2021, assembly GCA_964017235.1. NCBI lineage: Eukaryota > Metazoa > Annelida > Polychaeta > Sabellida > Sabellidae > Sabellastarte > Sabellastarte sp. h YS-2021. The sequence goes on from OZ024930.1 coordinate 180,710,066, forward strand.
TGTTGTGTATAAATAATGCAGATTTAAATCATCTAAATTTATATGGTATGTATATATATAAAATCAATCTTGCTATAGCAACAAAAAGTATAATTTTGCTACTTTATTTTGCTACTGTTACTTTATTGTTTTCTACGTATTATTATTTTGCTGTACTGTATAACAACGAGGCAATAAAATATTAAAAAAAAAAAAAAAAGTATTTTATTTTAAGTCTGTATGTGTGAGAGATACTTTCCTGAGAGAAATTCTGAAGATATAGTACTGATCTTGGCTTAGTGAACTTTTGATTTACACTTTGCTCATAAAGCTGTTTGTAGTTTTATACTCATTATTTTTTGTACTATTCTCACATGAGCAACTTGTCAAAGACCACCCTTCTTTGTTGTTTATAAAGGGTTGCAGTGCAGATTTTATCTGATATATTTCACTCAAATAGTTTAACTTATTAATTATTTTAGACCATAGGTATACTTCATCAACTTTGTTGTCAATGAATCTAATATCATCAATTTTTATAATGCCACTTTTAATCCAATGTGGAAAGAAGATAACTTTCTTTTGTTTATTCAACAGTTTTTCATTTCCCCAGAGGCAGGTATGCCTAAAAACATTGCTCTTTGCTATTATAGTCAATGTTGCATGTTATATACCCTTCAATAACTTGCCTGTAAAATCTTGGTGGGGTTTTTATAGGTTCAATTTGATTGATGTCCTGTACCACAATGGTATATAAGCCCATGCCAAAGTTTCATTTGCATTATGTAATCTTTTTATCCATGATGCTTTTATTGCATGAAAATAGCTTTCAACATCAACCATACCCAATCCACCCTGCTCTATGGTACTTATTGTGGTGGTTCTTTTAATTTTATCCCTACTACCCCATAAAGATCTGTAAATCAGTGTATTTATTGATTTGAGAGCACATTGTGGTGTTACCATGTGTAATATAGAGAAAGAAATAATTGGTAAGATTAATGGCTTAATAATTGTTATTTTACCAAATAATGTGAGTGATCTTTCTCGCCAGCTTTGTAAAAGTGTTCTCATTTTATCAATTTTTTAAAACCAATTGTGCTGTATACAAACATCCTTATCATGTCCTACATATATTCCTAAGCTCTTAATGTTGTTTACACACTCAATATTCTACACACTTTTTGCTTTATCCCTCAAATTTTCTATTAGCATTATTTTTGTTTTGTCAAGATTCAGTTCTAGCCCTGCTAAATTTTCCAAACTGCTTTGCAATCTCCATTGCTGGTAATATCTCAGTGACATTTTTGAGGATGAGAACTGAATCATCAACATATTGCGATACTCTATAACATTGTGTTCTCTTGTTTGTAGTGACAGTAAACCTTTAATACTTGGATCAATTCTTACTTTTATGGCCAAGATTTCGACGGCAAATATAAACAATAATGCTGAGAGAGGACATCCTTTTCTGATACTCCTAGAAAGTCGAAAATTTTCTTAGAGCCACCCATTGTTTTTTATAATAGCTTCAGGTTCTGTGTAAAAGATTTTGACCCAACACTGAAAGTTTTTACCAAAATTAAATTTCCTGATGACTTTGTGTAGGAAATCCCATTCTAGGCTGTCAAATGCCTTTTTAAAATCCAAGAATAAAAGTATACCTTCTTTGTTAAATTTTTCTGCTTAACTAATCAGATCTTGTATTCTTCTTATATTATGTCCAATGAATATTTTTTGATGTACCCTGACTGATCACTGTTGATAAGATCTTGCATGACAGATTGCAGTCTCAAAGGCTAAAATTTTGTAATCACAATTGATGAAACTAATGGGCCGTTAATTTTTTATTACATTTTTTTCACTTCCCTTATGGATTAAAGTGATAACAGCTTTTCTCTGAGAAGGTGAGAGCAGACCATGTTCAAATGACTCATGGTATACTTTAATCAAAAAAGGACCCAACTTGTGCCAAAATGCTGTATAAAATTCAACTGGAAGCCCATCTAGACCTGGTGACTTATTTGACTTCATATATTTGTTGATGGCTGTTGTACAATCCTCAAGTGTGACAGGTTCATCACAGAGTGTTTTCTGATCTGCTGTTAAAACATTATTAACATTACAATGTTTTAGATAATTGCCTATGTGGTTTAAATTTGGCTTTGTGCTAGAGTAAAGTGTCTCATAGAACATCTTGCATTGGTCAAGTATTTCCCCATCATCATCGATTATCCTATCATTTATCAAAAGTTCAGTAATTTTATTATTCGATTGCCTATGTTTTTCTAATCGAAGAAAGTAAGAGGTTGACTTTTCTCCCTCCTCAACATATCTAGCTCGTGCACGTATTTGGGCACCTGTTGCTTTTTCTGACATGATATTAAAAAGATCTTTTTGTAGATTGTCCCTTTTTGATGAGAGTACAAAGTTATCCCTTTCTTTTAAAGCACTATTTAGGATGTCAATGTCTTTTTCTAGTTTTATCAATTTTATCATGTTTTTTTAGCCTTTTGTTTTGTATAAAGAATTGAAAATTCTTTCACTTTTTATTTTGAACATATCCCATATTATACATTTATTCAAATTTTGCTTGGAACAGTCTTGTATAACTTGGTCAAACAATTCTTTTATTTGATGACAGTATACTTCCTCCTTTAAAACGGACACATTGAGTTTCCTATAGTTTGGACCATGTTTGCCATTTTTGTTACTTAACTGTAGCATTGTTGCTTTATGATCAGATACTGGTGCATGGATTATTTTACAGCATTTGTCAATGCCATCTAAGTGTTTAGATATGAAGATATAATCAATTCTACTTGGATACTTCCCCATGTGTATTCTATAGAATCTGGATGTTGTTTTTTTCCAAATATCAGTTAAATACAGTTGTTTTACACAATCAGACAAGTACTTTGTGCTGGCATCGATTTTACCAGACTTTTTATCCTTCTTTGTCATTGCAGAGTTAAAATCACCCATCAAAATTAAAGAGTCGCTGCCTGCCGTAAAATTTTCAACATTTACAATTAATTGTTTTGATCTTAATCATTAATATAAGCCCTTCTTGGTCAGATCCTGAGTCCAACACCTCACAATTTAAATCTTTACACATCATTATACAAACACCTCTAGAATGCACAGAGTCAGTGAACGAGTGTAGAATTGTGCCATCCCAATTTTGATTAAAATCATTTTTAAATTCTGCTGTGCAAAAAGTTTCTTGTAAGCATACAATTTTAAATTGTTTTTCAATTAACCACTGAAAAAGAGCTTTTCGTTGTTTTGGTTGTCTCAGTCCCCGGACATTTAGAGTAACAATGTTGACTGTGCTTAGGCTATTTGTACCCATTTCAGGCTTTACATATTACAAATGTACAAAGTTATACACTAACTATACTTATGAGTTATTTACTGTATTGCAGTTTTGCTTGTTTTCCTTTGAACTGGATGTCATCTTTCACTGGTGATGATAAGGTATGCCTTTTTTGAGTGAGGTACTTTTTATTCCCTCTTTGCTGACATTGGATGATACATCCTTGGGAGATTTCATGACTGGTACACTGGATGACCTACAGGCAGATGTTGTTCTTATCATATTTCTTGCAGTTCTTATTTCTTCCTCTATGGCATCAATTTCATTTTTGTGTTTTTCATATGCTGCCTGATTATCTGTGACAAAGACACTGTCATTTGTTGAGTGTAGAATGTCACTACTTATTGCTGTCTCTTCTCTTTCAGACAGAAATTCTTGGGCTAGTTGGTGTTCACTCCTGAGCTCCATCATAATTTTTCCCAGTTCATTTAATTCTGGATAATTTGCTGGTCCAGTGCATCTGGTTAGCTCTGGTGATAATCCAATTCCAAAGAAACAGTCGGCTATTGCTTCAGCTAGTATTTTGTCTTCTGTCGATAGCAGAGCATCTCTGAACTCTTTGCAGGCATCAAACTTCCTCCTTACAAGCTCTTTCATGATAGCTAACTTGACTACGTTCCAGACATTTGACAATGGTAGATCCTTTCACACTAGCTTGACATCTCTTCCAGATTCAGCTTTTCTAACTTTCTCTGCTATTTCAGTGCAGCCTAGTGTAGATGCATTTGTGAACTGATAGGCTTGCTCAACTGATCCAAACTTTTCACCTTGGTACTCAATGTCACATGCATAAAAGTTTGAGAAGATCATTGGTGATCTGATAGCAACTGTGTTCTCTGCATAGTCTGGGATGAAGTAAGGACATTGTAGCGTCTTTTCTTTGTGCCCCTGACCTCAGCAAACTTTACACTGTCTCTCTTGTGCTCATTGGCTTTTGTGGTATATTCTGCACTTGAGCACTCCAACGTTGTCAGTCTTTGGCAGAGGTGTTAATAGTGGTGATTTTACATAGCAGAATCGATCTCCATTCTCAAAGTTCGACCGTCCACCATTTGGGTTTCTTGCTATGCTGAATTTTACTTCACCAACTATCTCACAGTTTGGGAAGGATGTCACCAGGTTGTACACATCCTCATTAATTTCAAAGGGTAGGTCCTGTATGATGACTTTTTCTGTTGCCACTTCATTTCTCTGCCTCATTCCAAATGGATTTTGTTGTACAGATTGATGGTTCCGTGCCTTATACTAAGGTCCCTTGACAGCAGTATGGCTCTTGCTTCTGGATCATTTATGTAGATCTTCATTAATCCTCTCACCTTTTGGGCTCCCTCAACAAACTGATATATATAAGGCCATATATATTTATGATTTTGATGTTCAGTGAGTCTAGCTTAATATCCACAGCAATTATGTTACCCAAGTCATCCTTTTCAATATTTCCAATAACATATTCAAAATTTTTACTAAAAAGTATTGCTACCACACGTGAATTTGTTCTGCTTCCATGAAAGATACATTCCCCATCCCAGTGTTTCTTTACTTCAAGCAGATCTTCCGATATCCAATGAGTGTCTTGTAGACATACTATGTCTGTTTTTTTATCTTTTAAATAATTTAAAACATCTATTTTTTTCAACCGAGTTTGGAGCCCCTGACAGGGCCCTTTCACTCTTTCTAAACATTCATTCTAATCTATTACGTCAAAATCTAAGAAAAATTTACATATCTTCCAGTCTCAGCTGTAACCCCGCCACCGGGCGGGTGTATTCAGCATTCAGTCCCACAAAGTAAGCTATTGTAGCACAATATAATTGAAAATTTTGATTACTTAAATGTAGCTTTTGTAAGCTACAAGCTCACCATGTGGGACGGAGAAGAGTCCCACCCTGCCTCCCCGCTGTTTTACAGCTAAGGAGTAGGGTTTAAAAAATTTCAATAAGAAAGTAGGATGAGAGGTCAAAGTTCGCCACAAGACGACAACTTGAGGCTACGGCCAACTATAAATGTCTATTTTTCTTAGATGTTGGCCTGATGCCTGGTTGCCATATGAGAACATCATGCAAAATTTTCAAATTTAACATTCTTCTTCAAAAAACCATGCACAATGGAGAGTTATCAGAAAAGTGTTTAATTTGTTCTGTGTAAAATGGTCGACCACCTTTTTGCTCTTTTAATAGTATTTAAATGTCCCTTGAAAAGGCTTCTTATTTGTTTTTTTTCACCTACTTATTTTTGACCTTTGACCTTTTATCAAGATCACACGATCAAAAATAAGCTTTTTCAGGTACACCCAATTGTCATCGCTGCTCAACCAAAACTGCATATTGTAAGAGGGTATTATTTTCAATATATGTTAGTACTATCAAAATCTCGAGCTGATTTTGGGAGCAAGCCCATTGCGCCATAATTGAGTGTTCAACACTAGGTAGTAATCAAAAGGCTTAAATTCACCAGAACCCCCTAATATCTGCCTATCTGTTGCATTTAGAGCAATAAAATGTATTGGGATATAATATTAAACCATTTACAGAGAGCCTAAATTTGATCATATTTACCCCCACCCCCCACCCCCCATGGGTCAAACTAGCGCCATAAAATCACAGATTCTGTGCTTTTGGCTTGCATCTCCTTTATTAGAGAGTTTAAAATACCCGTACACGTGATGACCTGTACGCCAAAACTACAAGTACAGGTACACGTTCCAGTTGAGGGGCTTTTCAGTTAAAATACACGTTTGGTGTTGATGAGAGTGAAGGGACTGACTATTCACTTTTTTATATTTATAATTTTATTGTTAATTCACAAATGACCAAAACACTGCACTTTGTTATTCATTACCTTAAAAAGTAAAAAAAAACTTATGGTAAGAAAACCCACAGCAAAAATGTCAAAACTAACATACAGTTTCATCAAGCACATGAAAACTCTTCCATGCTCACACCCATACCAATATTAAATAGTTCGCACCTTCATAGGCCATAGTTTTATACAGAAATACCAAGCTTTTACAAGATTTTTTAAACAGCACTTTTTACCAGGAAATTAGCTTGTCGTGATTTAATTTTTTATATAAATAAGGTTTAAAGCCATATTAAACTCCCATTGCTCTGCAATATTCAACAATATAGTCTGTTATAAAAGCTAGGAAGCCAGTTTTACTTTATCAGTTTTGATGAACTACCAAAACACCTCCTCCACGTTGTAAAACCTCAAGCCAGAAGTTTTACCTGTGAGCTGATGACAGAGGTCCTCAGTGGCCTAGTGGTTAGCAAGTTTGGCATCTAATCATAGGCTGTCACCTCTGTGGGTTCGAGTCCCACAAGTGGCAATTCTGAGGACCTGTCCCAATATGACCCTGGCTGTTGAACGGGACGTAAAACCCCAACTTTGACCTTGTTAGCGGATGACGTCATTATGACACTTTGCAGTACCAGTCACAACGGAAACGGGTATTTTAAACTCTATTATCGCCTTTAGAGCTTGTGAATGTATTGTGAACTCATTGGAAACCATATACAGGGAGTCTAGAATGCAAGTCAGATTTACCCCCGGCTCTCGCTTATGGGTCAAACTGGGATCACAAAATCGTCGATTTTGTATTTTTGGCTTTGATCTCATTTATTATTGCTTTTGGAGCTTTTGAATGCATTGTGAAGTCATAGGAAACTACATACAGAGAGTTTTGGATTTTACCTACTTTGTTATTGTTTTTAGAGGTTTTAGATGTTTACGGAGGTAACAGAAAATCATATGCAGGGATTCCAGAACAGTGGATAGATTTACCCCTAGACCCTCATGGGTCAAACTGGGGTCATAAATTATCGCTTTTAGAGCTTGTAAATGTATTGGGATTTGATATGAAACCAGATGCATGGTCTGTGGAAAGGTGGTCAAATTTATCCCTGACCACATGGATCAAACTGGGGTTCAAAAAATTACATGTTTTGTGCTTTTGCCTGTAAGCATTTCTATTGTTGTTTTTAGACAATTTGAATGTATTGGGAGGTAATAGAAAATCAATTGTTATTATACTGCATGTCTAGAAAGCTGGCCAAATTTACCCCCTGGCCTCTCATTATGGGTCAAACTGGCTTCATAAAATTACAGATTTTACACAAAAATGAAATTACACATTTCATCTGTTCAGATGAAATTAAGCAACTACGTTTCTTATGTAGTTGTCTGGAAATCATTAACTTTAAGAAGTAACACAATACTTTTTAACAATTAACTATACACCACAATTTTTCTTAATGATGAAAATAAAAAATCTTTAAAATCTCAGAACCAGTGATTTCGGCAAGATTTTTGGCCACTCTTTGCCAAAAATCATTTTCCCGCCATTTTAAGTAGCCATCTTGAATTTCTCTGTAGAATGCACAAACATATTTATCTCAGAAACGGTGCGAGATAGTGAGTGATTTCATGGAAATTTTTAACCCCCAGGTTATACAAAGAGTTAACTTACAACTCTTCCCCCGAAAAATCGTTTTCATCCACTTTTGGTGTGAGATAAAGCAATTAGCAAGGAAAAATCTTCAATATCTCAGAAATGGTGTAAGAGTGATTTCGACAAAATTTCTGACCCTCAGTTTATCTGGTGACTTTTCCCAAAAAATAGTTTTTGTGCCATTTTTGGCAACCAAATAGCGTTCTTGGTCATTATTGCAGCTAATAAAAGCTACATTTAACCAACTAAAATTTTCAAATTGGTAGACATGTAAAGTTTGAATAACTCATTGTTGCATAACATACTGCCCATCTACCTCATTATCAATTTCCTCTGTACCAATTAACTGTACCGAGAAACTGTAAGGTCTAGGAAGTTGATTTGTGGTAGGGACCTTGGTTAGGAGTTGTAAGTGTGCAACATTATGGTGTAACCTGGATTTGACCTTTGACCTTGCTGTAGTGACCTTGTTCTATAAAATCTTGTCCGGGCCTTATCTTGGAAAATGTAAGGTGTACAAAGTTGATGCTTGGTAGGAACATTAGTTAGTTGGTGTAGGTGTCCAACATCATGGTGTGACCTTGATTTGACCTTGCTGTAGTCACCTTGACCTATGAAATCTTGTCAGGCTATATCTTGGTAACTTTAAGATGTAGGAAGTTTATACGTGGTAGGGATATTGGTTGGGGGTTGTAGGTGTCCCACATCATGATGTGACATTGACCTTTGACTTTGCTGTAATGACCTTGACCTTTAAAATCTTATGCAGGGAATATGTCAAAAGTGTAGGATTTGACATTTGGTGGTGATATTAGTTAGGCGTTGCCATGTGCAATGTCATGCTTTGATCTTGATTTGACCTTTGACCCTGTCACAGTAACCATGAGTTTGAAAATCTTGTCTGGGCCATTTTTGAGATTCCATAAGGTGTCGAAGGTTGACACTTGGCAGGGACATTGGTTAGTGTTTGTAAATGTGCATCATCATGATGTTACCTTTAGCTTTGGCTCTGCCAAAGTGTGTTCACCTGCCATGTTTGAGATATGTTTCTCTTATGGCAAAGATATATGGATTGCTGCAACTGATTTTTATATGTACTTTTATATAATTGTGCTACATTTATTGACAGCTATTCTCCAATTGATACATTTTGCAGCTTCATAACTTTTAGTTTACTGATTAATGCCAATGACACCCTGATGTTGAATTATCTTGTTTGAATACTTTATCTTTACATACATTTTCCTTCACTTAGGCATTGTTTTCTTTAGCCATTAATTAGATTTTTTACCCCACAGCCCTTAAGGGCTGTCAGAGTATTGTTTTCAACCATGGTGCCCGGATGGGTGGGCCGGTGGGCGGCGGGAAAAGTTTGTCTGAGCTGTATCTCAGAAACTGTAAGGTGTAGAAAGCTGATACTTGGTAGGGACATTGGTTAGAAGGTGTAGGTGGGCAACGTCATGGTCTGACCTTGATGTACTGACCGTGACTTAAAAAATCTTGTCATGGTGTGACCTTGATTTGACCTTGCCATAGTGACCTTGACCTATAAAATCTTGTCCGGGCCATATCTCAAAAACCGTTGACTTTTGACCTTGCTGTGGTGACCTTGACCTATAAAATTTTGTCTGTGCTATATCTCGGAAACACTAAGGTGTAGGAAAGTGATATAAACTTCCTGCATCTTGACTTGACCTTTGACCTTGCTGTAGTGACCCTGACCTATAAATATGTCATAAATACGATAAAAGGGTGCTTAATGAGTTCATTCAATACATCAGAGAAGTTCTTGGTTCTATCCATACGAAAATTGGTCCTGAAAGTGGTATATGAAATAGGATTGAAAATTGTTTCACAGAAGGTGGGGAGAAGTGCACAATTTTTCCCTACACCTCTTTTCAAATACGGCCCACCTCGTTATAAATGGTCCATATAGAAGACCTTGAGGAAGAATAAGACTGCAACTTCCACAGTGACACCTTGTTCCTGGGGCTGTTCACTCCTAGGACCCAGGCATGAATTGTGAGGTATTGTGGGTCTTTGTGAAACACTTGGATGTGAGATTGTTAGAAGGATGAAAACCCTGGAAATTGGAGTGGGACTTATGTTGACAGCTGCTCTAGGTTTGAAAACCAGGGAAACCCTGGCCAGCCTATGGCAGATAGGATTACAAGACACTCTAATATCGAATCTAATATCCACACTTGGTGGGCTGAAACTGGGAAAACGTACAATGGAACCTTGTGGTTCAGGCTAGTGAGGAGAAAACTGCTTAGACAGATCCGTTCAAACACCTGAGGTGCAGTGGTCATTCTGTCAATAAGATTCATGTGGTCAAGGAGTTGGCCATCACAATTGGCTACTATAGAATGTGCCGGGCACGTAATGAGACATGTAATGATGGCACAGTCAAGATTCACCATAGGAGAGCTAACATTTCCACTGAAGAGGTCCCTATCTGTTTATATATAGGCTACTCGATCTGTTGAATTATCCGTGGTAATCAACATGGTCTGATCTGGGTAGTAAATTCTGAAAATTTTCAGAACCAGGAAGAGTACTCTCTAGAATGTTTTTGAGTAGCCTTTTTAACCCGTCTGACCTGAGACCTTTTATTGGGTATTGATCTAAATGAATGCCCCCAACCTAAATAAGACTCTCCCAAAAGATCTGTATGGTGTGTTCTTGGGATGAAGGCCTAAGCAATGAGGGGAATTAGCCACCAATAGGTAAGCTCATATGCTGTTCGGCCATGTAAGGAGGCTGCCCACTGACAGAGAACCATCTAGTTCTCTTTAAGGTGTCAGTGAAAAGGTCTCATGTGAAAGTGATCCTCTGAGACCATTTTCTCTAAAGACACTAGCAAACCATTTAGTGACATCACACATGTGAAGTCAAATATACTCTGACTTATTTCAATATCAAGAGTTGCACTATGAGCCAGTTGTCTGGTTACTGGTGAAGTCTAATTACCCTGGATATAATCATTCGATTCACTTCTTTGTTATTGTGAACACTTGTAGGGCCTTTGCTAACCCGAAGGGCAGAGAGTGGATTGGCAAGTTTGAGATTTGGGAGTGAAACAAAAGAACTTTGAGTTTGAATTGAAGGGAACATGAAGGATGGCATCTGACATGTCTATTAAAGAGACCCATTCCCATGGGTCAGAGAGATCTAGAGAACCTCATGGGCTCTGGTACTTTGTGTTTCTCTCCCTTTAAGTAGGTGTCTGGCTTGCTTTGTAACTATTACTGGCCTCTCTTTCAGATGTGGTTTGAAACCATAAAGGGTGATTGTAAAACCCAAGAGATCTTTCTTCACAGTCCCCAACCCCCAAGATAGTGATACAACTACTGCGGGTACCATTTATTAACATAATTAATAATTATAATATATGAAATAATACAATACTAATACTAAATGATATGTACAGGTCAGATAAAATAAATACATGAAAGTTCTTGATGTAAAGTTCAGTTCGCATATAAATGTAAGACAGTTAATACTATAAAGGGGCTGCATGAAATCACTTGAAGCAGCCAAGTTAAATGAACATTTACTGAAAATTTATAGACAATGAATTTGACCTTAACATGACCTTGGGGGTGAACTTCGACCCCAGCAGAAGCAAAGCATGGGACAGACCATCAAATATGCAGAATTTTTTACTAAGGTCAGAGCAAAGGCCCCCCTAGGCTGCAGAAGAGGAAGTGACCCCCAAGTTTACATAAAATTTAGCTAAAAATGTTATGAATGAATAAAATGAGAGATGATATGCAAATTAATAATCCCTCCCAACCCAACCATAGTGATAGGACACATTTATAAGGCATTTATGGCAACGGTAGCGGCAAGATTTTCACCAGAAGGTTGGTCAGAATAAATATATTTCCATACACAGTCCGAGGACCATGTCCCATGACTCTTTATATCTTGAATAGGAACATGAGATGCATGTGCAAATGTAGCCCCAGACCTTCTAAAATCATGGAAGGTATGATATGAAGAATTCAAACCCAAGACCAAGTTGATGGATTTGAGGGCTTTTCTAACCCTGGAATCCGTGAGTGGAATCCAGCCTTGGGCAGTTTTTTATCTGGAATAATGAGGTAGAGGAGGACATGGGATATATTCTATAAAGGGATTTAAGTGCCTTGTGAGGACAAAGAAGTGAATTTTTTAACTTGGGAAGAGGTATACATTGGACCTTGTCTCTGTTTTGATTGGTCTTGCTCCATTTGATGAGTACTTTGACGAATTTTTTAGTGAAGAAAATATCTTCTCCTGTTAGATGTCTGGTGAAATCAAAACTAGCAATGGTATGGGGAGCTAAATTTGACAGCCTTAAAAATGCAAAGAAACCCATGAGAAAAATAGCTCTGTAGACTGTACCAAAAGGCATGTTACTGCATGCAGCCGAAATGTCAGCTAATTTTTGGATAGTGATGATATTATGAGACCTCTGGGACATTGGCAAATTGATCTTTAAAGCTTTAATGAAGTATTTGATCTTTGGATGTTCCAACACAATATAAGGCAAATCATACAGTACAAAACTGGCCTTTATGGCCGAAACATAATTTTCAATCATACACACAGAACAATTATTTGTACCAAGCGCTCTAGAAACGACAAGATAACTTTAGTGTCCACACTTGACAATTGACACTGACAGACTATGCAGAAAGCAACAAAGATCTTGAACATTGGGGAATATAAATTTCCTTGTCTTGGGTCGAAATGCTTGGTGAAGTCTTGAAGATGCACTAGCTGACAGTGACATCATAGCCTCAGTTTCTGGAAAACAAAGTGTAGCATCTTAAGCATCTCAAAACAATTGCCTTAGGCCTCTGCCTTATATACTGTTAAATACTACAATTCTGGATGTATGTCCAATAATTCATGTGATACACTAAGCCATAGTGGTTTTGCAATGTGATTATGTAACACTTGCCACTGCTGTGGGGTGCCCTGCCATCTAGATAAGATGTCAGCCACTACATTGTTGACCCCTTTCATGTGTATGTAACGCAAATCTATGTCAGTTTCTGCTGCAAGGTACCAGATATTCCTTGCACAGGCTCCTAGGCAGTTTTTGTTCATCAAGGGGAACAAAACCAAAATTGAATTGGGGCTGATCCCGCCATTTCTTGTGAATGGCTGTATTGACATTTGAAATTGAATTCTTGGTGAATTGATGAACATGCAAAATTGAATTGGCCTCAATGCCCGTGTGATTGATGTCAAAAATAGGTGTGAATTCCAAATTTTTACCCTTGGCCTCGTTCACACTACCCTGAGCATCATTATGTCTCTGTGGCATGCCTTTGGAGTTCAAACCCTTGCCTTCAGTGGATATGACCTTAGCTGCCAATGCGTCATAAATATGACAGTCCAATTCATTCGCATTGTTTGATTCAGTTATGGGAGATTTTTTTTACCTCAACCATTTCATTGACACATTTATCTGTATTTATTACATCCATGTTCTGCACAGATGTGCTTCCAGTAACTTTGTCACTGGTAGGACTGCACCCACCCCTGACATTTTTACAACTCGACATTTTTTCATGCTGGTCAACGACCTTGACCTCATGCGCATGCTCACTCTCACAAACACTCTGAATTTTTTTTGAATTGTGTTTTCCCCAATTACCCTGCTTTGTACTGAATGGCTGATATTTTTACAATTTTTTACATTTTTTGATTTCTTGGCCATCAAAGTATCAATTTGTCTGGGGTTAACTTTTGAACTGTACACAAATCTAGTAAGATAAACATTTTTACTTGTAAAATTTGTTTAATTTGTATGTTGAAATACCCATCTTTTCTGTGAATTGTTACAAATATACTATAAGGTTATGTAACCAAACTGTGATTATAAGAGTATCCATTAGTAGGTATATCCACAAATAAAAGATGGAAATCATCTCGGTAAATTTGTGTTTCTACTAACATGCCGGCCAACGAGAAGAAGGAAGTGTCATTCTACATCACTATCTATGTCCCCTTGAGATAACAAGTGCTACCATCTAATCTATCTCTCGGTCAGTATTATTGCTCATTTTTCCTTAGTTGGCTGAGAGGCAAGGGGCTCCCTGAGATAGCATTTAGTCCCACATGGAAAGTTATTGTAGAGCAATGAAAGCTCAGGTTATGTCTGCCCAGCTTATTTTACATGCTCAAAATTCTCAGTGTGAAGAATGAAATGTATTATTTAAAGGATTACATAAATCACATTAATGTTATGACAATCCATTGCCTTCATTGTTAGTGGCAAGAAAAATAATAAATACATTTAATTTGATTTTAATCATATCCATCGGACGTATCTGGTAAATACTTTGGTTTAAGTGTTTCTTAGGCATAGAGAGATTTTCGACATTAACACTCTCATGTGAAACTAAACCAACCAGCCTCACTAAAGTTGCAGGATATATTCATTGAGAAATGCATTGGCTGGGAATCTTTTATGTCAATCAATCAAAGTCAAACAAGGATAGCCAAACTTAAAAGTGCTTATAACACACTTGTCATTGGCCCTACAGGTTTGCAATGTGAAATCAACTTACAAAAAATAAGGGCTGGAAATCTTCTGGTGTGATCAGATTTGACCTTTGGCCCTTCCTGCAAGGTCAAATGAAAATAGCCAACCTATTCAGTGCTTATAAATGACTTATTATTGGTCTTAAATCAACCACATTTAAGTGTTTTGAAAATTAATATGAAGAGGTCCTTACATATTTTTATGGAAGCTACCACAGCACAAATGACACTTTTTACCATGATGTGCTATTTTGATTGAGGTTGTTCTAAGTTCCACATTTTATTTCACATTGTAGGAACTGTTCTTGTTCTATCTTTAATAAACGTGAAAACAATTGTTCAGTTAATTTTTATCATGAAAATCAACCAGATATCATAATAACAGGTTAACACTTAAAAATCTCACAAGGTAATGTGACCCCTTAAGTCGTGGGAAAAAATTGTCTTCGATGGTCTAGTTATGCCAACTGTCATAACAAAGTAGACATATATGCACATTTGACTTTAGAACAAGCTCCCTTTTAGCCTGTGTCATTAAAGTGTGATTGTGTAGACCAAGATTTCTACCTGGAGATTATTATCCCTTTAGGTATTTTGTAATCTTAATGTACCTTTTGTAATCTTATTGCACCCTAATTTTACCCCAACTAAATAAATCCTCTACATTTGTTTCAGAAAGATCACTGAAGTTTATGAAAATTACTCCACTTTAGAACCTTTTTTATGCAACATATTGTTACAGTATTTACTAATCATAAGTGTATTTGATTAAAGTTTTAAAATAGGTCAGGTTAGAGCAAACCAAATATTTCAAGCAATATGGTACAATTTCCAAAAGGAATTCTATTCCTTTATTAATAGGGTCTTTGCGAGTGGCTCAGCATTGACAAGAAATCGGTTGTAAACTCTATTAATATCAGAGCATTGTGTGTGTAACTTTCTTAGGAAGACCTCTAACATGAGAAGCATTTGATTCAACCTTAAATATGAATTAGCTGTTCTTGAGCTTAATTAAACAGACGTACATTTTGTTTGATGTAGTGTGGACACACAGACACAAATTATGCATCATTTATTATGTACAAATTATTGATATTAAGAATGCATATTGTATTTTGTAATTATGCTAGAATTAAGTGTACTAAGTGTAACACGTTCAGCAATTAGGTAATAAGTTATCCTTCACAATTACCTAATAAAAGATAATTGTAGTATATTTGTCTCATCAATGTACACTCATACACATGTAATATGTGCATCATGATTAATGTAATTTAATTAATTTAAACTAACAATCTTGAACTCATTTTGAATGACATGCCATGACTATAGTTACAATGTAAGATGAATTGAATGCACAATCTTGAAAAGTTTAATAAAATGTTGATTTGGGGTCTCTGTGTTCCAATAATTAAACGCTACTTTCACATCTGTGAGGTCACAAGTTTGAATTTCACGTCTTTTTTGATGTGCCTTTGTGTTGAACCAGTAATTAGTCTAAACAATACAAATGCTGAATTTAACAAATATATGCTAATTTGTGCACCCTACTACAGGCTATCAAAAGAAAATACTTACTTAGGAAGGTGCATGAAATATCAACTTACTTTCATCTTTAAACTAATGGTCTCTCAAAAATTAATGACACTGTAATTATATATCACAGGGCAATTTATGCTAGTATCATTATTAAATGGATATGCAATTAGTATTACATAAAATAATTTTATTTGCATGCTTAGGTATATAATACACATTTAGATATCAAATTCTGTCAATTGACATAAGCATATATTTCTCTGGGAAAACAGGGTACCTTAAAGTCTCTAAAAGGGCACAATAATCTTATGAAAGGCTTTAAACACCTCAATGAATTGTAACTACTGAAAGGATAAAGGACAGAAAGATTTATGTGTGACTTTTTGACAAAGTGCCATTTTTTCTGCAGACGGAATGACAAATATTTGTGTTGGGGTTTGCATATTGTAAAATTCTTTGGAGCTCATTTGTTACATTTGCCAAGGAGGTTATGTTTGTTTTCGCCTGGGTTTGTTTGTGGGTTTGTGAGTTTGTTTGTGAGTTTGTGAACAAGAAAACTCAAAACTTATGGACGGATTTTGATGAAATTTTCAGGATATATCTGAAAAGTTTTTGCATCAATGAAATAATATAAATAATGTTTAAAGAGAGATAACTCGAAGTTATAGGAATTTGATGAAATTTTGTCCTAAATGGGACAAGGAACAAGTGATTCAGATTTTGAGAATGATCTGGATCACTATCTGAATCATCTGGATCCAGGCTTTCTTAAAGGAAGTTATAGCCAGATAATTTTAGGATGGATTTTGATGATTTTTTGTTGGATATGTTAGACATGGTAAAAGGAAGAAGTGGTTAGATTTTGGGAGGGATCCAGATCACTCACTAGATCTTGTGGATCCAGGAATTTTTTAAAGATAATTTTGAAAAGTTATGGATAGATTTCCCTTGGCGGAGGTCTCCAGTCTCCAAGTGCTCTTGCTTTAAATAATATTGAGTATTCTTATTTCTGTGGAATGTATTACAGATTAATACTTATCAGCTCTAATATGCATTTTATGGCTAAAGCATGCCACAGTTTAGTGTTTCATAAATTCATGATGTGCGTAAAATTTCATTCAATGAATGATTAGCTATACAGTATCATTACAAAATCCAATGTGTTCTGTTTTTAACAATAGTTACATTTAAAGTGCCTCCCTGTAGACTGGTCATGACACATGTAAATATATGCATACTGTGTGCCAGATATGCTCAGTCACCGTTATATGCACTGTTAAACATGAATGGGCCTACCTTAAGCTCAGTCAAGTACATTTATACTTTTCATCTGACGCAATATAGTCTGACCAACTGAAATATTAAAAGTAACAAATGTATATAAGTTTACCCCTTAGCCTTTAATTAAGGACTGTGAAGGTAGTTTTCACCCATGGTGTCCGGATGGGTGGGAAAAAGCTTGTCCGGGCTCTATCTGAAAAAGCATAATGTATAGGAATTTAAAACTTGGTAGGGATATAGGGTGGGTTGTAGGTGTGCACTGTCATGGTGTGACCTTGATTTGACCTTTCTGTAATGACCTTAACTGTTAAAATCTTGTCCAGTAACACTCTCGCTTCCCACCTCTGAGGCCAGGGTTCAGTTCCTGGCACGGCCTCAAGTGGGAAAGTTGGTCGTTGCTTTCCGTTGGTCGGCAGTTTACAGTACAGAACCCTAACGAACTGTATGTACTTGTTTCCTCTGCCCTTCCAACTACCCATCGTGATATGACTTCTACATCGTTGAAAGCAACGTAAAACTCCAGATAAATAAATAAAATTAAAATCTTGCCCAGGCTATATCTTGAAAACAGTAAGGTGTAAAATGTTGATATTTGGTATGGACATTAGTTAGTATAGTGACCTTGACCTTTAAATTCTTGTCTTGGCCATATCTCAGAAACTTTAAGGTGTAGAAAGTTGGTTCATGGATGGTTTCTTTGTTGGGCACTGGTAGTATGCTGAGCTATGATGTGATCTTTAACCTTGGCTCTGGCAAAAAGGGTATTCACCTATCATAACTGAGACATATTTTGCTTTTAACAAAATGTATATGGATTTCTGTAACTGATTATAACATGAACTTTTACTTTATTGTGCTATTTCTTCATTTTATTTCCTAACATTATTTGGATCTTTTACATAACTGACATTGTTTGCTGTAAAAGTGTCTTTGTACTGTTTCACTACTTCTATTAATCGTGGTGTTGAAAAAAATTTCTCAAGGCTGTGGGGTACGGGCGTCTCGGATGCTATTTTTATAACTGATTATCATAGCATATCTTAAAGAGCATATGCATATGGTATAAATGTCACAACACAATAAATTCTACCACAAGTACAACTATTGTCTTGCGTGTTTTGATGTAGGTTTGTGATTTACTGTATCAGCTGTATTTGAAACCTCACCAAATGCAAATAACCTGGAAATTTTGTTAAATGCTCAAACCATAAGAAACCCAACCTAATTTACAAAGGACAGGCAAACAGAGTATTTCTGTTTCATTTGTCAAAAACAAACACAGAAAATCAAACAAATCAGTCATTGAAGTTTACCTGATAGCTCATTGAAATCCTCCTATCTGGGAGTTTTATATATGAACCTACTGGTTAATGCATTACTCCAAAAAATAAATGCTAGGTTTAAGAATGAAATTTACCTGGCCATAATGTACAACAAATTTAAAAGTTTCACTTGGGCTCACTATGAATAAGAGAATCATAATAGGCTTATCTTTTAATTGTGAGAATCAACAATGTCAGAATGTATTATGGTTGACAATCTGACTTGTTACATCAGGCATGATTTTTTCAGGCTTCCACCTAAGATATTTTCGGCGTTAACACTCTCAGAGGAAAACTACACCACCTAAGTTCACCAAATTTGCAGGATATCATCATTGGGAGGTATGCTGCTGTGGGACTGAAATTAACTTTACTCTGAAAAACAAGATGGCCATCATGGGCATTTCTTTGCAAATTATCTACAATTTCTACTGGTTGTTTCTCATAGGTAGAAGTTGAATCTCTTCATAACTGATGTGTATAACAGATATACATATCCTCTACAACCTTGCAGAATTTGACCTTAAAGCTCTTAATTCAAGATCATCCACAGAGTCCCAAAGTACTACATGTAGTGGACTTTGCAATTGTAGATATCTCTCTTATTACTGGTACAAGAGGTTTACAATGTGAAACAAACCTAGAGGAAATCATGTCCCAGGAATTTTCTGATGTCGCCAGATTTGACCTTGGGCCCCTCCTTTAAGGTCAAACGAGGATAACCAAATTTAAAAGTGCTTATAACTCGCTTGTTATTGATCTTACAGGTTTGCAACGTGAGACCAACTTATGGGCTACGAATCGCTTGATGTGGTCAGATTTGACCTTGGACCCTCTGTCAAGGTCAAATGAGAACAGCTAAACTTAGATGTAATTATAACTGGTCCCGGAGGTTTGTAATGTGAAACCAACTGACAGGAAATCATGGGCTGGGAATCTTTTGATGTGATCATTTTTGACCTTGAGCCCCTCCTTCAAGGTCAAATAAGGACAGGCAAACTCAAAAGTGCTTATTATTGCTCCTACAGGTCTGCAATGTGAAACAAACTTGCAGGATATCATGGGCCCCTCCTTCAAGGTGAAATGATAGTTCACTGGCTTTGGTGAGTTACCTTTCCGGTGGATACAAATTTGCATCGGTTCTTCAATGCATAGGTCTAGCTTATTTGTGGAGGTTGGAATTACTATTGTGATTATAAATATTTCTCCCATTTTTTTCAGTTATGCTTATAAACCTGTGAGTGAGCATTTTTGTCCCTACAACTTACATCTGATCTTCTTGGCTTGCTTTGCATAATAATCTCTCTTTCTGAGGCAGTGGCCTATCATTCTGGTCAAATGACTAATTCTTTCCACCCTTTTCTTGATACACAAAATTTTTAAAGATGAAGCTAAGTGCCATCTCTAGATCTGTAATTTCAGTTGCACAACTCCTCAGTTCTGAGGCAACATGTGTTGAATCATTTTCCCCACGTTTTATCACCACTATTGTTTATAGCATACCATCTTTAAAATCTGCTAGGTCTTACAATCTGTTTTGTGAATGGAACAGTGGCATAAACTCATTGGTCACCTGTTACCCAGTCTTGTCAGCTTGGTTTACTGTCTGCAGTTGTGATATATGTGGACCTCAGTGTATTCCTGTAGAATGTTACTACAGGTATTTAATTATATTCTGGTAGGTTCACTTAGGTGTAAGGAATCTCCAAATCCTGAGTCCTTTGATCCATGTAAATCCTAGTTTAAAGAAGACAGTCAGATCTTATTTTTGTCATTTTATTAAATTTGTACCATTTGTATGGTCTTAGCCCACTTTGTATTGAAGGGAAATCAAGCAATCACATGGCAAATGTGTCTGTACTTTGTGCAAGTTAATCTCAGTAATATTAGGGCCACCAATGCACACACTGTAGATCACAATTCAACTGTCTTTAAATTTCTTGGGGGACATGTGTACTTGATATCTGATGCAATATGTACCCATAAACATAAATTTGTAGCCTAGGTATATACTCTTATTTCTAAGCCTAAAGAAATAGCATAATCCCAGCAGGCACGCAACTTTGAAATCAGGTTGAATCCAACGGTGAAATCTGGTTGAAATACGTGTAGATTTTGCAAACCGTTTTTAGTTGGATCCAACCGGTGAAATCATGTTGAAACCAACTGTTGAAATCTGGTTGAATTCAGTGGGTGAAATCAGGTTGAAATACGTGTAGATTTTGCAAACCGTTTTTGGTTGGATCCAACTAATGAAATCATGTTGAAACCAACTGTTGAAATCTGGTTGAATTCAATGGGTGAAATCAGGTTGAAATACGTGTAGATTTTGCAAACCGTTTTTGGTTGGATCCAACTAGTGAAATCATGTTGAAACCAACTGTTGAAATCTGATTGTATTTATGTGTGAAATCTGGTTGAAATACATGTAGATTTTGCAAACAGGTTTTGGTTGGATCCAATGTATGAAATAGGGTTGAGTTGAATGGGTAAAATCAGGTTATTTACATTGTCTTCTTTATTTGAATCATTATAGCTTGTGTGTCATAATTATAGCTTCTTAGTAATATTATACAATAACTATCCATATGCATATTTTACACTTTGGATACAACTCAAAGTAATTAATTCTTTCCACGATGGCATGTATTCATGAATCCTTGTATATTCAATATAATATTTCTGATGACATTGTAATGATACATAATTTTGCATCAAATATAATTATAATTGCTCAAGATATGTAAATCCATATTGTCCAACTAGATATCCATGTTTTAATAGGACCAGTATTATTCAATGTCTTCAATTGAAATTCTTTGTGTAAAATTTTAAAATATTTTTTTTCTTTGTAAAAAACAAACAATTGTGACATTATTTATATCTTCAGCATTTTATCCAATCAGTTTCTGTTAAATGTTTCATTAAGTTGGCTATAATTATATTGTAATTATAAAGAAGCTATAATCATGTAGCAAAGCCACAATGCTCAGTTCAGATGCTTGTGTCTCATACAACTTAGGCATATAAAATGAGAAAAAAAACACAAGAATAGACACATTATTAGAACTCCACCCATTACTCCCCACCTTAATTAGTTGTCAGTGCTGACCACAAAAAACAGACTTAAAGAAGTAAACACCATGCATGCTATTGAGCAAAGGTAAACCCCCACCTCCACCCCTGCTGTGTTATCTAATTACTTTAGTCACAGGTCCAGTGTTCTGTGTAGCAGGGTACAGATAAGAAAAACCAGGAACCCCCCAACCCCACTGTTGTGTGATAAAATGTTATAGCTTAGGTTCTCTGTATAGAGAAGTTTTCAGTGTAAACTTGCAAACTGAAAACTAGTTCTTTGTGTATGGGAAAATTTTGAGAAACAAATTCTAATTACTAAGTTTTGATGAATAAGTTTGAATTTATCTTTTTTTTATTTAAATAAGTTTGACCTCAAAATGTTTTTTTTAATTATCAGGAATTGTATTAATCAAAATCTAATTATAAATTATAAGAATTATATTGGCATGCATCAGTTAATTAATAAGAAGAATGGATAAAAATGTACAAGTACATGCACACATAATCTTTATCATCTTTATAATCTTTAAAAATTACTCTTTGCTTTACAAATACCTACAAATTCAAAAACAATTGCAATAATAGTTCTTTCAAAAAGTTAGACTTAATCGCTATATCACCGTCTAGAAAATGAATTTTCAATCAACCAGTCATTCATTTCCCAATATTCAACCTGTTTTCTGTTCAATAACATGACTAAGATTTCATGTCGAAAAACCTAACTTGATTTAGTGGTGATTTTTTATGAAGTATCACTACTTTTTCCAGTCAGAAATCCAGCTTTGAAATAGTGTTGAAATTGTGTCAATGTCAGTTTTTCAACCAAAATGCATTTCAACGTCAGGACCTGTTTTCAACTCTAAATCAACGACATTTCAAGGCGTGTGCCTGCTGGGATACATGATGCATATGAGTATCTCTTTCAAACTAAACAAAATATTCATTATTCAAGTCATTCAAAACTGCTGGAATACTTCTGAGAATTGCTAGTCATATTTATGTGTTTCAATGATTTCCCATTTTGTGTTACCCACAAAGTGGCTGTGAGCAAGTTTTATTCATTGGTACATTGAATCACTATTAAACCATTTAACAGACAACACAGACTAAGCTTACTGACCCTTTGCATGTGATGTCTGAATTTTTTATGTCACAACTAGCCAACATATCTGGGTTGAAACAAAAGAGTTGCTGGGGCTGTCTTGTTGGTAACTATGGATTTTTTGAATGTCAGGTGCATTGTTTACAGAGTCAGTTAGTGTTTATGGTGATTTCCTGGCTTGTCATTGTGGGTCAACAAATTATCAAATACAGTACAATCTTGCTTAACCAAACTTTTATTGTGTCTCCCATATTTCGGTTTCGTTGTTTACCGAGTCCGATGGGCGATAATAGGTGATTTTAATAAAATCTTCATATTTACTTACCTAGATATCATGAAAGCCAGTACATGCATCTATTTAACCCAGTTCCTTGATCTGCCACCTTTTGTTTAACATAACACTCAGTAATCCCTCCATGCTGAGCCCTTCCTCAATGCTAGGTCTTAAGTGCAATTAAGGCGTCTTCTAAATTCAAAACAAAGGGGGACCCAGTGTTGGGGTGATCAGCTTGGTTTATAAAGTGAGCCATTTAATTGGAATTAACCCCCTGTACACAATAAAATGACAGTATCCACTGAATTTGTTGTTATTGAAAAGGCAGTGTCTTTAATTGGTGGACATGGTGTTAGGAAATCCACAAAAAAAACGATTCAGATGCATTGTTCTAGCTATAGGCTAAAAAGAAAGAAACGTCTTCACAAATAAAGCCATTAACTTGGCCTTTGATCATAACAATAGTGTGTGATGGCCCTTAAAACATTCATAATCCATTCATTTAACAAAAAGACTGTGTGTTTGGCTGCTAAAATATATTGTCAGTACATGCACAAAAACGGACTGAGATGTTGCACTGTTTTATTTAATAGAGGTTATGGCAAATCATTTTAGGCATTCATCTACAAAAACAAGTCATTAAGTGAACTTATAAGGTGTGTAAAAAATGATTGCCTATGATTTTCTCTCCATTGAATTCCTCCCCAGTTAATTCCTCCCTATTTTTTCGCAAGGCTATAAATTCCTCCCCATGGGGCATTGATTTCCCCCTTTTTTTATTTTTTGTTAAATTATGACAGAAATAGAAACAAAGTTTGCACAACCAGTAATCCTTTTCTTTGTGCATTCCCAACTGAAAAAAAAATAAGTGTACATATTATGCTATACAAAATGTATGATACAATAAACTTTTTTTTGATTCAAAAGGATGGATACCTTGATGGCCTTAAAACACTGGGAAACCACATCTTCAATTTATAATCACTTTGCCTTTGAGGGACTTAAAAACAAGGAAACCACATATTCAATTAATAACCTATTAGCCTTTGATGCATTTTGTTAATCCTAAAGCCTAATATGGTACCTCTTACAAACAGGGAAGCCACATCTTCACATAATACTCATTTCCCTTTGACTGACAAAGGGAAAAAGTGTCCTTATTGTAGTTAGCGCTTAACAATATTAAACAAGAGATTTCACTTTTAAAAAATATACCGCATTTGGGCTTATTAATCCTAAAGCCAAACATGGTACCTCTTACAAACTTACATTTACTATATAATATCATAAAATAAAAATGACATTGAAATTGAATCATGTGATGTAATTTGTAAAGACCATAAATGGAAATACAGTATGCATATCTGCTTTCAAAAGGTATAAAAAGCACTGTTTTGTGGCAACATTTAATCATAATGGAAGAAATAACCTTGAAAATCTCATGCTTACTTTGCAGAATCTTTTAAGGTTATATTCTTGGTGTACATATAACAATCACCAGAGTACACTTTTATCAAGTAACAATGTTTGATCTAAGTACTAAGGTATATCCGGAGCATATATCAAACATTAATTTGTCATTGATGTCTGTTTTCATAATATTTACAACAATATATCATAATATAAAAAGCATTATATTTACAAAAAAAATTAATTCTTACAATAAAATGTATAATCTTATCTTTTAACATATATGCATTTTGATGTTTATATAAAAATAACATTTATTTTAACATATGTGACAGCGAGTGTTGACGTCTTCGGGAGATCGATAATTTATTTGTCGACCGCAATATATTCATATTTGTGGCTAGTTTATTGACAGCTAGTTTGTAGAATATAAATAGTCATGGCACAAGATCTTCGTGGACAAAGAGTTTGAATTTTAACTGAAGCGGCCATGTTTGGGAGTTGAGTCTGTGAATGTTGGTGATGGGATTTTAGTGTGATAGACTGAAGCAGTCATGTTGATGAATGTTTTCGTTATGAGTTTCATAATTTCATGATGAGCTTGGTGTGATTGCTTGTTGGGACACTTGTAGGTTGGTGGTTAATTTGATTGATTGTGATTGAGTGATTGACTTTTTAATTATCGTTGCTTTTTAGTTTCTATGAGTTAGTTGCATATGATCTAAATTCGTTTTTTTTCTGGGTTTAGTTTTAACTTAACACCAGCCATCCACTCCTGTACTGACTTGAGACACTCGCTCAGCTCTTCCATGCTAGAATCAAAGTTCCTGGAGTCAACTGCTAAGTAGATTTGGGTGACATCACCATATAGGTGATGAGTAACATTGAATTTTGAAATAACTTGACTGAGGGGACTAGTGTAAAGGGTAAAAAGGAGTGGACCCAATACGGAGCCTTGGGGTACTCCGAAAGGGAGAATTACCGCCTCAGAGAAACTATCACCTATTTTAATTTTTTGTTTTCGGTTTGAAAGGTACAATTTGATCCACAACAACACAGTGCCATCTAGACCAACCCAGTCATGCAAGCAGTCATATAAAAGGGAATGATCAATAGCGTCATACGCCGCTGACAGGTCTAATAATGTCAGGGCCACTGCCTTTCCTGAGTCCACTGAGAAAGCTGTATCGTTTTGAATCTTCAACAGTGCGGTTTCAGTGGAGTGGGATCTTTTGTAAGCAGACTGGTTGACATTTAAGAGACCCTCGTGTGACAAGAATTCATTTAGCTGGTTTGCCACAACTTTCTCGATAAGCTTTGATGTAAAACTAAGGTTTGACACTGGCCTTTTGTGTTTGAGGCAATTTCTATCAAGGCTGGGCTTCTTATGGAGGGGGGTGACATGTGCCATCTTAAAACAGTTGGGAAAACTATCTTCTTTGATTGAATAATTTACAATTTTAGTGATGGGAGTGATGAGAATATCAGCACACCCCTTGACCAGTGACGTTGGGATTGGGTCCAGGCCACAAGATTTGGATGGTGAGGACTTTAGAATTTTGAGTAGGCTTTCCTCGGACACAGGTATGAAAGAGAACAGTGTATTTTTAGTGGAGTTGGGTCTAGTGACTGAGGATGGTGTTGATGACTGCAGTGTGGATCTTATTTTAAGGATTTTATCAGAGAAAAACTTACAAAAGGTGATGTGAGTTAAATATATGACAATTTAATATTTTAAGGATGACAAAAACAGTGAAAGTAATCAAAATACTGAGGTTAAAATATAGATCAGGTCAACAAGTGTGCTGTAAATATTATGAAACTTTATATAGGCAATTATGAAACCTCATGTAAGCAATTTCTCTACACATTTATACCAAAATAAAACCTCTGAGAAATACATAATTCTTGACGTAGGGTAAACATGCTATAGTTCTGGTTAAGTGATGGGATCAAAATATTTAGTATTGACATAGCATTGCTGCATGGAAAATGGAACACTGTAAATTATATTTGATGAGAAAACAAATTCTTGACCTGTATACTTTGCTGCAAATTCACTGTACTTTTAAAGTCTTCATTTGTATTATTATAATAGTTGGAGTCACACTGGAGCCTGTGTCTGACTTTAGCCTATGTTGGTAACCTTAAAATTTCTTATTGTGTTTGTTTCAAGAATTATGTTAAATTTATTTATTCTGCAACAAATTGGAACTTATTAACTTACAAACCACTTGTACAAAATCTCAACTTATATTTTTTTACTTGTGCACTCAGTGCCACAATGTACATTACATACTATCTTTTCGTTCCCACTAGCAGTTGGTAGACATTTTTTGTGGGCACTGAGGGAAATGGCATGTGAGCTACTATCAGCTAAAATTCCTGAATTATGTCCAGCCCGCTGGGAGATGGACATCTTGTTTTTGCTTTTTGCCCTTCGCTGTCCACAGTCCAACGTCACATTTCGTTTTCCTCATTCTAAGGAAAAGTGTTTTAGCAATCTTTACCAAATTTGGTATGCAGGATTATGGATTCAATAGCTTGCTTGGTATTATCTTTGGTTATTATCTCTGTAAAGCTAGCTGATTAATAGCTAATTAGTAATTTGTAGTAGCTTTTTGGTTTCCATGCATTTAAAGAATTTCAAAAAGGAATCAATATATTCAAACATAATTTAATATGGAAGATTATTGGGTTAGTAGCTTGCTTGGTATTGCTTTTGGGAGTCATAACTGTATATGTAAGGGAGTAATAACCACTTAGCTACTTAATTAGCTGCTTTGAGTAATACACTATAGGTTTATTCTCCCTTAAATTAAAAGTACAGAAGATATCTTATCCAAATGTAGGATTGTAGGGTCCATAGATTGCTTGGTATAGCTTTGGGGTGTCGTAGCTCCATAGCTATATTATTAATAGCGAATTTGCTATTTGGCGTAATTATTTAGCAATTTTGTCTCACTTAGTTTCTGCTCACTTTATCGGAAATTATTTTAGCTACCTTTACCAAAACTGATATACAGGATTTTGGGTCAATAGCTTGCTAGGTATTGCTTTTGGTTATTATAGCTCTATAGCTAACTGAGCAATAGCTAGGTAGCTATTTTGAGTGGCAATTTGGTATTAGTCCATTTAAAGGAAAAGAAATCAAGATATTTGAAAAAAATAGTTATGGAAAATTTTGGGGTTTATAGCTTGCTTGCTATTAGTTTTGGCAGTATGCTCTTTAGCTAGGATGAGTAAGAGTCATTTAGCTACTTAGCTATTTCAAGTACCATTTAGTTTTCTGATTAGAGATAAAGTGATTTTGAGCAAATTTTGGATGCTTTGGGTACTTCAGAGCTTAGATGTAGTGCTTCTGAAAAAACATTGAATTTCCCAAATTTAGCCTGGCATCTTGAATTTTGGCGGAAATATAAACTTTGGACCCTCTGGGTACTTGAGATCTTAGATGAAATGCCTCTGAAAAATGTTCCATTTTCCCGAATTTTGGCCACCATTTTGTATTATGACGGAAATCAAAAATGCCATTTATCTAGAAAACCGTTACAGATAAAGCAATTTTGAGCCAATTTTGGACCCTTTGGGTAATGGAGACAACTTCTGGCAAAAAGTGCAATTTCTTATAGTTGACAGTGTATCTGCAAAAATGTGAACTGAAATTTAACAAAACTTAATTGAATTAGTCTTCAAACCTACTGATATGAATTTTTTTCCCTTTTCGTACCTTTCAAGGTCAATTAATTGACCCTAAATGGGTCGGATTTTCAATTAATCAGGCATCCCACCGGAACCTTTTAAAAAGATTTTAGGCTTTTCTTTGCTAAAAAAAGCTTTTTTTTCTCATTTTTTCAAGAAAAACCCTTTTTTAAGCTGAAAAATGGCGTGAAAACCTTTTTTAGCCTTTTTTCAAGCTAAAACTTATTTCTGCAGCTGTCAAATTTGTCGATGAAAATTTAATTTTATTGTTCATACTTTTAATGTATAATAATGTAACTATAATTGAGTGTTTCAGGCTGTTTGGCTTCTGATCAGATCATAGAGTGAAGTTGATATTGTGATACCAACAAACTGTTTGGTCTGAGAGGAGTTAACGATCTGAAACAGCAGTAATCAGTGTCCTAGGAAGCCTAAAAAGCAGGAAGGTATACATTTATTCCCAGCAGAAAGTCGGGGATATACTGGTTTCACATTTGTTGCACTGCCATTGTGTATTTTGTGTGCGAGATAACCAAAAACACTTTCATGAATTTCATTCCAACTTGGCACACTCATGTATTTGGAGATGAACTGTAACAGTAATGGGAGAAGGGACAAATTTTATGAGATTTTCCTACTTTAAGCCTATAGCTTTCAAACTTATAGCTCTGTCCCTTACCCACCAAATATTTCATCTGATAGTGCACTAACATGTTCTTTTTCCATATGTCAAAAACCAAGGCTTTAAGTTGACATTGAACTTGTGTATGATACTCAAAGACCCTATCTGGGGGACTTTTTTCTGTTTTTTTGTCACAAATTCTGCTTTCTAATTTTGAAATGCAAAATGTGACCAGCCTCAAACTGTACTAATATAACTTGTATGTGTGACCTTGGTCCAGAAAATTTAGCTCTGTAGTTTAAATTTTATGGTCACCTTTAGGTCTCTAAAACATACCTACAAGGACCCATTTTATATTCTTTTTGTCACTTTAGTGAAGCTTATGGAGCTAAAATCTCACATGGGGAACGTTGTCTCCCTTTATATATGGCAAATTCAAAGTTAGTTGACATTTAGACAATTTTTAAAACCCATAAAGATCTCACATGAAACTTGTTGTATTCACCAGATAGCATCCGGTGGAAACAATGGATTGTGAATTAGTGCGCCGCCGCAGTGTGCAGAGGTTTTCTCGTTACCTCTCAAGAAGCCAGGGTATTATAGGTAGACTTCTCATATTTGCAGGATATATTCATAACCATATAATTTTGCCCAGGAATATTCTTTGACCTCATGTTGATAAACAAGATGGCTGGCTCAGGCGTTTTTTGAAGGAAGGAGTTTTGTTGGCCCTCTAGAGCAAAGGGAATTATAGGTAGAGATCTAACATTTGCAGGATATATCTTCATCATAAAAAGTCTTGACTGGAAATATTCTTTGCCTCATTTTGAAAAACAAGATGGCCACCAGGGTGTTTCTTTCAGTCATAAAAAGTGCTCATATCTCCCTTATTATTGGTCCTAGATGCCCTAGATGTTTGGCATGAAACCAACCTGTAAGAAATCATGGGCTGGGAATCTTTTGATGTGGTCAGATTTGACCTTTGGCCCCTTCTTCAAGGTCAAACAAGGATAGCCAAAGCTAGAAGCGCTTATAACTCACTTATTATCGGTCCTAGAGGTTTGTAGTCACTGTGTGAACCCAACCTATTGGAAATCATGGGCTGCGAATCCTTTGATGTGGTTCGATTTGATCTTGGGCCTTCCTTCAAGGTCAAATGAGGATAGCCAAAGTTAAAAGTGTTTATTACTCACTTATTCTTGGTCCTAGAGTTTTGCAATGTTAAACCTACTTACAGGAAATCATGGGCTGGGAATGTTCTCATGTGTACAGATTTGACCTTGGATTCCTCCTTTTAAGTCAAACGAGGATAGGTAAATTTAAAAGTGCTTTTAGCTCACTCATAATTGGTCCTAGAGGTTTACACAATGAAACCAAGCTTTAGGAAACCATGAGCTAGGAATCTTCTGATGCGATCAGATTTGACCTTGGATCCATGCTTCAAGGTCAAATGAGGTAGCCAAACTTAAAAGTGCTACAATTCACTTACTATTGTAAAATACTGTTTAACTTCGAGACCATGTTGGTTGCCCTTTTCTGTTGGATTCATCTTGCCTCTGGCCACAGATGAGTCCTTGGTCTAGTTTTTTCTGCATTTTTTATATGTTTAGATTTTTTTGGAAAGTGATGGATTATCTGTTTATATAAAATTTTTCCTAGTTTTATATTGTCTTGCTAAACTAACAAAAGTTTTTTTTTGCAAGTGAAGTTGCCACTTTTTATGTAAAACATATTAAAATCTAAGCTTTCTAGATGTAATGATTATTGAGTATTGAGGGTATTAAAATTTAACCCAGATCTTGACATGTGTACTGACAAATATCAGCTTTTTCCTGGCAGCCTTTTCCTTTCAATATCTCATTTTCCCCCATGTATGAAATGTATTTTGACATGCATATTCCTTAGGGATATATCCCTCAATAGGAGGTGCTTCTGTTTGCATAAGCAGTGGGGATGTTGTGTGGTAGTAGATACTGTGACATTTGTGCGTTTGCCTTGTATATGGGTATGCTATTTTTATGTCAGCTGACTTGTTAGTCAGCTGACATTATGTCGTCACTCTGCGGCGTGGGCGTCCGTGTCCATTTTCGCGTCCGCGTGAAGAACAACTCTTCTAAAACTACAAGGCCTAGAGACATGCTGTTTTTTTTAAAAGATACCTTATCGATCGAGGATGAAAAATTGTTCAAGGCATGCAAATCTGTCTGTTCGTCTGTTTGCTAGAGACATTACAAGGGGGGTACCCCCACCAAAAGTGTGAAAATTTTAACACTTTATCACAATTTTCTCAGTGACTATTGCAGGGATTTCTCTCATATCTTGCATATATGTACTAGACCAGAGGTAGATTCTCTTGTGTGAGTATGAGACCTGGATCTGTCTTAATTTTTTTTAAATAATTTTTTTTAATAATTTTTAATGCATTAAAATTTATGAAATCATGCACTAAATCACTTGTAGCTTGAAAAGTATTGCATTTAGAGCATTTTGTTAACATATGTTATTCAGCTACTTTTTCCATAGCTACAACATGGTGAGGAACTTGGGTGTCTCTCTCAATAGCTAAGTGAGTGATAGCTACTTTTGGGCTTTTCAGTAACTTCCATCATGAGTAAAATCACTTATAACTTGAAAACTATTGCATTTAGAGAATTTTGTATAAATATGTTATTCAGCTACTTTTGGGTCAGCTATAACATAGTAAAATTTCAGACCTGTAGCTCATGGCATAGTTGAGTAATAGCTACTTTTAGGTTATCACTTTTGAGTAAATCACTTATACCTTGAAATCCATTGCATTTAGAGTATTTGTTTCAATATGTTATTCACCTATTTTGGGGTCAGCTATAACATAGTGAAGTTCCAGACCTGTGGCTCCTTGCATAGCTGAGTAATAGCTACTTTGAAGTTCTCACTGTTGAGTAAATCAGTTGTAATTGGAAAACTATTGCATTTAGAGAATTTCATATAATATGTTATTCAGCTACTTTTGGGTCAGCTATAACATAGTAAAATTTCAGACCTGTAGCTCATGGCACAACTGAGCAATAGCTATTTTCAGGTACTGACTGTTGAGTAAATCAGCTGTAACTTGAAAAATATTGAATTTGGAGTATTTTGTTAAAATATGTTGTTCACCTAATTTTGGGTCAGCTATAACATAGTGAAATTACAGACCCATAGCTCGTGGCATAGCTGAGCAATAGCTATTTTCAGGTTCTCACTATTGACTAAATCAGTTGTAACTTGAAAACTATTGCATTTACAGTAATTTGCTTAAATATGTTGTTCACCTACTTTTGGGTCAGCCATAACATAGTAAAAATTCAGACATGTAGCTCATTGCATAGCTGAGTAATAGCTACTTTGAGGTTATCACTGTTGAGTAAATCAGTTGTAACTTGAAAACTATTACATTTAGAGTATTTTGTTTAAATATGTTATTCACATACTTTTTGGTCAGCTATAACATAGTGAAATTGCAGACCTCTGTGTCATGGCATAGCTGAGCAATAGCTACTTTGAGGTTCTCGCTGTTGAGTAAATCATTGTATCCACTAGATAGCCGTAGTGTGTAGAGATTTCACCATTACTGCACTGATGAAAAAAATATTATAGCTAGCCTTCTTAAGTTTGCAGGATATATTAATAAGCATGAAATGTTGCCTGGGAATATTTTTGGCCTCATTTTGAAAAACAAGATGGCCACCAGGGATGTTTATTCGACATTAAACAAGGACTTTTGTTGGCCCCCTAGAGCAAAGGGTATTGTAGGTGGAGATCTCAAATTCGCAGGATATGTTCCTCATTATAAAATCTTGACTGGGAATATTTTTGGCCTCATTTTGAAAAACAAGATGGCCGCCACAGGTGTTTCTTTGTCAGTCATGAAAAGTACTTATATCTCCCTTATTATTGGTCCTAAAGGTTTGGGATGGTAAACCAACCTGTAGGAAATCATGGGCTGTGAATCTTCTGGTGTTGTCAGATTAGACCTTTGACCCCTCCTTCAATGTCAAACAAGGATAGTCAAACTTAAAAGTGCTTATAACCTGCTTATTATTGGTCCCAGAGGTTTGGAATGGAAACCAACCAAAGAAAATCTTTGGCTGGGAATCTTTTGGTGTGATCGGATTTGACCTTGGACCCTGCCGTCAAGGTCAAACGAAGATAGCCAAACTTAAAGTACTTATAACTCGCTTATTAATGGTCCTAGAAGTTTGGGATGGTAAACCAACCTACAGGAAATCATTGGCTGGGAATCTTTTGGTGTGGTCGGATTTGACCTTGGACCCTGCCTTCAAGGTCAAACGAAGATAGCCAAACTTAAAATTGCTTATAACTCGCTTATTATTGGTCCTAGAAGTTTGAGATGGTAAACCAACCTACAGGAAATCATGGGCTGGGAATCTTTTGGTGTTGTCGGATTTGACCTTGGACCCCTCCTTCAAGGTCAAACAAGGATAGCAAACTTAAAAGTGCCTATAACTTGCTTATTATTGATCCTAGAGGTTTGGGATGGTAAACCATCCTATAGGAAATCATGGGCTGTGAATTTTTTGGTGCGGTCAGATTTGACCTTTGGACCCCTCCTTCAAGGCCAAATGAGTACAACCAAACTTAAAAATGTTTATAACTCGCTTATTATTGGTCCTAGAGGTTTGGGAGGGTAAAGTAACCTATAGGAAATCATGGGCTGGGAATGTTTTTGTGTGGTTGGATTTGCCTTGGAACCCTTCTTCAAGGTCGAGCAAGGATATTGCATTTGCAGTATTTCTTTAAATATGTTTTGACCTACTTTTTACACTTAAACAGTTACCATGTTACTTTCCTTCATAATACCATTCTTCTGTCAGCTTTGGAATTTCTTTCAAACATGCTGTTCAATTACCATTTACTGTATTTCTGTACAGCCCATTCCCTAATAATTATGCTTTCCTCTCATTATCACCTTCACAAATCAAAAACACTCAGTCAGCTGACACACTGCCCGTTCACGGGCACTCTCCTCTTGTTTCCATATGTAAGAAAGAAATCCATAATTCTTGGGATATAGGTCAATTTCCTGAGATCTAATCGCAGTATTTTATGATATTTCATCTCTCTACTAATATATTAAAGGCATACAATCCCCACAAAAATTTTGTGCTATTGTTTAGTATAATATTATACCAAAAAACATTTAAGGATCAATCTTATCATTGCAGGAAGATTGACCAAAAATAATGAAAAACATTTATTTATAATAGTTGTAAATCACACAAAGTGGGTGCTACAAACATAACGAATGTCTCTGGTGTGAGTGATGGCCTGTCTTGATATTTGTTATTGTGAGTTGTTGTTATTTAGTTGTTATGGGTAGAAAATAAATCCAGACTCTCTCTTTCAAAAGTTTTACTTACAACTTTCAACTTTTAAATTGAATGTATCTTTTACAACTGCTATTTCAAAATAGTGTGTGTGCAATATTAATAAGAGAAAAAAAAAACCCTTTTTTCAGATTTAAAAACTTTTTTCTTCTAGAATAGCCTTTTTAAAAACCTGTTTTATTTCCTTAAAATTCACTTGGATGCCTGATTAATGCTTAATATCTCGCTCAACATGTAAGATATTTATTTCTAACAAAAGCACTCAGAGAGCACGTACTTCCACCAAAGGCCAACAGCTCCAGTACTGCCATCTCTGGCTACACCTTTGTTATGTTAGCCTCCAATTTTATTGCACTACAATAGCTTTTCATGTGGAACTGAATGCTATCTCGGGAGACCGCAGGTATTGGCCAAAGTTCAAGAAAAATAGACATTTATTACTGGCCAATGCCTCAACAGGCAGGTGAACACTGAAGTGTAATACCACTTAAACCTCCTTCTTTCGAGTTGCAATTTTGCCTGTAAACCCTCAGGTGTAATATGGCCGGGAGGCAGGGTGGAATTCTCTTCAGTTCCACATAGTAAGCTTATAGTTTATAAAAGCTACATTTTATTGCACTACAATAGCTTACCATGTGGAACTGGGTGCTTATCTTGAAAGGCCACTAGATCTCAACCAACGTCCAAGAAAAATAGATGTTTAGCGTTGACGGAATCTCTGTGTATGTGATCCCTGTAGCATGGTTCCCAATTCGTCCTCCTTTCTCGTTGGCTGCCATTGTGGTACACATAAATTTATCTCAAGGAAAGAAATTCATTATTTTATATGGATATACTTGTCGATGGATACTGAAACTACATCAGTTTCCTTATTTTGATTCATAGAATCTTACTTTTGTGACAATTCACAGAACAGATAAGTATATCTTACATATTTTACAAATTAAAATCATTTCTAGGTCAAGTTGTGAAGACAGAATTGAAGAGTACGTCTTGTGCATGTATCTTATATACAGGATCAGGGCCTGTCGAAATAAAATAAATAAAATATTGTAAAATATTGTTTATCAGCTATATGCTACATAATTTCACCATTTGAAGGGTTAAAATATAAAATAAAGTACAAAAAAAACGAGTCCATAGTCGGGTACATTTTCCGGAAATTTTTCCGGTCCGGTTTCTTTTGAAGAAAGAAATTGAACCACCAGAACTCGTTTTTGTAGCTTATATACAGGACCTGTACCTGTTGAAATAAAATAATTCAACTCCTATCTGCTATATTGTGTGACCATTTATATGGTTAAAAGGGACAGTTAAAATATGAAATAAAGCACAAATGAGTCTTTGCTGTCAACCTCTTCGTCTGCACAATAGATGCTTGCCATTCTAGGGTCACCAACTCTGGGTGATGTTGGTTTGGCAATAGCAAAAATTGTTTTCCTTTGTGCATTTTCATATATTTTAAGCATATCTTTGATTTACAATCTAAACAGAAATAACTAGAATATTTTACATGCAAGTCTTTGTGAAAAGACGTATATATATTATGTTATTTAATGCACTCTCACAGGAAGTTGAATTGTTTTTTCACCTAGTAGTTTGCCTTGTCCTTCCAATTTCGCTTCACAACAAATGGGGTTCCCCTTTTAAATAATCTCTGCACTAGTATAGAGTTTCGAACCCTAAATCTTGCACAAGTCAACATTTGACTTTGGAAGTGGAGATGGATCAGATCTCCCTTCCAATATGAAGTGTGGCTAAATCTTCCGATCGCATCCGAACATTCAGATGGTTGGATCCAACTTACAGCTTGACATGCATAATCACCCAAGTACTAACATCCGATCACATGGTCAGATGATCAGATGCTCGGATCATGTTATTGGGCTCAGAACTCCTAGCAATCCTGGTCCAAGTACTATTATCCGATCACATGATCGGATGCTTGGATCATGTTTTTGGGTCACAACTCCAAGCAATTCTAATCCACATACACTTAGATTTAAGGATACATAAGCCTATATCAAAATATGTCACTTTGACCTTAAGTAGGTCACTTCATCTGAGACTTCTGTGCAAGTCAAAAGTCCTCAAAGCCCAAAAGGGCTTCTTGTAACAAGGTATATCATCAGACCCAGGCCCTGGATTTCATAGGGAAGTAGATTAGTCTATCTTACCCTCTCAATGTTCCTAGGACATCTAAACTTAGGCACTTTGAATCTCCCGGGGACAGTATGCCTAGGTCCTCCTCAACAGTCTGGGCTCTGAATGATCTAGCAGGCCAACAAGAGCTAAGACCAAGGAGCCGTTCAGGAGCCTTTGAGAATTTCGAACAGGAGTTTCAATATGCAAATTTACCGAAGGGCCAGTCTTGTTTTGAGGACAAAATGCAGGATCTAAATATAGACTTTGAGATCTGTATATCACCCAGACCCTCTGGGATTCCTATGGCCAAGGCACCTTTGTCAGTAATAAAGGAGTTTGAGCATCAGGAGGGCAAATCTCTGCTCCCTTATCTTCCCAGCTGCTTTCACTAGTTATGCTAAGTGTCAAGACAGTATTAAAACTACTGTCAAGTTGCTGCCCCTCAAAAACCATTAATCAGAACCATCTACCAATCAAGTGGGGCCAGCTTGAAAGATGGTGTTGGGAGAATTCGGTGTATTTCTCCCCTCTCACTCTAAAACAAATCTCAGACTTTTTCATGTATCTGCAAAAGAAGGGGGAACGTCCCCTGCAGCCAAGTCTTCAGGAGTCTAATCCCAGGATCTAGGTGTATGACTACCTCCTCAGGATGTTACAGTAAGGTTTTTTATCTCCCTCCCTGGGCTTTAGCCCGGTAGGGAGAGTATGAAATGATGCCTGCATGTGTGGGTGCGTTAGTGTGTCTCACAGATTTCTCCAAAACTACTACACCTACAGATTTTTTGTAAATTAATTATTCTAATGAATTTTTATGCCCTTGAATTTTTTGGGGGTTTATGGACTTAGGCCTAAAGATAAGTGAGTAATAGCAGACTTAGCTACTTTCAGTAAAGGACTCATAACTCAAAAACTACTGCCACTACAGATTTTTGTGTCACCAGCATTTATACTGTGTGGCATATAAGGATTGCTTTGTCATCCAATTTTGTGGCATCATCGTCTGTTGGCGTCACACTTTGTATTCTAGACAGTATCTCAAAAATGGTGTGTCAGATTTAATTCAAATTTGGTATGTGGATGTAACTGGTTCTGAGGGTGTGCTGTATAGTTTTGTGACCTTAAACTCCTACTAGTAAGATACTTCAACTCAATTTAAATTTTTTCATTTCCGGACAGTGTCTCAAAAATGTCTTTATGGATTCAATTCAAATTTAGCATGTGGTTGTCACTAGTTTTGATGTCGTGCCTATTTTAATGTGTCCTTAAACTCCCACTTGGAAAAAACTTTTGTCCAGTTTACATTTTTTCTTTCCCCATGGAGTATACTGAAAGTAACTTCAGAACAGAAATTTCATTCAACTTTTGCAGTTATATGTAACTGGTCATATGTAAGTGCCACACAATAAGGTGACCTTAAACTACCATTAATAACAGAATTATATTCACTTTAAGTTTGTTAATTTTTGAAAAGTATTTCAAATATTGTGCAATTCTAGGCATTTCAGTTAAGAAACCTTGAACAGAACTTTCAGGAAAAGATTACTTTAAACTCGCTACAATATACAGGAGTGCAAACAAGCTTTGAGTTTAAGGTTGGGGCAATATTTTTGCTGTTTAGAAGATATTTTATGTGCTAATTAGGACTTTTTACATCGATATTCATCATGTACATATATCTCCACCAAAGAATGGTCTCTTTTGTAAGGTTTTAGAAAATTGCTGATATTATATAAATTAATGTATTTAAGGTTGCATTAGTTTGTGTCATTAGCAGTTTTGATGGAAGACATACATGGTCAGTGTCGTCTGTACACTTACTTTCCAGAGAGTATCTCAAAAATGTCTTGATGAATTAAATTCCAGTTTAGCATGTTAATGTAACTTATCCTCAAGGTGTGCCCTATTTAAGATGACCTTAAACGCACAGTTGTAAGATGCTTATATTGATTTGAAGGTTTTTTGTTTCCGGACAGTATATCAAAAAAATTGTTGACAGGTTCAATTCAAATTTGGCACATGGTTGCAGCTGGTTTCCAAGGTGTGCCCTATTTTAAGGTTGCCTTAAACTCTGATGTATTAAAACGTTATATTTAATTTACATTATTTTTCCATAGACTATGCTGGAAATAACTTGAAAAATTTTGTTCAAATTTTGCATGTATATGTAACTGGCCACAGATAAGTACATTGTAATAAGGCGACCTTAAACTCCCAGTAATAACAGAATTATATTCATTTTTAGTTTGGCAATTTTTCAAAAAGTATTTTAAACTCTGCAATTCTAAGCATTTTTCAAGTTGTGGATGTAACATACCGTGAACAAAACCTACAGGAAAAGATTCCCTTAAACTCCATCATAGCTGCAAACTAACTTTGAGTTTAAGGTTGGAATAATTTTTGGTATTTGAAAGATATTTGATGTGCTAATTAAGACTTTAATCTTTTGATATTCATCTGATATTCATCACATACATCTGTCTACACAAGACAAAAACTCTTTTGTAAGGTTATAGTAAATTCCTGATATTTTAAACTTATGAGTTTAAGGTTGCATTACTTTTGTGTCACTAGCAGCTATGTTGGAGGACAAATATGGTCAGTGTCGTTGTCACACTTCCTTTACAGAGAGTATCTCAAAAATACCATGATGGATTAAATTCAAATTTGGCTTCTGCATTTAATTGGTCCTCAAGGTGTGCCCTATTTTAAGGTGACCTTAAACTCCCAGTAGTAACATATTTATATTGAGGTCAAGGTTTTTGTTTCCAGACAATATCTCAAAAATGGGTTGATGGATTCAATTCAAAATTGACATGTGGTTGTAACTGGTTTTTAAGAAGTGTCCTATTTTAAGGTGACCTTAAACTCAACCAAATAACATACTTATATGGATTTTAAGTTTTTCTGTTTCCAGACAGCATCTCGAAAATTTGTTGACAGATTCAATTCAAATTTGGCATCTGGTTGTAACTGGTAATCAAGGTGTGTTCTATGTTAAGGTGACCTTAAACTCCGATGTATAAAATAATTATGTTCAGTTTAAGTTATTTTTAACTTTTTCATAGAATACACTGAAGGTAACTTAAGAAATTTTATTCAAGTTTTGCATGTTTATGTAACTGGCCATAAATAAGTGCCATACATTAAGGAGACCTTAAACTCCAAGTAATAACACATTGTCAGTGTCATCATCGCACTTCCTTTGCAGACAGTATCTCAAAAATGGCATGATGGATTAAATTTTAATTTGGCATGTGGATGTAACTGGTGATCAAGGTGTGCCCTATTTTAAGGTGACCTTAAACTATCACCAGTAACATACTTATATTAATTTTAAGTTTTTCCGTTTCCAGACATTATGTTGAAAATGATTTGATGGATTCTATTCAAATTTGGCATGTGGTTGTAATTGGTATTTAAGGCATGTTCTATTTTAAGGTGACCTTAAACTCCTATGTATAAAAGAATTATGCTGAGTTGAAGCTTTATTTTTCCAGAGTATACTGAAGATAACTTAAGAAATTTCATTCAAATTTTTGCATGAAAATATAACTGGCCATAGATAAGTGCATAAAGTAAGGTGACCTTAAACTCTCAGTAATAACATATTGTCAGCGTTGTCATCACACTTCATTTCCAGACACTATCTCAAAAATAGCATGATGAATTAAATTCAAAGTTGGCATGTGGATGTAGCTGGTGATCAAGGTGTGCCCTGTTTTAAGGTGACCTTTAACTCCCATTAGTAACATACCCATTAGTAACATACTTTTTGGTTGATGGATTGGGTGATGGGTTCTATTCAAAATTGGCATGTGGTTGTAACTAGTATTCAAGGGGTGCCCTATTCTAAGGTGACCTTAAACTCCAAACTATAAAAGAATTATGTTGAGTTTAAGTGTTTTTTATTTTTGTGTAGAGTATACTGAAGATAACTTGAGACATTTCATTCAAATTTTGCATGTATTTGTAACTGGCCATAGATGAGTGCCATATCTTAAGATGACCTTAAACTCCCAGTAATAGCACATTATCAGTGTCGTCGTCACACTTCCCTTCCACGCAGTATCTCAAAAATGACATGATGGATTAAATTCAAATTTGGCATGTGGATATAACTGGTAGTCAAGGTGTGTTCTATTTTAAGGTGACCTTAAACTCCTACTAGTAACTTACTTATATTGATTTTAAGTTTTTCTGATTCCTGACAGTATCTCAAAAAG
The DNA here is from genome assembly GCA_964017235.1 of Sabellastarte sp. h YS-2021. Taxonomy (NCBI): domain Eukaryota; kingdom Metazoa; phylum Annelida; class Polychaeta; order Sabellida; family Sabellidae; genus Sabellastarte; species Sabellastarte sp. h YS-2021. The sequence goes on from OZ024930.1 coordinate 180,750,487, forward strand.
AGGTTGGCGGATTCAATTCAAATTTGGCATTTGGTTGTAACTGGTATTTAAGGCATGTCCTATGTCAAGGTGACCTTAAACTCCTATGTATAAAAGTATTAAGCTGAGTTTAAGCTTTTTATTTTTCAATAGAGTATACTGAAGATAGCTTGAGAAATTTCATTCAAATTTTGCATGTGTATGTAACTAGCCATAGATAAGTACCATACATTAAGATGACCTTAAACTCCCAGTAATAGCACATTGCCAGTGTCATTGTCACACTTCCTTTCCATGCAGTATCTCAAAAATGACATGATGGATTAAATTCAAATTTGGCATGTGGGTGTAACTGGTATTCTAGGTGTGTATTATTTTAAGGTGACCTTAGACTCCTATGTATAAAACAATTATGTTGAGTTGATTTTTTTTTACTTTTCTGTAGAGTATGTTGAATATAACTTAAGAAACTTCATTCGAATTTAGAATGTATATGTAACTGGTCATGGATAGGTGCCACACATTAAGGTGAAATATAAACTCCCAGTAATAACACATTGTGAGTGTCGTCGTGACACTATCCAGACAGTGTCTCAAAAATGGCATGATGGATTAAATTCATCTTTGGCATGTGGGTGTAACAGTATCTCAAAAGTGGGTTGATGGATTCAATTCAAATTTAGCATGTGGTTGTAACTGGTATTCAAGGTGTGTCCTATTTTGAGGTGACCATAAACTCCCATGTATAAAAGAATTATGTTGAGTTTAAGTTTTTTTATTTTTCCATAGAGTATACTGAAGATAACTTGAGAAATTTCATTCAAGTTTTGTAGGTATATGTAACTGGCCATAGGTAAGTGCTATACATTAAGGTGGCTTTAAACTCCCAGTATTAGCACATTGTCAATGTTGTTGTCACACTTCCTTTCCACGCAGTATCTCAAAAAGGGCATGATGGATTAAATTCAATTTTGGCATGTGGGTGTAACTGATCCTCAATGTATGCCCTATTTTAAGGTGACAACATACTTATATTGATTTTAAGTTTTTCCATTTCCAGACAGTATCTTGAATATTGATGGACATTGGATGGACATTGACCTGTACATTGGATCTAGGTTATATTTTTCAACAAGCTGGAGCCTCACCATGGCTCGGTACTACAGCCAACTATTTATGTTCAGCATAATTTTTGTCCTTTTGAATTTCATCCTCTTCAGTCTTTAACCAAAGCTGGTGACACAGTACAATTCTTCTGAATTCTTGTTCTCCAATATGTTGTTCAGCTATTTTGTCCTTAGCAATAGGGCGGTACATAACTTGGGGTCCCATTGCAAGCAGTAAATGATTAATAGCTATTTTCTTATTTGTAGCAAAATAATGACACAAGTAAATGTTGAATATCTTCAAAAGTATTGAAGTTAAACAAAACTTTTCAATATGTTATTCATCTAGTTTTTGGTAAGCTAGCACATAGTAAAGTTTCAGACCTGTTGCACATTGGATAGCTGAGTAATAGCTAGTTTGAAATTCTCACTGTTGTGTAAATCTATTGCAGTTAGAGTATTTTCCTAAAATTTGTTGTTCAGCTACTTTGTCCTTAACTATAAGATTATGTAGTTTGGGGTTCTATTGCATGCCATAAGTGAGTAATAGCTATTTTCTTATTTGTAACAAAATAATGACAAAAGTAAATGTCAAATATCTTCAAAACTATTAAAGTTAGGAAAATCTTTTCGAACATGCAATTTATCTAGTATTTGATAAGCTATTACACCATAAAGTATAAGACCTGTTGCACATTCTATAGCTGAGTAATAGCTACTTTAAAATTCTGACTGTTGAATAAATTCATTGTAACTCAAAAACTACTGCAGTTACAGTATTTTCCTAAAATAATTTGTTCAGCTACTTTCTCCTTAACTATAACATGGCATATCGTTTGGGGCTCCATTGCATGTCATAAGTGAGTAATAGCTATTTTCTTATTTGTAGCAAAATTATGATGAAAATAAATGTCAAATGCCTTTACAAGTATTAAAGTTAGGCAAATCTTTTCATTTGTTATTCATCTAGTTTTTGATAAGCTTACTTTCTCGTGTCCTTTATATTTTGTTCCTTTTGCAGATCTAGGCAAATTCTTCTAAATAAGTCATTTACCTACTCTTGGCTGATCTACCATATAGTGAAGTTGCAGATCTATAGCTTTTTGCATAGCACACTCATAGCTACTAAAATGAGTAACTGTCTTTTATCTCTAAAAGTATTACAGATAGGCAATTTCTTCTAAATAAGTCATTCACCTACTTTTGGGTGATGTACCACATAGTGAAGTTAGACAACTGTAGCTCTTTGCATAATTGAGTAATAACTGCTAAAATGAGTGAATACCCTCTATCTTTAAGAGTATTACAGATAGGCAATATCTTCTAAATAAACCATTCACCTACTTTTGGGTGATCTACCACATAGTGAAGTTGCACAACTGTAGCTCTTCGATAGCTGAGTAATAGCTACTACAATGAGCAAATGTCTTTTATCTCTGAAAGTATTACAGATAGGCAATTTCTTCTAAATGAGTCATTCACCTACTTTTGGGCGATCTACCACATGGTGAAATTAACGAATTAATGTCACAATAACATCTAAAAGTCTACATGACCACTTTAGTTATTGTAATGAAATAAGGCTGAAAAGCATTTTGGTCTTCATGCTGGAGCTGCAAAGCCACAAAGAACAAGAGTTGTGTACTTGAATTTATAACAGTCTGGTGACACAAACAAATCCCTGAGTCAGGTCCATCCCATACCTGGGTTAGAGGTCAGACGTTCACCCATCCAAGTGCAAAGTTTGTTTGCTTAACTTCAATTAGATCGGTACTCATTCATTCTACCCCAATTCTTATGAAAGTCCAGTGACAAAAAAGATGAGCCTCACCAGTGCTTTTAAATGTCTTCCATATTAAAGTTGACACATAACTACACATACATTGGGTTTTTAATAAACTGCCTTGTAACCTGTGTAATTCAGGTATATAATAGGGCTGTTCCATTATAGTGATCTACATGTAAACCTACCACCCAAATGGAAAAAAATAAACCATTAACAACTTTACAAGTGAGGCTGTGGTTGGTGTGAAATTTTTTCTCATAGGTTCCCAACAGTGTACAATAGTTTTCAAATCCATCTGAATGATTTATGAAACTTAAGAAGTATATAAGGAACACTCTGAACCTAACCATTAGTTCCTGATCCAAAATTGCCAGTAAGGTTTTGATGCAGGATGGTTTATGAATGTTTTGATTTGGTTAACAATGGTTCCAATTGAAAATATTGACTTCCACAATGACCAATTTACAGGGTTGTAAAACCTATCAGGAAGGGCAATCACCATAGTGGAACAGCCCTATTATGTCTGTCCAGTGTTCTATCGACAGGATATTTTCCTTTCCTGTATTTGGTATGATTAATGTCGTATTATTTTTTCCCGACTAAATACATCCTCTATATTTGTTTATGGAGTCTGTCTAACTATAATCTGTGACTTATAAATACAATGGGTGCTAATGATAATTGAATTTGATTAAGCTTTTAAAAATATGTAAACTTAGAGCAAACTAAATATCTCCAGTAGTACAGTACTCTGCATATAATCTTACTCCTTTGCTAATGGAGTCTTTAAGAGTAACTCAGTATTGATAGTAATCAGCCATAAACCTCATTTATTATAACATTGTGTGTGGGATTGCCTTAGGAAGGTATTAAAGGTGACAAGTATTTGACATGATTCCCCTGGTGTGTGGAAAGGTTCCCATTCGATAAAGTTCCCACCTGGTAAAGTTCCCACCCAGAAGTGTGCACCCAGAAAAGTTCCCACCCCAAAAGTTCAAAGGTGGAAAAGTTTCCACATTTTAAAAAAAATTTCCATACAAAATTTATTTTTAAATACAGAGATATGCAAAACCACATACAAGTAAAAAGACCACCACTCAAACATATATACACAGAATATACTGAACCACTTAGAGGTTAACAGCAAAGTTCAAATGTATCTTATTGTATGGCCAACACTTTACAAAAAATCACTAACATTTTTTTAGATTACAGAAAGGGGATAAAAATGTATTTGCACACAATGTATATGGATTGCAAATAAAGCTTTGTGAGGCTTAACTGGGGACTTCAAGAAAGTTTAGCTTTCAAAGACATCAGAGAAAAAACAGTTACTTTGTGATGACCTGTGATCTTCATCATGTGGCTTCATGAAACTGATTTTAGAAGGAACTGCCACAAAAAAAAAACAAAGACCAAACAATTACTTTCTAATGAGCTGTGATTTTCAACATGCTTCTTATAATTAACTCTGAAAGAGACTTTCACAAAAATAATAGACAGGCAACACTTACTCTGGAATGAATTGTCACCTTTAGCATGTCTCCTTATATTGATTTTAGAAGAGACATTTAGCATGGCTTCTTATAGTTTACTTTAGAAGACACTTTCATGTAAAAAGAACAGAGACAATGTTAACTTGAGAATGTTCAACTTCTGGATAATTCTCTAATTCACCTGAAAGGAAGACTCTAAAATTTCAAACTACAAAGGAATAAAACCCACAAAAAGCTAAAGATTAATAAAAACATCAACTTCATTTATCATGAGTAATTAATTTTTTTCAACGTGGGAACTCCCCCCACCCTTAAACTTTTGGGGTAGGAACTTTTCCGGGTGGGAACTTTACCAGGTGGAAACTTTTCAGGGATTCCATTCCACTGTGACTTGCATCCTTATTTATGATATATACAGACATAAATAACGATTTTTTATACAATTTATTATCTACAAATCAATTTTATTTTCATCAAATATGGGAAGCAATTTGCATTACATAAAACAATTTTATTTGCAAGCTTAAATAAAAATACACATTTAAGTTACATATTCAGTTAATTAAGATAGGCATATATTTCTCCAGGGAAGAGTACACATACTCTCCAGGGGCGTTTAAATACTAAAAAGAAAAGGGCATATAGATTTACTTGTGACTATATAGCAAACTGCCCTGTATCCAGGATTATTCATTCTCATTATTTTCAGCTTACTATCTGCATAAAGAGTGACAAATCTCTGAGTTTTTGTATATTGTAGTGTTATGTAGAAGTACATTATTTGATATTATTCTGCTTACTTTCATCTGTGGAATTTCATTACAGTAGTACACATTAAGTACCATATATATTATCTTTGCTAAAATGCGTCACTGATAGGTGTTTCACATGACATACTTAAAATGATATTGGTAAGAGTGTTTCTAGGATATACAGTATCATTACACAATCTAATGGTCTCCGTTTTACCAATGGAGCCATTTAAAGTGCCTCCTAATAGTCAGGTCATGAAATATAAATATATGCATACAGTGTGCCAGATATTCTTACTCCCCATTATATACACTATTAAAGCATGAAGTGGCATATCATGAGCTGAGTTAAGTACATGTGTATATTTGTTCTGACAAAGTGAAACATTTAAAGAGCTTTATAGAATATAATTTGATGTAATAATAATATCCAAATAATGGACAAAACTATTCTATTTGTATCCTAATATATATTAAAAAGCTATCCTAAATGAGATACACCTACCTAGTGGTTCATTTTGGCCTTATTCAGGTACCAAAAGTAGCTGAACCACTTATAGCTAACCTTACTTACATGAAAAATAAAATGTGTTTAACGAGGGATATATGTCACCACTAATATATTTTGACCAGATATAATGGGGCACATGAAACAGAAAGCCAGTGGGGTTTTATGATAAACTTGGACCCTTTGTGAAATCCACATTAATCCAAGTTCAGGACTTAGAAAAGTCAAAAGGCACAGAGTTAAAAACTTGACTTATCCTAAGTTCAGGCTAAGCCTGAGACCCTTTGTGGAACTGGTCCCTGATATTTTGTCATAACTAAATTTTTAGTCATAAAGAACTGCATTATTATATTCTTGTGCTGAAATTTGTGATACTTTAAGAAGTAACAATGTGATATGTCTTAATTTTAAATATTTCATCTCTACACTTTATTTTAGGCAATCAATTAATTGAAAACTTCATGAAACAGAAAACAACAAGGCCACTACCGCAGCGGTTATCTCCCACCTTAGAATCAGTAATAATGAGAAATAAGGCCTTTGTAGTAAGATAACCCCTATTGACATTGAAGAAGGGGTCAAAGGTAAAAGTCAGCAATTGGATAATAGTCTCAGGCCTTGACTTCATATAAGTCGCTTTCACTTTTGGAACCCCTAGTGGCAATGATAAGGGATATAAGGCCTTTTTTTATAGAATAATCCCATTTAACATGTGGTATGACGGCCATATTGTTTTTGAAACTAGGCTAAATTACTATCAGGCTAACTTTTCTAGCCATATATATTTTGCACATATTTGATGAACCTAGCTGCAATAATTCAATTTTTAGAGCATCTTAATGATTTTATGATAATTTGCTATGGCAGCCATGTTGTTTTTGAAAATAAGCCAAAATTTTTCTCAGGCAAAACATTTGAAGGCCAGGACTTTTGATGGTCTGTCTTTATATTCTGAAGCCATAGCACCAATAATAAGGCAAAACTAAGGATGTTTTAGTGTGATGACCTCATTTAACCTTGAAGCAAGAGTCAAAGGTCAAATTCAACACATGGAAAACATTCCCAGGCCATGACTTTCTACAAGTTGTTTTCACATTCCGAACCTCTAGGAGCAATATTTGGGGAGATATAAGGCCTTTTTAATAGCATACACCTGTGTGACATTAAACATGTGATATGGAGGCTATTTTGTTTTTTGAACTAGGCCAAAATTACTATCAGACTAACTTTTCTAGCCATATCGCTTTTGTACAATTTTGATGAAGCTAGCTGGAATATTTCAAGATTTAGAGCACCTTTACGATTTTCAAACAATTAGCTATGGCGGCCATTTTGTTTTTCCAACTGAGACAGGTTTTCATAGTTATAAATATTCCCTGCAAATTTGGTGAAAATATCTTTTAAAATGAATGAGATATTAAGGTTTATGCAAAAATGTGACAGACGGAAGGCGTTTTACAATCTCCTGACAACAGCCTTAGGCCGCTGGTGGGAGATAAATCATTTTTTTAAATGTGGTTTAATGGCTGTCATACGACAAATACAATAAGACAAATAATTGTTATTAAATGGTAAATAATGGAGATATATAAAATGAAACATGGCAGTTTTCAGTACAAATGGATTGAAATCTGCAAAAATACAAGATAAAACTTTATAATTTCTTCAGATTTAAGGTTTGTTTCCAATATTTTATGCTTTCTCGCCATTATACATGCTGGTAATTAAAATCAAGGGAGCAAGTGTCCATTGTCGCCAAATGCCACTGGACTCGAGAGTTGAATTTTTAATATGTAATAGTCGCCCCCTTTTACAAAATGCATAGCCCCCGGGTGTTTATACAAATAAATACGATATATCACTTTTGAAACTAAAAAAAATTATTCGAAGATTACATCATAACTTTGAAATGATAGAACAATGAAATCTACAAAATAAAAACTGTTTATTCAACAGAAATCAAGTTATATTTATAGCTTTAGTTGGTTTACATATTTATCTGTATGCTGAATAAATTATATGACACATGATACATATTTTAGTATTTCTTGTGTTGATTAACATATATCCATTATCCATCTCATGACAAGTTGGTCGGCGGTTTACAGTACACAACCCTAGCGAACTCTATGTACTGGTTTCCTCTGCCCTTCTAACTACCCGTCGTGATATGACCTGTACAGTGTTGAAAGCGACGTAAAACCCCAAATAAACAAACAAAATCTCATGACAAGACTGATAGAATCCTTATGGAAATAAGAGTCACTAATCTTATAGATTCTATAATGGCACATTTTGGCACTACCTGTGGTTGAATTCCCTCTATTTTAATCAGATTACATCATTTCTGTAATGTAGATATACATTCATAATGTGCTCTATAAGTGTTGACAGTTCCCGAAAATTAAATAAGAGCTTTGCTTTGTTAACATGATGTTATTAAGAAACTTATACTCCTTAATAGGACAGGCAGTTAAAATACATATCATGAGTTATATGCCACATTGATCAAGTATTTTTTTTCATTTCATACTATTTAATTCCTACTTTGATGCATTCAAAATTTATAATTATTTTGAGATTATTTACAAATGTTTTAAAAACTGTAATTTCCAAATACATTGTGTGCACTGTTAGAAAAGTACTTTTGTCATCTTTGTTGCACAAATCTTTGTTTCTCGGGCCGGTTTCATGAAGCCTCCTTAAGATAAAGGTCACCATAAATTCTAGGATTTCCTTGATTTTCTCCCTCCTTTAAAAAATCTCAATTTCACAAAGCCTCCTTCCTTAAAGGAGACCGTGAAAACTCCCTTGAATTTCAAGGAAGCTAAGGACCTACCTTAGATTTAAGGAAGTGTCCTTCAAAGAATGCTTATTAACTTTAATGAACATTTTGAGGTGAATCCACTTAAATATATAGAACTTGAAACAATATTGTCAAACCCACATCCACAAACAATGTTTTGCTGTTTATTTCATACAATTTGGTTGTTTAATTCTTGAAAAATTGATGATCAAACTTTTGAAGTGAGAAACATATTCAAGTTTGAGTGAGTTTCCTTGAACATAAAGGGCCCCTCCTTTACTTTGGGTAAAAATGGTCATGTGACCTACTGTATTAATTTGCAAAATATAATCACAACCATTCAGCATTTTACAAAATTTATTAAAATATAGATTTACTGACTTTACTGATCTTTAACAGTGTTACAATAAGGACATTGCTTCCATAAGGTAATTTAGGTACAAAATAAGTGCGCAAGTATAAATGTACTCACAGTGAAAGAAAAACATTGGTGTGGTTATAGGTTTTGGAAACCACTCCCAAAAGAAATAAAAATGCAAATAATGTATCTAAAAATTAAAATGTACCTAATAAATAGTTTAAAATAGTTAAAATGCTAAAATCCAATTTACTCTCTTAATATTTAAAATAAATTGTGTGAAGGTTATATAAGTAATGGAGGGGAAATTCCAAGCAGTGCAGTTATACAGGGAATTGAACTTTCTTTATTTTAAGGAAAATCTTTGGTAAGGTGGAATAAAGGAGGCTTTGTAAAACAAAGTGGACACCTTGATGATGGTCCTTATTTGACTGTCAACAAAGTTTTAAAGCCGTTACAAAAACTAACAAGCCAACACATTTATTGGGAGTTAATTAACCCTAAGAGCAAACCCCCTTCATCATTGGGTATCTGGGTGGATCTTTTTCCCTTTTTAGACAAATTAGACTGGTCAAACATATTCACACTGGTAAATAGAGTCACTGATGAACCATACTTACAAACATTCCAGTACAAGGTCCTTAATCGAACATTAAATTGTAGGTATAATCTCTACAAATGGAAAATATCTCAGTCCCCATTCTGTACACATTGTAATGGAACACATGTAGATACTATAGAGCATCTAGTAACTCAGATGATCACTTTGAGGTCCAATCGCAATATAACCAAAACAAGGTACCACGAGCCATGTTACTGCCTCACTACCAAATATTGCCACCGGTAAACATGATTATTTAAGACGTAGCCCTAGTATTAAAAAATTACGTTGACTGTTGTAATGGGGTGACAATTTGGTCAGTAGGTTAACAAATAATCACTTTTTCAGGTTTCTTAAGACTTACATCCTGTCAACATTATGCTGGTGTTCCACTGGAGCCGACCCCGCCACCAATCCTGCGACTCTAGGGTTCATTGTAAAAGTCGAAAGTGGAAAAAGTGGCATGAGGATTAAACTGACAAGCCATATGATCAGGGATATTCTTTTCATGGAGATTGCACGACAAACCTTAAACCCCTAACATACAAGCTGAAAGGCAAACAGACAAGCCATAGAGATAAACAGACAAGGCAGGACCACGTTTCTGATCCATCATGACAAGACTGATTGATTTTTGGGTCGGTATCCATAGTCGGGATCCAGGATCGCGATCCATATCACACTATATTAACCCAGCAGTGCCTTGTGATAAGATGTGAGACTGCTCGATCTTATTAAAGCTGAGAGATATGAGGGCTGTGAAAAATTGATAGCCTTGAATACCAGGAGATTATACTTAAAAAGGATACAATGTTGAGTATGAAGCCAATGGAGTTTTTTTTAAAAGGGTGTAACATGACTCATTTTGTCAAGTCTGAAGATGATGCGGCAAAGAGCATTCTGGACTCTCTGTAGTACAGCTATGTTGGACTTGCTTACCCCATAAAGTAAAGAGTTAAAGTAGTCCAGACGACTACTGACCATAGCATTTGCCAGAAGTATTGCAGTTTCATCACTAAGGAATTTGTGAATTTGTCGCAAATCATGTTGACAACATGATTGTCAAAGGAGTCTGAGTCAAAGGTAACACCCAGATTCTTTACTTCCACCGATGGAGAGATATTGTTTTGGAAGAGTGGGACAGGGAAATTTGGTGTGAGTGACACTCTGATGGCTTTTTGACCTATGATGATAAATTCGTTTTTTTCTGGGTTTAGTTTTCAGTCTAAGGAAAATCTGCATCTCTCTACCCAAAAAATGGGTAACCCCTCATCCCCTCCCCACTGTATAATGTTTATCCAGATGCCATGCTAATGACAAGTGGTGAATGAATACATGCTGTTAAAATCTGATAATGTGTGTGTTTCTGTTTTTGTTCAGTCCAGAAGCTTTTCAAGCTACTTTGTACATTCATATTGCCCCCACCAAAGTAATTTTGTTAGTATGTACATCTGTTTGACTGTTTGTCTGTGGTTATGATAATTCCAAAAAATGAAGGAATTTTTATAAAATATTTTAAGTGGCTATGGCCTAGCCAAAGGAAGAAGAAATTAAATGTTGCTTGTTTGTATTTAGGGGAGAGCATGTGGGTCCGCCGGTTCCGCCGGCTCCCGCATTTTCTATTGCTTATAGCTCGGCTACCACTGGGCGGATTCTCTTCAAATTTAGCACATATATGCAGTAGCCCTGGGAAAAAGTTTTGAATATGATGTCATGATATTTCAACCAATTAGAGAAGTCACATGACCTAAAACATGTTTTTCAAAGGGGTGTGCTTGTCTGGATGATAACTTAAAAAGCCCTTCACCTATTCACATGAAATTTTGCAAGTAGGTTCGTTATATAGATGTCTGGAAATCATTAACTTTTAGAAGTGGTCCAATACAAAATGGCTGACTTATTAACGATTAACACCACACTTTTGTGTAACGCTGAAAATGAAAAATCTTTAATATCTCAGAAACAGTGCGAGATACAGCAATTTCGACGAAATTTTTGACCCACAGGATATCTGCAAACTTTACTGGGCACTTTTTGCGGCTATCTTGAATTTCTGTGTAAAACTCATTTATCTCAGAAACGGTGCGACATCTCGACAAAATTTTTGACCCACAGGGTATCTGCAGAATCTGCTGGTGAGTTTTCCCAAAGATTGTTTTCCTGTCATTTTTGACAGCCATCTTGAATTTCTGCATAAAACGCATTTATCTCGATAACAGTGCCCGATAGAGCGATTTTGACAAAATTTTTGACCCGTGGGCTATCTCCAGAGTGTACTGGCGAGTTTTTCTAATTTGTGCTCTATGAGTGCTTCCTAATTCAAAAGTTTGTTAAAGAGAAATGATGGTGTTATTAGAATATATAATATATTCATTTTTAAATTGAAGTTTCATGTTAAATTTACATACTGAAATTTACATGACTTTGTTTTGGATATACTTTGGATATTTATTATGCAAATTTATAATGTATTTGAGTAAAAGATTAACTAACCAAACGACACATCTGTGGCCAGATGCAAGATGTGTCCACCGGAAAAGGACAACTAACATGGTTTTAAAGATAAACAGTATTTTTGGAGGTGGTGGCCGAAATTAAAAGAATCAAAATTATTCATAGGAATTCTAGCACTTTTAAATTTGGCTACTCTCATCCGACCTTGAAGAAGGGGCCCAAAATTTCAGGTTATATCTGATTTACTCAAAAGTGATAACCTCAAAATAGCTATTACTCAACTTTGCAATGAGCTACAGGCCTGGAATTTTACTATGTTATAACTGACCCAAAAGTAGATTCTAATTCTAATTCTAATAGCACTTTTATAGCGCTTAATCTCCGTCAAAAGACAGACTCTAAGGCGCATCAAACAAAAACATTGTTCAATATTCAAAAACCAGAGACATTGCAGGGGTCAGCACCGCGGAGAAAGCAGAAAGGAGATTGGAAATTTAGGGTGGGTATGCTTTTCCAAAGAGGTATGACTTCAACTTTGACCTGAAAGAGGCAAGTGAGTTTGCAGAGCGGACCTCATCAGGAAGGTCATTCCAAATCATAGGTGCGTCATAAGCAAAACTGAGTCCAAAATGTTTTCGAGACTTGAAAATTGAACCAAAGTGGGGAACCTCAAGAAATATGCCATCAGATTGACTTCGACGAGTGTTATATGCACTATGTCTGGGAATGAGGAAGGGTTCAAAGTATTTGGGGTTACCACTGTGTAGGAACTTATATACCAGCATGGCAGTCTTAAAGATAGAACGGTACTTAATTGGCAACCAATGTAGTGCTTTTCTAACTGGAGTGATGTGTGAGTACTTGGTGGTGTTGGCAACAATTCTGGCAAGGCTATTCTGAACACATTGAAGTTTGCGCAGATCTAGAGCTGAGAGACCTCTGAACAGAGAGTTACAGTAATCTAGTCGACTTCCGACCAGAGCATTGGCAGCCATAAGAGTAGCTTCATGTGTCAGATGTCCTCGGAGTCGCTTAAGATCCCGGACATGAGCAAAACAAGCCTTGCAGACCTTCCTAACATGGCAAGAGAATGAGAAATCAGAATCAAACCAGACACCAAGGTTCCTAACTGCATCTGTTGGTGATATGAGATTACCAAGTATGTTGACCGGGAAGGACTGATTAAGTTTTTCGCGCAGAGACTTTGAGCCAAACACAATGAATTCGGTCTTATCTGGATTTAGCTTGAGCTTATTTGTGGAGAGCCATCTCTTTACGTCTTCAAGGCAGTGTGACAGCTTATCAAGGGCCGAGGCAACATTTTTATGTGTGAGGTGTACATACAATTGTGTGTCATCAGCGTAGAACTGGAAACTAATACCAGGATGATTCTGTATGACTTTACTTAGTGGAGTAGTATAGAGTGAAAAAAGGATTGGCCCCAGGACAGAGCCTTGAGGCACACCATACAATAACTTTTTGGCATCAGATAAAATTGACCCAATCTTAATGCACTGAACACGGTCTGAGAGATAAGACTTAAACCAATCGAGGACAACCCCGCTCACACCAAACCAGGAGCTAAGAGAATTAAGTAGCGTATCATGATCAATAGTATCAAACGCTGCTGATTGATCCAAGAGAACGACAGCAGTAGCCTCACCTTTAGCAAAAGCCAAATGAACATCATTCTTAATTGAAAGCAATGCAGATTCAGTTGAGTGACCTAGTTTGTAGGCAGATTGCCTGACATTCTCAAGTCCGTTCAAACTAACATGGTCATTCAACTGAGAAGCAACAACACGTTCAACCAGTTTGGATATGAAGCCCAACCCAGAAACAGGTCTGTAGTTTTTTAAGTCATTGGGTGGTAGTGATGACTTTTTAATCAATGGGGTTACAATAGCCTTCTTGAACTCATCAGGTACAACACCTTCTGACAGCGAGCAGTTAACAAGCCTGGTGATAGAGGGCAGTAAAATATCAATACATTCCTTAACAAGAAATGTAGGCCATGGGTCTAACAAACAAGATTTGGTGGGTGACTTCATGATAATTTTTCTAATTTCCTCTTGAGAAACTTGTTTAAAGCAGCTGAAATTGGGTACATCAGGTGGAGGAGGCAGAGTGAATGAGTCACTAGAGGAAAATGAGTTTCTGATTTTATCTATTTTGTCACTGAAGAAAGTGACAAACCGGTCAGCAAGACCTTTCTTAGATTCATGAGAAGGGAGTACTGCTTCAGGACTAGAGTGCAGTGCGGAACGCAAGACCTGCCATAGCTTCTTGGAGTCATTGGTATTTTCTCTGACCAGGTTTCTGAAGTAATTTGCCTTATCTTTGTTGACCAGTGAATTGCAGCGACCAATCTGTCTTCGAAGTCTAGCTCGATTATAGGCAGATTTATCTTTACGCCAGATTCGTTCCAGCTGTCGCCTGATGGTTTTTGCCAGCCTGTAGGTGTCAGATAGCCAACCAGTAGCTTGCTTAGTAAAAGTGCGAGTAACCAATGGTGCATGCTTGTCGAGCAATTTGCTCAAATCATCTAAGTATTGTTCACACAAACCACTGACTGTATCACCAGGGCATTTTACGAATGCGCTATTTCCCAAATCCTTACGGAAACTGTCCATGTCAATTTTATGATACCTCCTGAAGTTGACTACTTTTGCCTTATGTGAAGGAGGATTAACTGAGTCAAGCTGAGCAAGGACAAGAGCATGATCAGAAATAAATTCAGCAACTCGTACATTAGAGATGACACTGGCATCAGTAGGAGTGAGAACAAGGTCTAGGATATGACCATGTAGATGGGTAGCCGTTTGAACATTTTGTGTTATATTGCATGATTCTAAACAGTTCTGGAATTTGATACTATCATTTGAAGAAGTATCCACATGAATATTGAAATCCCCACAAATTAGGAAAGAGGGAGAAACAGAGGATAAATATTCTAAAAGATTGAGAAATTGGTCCAGGAAACTTTCAGAGCATGAGCCAGGTGGACGATAAACACAAGTCAACACAAGCTGTTGAGCCGCCGACCCAATTGCAATGCTAACATTTTCAAAGGAACTGAAAGTAGGTGTATCCACAGATCTAAACTGTATAGCTTTGTTGATAAAAAGTCCGACACCACCACCACGGCCATGAATAACATATTTACACAAAATACTGTAAATGCAATAGTTTTCAAGTTACAACTGATTTACTCAACAGTGTGAATCTCAAAGTAGCTATTGCTCAACTATGCAATGGTTACAGGTCTGCAATTCCACTATGTTATAGCAGACTGAAAAGCAGGTAAATAACATATTTAAACAAAATACTGTAAATGCAATAGTTTTCAGGTTACAAATGACTTACTCAAAAGTGAGAACCTGGAAGTAGCTATTGCTCAGCCATACCATGAGCTACACATATGCAATTTTACTCTGTTATAACTAATTTGAAAGTAGATGAATAACATATTTAAACAGAATTCTCTAAATGCAATAGTTTTCAAGTTATAGGCAATTTACTCAACAATGAGAACCTCAAAGTAGCTACAGTAGAAGCTCAGTTATCCGGCCCTCTATAATCCGAATCTCCGGATGAACCGAACCGAAATCTTGTCTCCCTACTGGCGGTACATATAATGCACGGTCTAGCATGAGCGATATTACAGGATTTTACACATTCTCGGAAACCATTAATTCTTTTGCTTTGTAAAACATACCGTCCACAAAAACGCCTAACTTCTTTGATCTTTATCACCATTGTTTCAAGAGGGCGGGATTAATTCATTTACACGACCCCACTACACAACGCCTATCACTGATTTTGTTTTCCATTGGATTTTGTAATTTATAATCTCCCGGAGTAGGTCCATTCACAAACTAACATGTGTTAAAAGAAAAATGTCAACAATGCATTGCCAACCGAACATACCCATTGAAGACGTGTTCGATTATGTCTTTGTGACAAATAATCTCCCGGAGTTTTTCACTTGACAAAATGCACGACGACATTCATCTAAAAATGAAACGTCAACAATGGATGTTGAAAAACGAACACACCCAGCTCAGATCCGCGTAATATTTTAATATAAATATGCATGACAATATCCATAGATATAGAGCAAATAAGTCAAAATTAGAGGGTCAGTTATATTATATTACACAAATTTATTAAACTACTTCACCAATGACCACCCACGTCTATATTTAATGCATAAAATGATTTTTCTTCTATTATCGCCCACTTGGTAACTCATAGACGGTGAGTTTCGGTTTCCTTCATCCATCCGAAACCCTCGATTATCCGACCCGATTGTATGTCTCCCATTAGGTTCAAATAATTGAGGTTCTACTCTATTACTCAGCTATGTAATGAGCTACAGGTCCGAAATGTTATAGCTGACCCAAAAGTAGCTGAATAACATATTTATACAAAATTCTCTAAATGCAATAGTCTTAAAGTTACAAGTGGTTTTACTCATTATGAAAGGTACAGAAAGTCAGAAAGTAGCTATTACTCACTTAGCTATGGGGATAGATGCCCAAGTTACTCACCATGTTGTAGCTATGGAAAAAGTAGCTGAATAACATATTTTAGTAAAATGCTCAAAATGCACTACTTTTCAAGTTATAAGTGATTTAGTGCATGATTTCATGAATTTTAATGCAGGAAAAATTATTTAAAAAATTCATAAAAAATATAATTAAGAAAGATCCAAGTGTTATACTCACAGAAGGGAATCTACCTGTGGCCTAGTACATATATGCAAGATAAGAGAGAAATCCCTTCAATAGTCAATGACAAAATTGTGATAAAGTGTTGAAATTTTCACACTTTGGGTGGGGCTACCTCATTTCTAATGGCTCTGGGGAACAGACGAACAGACAGATCTGCCCACATTTTACGATTTATCATCCTCGATAGATAAGGAATCTTTTAAAATTAACAGCATGTCTCTGGACCTTGTAATTTCGTCGGAGAAGATGTTCATGCGTACATGGATGCGGATGCGGACACCACAGAGTGACGACATAAAAGCACTCACAGTGAAAATGTCAATCAGGTGACATTTCAGAAAATTAAGGACTTTTTGTATCCAGAATATGACCTGGTCTTTCCTAGAACATAAACACTTCTTTCCTTTGGTCAAGCCCAACTCATGTAAAAAATTATAGAAATATGCTCATTACTTTTGAAGTAATTTCAAATACAGATACACAGGAAACTACAATTCCCATAGTTATGGAAAAAAAACTGGTGGAGGTTTGTGCTCTATGAGTGCTTTTCAGTTTCCAGAATAAAATACAATGGACAGTTGTGTCAAATAATCCTAAAAATACGCTAAGTTAGATAATATAAGTATTTTTGTGCAATTAATGTTCCTCTTGGTATTAATACTTTCAATCACTGGCAACTGATTTTCTGCTCTTTAGAAGGACAATTCCATTTTGTTACATGCTAAATATATGCAACATGTACAAGTGAATGAATCTTCCAAAACTTTTACTTTTGTACACACACATTGGCAATACATGTACATACCCAGGCAACTTGGATAATCAACTTGATAGAAACCACAAGATATAAATTTCACTCTCTTGACAGTTGTAAAACATATAAAACAGTGGGGGGTAATGCTGGGAGAGGTGGGGTGGGGGAAGCAGTTAAAGGAACCAGTTGCAGATTTTCCTTAGACTGTTTTAGCTTAACACCAACCATCCACTCCTGTACTGACTTGAGACACTCGGTCAGCTCTTCCATGCTAAAATCAAAGTTCCTGGAGTCAACTGCTAAGTAGATCTGGGTGTCATCAGCATATAGGTGATGAGTAACGTTGAATTTAGAAATAACTTGACTGAGCGGACTAGTGTAAAGGGTAAAAAGGAGAGGACCCAATACGGAGCCCTTGGGGGACTCCGAAAGGGAGAATTACCGACTGTTTTAATTTTTTGTTTTTGGTTTGAAAGGTACGATTTGATCCACAAGACAGTGCCATCTAGACGAAACCAGTCATATAAAAGGGAATGATCAATCATGTCAAACGCCACTGACAGGTCTAATAATGTCAGGGCCACTGCCTTTCCTGAGTCCACTGAGGAAGCTATATCATTTTTAATTTTCAACAGTGCACTTTCAGTGGAGTGGGAACTCTTATAAGCAGACTGGTTGACATTTAAGAGACCCTCGTGTGAAATGAATTCATTTAGCTGCTTTGCCAGAACTTTCTGAATAAGCTTCACAAGATACACATCAAAATTAACTGTTTGACAAGTTGAGGGTGATTTTGTCTTTTATTGAGCTGAATATGCTATTTTTCATCATGTTTTCCAGACAAAGAGGAAAACAGAACCCGGCACCTCCCCATCCAGCACCACCACAGCCACAGACCTAACCCCAGAAGGAGGAAGCCACAGAATCCATGGGTTATGCCCTGGTTACTTCAGAGAGAGAGGAGAGAGGATGCTACAGTAAACTCTTGGATGGTCTAATAACAACTGACATACCAAGTTACAGAAATGTCATCATGATGCCACCTGCTTTTTTCGACTCAATCGAAGAAAGATATACAACCACCTCAAGAAGTCACACAAATTTCAGGAAGCTACTGGCAGTTGGTTTGAAACTAGCGGCTACACTCAGAAACTTGTCCAGAGGAGAAACTTCACACTTCACTGCAGTATGATTGGAGGGTTGGCAGAATTACCATTTGTAAGTTTGTCCCCAAGATGTGCAAAGCCATTCTTGCCGAATTTCAGCAGAAATATTTGATATATCCAACAGAACCAGGAGACTGGAGAGGCATGAAGGAGAAATTTAGAAGCGGATAGAACATCCCACATACTGTTGGTACACTGGATGGTAGAAGAGTTACTTCCACTGGTACTGCTAGACCTGGTCGATGCAGAGTACAAATTTCTGTGGGTGGGCAAGTGGTTCTTTATCTGATGCAGATATACAACTGTAGCAAGCTGAGAAGAAGAATTGAAAATGGTGCCTTGGGACTTTCACCATCAGAATCACTTGGACCTGGAGAGCCAAATGTACACTATTTCCTGTTGGGTGGAGACATCTTTGCCCTCACGCCTTGGCTTATTAAGACCTACAGCAGAAGATAACGGATAAAGGAACAGAGAATAGTTAACCACAGAATATTATGGGGCACGAGGGTGGTTGAGAATGCTTCTGGTACATTACTGAGCAGATTCAGGGTAATAATAATAACCATGAAGTAAAGGCTAGGGGTTGTAAGGGACATGTGTTAATGTGTGTTTTACTACATAACATGCTCAGAAGTCATGTGGGTGGAACAGACAGGTGACCAATCCCAGAAGACGATATTCAACCCTCACAGGCTGACCTGGCTGATAACCCAATGAAAAATTCAGAAACCCTCCGAGGGAGGAAAAACATTAATGAGACCTACTGAAAGATTACTTTAATGACCTATGCGCACTGGCTGGGCAGGAGGACACGATTTGAGAAGACTGGGAGAAGCTGTCACCTATCAGTCCTTTTCAGGACTACTCAATTTTTCCAAGAACTTTTATGTCAAAAGTGTTACAACAGAATTAAGCCAATTTCAAAATAAATTTCCAGCCAAATAAAAACTCAATGTAATCACTTTTCAAACTGACTTTTTACACCCAATACATTTACAAAGATCAAAATTAAAAGATATAGAAGTGGGAAACAAAGCCCTGTAATCTCAAGGTTCATACTCCCCACAAAGTACTTACAATGTTAAGTCTGCATGTTTATTTGGTTTTTGGTGCAAGCAGATTTATATTTCATGTTAAACAATTTTGAAGCCATTTAGCAATGAAATTTATTTTTTCCCAATAATTTAATTGAAAATATTTTATTTAAAGAATAACTCCACAATTTCAGAATTTCATGAGTTAGTAAACTTAATGCAAATGAAGTACCAGTGACCTGGGATAAAGTTAACTTAATGACTCATTTATGTCGGTTAAGTCACTCACAAGTTTATAAGTCTGTCAGTCACTGTGGCATTCAGAAATGGTACTGTCAGTGACAATGTCAATCCTACGTCACTCTTTGTTTCGGTCATTGTTTGTCTGTTAGTCACTCTGTCACATGTATTAGTCAAG
The DNA here is from genome assembly GCA_964017235.1 of Sabellastarte sp. h YS-2021. Lineage (NCBI taxonomy): Eukaryota > Metazoa > Annelida > Polychaeta > Sabellida > Sabellidae > Sabellastarte > Sabellastarte sp. h YS-2021. The sequence continues at coordinate 180,770,444 of OZ024930.1, forward strand.
TTTTTTGGGGTCAGTCTTTCTGTCGCTTTGTCTGTTAGTCCATCCACACATTCATTCCAGTTTAATTTTTTTAATTTTTATCTTTTTTCTCTAAATTTTTTTTTACTTTTTATTTTATTTATTAACCTTTTTGTTGTGTGTTTGAATTTATTTTAAACATTCACTCAATCATTCACACAATTTTTGTTATGTTTCAGGGGACATGTAAGTGTTGAACAGTGTATTTTTTTGTTTTGGATAGAACAAGCAGCTGAGTAATTGTTTTGGAAAGATTCGTGTGGCCCTTATAAGGGACTTTTAGAATAGAACAGAAGAGAATAGAGACATTTATACAGCACAAAATTGATGCGACTTAATGAGGCTAATCTGCTTACTTGGGCTGACTCTGTTGACCGGACTGGCTGGGAGGTCTTGCTTGTTCTTCCTGATTGGTTGTTGGCACTGGTGACGGTGCTGGTTGAAGTTGACAGGTCGAAAATGGTTGTGGTGTGACTATCTGCTGGTAATATAGTATGCTTGGAATACTTCCAAAGAGACTTGATAACCCAGAAGTGTTGAGTTGACTGTCTTCTTGTAGTCCAGAGGCAACTGATGGTGGTAGGCTGCAATGATGCTGAATGTGACCTCAGTGGTTGCACTTTTGCAATCACTGTTGCAGGCTGTGGTTCTGCTGAGTTGGCTGCACAGCTTGTGTGGAACTGGTTGAGTAGCCAGTATGGTGAGGATGTATTCATGTCCTGTGGTGGCCTGTGTTGCTTCTGGAATTTGAAAAGTTGTGACCTGTTGACTTTCTGTGACCTATCTTTTGTGTTTTTCGGCCTTGTACTGTATTCCACTAAGAAGTTTCACTGTCTCATTCAAGGTCAAAAAGTCTCGGTGCCCCAGGTGTTCAATCTCGGAGTAGAGCTAGTTGCAGAATGACTGTCATGGATTTGGAGTATAATCCTGATGTGCACCCGAGATACTGGAAATCATCAACCTCATCTGCTGGAACTAATCTAAAACTGGATCTTCAGCAGTGGTGGTGGCACCAGCAGCTGGTCAGTGTGTGAAGGGCTTGTGGCCAATAGTTGATGAACAACATCTGATGCCGTGCTGATTTCCAGCTCAGATTTAGTCACTCATGACGTATCCAGAACTGAAGCTGTGGTCCCTAAAGGTCTCAGTGGTGACTCAGTGAAAACTAAAACTGTCTCTCAACCAGGTCTGTCTTTTGATGCTCTTCACTGCAGCTTGTGCTGACTTCATGTGAGTGAACTTGCCATATCTGGTTGGTATGTTGAGTCTAGAACCACTTCTTAAAAAATGTAATTTCCAGAAGCTGCTAGTCTTTCCCATAGACACTCCTTCCTCTGTTTGTCTTTGAATTTTATGTGAGTCTTGTAGTAGAGTTCTTAGTGCTGCTTGACAAACTTGACAATGGCCTCTTCATCAGAATCACTCAGGAAAATAGACATTTTTTGGCCCTTCTTCTCTCTTGACTGTGTCGACTCAACATCTGTATCCGTATCTGTACGAGGTTGCTTTTCTGTCCTATCCTAACACTCTTTCATCTGCTCAGTCCCTTGTGTCCTTGTTCCATTCTCGTTCTAACCTATTTCTTTCCCTCTATTCCATCTGTTTCCTCTCCCTCTCCTCTCTCTCCTCCCTCTTCTTCTTCTTTCTATATCCTCAGCAGTGTTTCCTAACTGAAACTGTGGTTGAATATCAGTAGGTACTTCAATTTTTTTTCCTTCTGCCCCTTAACATGTTGTCAAATTATATGTCCAGTCGCAGCTTGCTCAAAACAAAATCAACTAAACTAAGCAAAACCTCAGAGAAAAAGTTTCACCCACAGCCAGTCCAGCTTAGTTCAGAACTTCAGCTAATTTGAAAAAAAGTAAAATGAATGAAGCTTGTTTGCCATAGGGCCCTTTTATAGCTTCCAGACTTTGTAACAGACAAGCCATAAGAAGAAAAAATGTTGCAGGCTTGTTGGTTACAGTTCCCAGCTTGTTTGTTTGCGTAACAGGCCTGTCAGTTATTGTTTATGGCTTGTCTATTTCACTTCTAGGTTGAAAATTTTCCCAACCCTAGGACTGAAACTTAATTTGAATTGTTTCTCAAATTCTCCCATACACAAATAACTAGTTTTTTATTTGCAAGTTTACACTGAAAACTTCTCTATCCAGAGAACCTAAACTATAACATTTTATCACACAACAGTGAGCTTTGGGGGGTTCTGGTTTTTCTTATCTGTACCCTGCTATACAAGACATTAGGCCTGTGACTAAGAGTAATTAGATAACACAGCAGGGGTGGAGGTGGGGGTTTACCCTTGCTCAATTGCATGTATGATATTTACTTCTTTAGGTCTGATTTTTTGTGGTCAGAACTGACAACTAATTAAGGTGGAGAGTAATGGGTGGAGTTCTAATAATGTGGCTATTCTTGTGTTTTTTTCTCAGTTTATATGCCAAAGTTGTATGAGACACAAGCATCTGAACTGAGCACTGTGGCTTTGCTACATGATTATAGCTACTTTATAATTACAATTTAATTATACCTAACTTAGTAAACATTTAAAAGAAACTGATTGGAGAAAATACTGTAGATATAAATAAGGTCACGATTGTTTGTTATTTACAAAGAAAACATTTATTTCAAAATTTCACAAAAAGAATTTCGATTGAATAATACCGGTTCTATTAATAACATAAAAATGGATATCTAGTTGGAAAATATGGATTTACATATCTTGAGCAATAATATTTGAAAGCTGATTATATCTGAAAGCAAAATTTTATGTTATTACAATGTCATAAGAAATAGAATATTGAACATACAATGATACATGAAAACATGCCATCTTTGAAAGAATTAATTACTTTGAAGATGTATCCAAACTGTAAAATATGCATATTGATAGTTATTGTATGATATTATTAAGAAGCTGTAATTATGACATACAAGCTACAATCATTCAAATAAAGAAGACAGTATAAATAACATGATTTCACCCATTGAATTCAACCATATTTCATACACTGGATTGAACAAAACACAGTTTCCAAAATCTACACGTATTTCAACCAGAATTGCCATTGAATTCAACCTGATTTCACCAATTGAATTCAACCTGATTTCACTGGTTGGATCCAACCAAAAATGGTTTACAAAATCTACAAGTATTTCAACCAGATTTCACCCACTGAATTCAACCTGACTTCAACATTGGTTTCAACATGGTTTCATTGGTTGGATCCAACTAAAACGGTTTGCATAAATCTACACATATTTCAACCAGATTTCTACATTGGATTCAACCAGATTTCAAAGTTGCAGCATGCCTGATGGGTAAGAGCTTCTGCAATAATATTCTAAAATGACATACCAAGTTTTCACACGAGAAATGCATGTCATAGGTTTAAAAAACGGATGAATTGGAAATGTATTTTTATTATAAATAAATACTTATAATATTGAAATGATTATACACGAGGAGTTAAAATACATAGTTTACATTGTTTAGCTGCTTTTGATAAGTAGAACAGATGCCTTCAAGATGTTAAGGAATGGATGTTGGCTAGCAAACTTAAACTTAATCCAGATAAAACTGAGTTTATACTTCTTGGCTCCAAGAAACAGAGAGAAAGGTTAAATGTATCTTTCCAAATTGACATCTTGGGTAACCCCCTTCACCCCACCAAGTCAGTCAGGAACCTGGGTGTGGTTTGACTCTGATTTTTCTTTTGCTAAACACGTCCAGAATGTTTGTAAAAGTTGCTTTATTCAACTGAGGGATTTTAGAAATATTAGGCAGTTCTTGACTCAGGATGCAGCTGTGTCAGTTGCCAATGCTTTTGTTAGTAGTCGGTTGGACTACTGTAACTCACTTTTCAGGAGTCTCTCCAAATTCAATCTTCACAGATTACAGTCTATCCAAAATAGTGCAGCTAGAATTATTACAAATTCGAGTAGGTTTACTCGGATAACTCCAGTCCTTAGGAAACTACATTGGCTCCCTGTCCAGTTTGGCTCAGAGTTCAAACTGGCTACCCTGGTGTACAAGTTTATTCATACTGGCTTCCCTAAATACTTTGCTCCATATCTTTCCACATACAACAATACTTACAATACAAGACCCAGTCAGGGTGTCGCAAATTTCCTTTCCGCAAAATTCACAAGTCCACTAAACAATTTGGTTTCAGTTTCGCTTTTGATGCTCCTACTGTCTGGAATTCACTCCCTGAAGACATTCATGCATCACCCAATATTGCCTCATTTAGAAAAAAGCTCAAAACCTATCTCTACACAAAGGCTTATCCTCTCTAGCTCATTTTCCCTTTTGGCTTCTCTGTGGTGGCGACCTTTTTCTGTCCCTGGACTTTGTATTTTACATATTGCTATTGTCTTGTTGCGCCTTAGAGTCCACTACTCAGAGGAGATTAAGCACTATAAAAGTCAAATTAGAATTAGAATTCACTCTTGTGTGGTATATTCATTACAGATACAAGATCTCAAGTTTGGCTCCAACATATCTGTAAGTTCAATAGTAAGTGTGGTAAGATTGAAATATTGTCACAGTACACTCCTACAATTCTTGAAGCAGTGGTGAGGTGGCAAAATATTGCTGGAAATATTCAACAGTACTTGCGGTGAGAGTAAAATATTGCTGGATCTTCTGTTGTGAAATATTGCTGGAAACCCCATCTTGGCCACATATCTTCACTCTATACATGTACAAGAACTAGCATTTGATATTCCATTCGCAAAATATTGCTAGAAAAGTTAAACAGTAGATACTGTTAGAATAAGATAATTGCTAGATGTTTTACTTGTTATTTCTTAATTTCTTTTCAACAGTATTTTGGTGAGAGTAAAATATTGCTAGATATAGTGTACTCATAAAATTCTTGAATACAGTGGTGCAGTGACAAAATATTGCGAGAAGAAACCCAAATGTGGCCTTATACTTCTCAAGTTTGCAAGTACTAGACAAGTATTTGACCTATTTGGCTAGAAAATCCCATTGTGTCTTCAAATCTAGCATTTGTACTATATTTGTGAAATATTGGTCAAAAAGTCCAGCAGTAGGTGTGGTGCAAATATTGTGAGATATTCGATTTGTAAATTATTCCCAGAGATCCCCATCAAAACCTCATATTTCCTCCCAATAGTCGCTGTAGTGGGAAGAGATCCCACAGTGGCTTCACTTTTCTCAAGTTTGTGTGTAATACACAAGCATTTGACCTGTGGGGTATTTGTAAAATATTGCAAGAAAAGTTCAACAGTATGTCCGGTGAGAATAAAATGTTACTAGAAATACCCATCGTATCTTATATGTGAGTTTGTGTGTACTAGTGCACACATGGAAAGTGAATTGTACAGGAAAATCCTGTTGGACACAAGCATAAGGTTTCACAGATGCAAGTATATTGAATGTCCCTATTGAAATGAAATAAATAAAAGCTTTAAACACACAAAATATGAGTGTGGTCATGTATACTTTTAAAGGGGTTTCTAGTAAATTTACATTGGTGTTCGACAAGAATTCCTGTCTGATCGACTGTCCAAGGATGGTGCATGGCCTGTATTCCTTATCACGGATCAAGCTGAGTGAAAAATCAGCTGAAGATCAAATTAGGATCACGAAAAACAGCTCCACTGATCTTTGGCTCAAGTCTGTATACACAAAGAAAGGATCAGTCGAGCCAAAAAAATTTAAAAATGTCACATAGGAATGCATAGGAGAATTAATTTCATAAATTTTTAACAGCCTTTTTTATGCCTGAGTTTCACAAAATATACATTAATATAAATTTGGCTTATTATTTTCTTGCAGAGAAGTATTTTAATATTTACTGTTTAATTAAAAAAATTAGGCTCTGTCCACTTTTGATCCAGAATAAACAATAAAATCTAATCCTTGTTTTATGCCAATATAAGTATACTTAAAACAGGAAACGAGTATTACAAAGTTATTAATTAACAATATAAATAGTTGAATATTATTTAGCAATGATTTATTGTTCACACATTGAATGTTTCAGTTAATTCTAAACTTGCAAACTTTGACCCAAATCTCGATCCCCCAATATTGATGGATCAAAGCTAAGCCAAAAGTTAAGCTAAAATAAGCCTAAATTGAACTTGACCTCTTTTATGAAAAAAGCCCCATCACAGCAGTCACTGACTAAACACTTGAGGGACCAAGACAAACACATATATATGTCAACCAATCAGAAATGATGTGTCGGAGAGTGATGTGACTCCAAGTAAAGATCCACTGGCAGTTCTAGCTCCGAGTTTTATACTGCACCTATAATTGGGGATAGTGGAAAAAGATTGCAATCAAATTCCATCACAAAATCACAGGATTTACAGCAAATTACAGGCAGGTCTCATCACATGATCCTCATAATGATCCTTGTAGAGCATAACACACTATTTCTTATGAATTTGTCTGATTAATGCATATTGGATCCCCCCCATGCTCAGAGGAGACCCAAAAATTATCAGGTAAAATCATTATTATTAAACCACAGAACATCCTATAAAATGGAATTTTTATTTCAACAATAACAGCAGGGTTGGGTATGTACGAGCTAGAAAAGAACATGGAATCCAAGTGGTAACTGACTCTCCTTGACATAACACTATATATCCAGTCATGGAATTTACAGAAGTTGGTATTGGGAGCCCGTCACGTGATCTGTGAGAATGTGAATCCCTTGTATGGTGCATTGGTAAATTATCAATTTGGTGCTTGCAAAAGTCAGAAATTAGGAAAATGCTGCATTCATTATTGGAATAAAACAACGATAATGATTTTACATAAACCAAAGTGATGTTTAAATCATGAAATTAGAGTATAATGTAGGGATTTGTGCAATGTTTTTTTTCTATGGAGGGAGAGATGAGTTCTAATTAATAAAAATCTTTTAATTCACTGTATGCTTTAAAATGGTGTTTAAATTATAAATCAGCTAACAAACATGGGCCCTATTAATAAAAGGTAATTCTAATGAATGGATACTGTTTATTCTGTAATTTTATTAAATCTTCAAATCTCAGTATATTATTATATTTTGATTTATAGTATGTGATAAGGCTACATAAGACCAGATTTGCTATGTACAATTTTGCTGTACTTCTGTGGGTTTTGTACTCTTTTACGTTGCTTTATAATATGTAAACAGGACACTCCAATTAAAAGATATTCTATTCTATTCACGTTAATATCTACGTGTCACCCTCCCTTTAATTTGATTGGTTGTTTATCTCCATTGGTTAATTTTAATTGGTATTCATTGATGAAACTGTCAGTGTACCTGACCTGACTTGGTGAATTAGATTCTTACATGATTGCCAACATTATCAAACTCTTCTATAATTTTGGCTTTTCCCATACTTTAATAACAAATGAACTTCATACACAGGTACTTACTTGGAAAATATGACAGAGGACATCGCTGACTCTGCATAAAATTATCAAAGCTCTTTCATTTCTGACAAATAAAGTGTCTGTGAATGTAACTGAGAAGCCGGTGTAGGGCGAGATAATGACTCCCCTAGATTACTGACTGGGGGGTCAGTATCTTGCAAGGGGGGTTGAAATATTCTGACCCCCCTGCAAGATTATGACTCCCCCTTTACCCCCCCCCCCCCCCCCACTTCCCACTTAATTGAGTGTCATTAAAGCACATATTGATTGGGTTGTGTACTCATGCCTGTTTTGAGCAATAAGTTATTAATATTATTTATTCATTTATTATAGTGACATGCACCAACAATGCTCAGCCCATATGGGCTTATAAGTCACTTTTAATATGAAGATATAGTTATACATGTGGTTGTTTTAATATTTTAAAAAAGAAAACTGTTATGTTAGCTAAAATGTAAAATAGTATAGAATGGGCTTTGAATTACCTTTGGCTAGTTGTTATTAATTCTCAATAGAATGAATTAGCTAATCTTTTTAATAGGTGGCTGTGGAAATTTATCAATAAACATGTGATTTCCAGTTCCTTTGATATTAATCCTATTGAATCTCTTTGTTCTGTGCTACCCAAATTGTCTATATATATTGCACATAAGGTACCCTTGAATTATAATGTATTTTGATATTGAGAGGATAATTATGGAGCTAGATACAAACTAAAAGCAAGGATTTATGAATGCTCACCCCCCCCCCCCCCCACTTGCTCTCATTAAGTAAATGAGCTGCAGAAATGAAGATATCTCACTGATTAACTCAACGTGTACTTGAGCCTATACAAGTTGAGAGACAATAACACCACCCCCTCCCCACTTGCCCCCAATTGAATAGGTGCAGAAACAATAGAGGGGAGTCAGTTTCTGAATGGGGGGTGAGTATCTTGCAAGCAATATTCTAACCCCCCTAAATCCTATTGTTTGGGGGGACAAATGTTATTTGCAAGATAATGACTTCCCCAAAAGATCAAAGGAGAGGAGTCAGAAATAGAGGGGAGTCATTATCTCGCGTTACACCGGGTTTTCATTTCAGTGCCTGTAAACAATATTTACATTGTAAGAATATTTTTGCAAATCTATGAGAAATTGTAAGGGTGATAATAAGTACACATCCAGCAGAGAATGCGCTGTGGTGTTTGAATTATGGAAATTGAACAATTATTATGGATGTACAAACTACAAGTACCTCAAATCCAAATGCACATTTACCAGTGCAGTGTCAATTGGGGCAAATAATGTCAAGTATGGCAAGTAAGGCCTGTCAGGGGCCTGCTGATTCAGTTGGACCACACCTTAAACTAGTTTCTTATTCCACTACCTCCATGCCAACCATTGGCCACTGCCCAGTAGCCAATCATATGGGTGGTTACAGACCATTGACTACGTTTGAATTTATTTTTATTTATAAGTTGTTTTACGTCGCGTTCAACAGCCAGGGTCATATTGCAACGGGTAGTTCCCAGGTGGAGGAAACCAGTGCATACTGCACTGTAAACCACCAGGCATCGGCAAGTAACTACCAACTTTCCAACATGAAGCGCCCGGCCCGAGATTTGAACCGGCGGCCTAAGAGGTTGGAGGTAAGAACTCTATGAAATACTGGACCTTCATTATAGTTTTTGAAGGAACTACATTGAACTTATGTGTACAACTGGATTTACATTTATTTTAAGGTTTTTAGTTTTTATTTGATTTTAGTATTGATTGTAACAATGCCGTCTAGTAAGAAGACTCCACTTAAGGGTGGTAGGAAGAAGGTCACTGCCTCAGAAGAGGTTAAATTTCGACCAGAAAAATTCGGAAATCAGTCAATGGTAACACACAAGGGTCATATCTAGAAGAGCCTGAACAAACTGCAGTAAGTACCATCTCATCCACAGACCTTATGTCATCAGCACCCTCGGGCCAAGAATCGACATCAGTGATAATTTCCATGCTTCAAAAACTGTCAGAATCGAATCAAGCTCTGATCCAAAGAGTTGACAGAATAGAACTGCCAAATTTAATTGACCATGTCAACAATAACCAAACCTTACAATCATCCAAACAGCCACTACAGGGGCATGGACCATTGGCATCTACCTCGCGATTACCAGAGCCCCAGCAGTTCTACACACCTACTGAAGCACAGCTGATCAGTAATGGGACGTGAGCCCGAAATCCTGGGATCATTCACACACCCCTATCTCAGCAGAAGCAGGATGAATTCATCCAGAACCCCAGGGGACCTGGAATGAGGGCAACAGATATCTAGTCTGACGGAGTAGTGCCCACACCAGAGGCAATCAGGCACATGCCCACTATATCAGACACAGTGTCCAACTTGCTGGCATCCTATGCAGACCAGGCCAAGACTTCAATCCAAGGTAGGCAGCTCTGGAAATCATTCAGATACAACTCGACTGACATGGAACTTGCAGTCCCAGAATTCCATTGGCCCAATGAGGGTTTTCATGGGCAGACAGGGAAGAAGAAGACGATATATGACGACTTAACACTTCCTTAATTGATTACTGGCCACTGGGCAGACATGCCCTCCTCCAGGTCATACTGGCCATGAAGGACGCTACTTCCCTACCCTGGACAGCAGTGAGAATTGCATGGGCTACGTCTATGCATGCTCTGGAGGAGGGCCACTCTGGCTGGCATGACTCCACACAATGGGCCATTAACAGACTTAGTGCTTCCCAGATTTCAATAGCTAACTCACAAGTGACCCACCCCACACAGCCCAAGAAAATCTGCAGATGTTTTAATGAGGGCACCTGTTCACATGACTCCAACCATGGTAGATACAGGCACTTATGCAATTTCTGTGATCAGCAGGGAAAGAGTTTCAACCATCCTGAATCGAAATGTATGAATAAAGCTAAAAACAAAGACAGACAGCAAGCTAACAGTTAGGAGTCACAATCACCTGGACAACCCTCAATACACCAGGACAGTTGTAATGGACATACCTTGGACTGGGGGGAGGGTAATAGAACTGAATGTGTTGATAATGAAACTATTATTTAAAAAAAACTGTAAATATTCTGAAACAGTCAAATAGTATTGCATCAAATGTAAACAGTTATGATGTGCTATATTATGAACTGTCTCCCATGCTAGTTCCAGAAAGAGAGGTCAAGGGGGGCCATTGTAATGTCTCTCCTGGGCACTGGGGTCAACTGATGACCTCGGACCCCCCTCATACTTACGATCCATGTCAAGTGAATGGTTCACAATCTGGAATCTTTGCTGGCTTACAACCCCACCAGCATCTTTTTGACTCATTCAAGTCAATGTGACAGGGGTATAGTTGCAAAAACAATTGGCGAGTCCAAAAAGGTCACTCCAATTCCAGTTATAATACCAATCAGCTGATTTGGTGTACTGTGGGTTTCACCAATAAATACTGGAAGAATACTGGGCGTGATATTGACACACAGTTAGTATTCATTTCAAATTCGAAAGAAATTCATGGTTTTTACTTTTGGAATGTGGATAGAATTCATAACAATGTTTCTGTTCTGCGAAATGCAATACTGCCCAGGTAGGGTTTTGTATGTGTATGCTTACTGTCAAATTCCAATTGTTTTTTATGATACTTGTGTTACAGATCAGAAGTTAACATATGCCAGTTTCTTGCAAGATGTGCATGTCAAACGTAAATACAATATGTCTTATGTTGAACACATGCAAGGTTTCATCGATAATTTGATCCACCAACAAGACAAGAAATGTACAAATGAACAGAGCAATTACACAACTGTTATGAATTCTGCGAGTTCTGACATCCTTCCGTCTGGTTCCATCGTGCAACCTCGCCTCTTGCCTCTCATATCAATGAACTGTCAGTTGTCGTTAAACAAGATATCAATGACAAAGATAAGAAGTTTGGGTTTTTAGCACATGACAACACTGACTTCATCTTCATTGGTCCCGATAGACCTCCCCCCCTTAATGATATTCATAGTTACATGAAGGTATCCAAAACTATTAGGGACATGGGCTTGCCCAACTATAGGATGGCTAGGTTCCCTATTGAATCTGGGCTTAACATTGAAGCTTGGGCCAAACATCTCAAAGAAACTTCTCAGATATCTTACATATGGATTTCCCCTTTCCATCACTAATCCTGATAGTTTGAGCAACAAAAATACTATTAATCACTTTTCTGCCCTCCAGTTTCCTGAGGCAGTGAAGCAGTATCTTCAAAAAGAAATACAATTTTGGACAATGCTGGGCCCTTTTGATTGCATTGATTGCCCACACTACCATTGCTCTCCTTTGCTCACCAGGCCTAAAGAAAATAATAGGAGATGAGTGATTTTGAACTTATCCTACCCTGCTTGGGCGTCACTTAATGACCCAGTTATTAAGGATCTGTTTGATGATCTCCACTTCACATTGAAGATTCCTACTGTAGATAACATATTAGACAGTGTTAGGAACATTAAGGGTAGGGCAATGTTGGCAAAGATAGACATTTCTAGGGCTTTCAGGAACTTGCGCGTGGACCCAGCTGACGCTGTCAAGTTTGGCATCAAATGGAAGGACAAATATTATCTGGATCAGGTGGTGGCATTCGGCTGGGTCCATGGCAGTGGGGCATTTCAGATGATGTCAGACACTGTTATCTATATCATGAGTAAAGAAAACTGTCATACCTTTGACTGCATTGACGATGTTATACTGGTAGCTGAAGAAAATGATGCCAACCGTCACTTTGATAAACTTTCTGCAATTTTGATGAGTCGGGCCTTCCTATGAATGCAGAGAAACGCTCCCCCCACTCGATCCCTTAGATGCTTGGGCATCACTTTTGATTTAGATAAGAATTCAGTTTACATTGATAAGGATAAGCTGGAGGAAATATATGCAGAATGCATAACAGTCAGATTAAAATCCGCCCTTAGCAGACGACAATTTCAGCCGTTATTGGAAAAACTAATCTACTAAGTGTATAGTCCCTGCTCGTATGTTCATCAACAAAATTGTGGCTTTATTTAGAAACAACTCTCACACCAAAAGAATAAGGCTTACCAATGAATTTTTTCAGAGATATAGACTGGTTCATCACCTTCTTACCTGATTTTTCGGGAGAAACAAAATTTTTCATAAATGACATCAGGAGTTTGAGTACTTTGCACATTGATGCTTGTCTCACAAGGGTGGGGACATTTGGGACGACAAGGTATATGCTGCCCCAATAAGTCAGTTTGAGGATTTTAGCCCCACCATCACTCATATGGAAATGATCAATGTCCTCATAGCCCTACGATTATGGGCCAAAGCATGGGCTCATTCATTGGTTACAGTCAATTGTGACAACTTTGCGGTTGTCCAGGTGAATAACTCTGGTAAGTCTAGGGACAGTTTCTTGGGTGCATGCATCAAAAACCTATGGCTTGTCATGGCATCCCATGATAGTCATCTCAATCTTGTTCACATAGAGGGTAAGAAGAATTCACTGGCTGATGCACTTTCCAGGATTTATTCATCTAAGGGCATACCCTTTTTGTTATTTGATTACTTAAGGGAACATTTTAAGTGGGAACAGGTTCCACACCAATACTTTAAACTGAAAATATGGATATAATTTCAGGTGGCAATCCAGCTTCACAGCACCTCATGACCTCAGTCTGGCAAAGAATCCTCACAGCTCACAGGCCTTCCACCAACAGGACACACAAAACACATTTCAGGACATTCTTATCTTTCCTGTTATTTTATGACTTACCAATTTCCTTAGATGTTCTTACCAAAAACCACATTTCACCTAAGGTAGTATGTAACTACCTCTCCTCCATTGCTTCCCTGTCATCATTCCACATCCTGGACCCTTCCCATCTTTCCCATCCTGCTGTCCTTCGGTTTGTCAGAAGTATTTCCATCAAATTTCACTTCAGGCCAAGCCCTAGGATAATTTTAGATGTTAGAACAATGTATGATACCTCAAAAGCATGTGACACACTCTGTGATCCACCCTTGTTCAGAGCCATTTTCCTGGTAGCATTCTATGGTTTTCTAAGAATGTCAAACATAGCACTTCACTCAGCTAGACAGTTCTCTTCCTCAATTCACTTTCTGAGGCAAGATGTCATTTTTGCACCTCCAGGTGCTCACTTACTGCTGAATGGACTAAAACATTGCAGGATGGTAAGTCCTCCCACATTATCCAGATTCCTTCTGTTGGGAATTGGTTTTTCTGTCCAGTAAGAGCATTAAAAGCTCTCCTTAAGTCCACACCCCTTCCTCCAGGGTCTCCTTTATTTGCCAGCATCTCTCCACCATATTCTCAGGTCATTGACACCCACATCAGGGGTGCCCTTAGGTCAGTGCTCTGCATTCTCAACATTTCAACTTAGGGTTACGGCTTCCATACCTTCAGAAAGTCTGGAGCAATCTGGCCTTTGACCACAATATTCCATTACAAAATATTATGTGGCGATGTCACGATTTGTGGCATAGTTCATCTGTCTGGACTCATCTCAGGCAGCTTCCATTATTCCATCCACTTTTGCCTCCATTATTCCTCCCTCTTTCTAGTTTGGCTTGTGGGTTTTAAAAATTCTCATATTTTTCAAATTTTTAAATACCTGTATATCATTTTTAGAACTTTGCATACTAACATGTAAATAAAATGCCCAATCTCATACACTGTTATTCATCTCATAGTCTTCACCTTTGACATCCTAGCAAATCTGACCTTTGATCTTCGTGACCTTGGTGAGGTCAACTGTAAATACTATTAATTTCCACCTAAAATACTGTAAAAGGTTAAATGATTAGATTTCGTATGTGAAAAGTTTTTACTGTTTATGCTAATGTATTTGTTAGCAAAATAAACCTGAGTTACTACACAAGCAATAGTCCAGTTAATAAGTTTGCATATTGTTATAAAATGTGAGTAATGAACTTCACTGAGCGAGCAATATTAATTAAGGCACAAACTATTCACTACTTTACCCATTTATATACATAGGAAAATTGTAAAGCACCCACTTCTGTTTTACTGGTTTATGATTTCAAAGTATTGCATTTTACCCTGTATCAAATGACTCATTATTATTAGGAAAACTGTATAAGGTTCTACATTTGAAACAGAAAATAACAAGGTACATACCGTTCACTACTTTGGCCATTTATATAGAAAGAAATAAAATCCCCTTGTTTTGCTGTTTTGTAGTTTAAAAATTTGAAAAAATAAAAAGCTGTAAGGATATAAAACAGAGGCAGCTTTTTTCCATTTAGACGGTTTGTTTTGTATTTTAGCAATTTATGCTTTGCCACAGACAATTAAGTAAAGGTCATTTCATTGGTAACCACTGCAGTCTTGATTATGACGTCGCAATTCAAAATTTTAAAATATTTAAGTATTTTATTTTGGCATATGATGGTGAAGGAATTTATTAATATTTCGTACTTGGAAGAAACAAACTATAGAGAGTACATATAGTTTATGGTAACCTTAAGTGCTGAAAGTAAGTTTTTAGCAACTTTAAGGTTACCATTTTCAGGGCCAAACATCTTGATGTAATTGACATGTGGTGTTCTTCTGCCTTGAAAGCTCTACACTGTCTTGTGGCTAAATATTTCAATAATAAAAGTTCAATAATCTGGTGTTAATCAGGGTACACTAAATTAAATATTTTTTTCAAAATATATGAAATGTAATGATATGACCTTTTTATTAAACCTATGTCCTCAGTTCACCAGTACATATGTCTTATGATCTTTATCATTTGTTTAACTTATATTTGAGAGCAAAGTATTTTTCTAGGGGCCAATTTTATTAGGGTATTTTATTTTGGGACCAATTTGAAATGGGTTGATTTGGCAAAGGGCTGATTTGTCTATGATTCTTGAGACCCATTCAACATCGAATGTAATGTAACCCATTGGTGACAGCCTGTGATCAGATTCCATCTTGCCACCAATGATAGCATTTATTGCATTTAAGTATGATCGTATGGTGATAAATCAGATAATATTGGTGTGAAGGTCAATCCAAGTTTAGTTGTATTGCTCAGGTGAAACGTCATAAGTACCACAAGTTCATTTGGAACACCCCTGTTTACTGAAGTTAGCAGAATAATTCTGATCCTGTATGTCCATGTTTCATTGGGAATTGTCCTAGCGACCCTCTCTCTGCAAACAAATGCCAGGAATTTCATGGCATGTCTGTCACAATATTATGTTAATGTGTGGCTGAAAAATCATTTTTTATGATTACCCTTAGAGAGATACATCCATCAAGGGTAGACTTACATCCAGGGGACGTATTTACAAGAGGGATCAAGCTCACGTTGAGCCAAAATCAGTTCAAGTTTTCCACTGTTTATGCTAAATTTGAACTGATTTTTGACTCAACTTGATCTTGATCCCTATTGAGAATACGGACCCATGCAGCATTGTGTTCTTGACCTCTTAGCTCAAAACTTGATCGTCACAAACCACATGCTGCTTTTAACCAGATACATTAAATAGTAGTTCCGCATCAGTTTCTGATTCCCAGGAACTGATCAACTTGTGGAGAGATCTCATCCAGGATAGATGTGGATACACTGGCTTAGGGATGAGGATGGACCCGGTTGACTTGGAACTTCCTCTTCAAATTTCAACAGACTTTCAGTCCTCTTCTGAGTTTGACAGAAATTGGCTCAGAATAGGCAATAAGAATGATCTGAGAAATAATGTCCCTGATCAGTGACCTGAGCAAGATTATTTATATGACCTTAAGGACAAAACCAACATACTAACATAGTAAATTCATAATATTTATTTGTCCACAAAATACTTGCATCTGTTAACATGTAACTTAAATTTTGCAAACTGTGTTTTTCTGTTTACAGAATGCAGTCACAGGGGGTCAAAACCTTTTGCTGTTTTCACAACTTTGAAATAACTGATCTAATGAATTGTGTTCCGCTTTACCAAGTTTGGGCCTGCCAGTGTATCTTGGAGTCATGGGTTCTGCTCTCACAAACTGAATTATTTTGTCTGGATCTACTTTGAAAATTAAAATTATTTTTTATTTTTAATACAACCTTAATACAATGTAAATAATCAGCATAACAGAATAGGAGTTAATATAGCACATACATAACAAGTAATTAGCAATTTCACCAAAAAGTGTTCTATTCTGAATCACTCTCTTCACTTTGCTTGGATTGTGAGGTTTTATAGGTGTTCTTGCTCTGTTTTTGTCTTTTCAGGAGATCATCTCTCAGGTCAGCCAGTATTTTGCCCATTACATTTTTCCCAGGCCAGCAACTCTTTTTGACATGCAGGGAGTCCTCCTTACTTAGTCCTGTTGACCAGAAAGTCTCACCTAGTACACACTCTGCTAGTATCTTGTCTCCAGATTGAAGTTTTCCTTCAAATTCCTTGCAGGTTTTCAGTTTGTTGCCACAATCTCTGACATCACCTTCTCTTTTCTATCGTGCCAGTTAGGATTGAATGGGAGGGATTTTGCCTCTTGCTTAGCCTGATAAGCTGATCTGGCTTGTAGAATCCTTTTGGCGATCTTATCTTTCCCAGCTTGTTGGGCCTTTGTATACTGGTATGCATGTTCAGCACTGCGATGTAAAATCCCATAGACTTTGATGTCACAAGGAAAAAAGTTGCTCAGGGGATTGTCTCTACCAGAGAAGACAGTTACTTTCTTGTGAGACTGTTTTGCAGTTCCAGAGCATTCAACATCTCCAGGTTCATGGCCACTTTGCATACAAGGCATGCTTTCTCGTTCGTGCACTGAGATCTAAAGTGGTTGTTGTGTTGGCATCTTGTACATTTTACAGCAGGTTTTGGCTGCCCTCTGTGGAAGATTCTAACTTTGGAGTCCCCAGTCCATGTTATTCGAGGAAGTGGGTCACTGAAACTATCCACATAAACTGTACGGTCTCCATTCAACCACTCAGTCAATTCATTTTTCTCATTTCTGGCTTTTGCATATTCTACACTGCCTCTCATATTAATCCCTTGTGTTATTAAATATTGTTCCACACCCTTGTTTCCTTTAGATAAAGGAAGATCTTTGATTGTTATTTTAATCACACTTTCATCAGTTTCCCCCATGGCAAGCCTAGCTCTTACTGGGTTGTTTGTAAACACACAAACTCTTTGTTCTCTTATCATCATATTGTTAGCTAATAGTGTGACCCTGGCCTCGTTATTAGTCAAGTACAATCTCCAGACCATGCCAATTCATTGTACTCCTAATAAACTTGACTTTTGTATAATTACGCAAATTGCCTCACACAATTCAACCTCTTTGGAAACAAATTAGATAAGCAAAGTGCACAAGCAAGCTACACAAGTAAAATGCAGAATATGTAAATTTGTATTGTGTTTACATTTTAAATGTTTGCACTGTCGTCAGTACTTATCATAATTCAAAAATGATTCCACAAATTATTATTATGGAAAAACCATGCTATTTACACATAAAACAGGCACAAATAAGGAGTTTATCTTTACATTCTGGCAATTTATGGCAGAGAGCAGTAAAATAAGGTAAGTACCCTTACAATGGCTATTGAACACATGTATAGCGTGTTTTCTGTACAGATTATATTCTAATTGAAATTCATTTCTGAAAAATTATGTATACTGGAAAATGAACAGTGTGTGAAATAATATTGCACTGTGCTGAATATTCAAAAGTCGCACAGAAATTACTGACAAATTCAAAACATTTTCACTAATAAATTACTGAAGTGGTAATCTACACACCATATAGATCTACTTTAAAACGGTCTGTGAATTGTTAAGGTTTGAATATGAAGCAATGTGTGTTTACTTATATAAGTGACTGACTGAAAATATCCTAAGCAAGGACATGGACTTCACTGGTAATACCTGTCACATTACAGTAGGTAATGGCCACATTTATGGCCACAGGTATTTGAAACATTTCTGAAAATTGTTGCGATGGAAACTTTGAATGTTTCAAAATTTCTGTGTGTACTGACAGGTGAAGTAGGAGGGGAAACTTAGAGTTGTCAGAGGTGTGTCAGAAATGAATTACAGGAAAGAGACATTTAACAAAACTCCTATAAACTAGGGCAACACTGGCATGAAGTATTCATAAACTACAAAGGTGACAATATTTAAACAATGTACTCACAGTATACCCAGAATATTATTTGATATAAAATGTAGAATCAATTAAATATTAATACATTTTGTTTTTGTATGTTAGATCTATACAGAAATCATCTAAATGCAGACATATGTTTAGTACTAATTCGGAGATTTAAAGTACCATTTAATGTACACCATCTGCATATGATGTTGTTTATTACTCACTGTG
This sequence comes from Sabellastarte sp. h YS-2021, assembly GCA_964017235.1. Classification (NCBI taxonomy): domain Eukaryota; kingdom Metazoa; phylum Annelida; class Polychaeta; order Sabellida; family Sabellidae; genus Sabellastarte; species Sabellastarte sp. h YS-2021. The sequence continues at coordinate 180,789,222 of OZ024930.1, forward strand.
GTGTACAGGGGTGGAGAGTCAAATGGACAGAACAGTGGCATCACAGGCTGTAAAATTAATTGTATACGTTATGGCCATCCTCTTTGAAAGACTGTCCACCCCAGTAATTACTTTTCATGTTAACTGTCATTTTTAAATGTATCCAGAGAACATTGAGGTATTCAGCAAATGACGGAAGAAGTCTGTGATTTATTTTAAAAGAGAGTTTGTTCATAGAGTTAATTACAACAGTGTCAAGGTATTCTGTGCACATGGTGTAACTTGTAAATTTGGAACAAAAACCATTATTACAAAATTGCATCACATATGAGAGTACAACCTCATAATATTTAGAAGTGAAAACATGCAACAATAATGAGTCTGCGTGTCAGAATAGTACAAGTCTTGTGAAGGTGCAGGGGAAATAAGTCTCAAAGAAGGAAAAATGTATGCAAAGCACCACGACAAGAAAATTTAATAGCAAGACAACAGCACTATTTGTAGGCTAGAAGTTATGTGAAACTGTAAAATTTATCAGTTCATCTGTTTATGAAGTGCAGTATAACCATCAATGGACACAGCTCAATTACATAAAAATACATGTAACAATCAGTTGCAGGAATCCATATATCTTTGTGATCGGAGAAATATATTTTAAATATAACAGAACAAAAAACTCTGGCAGAGCTAGGTTTCAAGTTCAAACCCAGGTAACACACATTGCACACTTACAACTCCCAAGCAACATACCTTCCAAGTGAATACTAAAGATATATCTTCTGCAGGATTTCAAATATCAAGATCTCTACAGCAAGATAAAAGTTCAAATCAAGGTCACACCATAACACTGGATGTTTTCAGACCCCCCAATGTCCCTAACAAGTGTCAACTTTCTACACCTTATGTTTTAGAGCTACAGTCCAGACAACTTGATGGTGATGATGGGTCATAGCAATACCTGCACTTCGCATTTGAAATCCAAACAAATCAAAGTGATTATATGCACAAGTGAAAGAAGGACACTGTTCAAATTGACAGTTTAAATTGGGGATGACTGGCTGTGTGTCATATCTTTATGAGCTAAGCTATTCCATAAGTGAGCAGAATAAACTAAGGGTGGTGTCAGAAAAATACTCTTAAACACTAAATATTAAAAAAAATAAAGTATGTCGAACTTACTGCAAATAATAAAGACGAGAAGAGTACCAAAGTGTCCTTCAGTGTGCATATTCGTACCACGTACATTCAAATTATAGTGTGACCAAAAGGTATGCAGGAAATAATATTTCACTACAAAATGCATTTATTAAATGCACTCAGTCTTTTTAATACGAGTAAAGTTCACCAAATTGTTGTGATAGTACTGTCCATTGACAAAACATTAATGGAAGAGATCAAAGAAATACAAGTGTGACTGCGTGGAAAGAAGTGTTGTTTATCAACTACATCTAAAATAAAGGGTAAAATTATGTCTGCTGATGGAAATATTGATATTCATCAATCTTTACTGCTTAATGTTAAAACTAAAAGTGTACATGTTAGAATGCATTTAAGCATGAGGACATTATAATATACTGACTACAGAATTGCATTTGGAGCACAGTGAATTGTAAACCCCAGCAAACGTGCTTTTGGAATTGTGTATCCTATCTATCTAAATATTATTGGAATTTATTGGTTTTTTTATTGCCAACCCACATTTGATATGATATGGTGTGAGGAACATGGCACTGTTACAGGGGATGTTCAAGCTGTAAAAATACATGGGATCTAAACTCAACCTACATGATACTTGATCCATTTGATTTGAATCATACTAGGGTTTCCGCAAGAAAGTAAATCAGCTGTTTGGTGGTGTGAGTGATGTGTTTCATTCACATTCAGATTGTTAGAGCTTTCCAATAGGTACCTAACTTTTTGCTATAAATTTCTATGTAGTGCTAAAAAATTTCAAAAGTGAGAGCAATATTTTGTCAACAACTGAATGGAGCAATTTGGCATGAAGTGAAATGGGATCAGAAATTCAATGTCCTCAAGCTGCATCATACTTCAGCCAATCAATGGTTTTTCAGCAGTGTACCTTGTTTGATCTTATCATGTGCTCTTCACAGCTTTGTACAACAGCACAAGCCTGATGAAGTCTCACACACTGTCCACCTTTAGAAGTGAAAAGACATCAGTGCAATTATATTAACTGTGCAAGCTGTCACTTTTCTTTCTTCTAAATGGATTTCCTGATACTTTGTTATAAATTGTTTCTTTTGTAGAAGCCATCCTCCTTAAGCAACTACCTAATATTTAATGTGAAAGGAGTTTGTCTGAAAATTTATAGCAAAAAATTAGGTACCTATTGGAAAGCTCTAACAATCTGAATGTGAATGAAACACATCATGTAGGAATATGCAGAAAATAGTACTGTCAAGGACAAGAGGTTATGGCATGCACTAAACAGAACATTGAGTCGGTCAAATTCTACTGTCCTCCCATCCTTTGATGATGAAAAGTCTTTAGCAAACAGATTTGGTTCGTTTTTCATTGATAAAATTAAAAAGATTCGAGACACCTTTAAATACACTCGATCCCAGGTTCTTCATCCAGACAAGGAGCCGCCGACTTTCTGTTCCTTTCAAGCTGTCACTGAGACTGAAGTCCTTAAGTTTATCAAGGAATCCCCTTCTAAAACTTGCTCCCTTGATCCATGCTCCACTCACATTGTGAAACAATGTATTGACATTCTTCTCCCTTCATTGACTAAACTAGTTAACTTGTCCCTCAAAAACGGCATTTTCCCTAATCCTTTCAAACAGGCTATTGTCACTCCCCTCCTCAAAAAGTCCACTCTTTCAAAAGAGGATTTGAAGAGCTACCGACCAGTGTCCGGTCTTAGCTTCTTGTCAAAACTGGTCGAGCGAATTGTGGCTGCCCAAATTAGATCTCACATGGATTCTCATGATCTTGGTAATTCTTTCCAGTCAGCCTACAAGGTTGGGCACTCGACAGAAACTGCCTTGTTGTGCATCAAAAATGAGATTCACTTATCTCTGTCCAAGGGCATGCCTACAGCACTAGTGCTACTCGACCTGTCTGCGGCATTTGACACTATTGATCATGACACACTCCTATCCTGTCTGTCGTCTAGATTTGGTTTTGCTGGATCGGCATTAAAATGGTTTAGATCCTATCTCCAGGATCGTTTTCAGTCAGTCAAGATTGGTTCTAGTCTTTCGAATTTGTTCAAATTGAAATTTGGAGTCCCCCAAGGTTCTGTCTTAGGTCCCCTTCTGTTTTCCCTCTACACAACACCTCTTAGTCAAGTCATCAGAAAATATACCGGAGTCCGTTACCACTTCTATGCGGACGACACTCAGTTGTTCATTCACTTATCCCCTGATGATAGTCTTTTGACCGTCTTAAATCATGTTTGAATGATATTCAGGTCTGGATGTCTGAAAACAAACTCAAGCTAAATCCTGATAAAACAGAATTCATAGTCTTCGGTGCCAAAGACAGACACAAATGGCTCAGTGACTCACTACCTGTCAATATCCTGGGTAATTGTCTCTCTCGCAATCTGGGCGTTCTGTTTGATGCAAAGTTTTGTTTCACCAATCACGTAAATTCTGTTATCAAATCCTGCTTTATCAGCCTCAGGGACCTTCATCGTATCAGGAGGTTTCTCTCTGTGGATACATCAGTGGTGATTGCAAATGCTCTGGTCAGTAGTCGTTTGGATTATTGCAACTCTCTTTTTCGCAGTTTGTCATCCCAAAATGCTACAAGGCTCCAATATGTTCAAAATGCGCTTGCACGGTTTGTCACTGGTGCTTCAAAGTACACTCACATTACATCCACCCTTAGGACACTCCATTGGCTACCCGTTAGACAACGTATTATCTTCAAAACCCTAGTTTTGGTCTATAAGTACCTCACCACTGGCCAGCCAAAGTATTTTGCACCATATCTCCCCTTGTACAAATCTGCCGTGAATACAAGACGTTCCAATCCCAAAAATTTGTTCCTTCTGGTTCCCTCTTACTGTCCTTCCATCCATAAATCAAAGGTCCATTTTAACAATAGTTTCTCATATGATGCCCCTAAGTTATGGAATGATCTTCCATATGATATACGCAGTGCTCCAAATCTCTCCAGTTTCAAAAGTCGACTCAAAACCTACCTATTTCAGAAATCATTCCCACCATAGCTTCTTACTACCGAACACCGGACCGCCTCCCTGGCAACGACTCGGAACATGTCTAATGTCTCATGATTTATGCCTTACGGATTGGATGGTGTGCCTTAGAATCCGTTGATACGGAGATTAAGCACCTGGACAACTGATTGATTGATTGATTGATTGAAGGACACTATAAAGCTAATGAGGCTTTTCCACTGGAACCATCTTGTCGGTAACTAAGGATTTTATGGGGTTAGGAGCAATGTTTTGCACTCCCAGAATATGAAAGCCAGGAACGAGCAAAAGAGTTCTCATTGTCATGTAGGTCATTTTCATGAAACATATTTCTGATGCTTAACTTCAGTGAGCAGACAAATACTCATCATGCTGCACCACAATTCATGAAAGTCTGGAGACAAAAACAAAGAAAAAGTGATTTCTAAAAATAAAAAAAATGTAGCTTAGTCAGGAGATTGGACCCAAATATTTAGTGTTGACCTAGTTTTTAATTTGTTGATTGGATGACACTTGATCCTTCTTTTTCCCCCAAAATGCATCTGAACCTGTCTGACAATACAAACTGCATGTTTGGCCATGGTGAGTCAGAAACTTCTCCAGTCTTGTCAGTTTGTTACCACAACCTGTCTCTCCACACAGATTGAAGGAATTATTATGACAATTTTGCATTGTCACTGTTGGATTGTAGTGTTCAGAACATTTTTTCATAATGTCCTCAATTATAATAAATCGCAACTGGTGCATTTTAGACCTGTATGTATTCTCCGAATGTACTGTTTAACATTACACTGTATGTTAAGGTAATGACATCAGAACTGTGAACGGAAGAAAGATCATCGTTTGTTTTGCAACCAAGCTGATAAAGAGCTATGAATTAAAACCTTTTCACTTGTGATTACTTTTCACTTGTGGTTACTTCAAAACACCACAGTGGTCAAAATTCAGACTAATTAAAATACTCTTGCAATATATTCCTAATATTATAAGAGGAAAAGAATATATCACAGTCCAACTAATTTTTGTAAAATGTCATGTTTCAGTTATGAATATTACACCATAATTGGGTTCTTATTAAATTTGGAGCTCTGGAGGTGCCCGTCGGAGGGCTGGGGTCGGTGTGGTAAAATATTTGTAAGCATTTTTAAATGCTAGAAAAATCATCCTTACCTCATGTTTCTTTCAATAACAATAATATCAACGAGGTTTGTGGGTACACTGCTATGTGATATTTCACATATAAATTTTGCTAAAAAAACACCAACTTGCAGGAGTACTAGCATATCCTTTCAGTAAAATATTGCCCGAACCCCCTTTGTGTCTTCTTACTTCCTTCACAAAGATCAGTTAAACAGTAAATGCAGTGAGGGTAAGTTGTTTGTCACAGTGCACACGTATAATTCTTGGTGTGCAGGCAAAATATTACTGTTTGTGAAATATTGCTGGATCAGAGTGTACTTATACAATTTTGGGATTCAGTGGTGCTTGGACCATATCCATCTTGGCCTCATATTTCTTGAGTATGTATATGGATGTGACTGGACATTGCCGCTAGATCTCAGAACCAGAGCATGTTGGGCCATCCCGGTGCAATCAGTATGATTCTGTTGCATGGGTAGTCCTGCAACTGCTGGTGGGAAGGCGTACGGGTCCAGATCTTCCCATGACAGGCTGAGAGCATGCACTGCCCATTCCTGGGGGTCTGGAACTGGTGAGACAAACTGTGGGAGCTTGTTGAACCTGGTGGCAAATAGGTCCACGTAGGACCTCTGAGTTGAGGGACCATTCTGTTTGAATAGTCTGGCCCAGTCTGGATAGCTTGTCTGCTATCACATTCAGATGCTGGGATTGTGTCGAGCTTTGACATTCACCTGTTTCCTGGTACACCAGGTCAGTATTCTCCATAGTAGGGCACAAAGAGGGCCCGACTTCATTCCCCCTTCTTTGTTTATGTAAGCAAACACTGTAGTTTTGTCTGTAGCTATGAGAACTATGTTCTTGGTACAGAGGGCCTGAAATTCTTTTAACAACAGAAGGACTGCCTTTAACTCTAGATAGTTTATGTGCAGTTTGCTTTCTGGTATCGACCAGCTTCCCCTTGCCATGTCCTCATTTAAGTGAGCGTCCCACACTTCTTTTGATGCGTCTGTAAAGATCTGCAGTGCATGTTTTAGTGGTGGGTGTAATGGTTGACCTGTGATAACATTGCTTTCCTCCAGCAACCATTTTAGATGTGGGTGGAGTGATTTTGGAATGGGGATGGTCTTTTCCATTGTCTCTGGCACCCTCCAGTTGTTTTTGAGATGCCACTGTATGGGTCTCATGTGTAAACGGCCCAAGTGTACTTGTTTTTTCTGTGACAGTCAGAAATCCAATCAAAGACCTTAGATTCCGGACTGGACACACTGGACTGGACATCATTTCCTGTATCTTGGTCTGTGGGGTCTGCCAATATTCTGGGGTGCGTATGATCCTGCCATCTTTCAAGTCAAAATGGTAACCCATGAAACTGAAAACTTGCTTGGGCACCAGCTCTGATTTTTCCCCGTTCACTATCCAGCCCAATTCTCGACAGAGAGCTACCAAGGTTTGTGTGTGTTGAAGACAAGTTTGGTGGGATCTGGCTCTGGCCAACTAGTCATCTATGTACTGATGGATTCTTATACCCCTTTTCATTGCAAGTAATTTGATCTCTTTGGCCACCACTGTAAACTCCATGGGGGCAGGGTAGTGCCAAAGGGTAGTGCTTTGAAGTCTGACCCTGGATATTAAAGCACATGTATTTCCTGGACTGATTGTTTATTGGTATGTGGAAGTACATTTGTTTGAAGTCTATGGATGTCACCCACTCCCCTGCCTGGAGAGAGACGACTATTTTTTGAAGTAATCGTTCAGTTTGCTCAGATCCAAGAAAAGTCGCCACCAGTTGTTGGGTTTGGGTACTACAAATAACTGGTTGTGAAACCCCAGAGACTGTGGATTTTGAACTAATTCTATAGCATTTTGTCTAACAGCTGAGGCAATGCCTCCAACCGGTAGCTGTTCCTGTGGGGATTTACATAGCAGCTTGTTATTGTGGGAATTCTTGTCAGATTTGGCCAGAACTGGAAGGGTAGCGTGTAACCTTCTCTGAGGACTGCTAGTACTTTGGGGCTGATGCCTAAGGCTGTCCATTTCTCCTAAAACTGGTGTAATCTGGCCCCTACAGGTAGATTTGATACAACAGGTGGGACATTTGTGACATTTTGTACAGAAATCAATGGATTTACACAGGAAACACCTTTCACAAATTTTATTGACCTTTGATGAATCATTGGCCTGGGGTCAATTACATTCAAATGTAATGCATTACCATTACATTACATTTGAGTTTGCATGCATTACATTACTATTACTTGATATTTTGGAAAGTAATGCATTACATTACACATTACTTTTCACAAATTTCAAGCAAACAAAATTAGTCCACATTGAAACATTTACTAGAACAATAAAGAATATAGAATAATAGACCAGATACTATCCTATATGGAAAACAGTTTACATTACTTATTTTTAATTTCATGTTTCATAAAGTTGTGAGTACAAAAAATGCCCATATGTACAAGAATTCCAATGTAGTTTCTGCAGAAGGAATTCAAGAATCTTGAACCAAGATGTTAAGATAATTTACTAATTTTTTTCTATATGTAAACAATACTTGCTTTTTTACATCCATAAATTTTATAATCTTTAGAGACTAAAAATGTTAAGAAAAAGGTATGTGTTACATTTCAGTGTGTAAAAAGTTTGATTTTATTTTCTTTGAATCAGAAATCTCTAAAAGCAGTGCTTGCATTGAGCTTTAAATTTACCATCAGTTTCTGCTGGCAAGTGAAAATGACTGGATACGCTCTGCTTTGTTTTAACATTTGCCATTTCAAAAGACTGACAAGTGATACTTAATTACTCACACTGTCACACAATTGTGAATATTAGAATGACAAGTGACATCTGAACACAGCCTTTATATCCTTTAGAGTGTCGACTGAATTTTGTCCTCAGAGTGCAAAAGCGTAAATTTGCAACCATTATTTAGGCACTTCAAAATGCAAACTAGCTTTTCCTGTTCAGCTGCAAAAGCGTAATTAGTTGCCAAAAATGTTGTTGCCCCAAATGCAACATGTTCAAATGTGTAGTTCCCATCTATTTCCTTAAGAAAATACTTTTTTACACATTTGCTTTTTAACAGTAGAATGGGTATCTACACATTTTTACACTTTGGCATATTAGTGCAAAGTACTTTATGTAAGTTTCTTGATGCTGGAAATTTGTTTCATTTGACATTGATATTAACATAATTGCAAAACATTAGAATGAAGCCAGGTAAAAGTGTTTAACATTTAATTTTCCCTTAAACACAATGAATTTCATGATGAAGAAAACCTATACAGGTAATGTGACAGGACCATTGATTATGATTATTCTTTTGAGTAATGCAATTTGTACAAATAAAAGAGTGCTTGATATTTTTGCAGACAATGTATTCTTAAATTGTTTGAATGTAAAAAATTTTAATATTACAACATTATCAACAGTTAGTAGTTATGCAAAATACAAGTACTAATCTGTAAGTTATTTGAGTTTCCAATGATAACTTGTAAATGCATAAAAAGTAGCATCAGTTGAATATTAGTATATTTCAGTCACATTTGTTAGCAAAATGACACATTGGTGGTTTGTAAGATTTTGAAATACAGAAAGCGTAGATGCAAAAATGTGTGGCTAATGGTAAATTGTGATAAAAAATTGCTAACAATGTGTAAATATGCAGCATATTTTTCATCATAAATTTTCAAGAATACTTTTGCAGATGTGTAAAAATTTCTTCTCATCAACTCATTTTTACACTCTTGCAGTTAATATTTTTTTTGTTATAAGTTGCAAATGTGTAAAATTGCAGGATTTTATGGTCATATTCTGACGCAAAGTTTTCAAAATTTGGCAAAGCAAATAATATTTCGCCAGAACCAAGTTTCAATAAATATTATTCATTTTTGCCAAATTTTGTTTGCCTACATGTAAAATAGATAAATGACTGGACATAAATCTTACCTGGGTGATATATGGGGATTTTAGGATCATAACACACAAAGGCAATAAATTGTATCTTATTTTCATTCATTCACAAGCAAAATCTAGTTTTTGCTTAGCAAAAAAACATATGATTTAATTAAAAATAAACACTAAATAAGCAGAAACTTACTCTTTGACATGATAAAATAATGAAAATATCGACGCGCTTAAGAGGAGTTTCCCTAACCTCCTGCTTGCATTTCAAGGAAAGCTTTTTTCAGCGGCAAATTACGCTTTTGCGCGTTACAAATAAAAACAGCCCTGCATCTCAGATACCCTAAAAAAGCTATGCTGAATTACACTTACGCGCCCTAAAGGATATAAGATTGTAGGCTTTTCATTTGTACTCACAGTTCCCCAGTAGGATTAATATGAAAAGTCAGCCTGAATATATTTGTTTAATCAGGGAGATTGTTAACTTGTTGTAGTTTGCACCAAAAGGAGTAACTGCATTGTTTTTTTTATATTCTATTGATCATAATTTCTTATACCTTAACCCAAATCCTAAGTGCAATTGACACTTGTCCCCCAGTGACCCACCAATACAGATAGTGTATCATAAGAAAGACTTATTATTACTATAATTTATTATTTATGCACCAATAACAACAAAAGGTCATATTTAAATATTGCTGAATAATCTAAAAGTGTTTTCCCTGTGGTAGAACAAATAGGAACTGACTTCAGTCAAGAAGAACATACTGATCAAGTTAAAATATTCAAAATATTATATTAAAATATTGGATCTAGTGCAATTGCGAATAGGTTAAAGAAAGTTTTAGACAAAATAATATCAGAAAACCAGTCTGGATTTGTATCAGGCCGCTATATTGGGGACAGTACTAGACTTATATATGACTTAATGTATGTTACACAAAAAAAGATATCCCTGGACTTCTCATGCTAGTAGACTTTGCAAAAGCCTTTGACTCAGTTTCCTGGAAATTCATGTACTCTGTTCTTAAATTTTTTGGCTTTGGTTCCAGTATTATACGGTGGATACAAACTTTTAATACTAATATCAAAGCAACAGTCTTACAAAGTGGCTTTCTATCTGAATTTATTAACATTGAAAAAGGATGCCGACAAGGAGACCCGATTGCGGCTTACCTGTTTAAAATTTGTGCTGAAATATTATTGCTCATGATAAACAATAACGACTCGATTACAGGTATAAAAATTGGTGATACAATGCATAAAATCACTCAATTCGCTGATGACACCACTATTATATTGAATGGCACTTCTGTATCTCTCTTAGCAGCATTAAATACTTTGGAAGTTTATGGATCATATTCAGGACTAAAAATTAACACTGACAAAACAAAACTTGTTTGGATAGGAAAGAAAAGATTTTCTCAAGATAAAATCGATTGTGGAAAAGATTTAGATTGGGGAACAACAGAATTTGATCTACTGGGAATTACCTTTTCGGTAGACCTCTGTAAAATACCAAGCATTAACTATTCTAAAGCGGAAAAAAAATTAAAAATGAACTAAGGAAGTGGGAAATAAGATACTTAACACCTATTGGTAAAATTACAGTTCTAAAAACTCAAGTAATACCAAAATTAAATCATTTTTTTATCTCTCTACCAAGTCCAAGCCCCTCCTTTACTAGTGCACTGAATGATACTTGCTACAAATTTATATGGGATCAAAAACCGGATAAAATTAGTAGAAAACAACTGTGCACTGGCATTCTAGAAGGTGGACTGAAAATGATTGATATTGACAGCTTCATAAAAGGTCTAAAGGCTTCTTGGATTCGTAACCTGTATATTAAAACAGCAGCTCCTTGGGTACAGTTGGCAAAATATATTGTTGGTGACACCAATAAAATAGCATTGTTTGGCTCTGATTGGACAGTCCAAAGGGCAAAACAAATGGACAACCGTTTTTGGAAAGATGTTCTTTCGGCTTGGGCCTGTGTATTACAGAACTTTCACCAAAAGTGTAATATTTATGAAAAATTACATCTACCATTGTGGTACAACCCAGAAATAACACGGACAACTCTCTATATACCTGAATTATATCAACAGGGCATCTTATATCCTATAGACCTTACGAGAAATGGTGACATAATGACTAGGGAAAATATCGCCCTGTTTTATAATATTGCATTAGATTTTTTGACTTACCATAGATTGTATCTATGCTTGAAAAAACTTATTGGGTTAACAAATCTCAACACTAACGCGTACCAACGACCAATATTTCCAACTCAGGTCCAACTGTTACATAGGTCACGAAAAGGAACAAAGGATTTCTACAACATAATCTTGCCATCAATCATCCAAGGGAACAATTTTAAGAAAAAATGGGAAGCTGATTTAAGTTTAATTCTGGATACATTAACCTGGAAAAATATTTATAGAATATGTTTCTACAGTTTAAAGGACAATTTTCTGATTTGGTTCCAATATAAAATAATCTACAGGTTAATTGCGACCAATCGACACCTTTTTAAGATGAAGCAATCAGAAAATTCTGTATGTCGCTTATGCCATGAAAGTGAAGAAACCATAATACATCTGTTTGTCTTCTGCCCTAAAAGTAATGAATTTTGGGGAAGCATAAAATCTTGGATCTCTCAAAACACAAATAAAAATTTTGTTTGTTCCCCATCACACATAATTTTTGGAGTTTGGGAGGATGTTTGTTCAGATAATTCGGTAAATATTATAACTATCACTGGAAAATATTATATCTTTAAATGTGCAAGATCAAACAGATCTTTAAACTTGTTTGAGTATAAAAAGTATCTAAGTAATATATATAATGAACAATTATTGTTAGCCAAAACAGAAATGTTGGTTGAAAATTTTTTTGAAAAATGGTCAGTGCTAATAGATTTATGTAACTAAGAAGACTCAAAAATTTATTATGAGAATGAGTGTATACAATTTTTTTTACTAGAATTTATTTATTGAGGGCAAATGTAATGTTTCATACAGTAATTACTGTTTGTGTTTATATACTCACTATGTATATGTATAGTAATATTTTTATGTAGAAATTACTGTACATAGTCTCGATGGAGGGTTTGCTACCCTCGCCCTCCCGAGACTCTTTCTTTTTATTGCAAAAGGGTAAATAAAATATATGAGAGCAAAAAAAAAATAAAAATAAAAATAAAAAAAAAAAAAAAAAAAAAAAAGTTAAAATATTCATGAAAGAAGTAATGACAATGTAATGTAAAAGTAATGTGAATTCACATTACTTTTCAAAATAATGCATTACATTACACATTACTTTGTCTTTTTTAATGTGCATTTCACATTACATTACTCCTGGCGTTCTCCGTGGTGTTCGACCCCTGTTATGTCCCTGGACACAGAATTTTGTTGACTGCTTTTTGTTTTGTTGCGCCTTAGAGTCCTCTTGTTTGGGGAGATTAAGCGCTATAAAAGTCCAATTAGAATTAGAATTAGAATTAGAATTTGGAAAATGTAATGCATTACAGGGCATTACACATTATGCATTACCATTACCCCAGGCCTGTTGATGATCGAGATTTACACTTTTCTTTTGCGATGACCCTCCTGCAAAATGAACATGACTTGCATCATGACAATATACAGGTACATGGGTTCTTGTAATTAAATTTCCAGTCACAGAATGGCAGTACTTTCTGGTTACAGGTACACTGTTTAAATCTCTTTCTACACCGGTCACAAGAAAATTCACTTTGCCGGTCACACAAACAGGAAATAGATTCCCCACCACAAAATGAGCACAGTAATTGTCATTTATACTGCTTCTGTGTCTTGGCCGGTCACTGTGGAAAAGAAGAGGCAGCCTTGCCACAGTGAGATCTCTGACCACGTCTTCTGCTGACAAGTTGATTCCAAGCTGGGAGACCCCGGTGCTGCTGTTGCCTTGGAGGCTGGGAATACAAGTGGAAACGTTAAGGTTTTCTTTGTGAAGGGCCAGAAGTATGCTTATCTTCATGGTGGCGTATTTCTTCCTCAACATTGGCAATAATGTGGTCAGGAAACAGTACACTGAGGTAAAGAGGGGTAGTTCTGAGAGACGTTAAAGTGTCCTGCTTGATGCCAACTTTAATGTACTCTAGGTAACTATCTTGTCGTGCAAGTGTCAAATTAGCCACATCAGCAAACACTACCTCTGACAAATCTTGTATGGCGCGAGCCATAGCCTGTGTAATGATACGGTTGAAAGTCACTAGAAAGTCCAACTCATCAGCAGCTTGGCTAACCTTGGTGGCTGACTTCTCCTTACACATCACACTTTGAATAATCTTGAGTTGTGAAGCCATGTTGTCCTGCACTCTGGTGAGGCACCGGCTAAAAGCTGCATCCCAGTTGCACATGTAGGACTGGTCACATGCAGCTCGCTCCCACTTTCTTAAAGTGTCCTGTGATATGGGTCTGGAGGAAGGAGCTGAGAGTTGGGATCTGTTGGCTATTTTTGGGAAGGTACTGTTCATCCTAGCCGGTTCATTAGTCGGAGTATGTACTTTGGAATGAGAAAAGTCCTTCTTTTCACAGTGCATCACGTACCACTTCAATGTCTTTGGTGGCTTGACAAACTGATCCCTAGCAAAATCTGCAGACTCAGATGTACGAGACGGGTAGCCCTCCTGCACGGTTATGTTGAGTTTCTCCATCTTCCTACATAGCCATTCTTCCACAGGAAATTTAACTGACACTTTCCCGGTGAGAGAACTCTTGGAACTGGTAAACGGGTTGTCATCCTGTGAACTTGACGAAGAGTCAAACTCAGGAATGTCATTCCAGGTCATAAATGACCCAACACCTCACAGAGTTTCCCTGTTAGTCTGATCAGCAGTGAGTTCTTGGTCCACATCCAGAAGCTCCTCACAATCTGGACCGGTAGATTCCAAGTCAGAGAGCTCCCCTTCATCAGCTAAGCTGGAAGCCTGGTGACTGAACTGGTCTGACTCTGCTGCCGGTTCCTCAACAGGGACTACAGAACTGGTAAGAGACGTGACACTCTGCTTGGCTGTAGTAGATGGTTGAACAGCAGGGCCTGGTGGCTGAACCTTGGGCCTGTCGACTACTGCAAGTAGATCAAACTCCTGACCAGTAGTGGGAATCACAGGTGCAGCACCGGGAGTCTCAACAGGCTAGCACAGCACAGGAAACCTCAACAGGTTGGGTGGCTTTCTTCACATCCCTCTTGCTGGCTGCACCGGAAGGCTGCTTCTCAGCGGTAACACCGGTAGACTGCTGTGTTGGTGGGATGAAAGGCCTGTCAGTCACCACCACATCTGAGTTCTTCACCAGTTCAACTAGATTTTGGAAGTTCTTGGCTAGGAACATGGCTTGTAGCCCAGCAAAATGTTCTGGCCACTTGTCATCCATGGATTTCAGGTCAGCTTGGAAGTCTACTGTGGTTTTGCCCTCTTTCTTCTTAGTAGGAGACTTGTGAGAGGACTTCTTGGCTTTCTTACTGGGAGTTTTGCCTCTATCACAAATACTGTCACCCTTGCCCTCAACCTTCCCCAAAACAGTAATGTCAGTCGGGTCAACAGCCCAAGGAGGGAGAGCTTGTCACATATCTGGCACTGTTTCTTTTCCATGCAAGGGTCTTGGCCAATGCCTTTCTCACGACAGTGTGCACATTTGGTGTGGGCATCAAAAAGTGTCATAATGTGGCAACACAAACCTGTCTTCTGTCCAGGGGACACCATAACTACTCCAGAAGCAATAAAAGTTCTTTACAAATGAAAGTAAGGTGAAAGTTTGTAGTTGTCTTTAAAAAATCTTCATGTTCAACACTCTGCAAAACACGTCTGTACACTCCATGCGCCAAACAAAAAAGACATGATGACATCATCCTGTCTAGACAGTAAGTATGCACAAGGCGACATCTAGCGAATGTACACTCCATGACCGGTTCTGCCGATATTTTATACAGGACGATTTTTCTGTTGATTGGCGGGACCTGTCGCACTGACCAGTAATGCAATTGTCTATTTCAGAGGATGTATTAATGCACTAAAATGAGATGTATATCCTGTTATGAAACAGTGCTTCTGTTGAAGGTCAAGTAAAACACATTAAATATCTCCAAAAAGAAACTTCCATACCAACCATATACTCTGAAAATTTTCATAACAGTTATTAACCTTTAAGGATATATTTAAACCACTAATTTTAGTGGCAATTATTTTCTGTATAATTTTGTATTGAAACCATTTATACACATTCTGATTGATTTAAAACAAGTTTTGTACATTAAGATAGACTTCATGTTATTTTTAATTATCTCCAACCCGGTGCTCTGGTGGGAGATTAAAATTTGCACCATGTGTGTGCGTACGTGCGTGCATACACGAGTGTGTCATGCAGTTCTCTCTGAATCTTCTTCAGTTACACATTTTTGTCCTTATAAAAGTTTACGCTCTTCAATATTTTTTGGTTTGGTGAACTTTGGCCTATTTTTGAGCGAGTAATAGCACTTTTACCTAATATAATTATATGACTTATAACTCTCAAACTATTGCATTTCGATTATTTTGTTCCAATATGTTGTTCAGCTACTTTCTCCATAGCTACAACATGGTCAGTAGTTTGGAAGTGTATCTCCATAGCTAAGTGAGTAATAGCTACTTTGTCAATTTTAGTGATAACCATATTGACTAAATTGCTTCTATCTTCAAAAGTATGCAGCTACAAAATTTCTCTCAAATATGTTGTTCATCTACTTTTTTGTGAACTGTGACATATTTAAGTTTCACAACTGTTGCTCAATGTACAAGTGAGTAATGGCTACTTTATTGCTACTTTTAGTGAAATGTGAAAAATCACAAATATCTCGCAAACCATTAGACACAGCTATTTTGAGTGAATTTTTGACCCACAGGGTAGTACAAGAGTATCCTGTGTCTAGGGAAAAAATTTCAGTTTTGATGGCCATCTTGGATTTTAGCAGAAAATAAAACATTGAAAATATTTTGGAAACGGTAAGAGATAGAGCGAATTCGAGTAAATTTTTGACCAGCAGGGCAGTACAAAAGTGTCCTGTACCTGCAGAAAAATTTTTAATTTTCGCCCCTTTTGGCGGCCATCTTGGATTTTAGCGAAAATAAAAAGGTGTGAATATCTCGAAAACTGTAAGAGATAGAGTGATTTCGAGCGGATTTTTGACTCACAAGGTATTACAGGAGTATCCTGTGCCGAGGGGAAAAGTTTCAATTTTCACCACTTTTGGCCGCCATCTTGGGTTTTAGCAGAAAATGAAAAAAGTGTGAATATCTTTAAAACCGTAAGAGATAGAGCCATTTCGAGTGATTTTTTGACTGACAGGATAGTACAAGAGTGTCCTATGCAAAGGAGGGGAAATTTTAACTTTCACCACTTTTGGCTGCCATCCTGGATTTTAGCGGAAAATAAAACATTGAAAAAAGATAGAGTGAAAGAGATAGAGTGATTTCGAGCGAAACTTTGAAGTTGAGAGTAGTACAGGAGTATCCTGTGCTAGGGGAAAAATTTCAATTTTCACCACTTTTGGCGGCCATCTTGGATTTTAGCGGAAAAGAGAACATTAAAAATGTCTAAAGAAAGGTAAGAGATAGTTCGATTTCAAGCAAATTTTTATCCGCAGGGAAGTACAGGAGTATCCTGTGCCTAGGAGAAAAATTTTTGCCCTTTTTGGTGGCCATCTTGGATTTTAGCAGAAAATAAAAATTGTGGATATCTCAGAAACAGTATTTCTTCCCCTTTACTCGGAGGGAGATACACACTGCGGCAGTGGCCTTGTTGTCAGTAAAATGTAAATAATGAAACTATTTATAGCATTTAAAAACTTTTTGTATTTAACCTTTGAAGTTCATATCCTCAAACCTTGATTAAATTGTGCATATGTCATGCTTTGTTGGGGAGGGGGTTATTCCTATAATTAAATATTCACTTAAATATCATTTTCTGTTATTGGTGTGGTTACAGTAAGCATTCTTACAAATACATTTTCAATATCAAATGACAGACCATTTCTATATATATTCAAATGCAACTTATGTAACATAAATAAATATATTTTATAAACAAATATTTTGAAGCCAGAAACAGTATGAAAATAAACGGCAAATAAAAAGCAATTACTGCATAGGTTTCATGTCACGGGCTAATACATCAATTTGCAAGTACCCTGGATTGTAAAATATCAAAAATATTGCTCAGTAAAATGTAATTTTAAACAGGTTTATACATATCCAAAGGTCGTGGAGACAAGGGACAACAAAATATATTGTGTAGTGTAGATGAAGGATACATTTATGATGTGAAAATTAATCTGTCCATTAAGCAAAACCCCTCTTCAACATCATTTTTCAGTAAGGTTTCAACAAAATGTCCACTTTTCAACCAAAAGAAATACTAATACATGCCAAAGTTTCAAATATTCCAGAATAATTTTTATGGAATCCTACGAAACAAAAATAAGAAACATTAGAATCCAAGATTTTCACTTTGCACCTACTGCCCTTTTGTGTTTGTTGGCCACCACAGCCAGAACAATTAAAACTCTTTGAAGTTTTAATGCTTATTGATTGACAAGGTACACTGGAAAAGTTATTTAAAAACAAGCCAATTTGGGGTTTTAAAAATGTTGTTTCACTTTGAAAGAGGAGTATAAAAAGAAAAAAACCTGGAAAAGTTCCCACATTTTGTCAAAAACAGGGGCCCAAGGTCAAATCCGACCACATCAGAAGATTCCTAACCCATGGTTTCCTATAGGATCAATAATAAGTGAGTTATATGCACTTTTAAGTTTGGATATCCTCGTTTGACTTTGAAGGAGGGACCCAAAGTCAAGTCTGACCACATCAAAAGATTCCCCCATGATTTGCTACAGTTGGTTTCATATTTCAAACATCTAGGGCCAATAATAAGCAAGTAACAATCACTTTTAAATTTGGATATCCTCGTTTGACCTCGAAGTAGGGGACCAAGGTGAAATCTGACCACATCAGAATATTCCTAGCCCATGATTTCCTATAGGTTTCAATCGATAAATCAATCAGTTGTCCAAGTGCTTAATCTCCGTATCTATGGATTCTAAGACACACTATCCAGTTCTTAAGACATTAATCATCAAGACATTAGACATGTTCCAAGTCATACCCAGGGAGTCGATCCGGTGTTCGGTAGTTAGAAGCTATGGCGGGAATGATTTCAGAAAATAGGTAGGTTTTTAGTCGACTTTTGAAACACGAGAGATTTGAAGCACTGCGGATATCATATGGAAGATCATCCCATAACTTTGGGGCATCATATGAGAAACTATTGTTGAAGTGGACCTTAGATTTATGGATGGAAGCACAATAATGAGGAACCTGGAGGAACACATTTCTTGGGTTGGAATGTCTTGTATTCATGGCAGACTTGTACAATGGGAGTGGTGAGATACTTATAAACCAACACTAGGGTTTTCAAGTGATATGAGTGTAGTTTGAAGCACCAGTAACAAACCGTGCAAGAGCATTTTGAACATATTGCAGCCTTGTAACATTGTATTAGGATAGACAGCAAGAATCAATGACTGATTTAAATTCAGATTGTTGGAGACATAGTGTGGACATGAAAAATTAAAGTCATGACATAGGAGGAGGATAAGGAAGACAAAAAATCCACATATCTAATCTAATCTAATGTGGACTTTTATAGCGCTTAATCTCCATCACTGATGGACTCTAAGGCGCATCTAAACATAAAGCAAGGCAGTTATCGTTAATCAAGGGACATAGCCAGGTCATACCAAGGAGACACAGATGTGACGGGAGAGGCTATGGTGGGTAGGCTTTTGCAAACAGGTAAGTTTTAAGCTTCTTTCTGAAGGAGGCAACTGATGTTGCACTGTGAACATCTTGAGGGAGGTCATTCCAGATCTTAGGAGCATCAAAGGCAAAACTATGGCCAAAATGTTTGGCTGACTTAAAGACTGATGAATGAAAAGGAGGAACTGTAAGGTATTGACAATCTGGGTGACTATGCCTAGTACGATAGGGACAACTACTAAAAGACAAGAACGGTTCGAAGTAAGAAGGAGAACCACTATGCAAAAATTTATACACAAGTGTTGCGGTTTTAAAAATACAACGATACTTAACAGGCAACCAGTGGAGTTTCTGTAGAATGGGTGTAACATGAGCATACTTTCTATGATTTGTAACAATACGAGCAAGGGTGTTCTGAATACTTTGCAATTTGTGCTGATTGAAACCGGACAAACCTCTGAACAGAGAGTTACAATAGTCCAGACGACTACTAACCAAGGCATTTGCAGCAAGGACTGCCACTTCAGAAGTAAGATACTTTCTGATTCTGCGGAGGTCACGCATCTGAAGGAAGCACGCTTTGCAAGTCCTCTTGATATGCTCAGAGAATGAAAAATCTGCATCAAACCACACACCTAGATTTCTGACAGAATCAACCGGATGAAGAAGGCTACCAAAAATGCAGGAAAAGGAAAGTGAGAGGAAAGTGGAGAGGTGAAAAGGAAAGTGAGAGGAAATCTTCTGACGTTGAGCCTTGGAACCAAAGACAATAAACTCAGTTTTTCCAGGGTTGAGCTTCAATTTACTGAGAGACATCCATTCTTGAACATCACGAAGGCAGGCATTTAGCTTGGCGAGAGCCGAAGAAGCATTCTTGTGGGAGAGATGGATGTATAACTGAACATATGACAGAAAATCTTCAAATAATATTACAACAGATGAGGCAGGGGCTGGTAAACAACCCCAAGAAACATACGACGCCCATCGAGAGTGGGAGAGACAGTGCAATTTTCAAGGGAGGAGAAATCAGGAGAATGGATGGTTTTAAAATCAAGGGCTGATTTAATAAAAAAGCCAACACCACCAAAACGTTTGTTTTCTCTGTTGGTGTAAACAAGGGCCTTTATTCCTAATTTACCAACAGTTACGAATCCAAACTTCATTGGCCCAGGATTGAGAGCAACATCGCCCGACAACAGAACCAGAGCGAGCTGCCTGAAGGACGCCTTTTCACAAAATCTAACTCTATGTGACTTATCATAAATGAACAGAATGGATTTGGCAGTAGGTTTGTTTCACCTTCAAACCTATAGGACCAATAATAAGCGAGTTATAAGCACTTTTAAGTTTGACTATCCTTGTTTGACCTCTGGTGGTTCTCTATTATTGGGTCCGTTCCCAGTGGCAGGCTAAAGAAGCTCAAGGATATTGATGAATGGTCATCCTTGAGCCTCTATCTTCCAGTTAGGGGAATGTCAGTTACTTGTGAGTTGGGGCTGTACTTGTGCAGTCAGAAGGGTTAAATAGCCCTTTGAGTCCTGTAGTATATGGAGATATTGCGCTGAGTATAAATACATTAATACTAACTATTAATACTAATACTACTTATCATTACCTACAAGTTGGTTTCACATTGCAAACCTCTAGGACTAAGAATAAGCGAGTTATAAGCACTTTTAAATTGGGTTATCCTAGTTTGACCCTGAAGGAGAGGCCCAAGGTCAAATCTGACCACATCAGAAGAATCCATACTTTCCTTAAGGTTGCTTTCACATTACAAACCTTTGGGACCAATAGTAAGCAAGTTATAAGCACTTTTGCATAGTTTTCAAATAACAATTCATTTACTCAACAGTGAGAACCTCAAAGTAGCTATTACTCAGCTACGTAAGGATCTACAGGTCTGCAATTTTACTATGTTAAAACTGACCTAAAAGTAGCTGAATAACATATTTAAAAAAAGTTATGTTACAAGCCAAAATTATTGGTGTTTTTGACTCCAAAGGGCTTAAAATAACTATTACTGGCTTGATTTTTGGCCCTAGGCTACAAAAATAAGGTAAAGAGACTTATACGCATCAGTTCATGCATTAATACAAAATCTGAAAGAAACTGTACCCTACCGATTGAACACAAGTAATAGTCAAAATGTTAGACATTTATGACTCCCCAGAGCCTAATTTTGACTCCTGGCCTGTCAAAACAATAGGGTGGCTAGATATCTGTCATAGTAAGCCACTTGTGAAGTTTAAAAGAAATCCAAAAAGAACTGTGGCTTGTAGGTTGAACACAAGAAAATCAATACGGAGGTGGACACGAGTGCGGACATGGACGTGTACATGGATGCCGATGATGACAGTGTGTGATCAATAGTATCGCCGTTTTTTGGAGATACAATAAAACTACAACTAAGTGTCTTCAAAACTGTATAACTATTATATTTTTACTTCAATATTAATAAATATTTAATTTAAAGGATCTGTGATTTTGTAATTTTTATTGTTTTATATTTATTTTTCAAAACCCTCCTAATTTACATTGCTAAAAAGTACCAGAAATTTCAATGATTGCATCTTACATGGTATAGCTAATTTAAATTAGCAAACAAAACTTGAGTGAATATTCTTCTGAATTATCATATAAAAATCTCTTACTGGTTTGGACAATAAGGTTGTTTGTCCATTTTCTGTACATTTTCCACAAATGGAACTGCAACAAAACGTATTTTAAAGCAGATTATTTGTGGAGTTTAGTACATGTTGCAATCCTTATAATTCATAAAAAGAAAAAAAAGTATTTGGTCAGACTTTCTATCTCCATCCATTCAAACAGAATTGCGTCACTGGCCAATTTAATTATTTAGGGTTTTTTTAATAGTTTGAATCCAAACAGCTGGTTTACTTCCTTGTAGATCCTGTGACAGGATCCATACACTCCCTTACGTCAGAGTCCTATACAGGTTAAGGACAGTAAATTTCTATTTGTATGCATTTTCTGACAATGCAATGAAACACTTTTTAAATAGAATTTTTGTTTTATTCACCAATAACTTTCTCATTTTCATGATTCAGATACCTTTTGAAATAATATAATCTCAAACTAATCTATAGATTGCCACCGTTGTAGTGTGCTATTATTGTAAATTGTGTATTACGAGTATTACATGTACATCGTGTACACATTGCCATGTTAGTTAGTCACTAATGTTAAGAATTTGTCAGAAATTTGGGGGTAATCAGCTAAACAACTACACAAGTTTGTACTTTAATAGAAATACCAAAACTAAAACATGATAAGAACATAGTAATGCAGGGAAACTACTATTTTTTCATAATATTTTGTATTTGTTGGATAATTGTTTAATATTAAAAAATAAATGAAATTCCCCAGATATTTGTTGTTAAACATCTTCAAATAGAGGTGCTGGTAAACATGACACAGTATACACCTCTCAGTCAAACTGAATATAAAATCTAATCACATGAGTTTGTATTGGAATTTCTCCAACTTCTCTCAGTAGAAGTGAGCACTGAGCTCACAATGTACACATGTAGATTTTCATGTTTGTAAATTATGCCAAACGCATAACGTCCTCTTGCCTGAATTCTTTCTGTTTAATAACATGTACAGATTTAGCAGCAACTGTTGTAAATGAGAAGTTGTATTTTATCAAAATTCACTACTAAACAATATTCCATTCAAGGCTGATTCATATCAGTTTAATTATCTGGAAATTGTTACTTATTTGTGACTTATGCTTCTAGTTGGAGTTGATAAACATAAACAATACACTGCAATTTCTTTAAAAAGGGTGTAACATGGCAACATGTTACTGTTATTAATTAATTGCATTGTTTTATTTATATACTTATTAATCAAGAGAGAACTGGTATTTTTAACTTACATTTTGAAGTTTCAAAATATTACACATGTGGGGTTGACCTGGCTGAAAAACAGGACACTGCACCAACTCAACTTGTCTTTAAGGAAATTGCACAATCTTTTGAAATACTTATTTATAGAGGCAAGTTCAGAGCAAGGCAATGCCATTTCAGAGGCCATCACAGGACCCGCTTCTCAATAGAAATATCTAGGGCTCCCAAACACCTGGAAAGCCTATAAATGATATTAGAGTGGTGACGTAAGTAGGGATTTTATCAAAAAAGTATACATGTTGAGTTTATAATTTGTCAATAAGAAACCTTTTATGTTTAAAATCATTAGTCATAAATTTGGGAAGGCCCCCAAGTTCCCCCAAGTAAAAGCTCATTTTTGGCTAGTTTTGCCAGAGTATCCACAAGCAAGTCATCAGTTCCAGAAGAGTGTATTATTTGTTGGGCCTCTCATTTTTGGGGTTTTGAGATGTGTTTAAGTCATAAATTTTATTAAATTCAATAAACACCATTAACAAAGAATTGCATATTTATTTATTAATAATTTGTCAATCGAGGACCTGCTTTACAAGGAGCTCAAGTAACCAATTAACATATCTAAACAGGGTCACCTGATAAATGATTTACCCTAACATCCAGAATTACGTATATCCCAGAGGCTAGGATTTATTCAGTAAAAATGTGTAAATTACCTACAGGCACAAAATTTAGAAGGTATTCTTTCCTGAGGTCAGAATTTAGAGTCTAAAACCCAGGGTAGTCATTGTCCCTCAAGAAAGCACATCTCCATCTGCTTTTTTGAACAGAAAGTAATACTTTTCAAATGGAAATTTTCTATTCTTAGTGGCTATTTCAGCCATTAAATCAGAATTAAGTTGATATATTTTTCTATAGTTCTATAATAGCCAAAACTAGAGAAACAAAATTTGAAAACAAAAATGTCAATGTAGTAGTGTTGGTCATGTGATGGGATCCAAAGATTTATTATAAATATCCTACTTTTTTAAATATCAATCACTCTGCAATGACAGATAGACAACAAATAACTGAGGATTTGATCTGTCATTGGTCTAAAACTACAGCCAATTTGTCATTGGTTCAAACAGCAAGCCATTTAAAAAAACAAAGCTGTCTATTGTTAGGGGAAAAAGTATATGTCTGGTGAAAAATTTTAATAGTGTCAAACTATTGACCAGGAATTCTTTGGAACTGTCAATTTTGATGACCTTGTCTACCTGTCCACCAGGGATTTATTGAGACATTTCATTTTTTGACCTTGTCAACTTGTTGATCATAAATATGTTACTGCTATCACAATATTGTCTACTTTGTCGATCACAAATTTGTGGTGACATATTTGTCAACCTGTCGATCCTAGCTATGTCACTGTTTACACATTATTGTGGATATTGTCTACCCTAACTACATTACCTTTCACATCCCTCATAGATGTAAGAAGGTTAAACACTAAGTTGTCAAACAGTGACTCCTAGGTGTTACAGTTCTTGGTAGAGATTTATTTATTTATTTATTTGGGGTTTTACGTCGCTTTCAACACTGTACAGGTCATATCACGATGGGTAGTTGGAAGGGCAGAGGAAACCAGTACATACAGTTCGCTAGGGTTCTGTACTGTAAACTGCCGACTAACGGCAAGCAACTACCAGCTTTCCCACTTAAGGCCATCACGGGGATCGAACCCCGGCCTCAGAGGTGGGAGCTTGGTAGAGATTGTTTCCCTGTTAGAAAGTATTTTTGAAAGGATAATGTGTTTTCTGCAGAAACCTCCATGTGGTAAAAGTCTAGCTGGCATTGAAATAGAATATACGATTTGCTGTGCTTGGTACAGAACCTCAAGATGAAAACTAGATAGTTACAGGCCTAATGTTGATTTACATAAATTGGAGAGTCGTAACTTTATATATGTGTAAATTAATGTTGAAATACATTTCCAAAACTGGAAAATATATTGTGCTGTCTTCGGCAAAGGTTGAAGAACTACAGTCCTGTAAATCAAAGCCTCGTTCTGTTAATGAATTTGTTGACTATAGTTAACTCTTAATAAGCAAACCTTTGAGAAAATAAAAAACTTAGTATATGCTGTCAATTACGTTTTCCAGTAAAAACTAACTTTTTGAAGTGTTGTGTAGTGAAGTGATGTGGATATATATTGCAATTGACGTAGGTTTTATGAACATTGAGGGATTTCAAGTGCCATTTGTGATCTGAAGGGATCTTTACTCACAATGTAATGACTTCTAACAATGTAATAACTTTGTTAGTATTTTATTTACACCTTGAGTTCTTTAACAAAGGTGTCTTTGTATTGTCTTTAAGTATTTGAATAGTTAGTTTAATTTAAGTATGCTTCCGTTTACAGGCCCCAGTTTTACGACATCTGACTTTGCTGGTTATGGAAAGTGTGTATAGGGCCTTTAGATTTGTGTGTGTCAAACTGTCAATATCATGCTTGTGGGTCAATGAAGTAACACTTATTTATTTTGTTGACGATTTTCCCCACGCTCTGGTGTATGGCATTGTAAAATTAATATGCCAATATATCTAGCCTTGACAATGGGCTGTACTCAAGCTCCTAGTTCTATCCACAATATGCTTTATGTCTGTTTTGTTAAATTTGGACATAAAATAGTTCTTCTGGGTCAGTTTCACTAAAGGACGTAGCCTGGACTTAGACTTAGAGGGTTGCACAAAGTTTGGGCTAAGTCTAACCAGGAGTGGGTTTATCATTTGTTAACAAAGACTTAAATATGGCCACCATATATATTTCTCACTTCATTATTCGAAGTGATTGAAAATAAAGGACAAATATATAGAACACCTCCCTAAATTAGTATTTGGGCATTTTTGCATAGTTAGAAGGCTTTCCATTGAAAAAATTCTTTCAAAGATAAAATCAATTCAACAAAGGATATATGTTATGACTAAAACATTTGACTACATGTAAAGGGTCACATGACATAGAAAACCACTATGGCTATATGATAAGCTTGGACATAGCTAAGTCACCCGTTGTGTAATTCAGTTAAATCTAGGACTTAGCAAAGACAAAAGGCTCAGATTTAAGTCCCTGACTTAGCCTAAGTCCAGGCTAAGTCTGACACTCTTTGTGAAACCGGCCCCAGATCCTAGACTTAGTTCATAGGCTTCAGTTAGAACTGGCACAGAATATAATATTAATTGACTTCTCTGTCCGTGACTTCAAAGCCACAGGTGTCCAGAAACCATTAAGCCAATAAATCTGCTCTTTTATTGTGGTTGTCAACTACATTGCCTCTTTTAAAAATACACAGAATATTAAAATACGCCTCCAATTCCAATTATTTTACAACTATTGTATGACACATACACCTTAAATAAATAAACCTGCAGTTCATTCACATAGTGTTTTGTACTTTTTATTGTGATCTACATAATTATTTTAAGGACTTGACAAATAAAGGTGAAAGTCTGAAAATAAATTTGAGCACTTCCTCTGTTAGATCATGTATCTCAATGGCTATGGACAGGCAAGTTGAAATTGCCCAAAATATATAAAAACTGCTTCAATACTTTGAATACTGTATTTTTCATATTTACATACATGTCTATATTTATATGGGGGTACTTGGGTCTGTGATATGAAAATTGAGAGTCTATCTAACAGTTGTGTTCTGGGGTATCTGGGTACCCTTTTAGATCACTTTTTAGATTGCATGAATGCAGTGATTAAGTAAAATGTAACTATGTTTAAAATTTTGCTTCCTTTGGAAGGGAAGGTTGAGCTTAATGCCTACTGCCCAGATAGCATTCCCCAACAGACTGACGTTGGCTGATGGTCACATGGTCAGAAGATTTGGCTAAGTTTGGGCCCACGTTGGCCCAAGTTTGGCTATTGGTCCACATGGTCAGCAGATTTTGCTACTGTTGGCCCAACATTGGCTGGCCAGCCACAATATAGGCTGTTTATCTATATTTTGCCTCTGTTGGGCCAACCTTGGGCCAACAGTAGATTTTTATGCAAGATGGGAATAATAATAGGGATTGGGGAAACTTAGTCAAACATTTTTATTATGGCATGTCTAAAAATCATATTTCAGTGAGCCCACAAATTTTAACTAACTATTTAGCAGTTTTAGACATAAAAATAATATTCTCTTTATAAATTTACACTAAAAAGTTGCTTGTGAACATTATAATTTTATCTCTTGATTATGGACTGTCACCTTATGACACCACCATTGTTATTGATCAGGGATTTCTTCAACTAAGATCCTACCACAACCACTTACCCACTTGATTAAAAAATGGCCACATAACACCATGTTGCAATCTGATTGGCTGATGCTACACTTAAAGTAGAGTTTTTACTGGTGGCTTTGTGACGTTGAGCCAACATCCCCTCCACTGGCCAAAGAGCCGTTGACCCAAAGGTGGCAGCCAATGTCAGACTGACGGATGTGCTGATGTTGGGCCAACGTCGGAATGCTAGCTGGGTGAGCACTATATCATGAGCTTAGACACCAATGACCATTGAATTAACACTTCTGTCATTATATTGGATACATGGTTGCAAACCACTACCTCCATGTTTCCATTAAAGGAAAGCTCCACCCACATGCCTACTTAATTATTTCATTGGCAATTTGTAAATTGGTCAGTGGTTACTACCCTAGGTATGAATTATGACACTATCAGAATGCTATGCACAAGTTTATTTTCAATCTGCTCATGTTCAATAGTAGTTATTGTCTTCCTCTTTTACTCCCTGCTAAAAACATTTCACCATAGACATTCACATTATAAAAAATTATCATTTCTACATGTTTCCCAATTATATATTGCTGTTGAGTTTTAATCAAAATTATGTCATAAAAATATTTGTAGTAACGCTGCATATTTGTGGCTTAAGTCATGATATTTACTTATATTTAAGTAAAATCACCTATTTTGGCCCAGTATATATGCAGTATATATGCAGTATATATGCCATGTTTCTGTTGGAGGGGATGCAAAATACAAAATAACTTTTCCTTTGTGAACCGATTTTAACCAATTAAAACCACAAGAAAGTTCATTTTCAAAGCTTTTCAAATATATAAGGTTAATAGATATAGGTGAATGACTGATTCTTGAGGATTAGTTTAAAAGCTTATATGTCAGATTTCAAAACTTTTTTAAATACCAGTGGCTATAAAATTTTCAATAACTCTGACATTCTTCAACGTATTTTTCTCGTAAACGAGAAAATGCTGAAAATTTGAGCATTGTTCAACAAAAAGAACCAATTTTTTCAGCTTTTTCAATGTTTACAAGCATACCTGTTGACCTTGTCTACCTGCGAACTTCAGAATTCTGATTACTTATGATACTTTTTCTCCTCATTAACATAATTTCATTTTCTTTTCTTAATTATCCTATTTTTGCTTCAGATCATACTGGAATTGGAGTGTGAGCAAGAGAAGATGTAAAGTGACTAGGATAAGATATAGAGTTTTTAGTGCATGACTCTTTTATTGTAGGGGGAGCCATAGTCAGGATGAAGAGTCCAATATTGGCCAAACAGATCTAATCTAATCTAATCTAATGTGGACTTTTATAGCGCTTAATCTCCATCTCAGATGGACTCTAAGGCGCAACAGAACATAAAGCAAAGGCAATTAACATTAATCCGGGGATATAGCAAGGTCGTACCAAGGAGACACAGGGTGACAAGGGAGGCTATGGCGGATAGGCTTTTGCATACAGATAAGTCTTAAGCTTCTTTCTGAAGGAGGCAACTGATGTTGCACTGCGCACATCATGAGGGAGTTCATTCCAGATCTTAGGAGCATCAAAGGCAAAGCTGTGATCAAAATGTTTGACTGACTTGAAGACTGATGAGCGGAAAGGAGGAACAGTAAGGTATTGACAATCTGGGTGACTACGCCTGGTACTATAGGAACTACTACTGGGAGACAAGTAAGGTTGAAAGTAGGAAGGGGAGCCACTATGTAGAAATTTATATACTACAGTTGCAGTTTTGAACATACATCTATACTTCACGGGCAGCCAGTGGAGTTGTTTCAGAATGGGTGTAACATGAGCATACCTTCTATGGTTTGTAACAATACGAGCAAGGGTATTCTGAATACTTTGCAATTTGTGAAGATTGAAACATGACAAACTCCTAAAAAGAGAGTTACAGTAGTCCAGATGTCAAATTTACATACAGCCTGAACAAAACCTTTGCCCTGGGAATAGAATCCAGTCAACATACCATTTAACAGGGCCATGGTGGCACTGTGGTCATACACTTGCCTCTCACCTCTGACGTTTATGGTTCAAATCGTGGACCCTATATGGGAAATTTGGTACTTGCTTACTGATGGTTCACAATTTACAGTACAAAACCTTGATCAACTGTATGTACTGGTTTTTCTCAGTCATAAAAGTACCCATCATAATATGACCTGTAAAGTGTTGAAAGTCATAAAATGTACCATTTATGTCAGTGAATTAATGAGCATCGCTAGTCATTTTTAAAAATCCAAAATATATAAAAAGTAAAGAATATCAAAAATTTATAGCCATGGAATCATATATAAACTTTAAGTATGAAATATCATATCTCAGTCATACTGTGATTCGAATATTAGCCATGTTATATTACAGTCAGTTGAACATTCTCCTCAGATTCCTAAAATTATGAGGAATAGAAAATTAGTGTCACTGTATGACACTGTTCATCTTTTTTATAGAGTTTAAGTACCATGAAAATTTCCTTAGACATAAAATATTAAGTCATCATATCTCAAACATATAGTGATTTAAATGGCATTCATGATTTTCCAATTAATATGTGTTAGTTTGTGTACATCACATGAACTGATGGGTAATATGTCAGCTTTGTAAGCCACCTTGTTCGAGTGGTGATTAGGCACTATAAAGATTTACTGAAATTAAATCTTTACCAATGACATATTACCAAGTGGTGTAAATTCACCAAGGTACGTGAGAGCATATAAATTAACTGAGGATCGCTTAAATATAATTGGCTATTTTTCCTCCATTTCTCAATGGATTTTAATGCAACAACAATGAGGAAAAATTCTGTAAAATACCTTTCTATTGATGTGTATAAGTTTTATGTACACTACGCATTTCCTGAAATATAAATATTAATGCAAAGTTTTGAGAGCTGATAAACTTTTTAACTACCAATGAGCTATACTAAAACATTTTTGTATTAAATTTGCTGTAAATAACTTATATATATATTATATATTACATATAGAACTCATCTGCATAATTTATTACATTATTTACACTTCTAATTCTTTTGATAGACATGCTTTAATGTAGATACCATGTAAATTAATTTTTGTGACTTTTTGGTTCTTCTCAAATAGAAGATATTTGTTTTCTCTACCTAATTAAATATTTAAAATGTCATACGGAACTGGGAACTGAGGTATTGTGCGTGTAAAGTGAGACATTGAAAATAGTTTATTGTGAATATCATGAGAAATGAAGAAGTTCAATTGAAAGTTAAGGTTTTATATTTGTCCAACAACCAGGGTCAAATTCAGACAGGTCTTTAGCATTAACACTTGCAAAAATGTAACCTGCACAGGGGTTACACTCTCCTAATTAGATGCAAACATGCTGACCACTTGGTATCTGAGGACCCCATGATATATTACAAGTAATTGCTACGAAAGATCATACAAACCAAAGTGTTAGATTATGCTGATGTGTACAAACTTTCACTTCAGTTGCAGGATGTGATATGTTTGATGTGAGGGTTAGATACTTGCTGTAAAATCACTGTAGTGTGAATCCTGTAAAAGTAACATATGTGTAGTCTTTATTTATATATTTAATTTTTTGCTATGTCTAAGGTTTTATCAAATTTACCACTCTGTGTCTGTATTTGTCTCTTTATATTAAATACCTACGGAGCCCAGGAAGGGACATAGAACTGTTTCATTATCTTTTATTTTCTTGTTACCACGAGTTAATAAGTCATTACCACAAAATACTAAGTCATTCCCACAACTTAATAAGTCTTGGCAATGAGATATTAAGTCATGGTAATGAGATACTAAGTTCTGGTAATGAGATACTAAGTCGTGGGAATGAGATACTAATTTGTGGGAACAAGATACTAAGTGGTTACCTCAAGATAGTAAATCCTTGTTTTCCTTCATACCCACCCCTTATTAAGTCGTTCCCATCACTAACTAACTCGTTCCCACCACATATTAAGTTGTTTCCACCACTTACTAACTTACAGCTATAACAGTGACTACTAGCAGCTTGGCAGTATCTTCAATTTTTACTAAAACTAGTTAATTATGTGATTTACAACATATGTGAGCACATACTGGTGTGACTTCCATGCCACATGCGGACACTAAAACACAATAAGTGATAAACCTCTACATCATCCATGCCCAAACAAAAAGAATTTAGATATTTAGACAAGGGGTTAAGACCGGAGCAAAAATGGCAATTTTTTGTAAGAAAAAGAAATGGTCTGTGAAGACAAAAATGTATGTTATAGTGAAATCGATATAAAGAAGGTCTTGAGAATGATAAAACTATGCAAGTTACAGTATGAAAAGTCTATGCATTTTGAAGCACAGCAAACACGAGTTTTGCTGCATCCAGTTACATAGCTTGTATGAGGATCCAGTGGAGATACTGCAAGGTATGCTGTGCCAAAAAGCACCTGGTCCAATGTAACAAACTAAAATATCTTAGAAAGATGAAGGAAAATGCCATAAAACAGGCACCTCTAAAAGACAGTAATGCAATATACCTCTAATAATTAGCAGGTAATCTTTGAAGGTCACTTGGTAGGTAACTAAGAAGAATAACCATTAAAATTTGCTAAATCAATAACCATAGTGGTATAATTGTTGGGCATGTAAAGTAATAGGAAACATAGGACCTCTGAAGGTCACTAAAAGCCTTCAGGCATGTGTAAACTTGAATGGCATGTTAGTAGATGGATGACCTCTATATAAGCTAGGTGTCATAGACAAAGAAATTGCTTGTACATTGGCATCAAAGCATGGCAAATTAAAACTCGTGGGAATGACTTTATATCTTGTTGTAACGACTTGTTAACTTGTGGGAACGACTTAGTATCTTTTGAAAACAGCTTGCTAACTTGTGAGAACGAGTTAGTATTTTGTGGTTACGACTTACTAAGTTGTGGTGATGACTTTCTATCTTGTGGTAAGGAAATAATAAAATAATAGGAAAAACGGTTCTATGTTCTGTTGCTCAATCATGTTGTTCCAAAAAGTTCCAATCCTTTCTTTCAGTAACTTTTCATTAAAAGAACTTCTATCTGCGCACATCAACAGCTGCCATGATGTTGAATACATATGCCAGAAACAAACGCACCAAATAATCACATCTGACACAACTTGTCACTGTCACCATGGTGAATCATTAAATCACAACATGGTGTAAGTGTTGTGTCGTGTAAACAAGAGGCATAATGCACTCGTGTAGTGTATGAATGTGACAAAAAACTGGCAAAAATAGTGTAACACAGTCAATTATTTAATTGTGTAATACCTCATGTAATCACAGAAAGTTTCTAGCAAATTTGTAAATACCTTTTAACAGTCTATATGCTGCAATAAAACATCATGAATATCAGGCCTTTTACTGTCACATACCTTTTTACTCTTTTCCTATTTTGCCACATTTTATCTTTTTAGAGGAGGGTGATCCACCACATGCTGGGGAGAATTGACACCTGTGTTTATGATGCAAAGGCCAATGACATCACTCATGTCTGTGATGTCACAGCACAGTGGGCTTTATTCCATAAAGATTATGTAACAATGAGGTATCTCGGCAATTATACATGAATTTTCAGTGTATATCTCATCTAGCTGTAACTGATGTAAATTGTTTATTGCATCCCAGAAAAGCGGGGATACTATGGATCATCCAGGGTCATCGTCGGCGTCCGCAGAAATTTTCCTTTGTTCAACCTACAAGCCACGTTTCTTTTGGGATTTCTTTTAAAATGTGGCTTGCTATGACAGAGATCTGGATACCCTATTCTTTTGGTAGCCCAGGATTAGGAATATTCTGATTCTTGGACCTCTCCTTCAAGGTCAAACGAGGATAGCCAAAATTATACAAAAATTTATACACTGAGGCTGATTTTGTCACTATGGAAAACATAAAAGATTTACTTCACATGCGTAATGTTGGAAATGTTATTTTTTCTGTATGTGAAATTAATAATTTACTTGATGCACTTTGTACTGATTAGCTGCTGTATGCCAGTTGCTATGTTCTGTATACTGTAACATGTAAATGTGTTAGGACCTTAGACCTCTGTGTGTGTGAGGAGGTGACTTTTTGCTCTCCAGTGATTTTGTATTTTATTTGGGAAACAGTGATAGAAAGGACATAAAAATTATATGGAGTAAAAGATAATAGTGTTGCGTAACCAATGATATGAGTATTTAAAACTTTTTGGAGGATTTAGCTGTCTTTTATAAACATATATTTTTAGGATATTCTGTGTTTAATTTCATGAATGACCATATTTAAAATAAGATGGTGACCATATTTGGATACCCAGTTTAATGAATAGTGGAAATTGCCAATTAAGAAAAATAGATTAATTAAACATGCCAGCCTGCTATGGTTGAACAAGTGGGGAACATTGCCCTAAGGCCAAAGGGATTGAATGTAAATTAGGATTTGGAGATGACTTTTTCTGTGACAGCTGTATGGTGGCCCAGAGGGAACACAGGCTACAGAAGGGAGATACAAATGACCAAACAAGTGTTAAGCAACCATTAAGGCAGAGCTCAGGCCGTGACAAAGGTTCAACAAACAGTGTCAATAATAGTGATGTAAATCTTGGAAGTTTTGATAAGGACACCATACTTCTGGACCCTTTACTGTCCTATGTTGTTTTTGCCCTGCAGAGTGAGTCAGTGGAAAGCGTGAAAAATGCTGTGTTGGGACATTTCTCAAATGTGGATATTAATCTGACTAAAGATTTACTTTGGTCACACTGTGGCACCGAAGTGATTGGAGAAAAGCCAAAACAAAAGGGGTCAAACTTAAGATCAGAGGCTGAGGCAAAATTTAATGGATATTATATCTTCCTGGATGAAACTGGGTAGGGGCAACAACACTTCTGTTGTTGCTATTTGTGCAGAAAATCTTGGGATTATTCCAAGGTCACACCCAGAAGAACTGAATGCAATAACTCTAGTGGATCGACTGAATCAACTTGAACAGAGGATGACCAACATGCAGACCAATATGGACCGTATGATGGCCCATAATATGAACTTGAATGACCAGGTGAAAGATCTTTCTAGCTATGCTTCTTGTGTGAAGTCCCCAGTAATGCCAGTTCCTGTGTTGACAAGAGACATCCAGGGTAATAAAACAGGTGTTGTTGGGAATCATGCAGAGAGTCTGCCTATTGATCACACATTCCATGCAGTCCCTAAGCAGACTAAGCAGAAAGTGCAATCGCAGAATGATTTCTCAAACACATTAACTGATTCCAATGATGATAGATTTCAACTTCTGTCAGAAGTGCTACGCAGACAAAAGAGGGCAGCCACCCGCAAACAAAAAGTTGTCTCTGGATCCAAGAATTCAAGTAATATACGTGGATCACCATAGCCGAGTCGGGATATATTTGTATACAGGGTACATGGTGATACTAGTTTGGAGGAAATGCACCAATATATAACATCCCAAGGCTTTACAGTATGTGACATTAAGTGCACATCAAAAGCTGAGTCTATTTTAAGTCCTTCTGAGTTACTCTGCCATTATCACAATTCAAGGATGCATTTCGACCAACAGTTTGGCCAGAGGGGGTGCGGATGAGATGATTCTGGCCTAAGAAAGAGGCAGATCATGTGCAACCAGAATCAAATTCTGGATAAACAATTAAATAACATGGAAAATTTAAGGATCGTTTCTTACAATAACCAAGGACATGGGAGTGGTAGACTTGAGTATCTACAAAAACTATGTGATAATAATGACATCATCTTTGTGCAAGAACATTGGTTGAGTCCAAAAGAACTGACATGGTTCGAAAATAATATCCCTACAATGAACTCCTCTGTCATATCAGATGTGGACTTGAGTGAAATATTATATGGACATCCATATGGAGGTATAGCTATATTGTGACATACAAATTTGGCTGTTTCTGTGAAGAAAGTAGAAACCCACAGTAAACAGATGTGTTCCGTTAGTATGGAAATTGGTGACATTTCTTTGTTCCTCTGTAATGCATATATGCCAAATGATTGTAACACATCTGACCAGGTCAGCTTATACAAGGACCTTCTTGATGAACTATCTGTACTATGGAGGTCAGTCAATGATGACTATATAGTTATAGGTGGAGACTTCAATGTTGATTTTCAACGGAATTCCAGGAACTTGGAACAATTGATAATGTTTTTAAATGAGAGTGAACTACAGAATCTGTCTCAGACACCAAATATGATCAACAGTTTTTCACTTGAAAGTAAAGCCAATGGAGTAAGATCTCTAATTGATCATTTCTTTGTCAGAGAAAACATTTTAAAAGACATTGAATCAACACATGTAATACATGACTATGACAATTTTTCTGATCATTATCCTGTAAAACTTCATTATCCTGTAAAACTTGTAATTCAAACTGCTGATTTAGATCGGTATTTATCTAACAGAGTTGAATATAATTACTTCCCTGTGTTGGATTGGAAAAGTGCAGATAATTGTAATATTTTAAATTTTAAATGTGTCATAGATGACAAGCTATGCAACATTAGTATACCTTGGGATGAGCTAAAATGTAGGAATTATAATTGTTGTAATTGCAATGAAAGATTGTCAAAATTATATGATGAAATGATAACTGTGTTAGTACAATCAGGGTACGAGTGTATTCCTAAAGTTAAACATTGTTGTGCAAAAGATGAATTAAACAGTAAAAATTATTGGCCAGGGTGGACTGAATATGTAGAACCTTTTAAAAAATAAGCTCTATTCTGGCATAATTTATGGGTAGATAATGGTTGACCACATAATGGCATCATAGCTGATGTCAGACATAACACAAGATCAAAATATCACTTAGCAATTAAGTATGTAAAAAAGAGAAAAGGTAATATATGTTACAAAAAGTTAGCAGAGTCTCTGTTACATCAGGATAGCCAGTGTTTCTGGAAAATTGTTCAGTCAAAGATTGGGCAAAGTAAGAAATTACCCAAAGCCATTAATGGAGTTACTTGTGAAAGTGAAAGTGTGAACTGTTTAAGGTAAAATGTGAAAAGTTATACAAGTCTGTATCATATGACAAGAGTAAAATGCATGATATAGTAACATCATTAACAAGAGATATTGAGAGTAAATGTTCTAGTAACAGATGCTACCTTAATCACAATATAAGTGTTAATGAGGTAAGCAGTGCAATATGTAAACTGCAATGTGGTAAAAGTGATGGAAATATAAAAGATATGTCAGATTTTTTTATCAACACTTCTCATAAGTTCTCCGTATTATTGTCATGTGTACTTACTAGCTTTCTCTGCCATAATCTTGTTCCTGATATGTTGGGAGGTACAGTGGTGCCCATTATCAAGAGTAAACGGAAATCATCAAATGATATATCTAATTATAGAAGCATTTGTCTCAGCAGTATTGTTGGAAAAATACTTGATAATATTGTACTAAGTCAAAATATGCATGTATTATCCTCATCAGAATACCAGTATGGTTTCAAAAAGAAACATTCAACAGCACAATGCACCTTTGCTATGAATGAAACTATTCAGTATTATAAGAATCAAAAAAGTACTGTGTACCAATTGTTATTAGATGCTTCCCAAGCTTTTGACAGAGTAAATTTTGTTAAAATGTTCAGATTATTTATTTGTAAAGGTGTATGTCCACTAACAGTTAGATATCTAGTGAATATGTATACTAATAATATGCTAAGAATTAGGAACAACCAGTAGTAGTTACTTTGATGTAGAGAATGGGGTTAAGCAAGATGGTGTCTTGTCACCCATTTATTTTGTATGTATATTGACCAGTTATTACTGCAACTTAAATCTTCAGGCTATGGTTGTTATATTGGGAATGTTTTTATGGGATCATTCTGCTATGCAGATGATTGTTCACTACTGGCACCTACTTTGAGTAGCTTGCGGCAAATCCTAAAAGTAGTTGAAGAATTTGGATTACAATATCATGTGAAATTTAACCCAGATAAGAGTCAGCTACTAGTTTATAATGGTAGGAAACCAGAAGACTTTGAATTCTGTTTTAATGAGGTCATGATACATGCTGTTGAAGGAGCTCAGCATCTGGGTCACCCAATTGGAATAGACAGTAATACAAAACATATACTACACTGTAGGCAAGATTTTATAAACAGAGTTAATTTCCTTATCATAAACTTTAATGAATGTTCATTAGATGTCAAATACATATTACTAAAAAGATTTTGCATGAGTTTGTGTGGGTGTGTTTTATGGGATTTTTCATGTAATTCAATTAATAGATTTTTTACTGCCTGTAGAATTGCCATGAGAAGAATATTGTATTTAAATAGACAAAGTCTTGGTACATATCTGCCAATGTTGATAAATGACATACCTGTAGAAGGGCAACTTTATAAAAGAGTCATAAAGTTTATGAATAATTTACATAAATCAGAAAAAAGTGTCACAAAGTTGTGTTTAAAACTTGCAATGTAAGCAGAAGTTTTAACTTTATAAAGAAGAAATATGGTTTGTGTGGTGATTTAGATAATATTTTATCAATGGTAAACTTTTTGAGACATGTAAATAGTACTTCAACACAGGAGTTTGATAATGAAGATTGGCTTAATATTGAGAAGTGTAAATGTATTCTTGAAATGCGAGATTTAGCAGATACTAATCCCAATTGGACATATTTTAGTAGAAGTGATTTCAATCAAATGTTAGAATTTTTCTCTGTTAAATAGTTCAAAGAGTTACATTTTGTAAATAAGTGTGAATTACTATTTCTTAATATCCTGTTGTACCACAATTTTTTTGTACCAATGTACAAATAAATAAATAAATAAAAATATATATGTTGTATTTTTTCATGCTCTATTTCTGTTTCAGATGTGTTCATCACAAATGTTATTACACGAAGATCAAATAAATAATTATAATAAAAATAGTAATAATAATATATATTCCTCAAGTCAGCCTTATTTCTACTTAGTCTCAGCTTTTGTCAAAATCAACCTAAGTGTCTAAGTGTCAACCTAAGTCTGTAAAAATATGATGTGGAGTTACAGGTCAGCCAGGTTCAGAATTCTTACTAAGCTACAGTATCCACATTTCAGTGACAGGATCTGTCTGGAGTGCTTCCCGACCTCCATGATTTGATTAATGGCAGTAAGAGAAGTTGGGCTGATGATTCTGACATTGGGAATCGGGAAGCAAAATCAGCTTTATAAAAATATCTACGTTTTCAAATATTGATATTGTGTCATTTATGAGCCTAGTTTTCAACAAAACAGAACTGAATCCATGATGGAGATTTTCAGATAATCCAGAATGACTGTGGTGCTTTGCCCATTCAATGTTTCATTTATGTCTACTCATATTTTACATGTGTCAAATTGCCAGAGGTAATTAAAAGATGCACTTAAAACAATACTACAATTGAAAGAAAATCGTAACTATTTCATGTCATTTAAAGTTTTCCTTAAAACTATCATATCAGTAGTGCCTAGCAAATATATTATCCATACGCTGAATTCATTTATAGGACAGAAGTTAAAATATAGTTTTTCATAACAAGAAAAATACGAAAAATAAATTTGTGAATACAAACTATCATGAGCCTAGTACTAATCATTGAGTAGGATGATAGCAACAATAATTAATCACCAATATTTATTAAATAAATGTGTAACATATGTTATAATTAAGAAATATGCCATGTAATTGATTCAACATGATACATACATGGAATATTAATGACTTAATTGAAGACTGAAAAATTTTATTAAATATGTCAATTTAACAAACCTAAACAATGTAACTTTAATAGTTAAATGTAATCTCAATTGGATATCAATGTTTCACTTTTATAAAGATATTGAGTAAGTGGCATCACATAATTCCCTTCAATAATATGCTATGTAATGTTCATAATATGCTGAGACCAAACAAAGGGTACACTGAAATACCCTTCAGTTCATGTCTATGTGTAAACCTAAATTAAAACTATAAGTGTATTTTGAGCCTGTGCATCTGCATTGTTTATTGAGAGATATTGTTACTTTTTTGTATGTGGCATGTGTAGCACATGAAACAGTTAAAATAATGGCCAGTAAATTGGTTTTGTCAACTTTGTTGGCCCTGTGACATTGAGGAAGTAATGTTTGTTGTTGATTTTGTTGACCTCACTAAATTTATGGTTAATTGTGATTTTTTTGCGACTTTGTCAACCATGCCTTTAACATATATGCTATGAATTTTATCAGCTTTGTCAACTTCTGCAAATTTTTTGTCAACTTTGTCGACCCTGCCTATAAGCATGTACCCTATTAATTTTGTTCACTTTGTCGACTTTTTCCTGTTTGTCAAATTCAAAAATCTATGATTTAATTTATTTCATATTTTCATAAGTATAAATATATTCAGTTTTGAAGCATAAGTATTATATTTCAATTTCCATCAAACTGTATTTATTAAAATAAATTAATAAATCACTGCAGGAAATTTATTGTTGGTGTCTGTCCCAGGGTTTATGCACACCCTATATCTAGAATAAATTGTATCTATCAAGTCATTCTTGTTCGACCTTTGAATAAGTAACCTGACAGTCAATGATAAGTTGTTATTGTTCAGATTTTAACGACATCCTACAGTATACAGCTTTGAAGGTCAATAATACCAACATAATTTTTTTTAATTTTTGCATTGTGATGTCACAATCAAGACCACTGTGGTTACCTGAGAAATGACCTTCACTTAACAAGCCATGGGAAAATATGAAGGTCCAAACATATCATAAACGGTCAAGGGAACTGACAAATCCAGACCTTTATACAGTTTTCAAACCATAAAACAGTAAAATGGAAGTAGGTCGTTTACTGTATTGTCTTTCTCTGTACATGAATGGGTAAACAAGTGAACGCTATGTAGAGTTAGAATTAGATTCTCTATTTATATACATAGAAACAGCAAAAGGTAAAGCACATTCTTCTGTTTTATGGTTTTTGAATACTGTACTGCCTTTTCATTATGACTGGATCTAATAAGGAAAACTCTATAATCGTAAGGATTTAAAATTGAAGACAGCCTTCTTCTTTAGACCGTTTGTGGTATATTTTAGCAATTCATACATTGCTACAATCATTTAAGTGAAAGTCATTTTCATGGTAACCACAATAGTCATGATTGTGACATCACAATGCAAAATTAAAAAGCATGAATGTGTTTAAAGTTTTATCTTGGCAACTAATAAATAATTCCCAAACCACTTGATGAGTTTCTTTAGTATTTGGGAAGTGGATGTACCAAAGTATGGGGAGTACATCTGTTTTCAGTCCCTCCCCCAAGACACAGAATAGACACAGTTGCGGGTAAGAATACAAAATATACAATAAAATGCAATTTAAAAATATATATTTAAAAATATATAAAATGTCAAAATCAACAGTCCTGTGGGACACCTAGAGTGAGGCAGTAGTTTTACAGGACCCCCTTTTTCATGAAGGTTATAACTAGCCCATCATGTGGGTTCAAACCTAATACCTACATGACCAAAAAACATTGAAGTGGACAAGGAAAGCTGCCACAGAGAAGGAGGCCCACAAGTTCACAATCAAAACATCACAGCTTTTAGCCATTCAAAAACGTGAAACCCACCAATGCCCAACCGTAGTGAAGCATTTATAACTCTTAAACATTTATAACAGTAGCCAAAGAATTTGCTACTTTTTCACCAGACTGGTCTGCTTGTATATATTGCCACACAGTAAGAATTCTTACTTAAGAATCTTTGTGAGTCCTGGCCCAGGTGATTATAACAGATTTCAGAAAGTATTGTTGTTAACATTTTCACACACATGATATGATAAATCATACAATATACATTTAGTTTTAATAGCAGAAACCTAATTTGCCAACACAGCAGGTGAGACCTTGTTGCACACCAGACACTCAAAGAAAGCCAAGATCACTTTCACTGACAGATGTAGAAGAGCAGAAGGCCAGAAACACTTGAAACATTGCAGTGTAGGCCTTGCTGGTCTTAAGTCTGAAGGCTAGATGCAGATGTGACATTGCCAGCCTGTGGATCGACCAGACGAGTACCTACAACAAAGTATAGCATCTATCAGCACATTGACTGTAATAACATGGGCCCCTGCAGGGCAAATATCAGTTGACACACATTTACTGACTGACCCCCTTTTTCATGAAGGTTATAACTAGCCCATCATGTGGGTTCAAACCTAATAACTACATGACCAAAAAACATTGAAGTGGACAAGGAAAGCTGCCACAGAGAAGGAGGCCCACAAGTTCACAATCAAAACATCACAGCTTTTAGCCATTCAAATACGTGAAACCCACCAATGCCCAACCGTAGTGAAGCATTTATAACTCTTAAACATTTATAACAGTAGCCAAAGAATTTGCTACTTTTTCACCAGACTGGTCTGCTTGTATATATTGCCACACAGTAAGAATTCTTACTTAAGAATCTTTGTGAGTCCTGGCCCAGGTGATTATAACAGATTTCAGAAAATATTGTTGTTAACATTTTCACACACATGATATGATAAATCATACAATATACATTTAGTTTTAATAGCAGAAACCTAATTTGCCAACACAGCAGGTGAGACCTTGTTGCACACCAGACACTCAAAGAAAGCCAAGATCACTTTCACTGACAGATGTAGAAGAGCAGAAGGCCAGAAACACTTGAAACATTGCAGTGTAGGCCTTGCTGGTCTTAAGTCTGAAGGCTAGATGCAGATGTGACATTGCCAGCCTGTGGATCGACCAGACGAGTACCTACAACAAAGTATAGCATCTATCAGCACATTGACTGTAATAACATGGGCCCCTGCAGGGCAAATATCAGTTGACACACATTTACTGCATGAACCCTATGCAGGATGACAGCATAGCACACTCATAATTGTACATAATAAACCTTACTACACAGCAGGGGAATGTCAGGTAAATTAAAGGTCAGGATGAAATGCCAGCATTTGCTCATCTGTTTGTAACCAGCACGGATTCGGAATATGGTGGAGTAAATAACCATCGTCGTCCCAGCTACCGACCACCTAGACAATAGGTCAGCTACTTTGTTGTAATAGCCCCTGATGTGTACATACTCGACATCTATGTCATGCTTGGTTGAACAGTACCAGATATTGCGAGTGCAAGCTGAGAGAAATGGATCTCTGGACCAACCAGTTCTGAGCACAGAAACAACTGAATTATTGTCACACCTAACTAACACTTTTCGACCCGACCAAAGGTTACAAAACAGCCTAATGGCTAGCAACATGATGACCATCTCTAGATGGACTATTGTACACTCTTTGTGCCCCTTTTCCAGTGAGAGGAAATACACCAGGTTTTCAAATCTACCACCCAGTCCTGTAACTCAAGCATCTAGGTCAATAACATGATCCTGACTTCTATGGTCATAAAAAATGGACACCATTGTAGGTGGGAAGGAACTTCGCAAACCAAAGGACATCACATCGAAAATCTGATGTAGACGTTATTTTTTGAGCATTTTGACTGGATCTCAGCATGTCCAGCATCC
This sequence comes from Sabellastarte sp. h YS-2021, assembly GCA_964017235.1. NCBI lineage: Eukaryota > Metazoa > Annelida > Polychaeta > Sabellida > Sabellidae > Sabellastarte > Sabellastarte sp. h YS-2021. The sequence continues at coordinate 180,832,006 of OZ024930.1, forward strand.
TATTTAGGAAAACTCCAGCTGGCTTAACACACTTGTGGACATATAAGAGCAATCCCAGAATGGACTGTAGCTGCCTTTTGGTACATGAGCATTTCTCAAGCCATTCCCTGACTGTGTCATTTGTCTGACGCAACTTATCTGAGGGTATAGAAATAGTACCTGTGACAGTGTCTATGAGGACACCCAAGCAAACGACTTTTGTTGAGGTAGGGACTAGCTTGCTCTGATAGACAGACAGACCTAAACGCTCCATGAGGGTCAATAAATGATCAAAGGAATGTTGCGCGACACTCATGACGCCTATACCAATGTAGTCATCAATATAATCGATGATGCAGATACCAGCTTGACGCATCAGGAAATGTACAGCATTGCTGATATGCTGAAAAATTTAACTTCTGTGCCGTGTCCCGAATTTCAGATACGTATCCATGTACATGCAGTTCCACTCAAGGCCTAAGAGGTCATAATCCCCAGGGTCAACCTTGATATGTCTGAATGCACGGCTTACGTCAACTTTGTAAAGGAGGGCACCCCTACCTAGGCGTTTCACCTTATTTGTGATATCATCTACTGAGGGGAAGATAAGGTCAAACTGGGGCCAACTAAGGTCTATGATAACATGACGCCTCTCAGAATTTGGCTTATGTCTAGTCATGAGGGGTGCCCCCTCTTCAATGGGATTCTGGTGAAATGGACCCAAAATTGCATTGAACTCAGTTTCTTCTTTAATATAAGCATCGACACCTGACGGGTAGTCAACTGCAGACAAGTGATTTTTGCCTTCACACCTCAATGGACAATTCCTATTGAAATCTAAAGGAAAACCAAATTCTATCAGTTGCAAAAGTTGTTGGTCCCAATAGTTTGTTAATCCTGATTTCCACTCACATTCAATTGTGACTTCACTAGAAGCCTGTCTCCCATGTAGTTAGATTTGTTCGTGGCTCTGACGAGAGCAAAATAAAGCCAAATTGAAACTGTGATTGGTTCTGCCATTTTTTGAACAAAGCACAATTATTTTGGTCCTGACACTTCACACCTTGTGTGTCAACATTGTAAAGTGCACTGGTCAATTTGTCTTCAATACCTGCCAAATTATTGTCGTATATAGGAAAAGTTTGCAAGTTTGATTGTTGATTTGTATTGACAGACGATGCAGTAGCAGTGTTCACACTAACTCGATGCCTGGGACTTCCTACCTAATGCTCCCCAGCTGAACCGTTAATGACACAAATGCTTTTTAGTCGACAAGGGGTCAATCATATCTTTAGAGATGGAAACGACTGGACTACTGACAGTAATTGCAACACATTTATCACTTTCAGATATGGCACAGGAGGATTTGTTTTTTGATGCAACTTTGGAACAACTTTTTTGTCAGTGAGAGGTTTGAACCTCTTACCTTTGTAAGCCAAACTAGCTTCTACCGTTGCTTTATTGAATTTTGAGTTGTATATTACTCTACTTTTATATTTTTTGTCATCACATGGACCACCACCTGTGCCATGACTGTCACTTTTGAGTACTTCATTATCACTACAAGAGTGATTGCTACACTTTATAAAACTTCTATTTTTATCTTTTACATCATTTTCCACCTAATTTTTGTACAGCTGCCCAGCCCTAATGACTGGCAGCTCCTGGCTCGTTTTTTGAGCTATTCTTTTTACGTACACAATTTTTTTCTGCTTGTTGCAGTTGTTTGCCCATGGAAAGGCAAAAAGCACAAACATGATGGTGTAGCCTACCATTTGTTTCATGATCTTTCACTGAAGCACACATACCAGTCTGAAAGTTTTTGCAAAACCAAGGTTTCTTGGTTTGTTCACCCAATTTTGGCCAATTTGACTTACTCGAACCTATGTGCTGCTGAGCATAAGCTCTTCATATGTGATCTATCCTGCCCTGATCTTCCTATGTAACCTTGCCACGCTCCATCTCGCACAGCAAGACAGCATGGGCTGCCTGCCACAGGAAATCTGTGGCATCCTTCATCAACTCCCCCATGTAAGCTACCATCATATTTCTACGTTTTGCTGAGGGTTCATCCTTTTGACAAAAACCATGGACCCACTGGGTCAAGGACAACTGATCATAATTTACTGTCTGTCTATTGACACCGCCTAATATTGGTTCATGGGGTCATGCTACTTTTGTTTTGACAGAAACTTCTACATTTCCTCCTCTTTTCGATTTATGTTTACATGCTGTATCCATACCTGAACACTGTGAACTGTTTTCTAGCTCTCTAATTCATTTGTCAACCTTCTTTTGTAACTGAGGGGATTTCATAACCTCTAAACTGGGAAAATCACTATCTGAGGACGAATCACTTGATATTTGAACCTTTCTTTTACTTTTAAGCTTTCTAACAGTAGAACTACTATAAGGTGTACTGAACGTTGAAGTACTTAACTCAAGTGAGTCCCGTATGTCACCAGCAGCAGCCATCTTGTCTTCCACCTTGTCCAACCTTTTGTTGACCTTTTCCAGCTGTTCCAGAATTTTCCACTGCAACTGCTGTCACACATGCAGCCCCTCACCTGCTTGGGTCATGGCAGCATCTCTTACAAGTCCATTGGCATTCCCTGGGCTACAGCTAGCTTGCAGTTTCTTTCCGTGGGTGGGACATGTCTTGTATCACATTTTTTGCAAAGTTTTTTGTTTACACTCAGCACACACTAGCCACCTTGTGGCAATTAAGTCAATGTTTGCTTCTGAAGGCTGAGAATTCTGGCTAGAAGGCTAAATTAAGGCTTGCGCAAATATAACTATAGGTTAGACCGTCCCTCAAAGTCAACAAAACTGAGCCTGTTGCCGACACGATGACCACAAAATCTTTGCAATCAGTTTAGGTCCAGTCTTAAATCGTACAACAGTTCCTTGTCAATGACAGTATAATCTCCACTTCATAGTTCATAAAACATTACAAACTAAATGATGTCCCATTTTTTGTACAATATTTACAAGTTAAAACTTTAAAACAAACTAAAATCATAAAATAAAGAAAAATAAAATATTTTTCCATGGCTCTTGCTTGCTTGCAAATTTCAAACTGAGGAGTCTAGAAACCCCAGTCACAAATTTCTAGGAAGGGAGCCAATTACATAATTTTGTTTATAGATCACCCCTAGCAACTAGTAAAGTAAAACACAGTACAACCAAGGTTCTTGTGATGTCATTTGTACACTATTAGACTGGTCACCTGTCCTGCATTTTAAGGCAGGACATAAAGTAACACTGCCTTGGGGGAGGACTGACTCCTGTTAACGGCTTAACACCTCAAGTGAATGGTGACGTTAAACTCCTGAAAATAACTTTATTGAAAAATGTTTAAGCTTATTGCTTAGAGTGACACAATATTCACAAAAGTACTTTATGGATTTCATTCATAATTAGCATGTTTATGTGCTATATAAACCTGGGAGCCCTAATAATATACGGCTACCTTAAAGTCACACTAATTGTGTTAAAGGATGACATCAGCGTTTTTTACATACCCATTTTTTAAGTTCAAGCTTTATAATAAATGTACTGACAAACTTTTATGTGTCAAAGTTGTCTGTATCTGCTGTAATTTGCATTTAAAAGTACAGAAGCACTGCCTTATTTGCCGCGGTAGTTCTATAATGGACTGACCTCTTACATATGCCTCCCATATGCGCTGATATTCTAAACTGTCAATCAAATCCACGCACTTTATGTAACACATATAATGAAATATAGAGTGTGTTATAGCAAGGCAATTCACAATACATATATAAGGGATTATTCATCCAATAAGAAAACAGTTCTATAAATAGCCTGTGTATTTTATATTCCTGTCTATAAATAGTGTGGGGAATTTTACCAATAGTCATTTAATACTTATATATAATACTTGCAGTGCTCTGGATACTTGTGCATATTGTTACACACTCCTTGCACACATTCCTCTTCTTTTGTTTCACTTATGTGTATTTATATTTATATCTTTACATTCTATCTGTAAATGATAATACAATGTACTAGAACCTAATGTTATTGGATGCATTCAGATATATTAAATATACTGGATATGATCAACTCGCACGTATATACTCATGCCATATCACTCATATATGTGAGATTTATTAAAGTACAGACTATTCCATATACTAAATATAACGAATATTCAGTGCAGAGGCCTGTTCCATACAACCCAGATCTAAGATTTATTTAAGTACAGATCTATTCCATACACTGGATATGGCGAATTTTGATTGGACAGACCTGTTCCATATCACCCAGATGTGAGATTTATTTAAGAACAGATCTATTCCATACACTGGATATGACGAATTTTGATTGGACAGACCTGTTCCATTCCACCCAGATGTGAGATTTATTTAAGTACAGATCTATTCCATATACTGGATATGACGAATTTTGACTGGACAGACCTGTTTAATACCATCCAGATGTGAGATTTATTTAAGTACAGACCTTTTTGATATACTGGATATTACGAATTTTGAGTGGACAGACCTGTTCCATACCACCTAGATATACTATTCCATACAATGGATATTACGAATTTTTACTGACAGACCTGTGCCATATCACCCAGATCTGAGATTTATTTAGGTAAAGACCTATTCCATACATTCGATATTATGAATTGTGACTGGACAGACCTGTTCCATACCACCCAGATATGAGATTTATTTAAACACAGACCTAATCCATACACTGGATATGACGAATTTTGACTGGACAGACCTGTTGTATATCACCCAGATCTGAGATTTATTTAGGTACAGAGCTATTCCTTACACTTGATAAGACGAATTTTGACTGGACAGACCTACTACATACCACCCACATGTGAGATTTATTTAAGTACAGACCTAATCCATACACTGGATGAGACGAATTTTGACTGGACAGACCTGTTACATACCACCCAGATGTGAGATTTGTGTAAGCACAGACTTATTCCATATACTGGATCAGACGAATTTTGACTGGACAGACCTATTACATACCACCCAGAGGTGAGATTTATTTAAGTACAGACTTATCCCATATACTGGATAAGATGAAGTTTGACTGGCCAAATGTATTACATACCCCCCAGATGTGAGATTTATGTAATCACAGACTTATTTCATATACTGGATAAGATGAATTTTGAGTGGAGAGACCTGTTCCATACCACCCAGATGTGAGATTTATGTAAGCACAGATTTATTCCATACACTGGATCAGACGAATTTTGACTGGACAGACCTGTTACATATCACCCAGAGGTGAGATTTAGTTAAGCACAGACTTATCCCATATACTGGATAAGAGGAATTTTGACTGGACAGACCTATTATATACCACCCAGATGTGAGATTTATTTAAGTACAGACCTAATTTTGACTGGACAGAACTTGGCTATCATCTGCATAGAAATGGAACTTTATTCCCTTATGTCTACTGATAATCAAACTGAGGGGGGTGGTGTACAATGAGAACAGCAAAGGGCCCAGGACAGAACCTTGGGGAACGCCAAATAGGAGTTTACAAACAGTAGATCCAATTTTTATTGATTGGTAACGGTCTGTTAGGTAGGATGTGAACCATTTCAGAACACAACCACCGACACCAAACCAGTTTCGGAGGCCAAAAGAAGAGTGGAATGATCTATGGTGTCGAAGGCGGCAGACAGGTCGAGCAATACCAAGGCAGTGGTTTCACGCCTTATATGCCGACTGGAATGGATTGTCTAAGTTATGGACATGAATATGTTCTAATAGCTGCTTAGCAACCACACGTTCTACCAGTTTTGAGATAAAACTGAGGCCAGATACAGGACGATAATTCTTCAAGTCATTTGAGGGAAGATTTGACTTTTTAATAAGAGGAGTGACCACAGCAGATTTGAAAGCATCAGGGACGCATCCCTCCATAAGTGAGCAGTTAACCAGCTTTGTAAGGGATGGTAACAGTATATCAATGCAATGGAATAGCTCTGTACCTAAATAAATCTCAGATCTGGGTGATATGCAACAGGTCTGTCCAGTCAAAATTCGTCTTATCCAGTATATGGAATAAGTCTGTGCCTAAATAAATCTCACATATGGGTGGTATGTAATAGGTCTGTCCAGTCAAAATTTGTCATATCCAGTGTATGGAATAGCTCTGTACCTCAGTAAATCTCACATCTGAATGATATGTAACAGGTCTGTCCAGTCAAAATTCGTCATATCCAGTGTATGGAATAGCTCTGTACCTCAATAAATCTCAGATCTGGGTGGTATGTAACAGGTCTGTCCAGTCAAAATTCGTCATATCCAGTGTATGGAATAGCTCTGTACCTCAATAAATCTCACATCTGGGTGATATGTAACAGGTCTGTCCAGTCAAAATTCGTCATATCCAGTGTATGGAATAGCCCTGTACCTCAATAAATCTCAGATCTGGGTGGTATGTAACAGGTCTGTTCAGTCAAAATCCGTCATATCCAGTGTATGGAATAGCTCTGTACCTCAATAAATCTCACATCTGGATGATATGTAATAGGTCTGTCCAGTCAAAATTCGCCATATCCAGTGTATGGAATAGCTCTGTACCTCAATAAATCTCACATCTGGGTGGTATGTAACAGGTCTGTCCAGTCAAAATTCATCATATCCAGTGTATGGACTAGCTCTGTACCTCAATAAATCTCACATCTGGATGATATGTAACAGGTCTGTCCAGTCAAAATTCGTCATATCCAGTGTATGGAATAGCTCTGTATCTCAATAAATCTCACATCTGAATGATATGTAACAGGTCTGTCCAGTCAAAATTCGTCATGTCCAGTGTATGGAATAGCTCTGTACCTCAATAAATCTCAGATCTGGGTGGTATGTAACAGGTCTGTCCAGTCAAAATTCGTCATATCCAGTGTATGGACTAGCTCTGTACCTCAATAAATCTCACATCTGGATGATATGTAACAGGTCTGTCCAGTCAAAATTCGTCATATCCAGTGTATGGAATAGCTCTGTAGCTAAGTTTTAGTAATTGCCAGAGACCCTCCCACAAATCTCTCGTTGCTTCCGTATGTTTTGAATGGAATATGGCGCCCATATGACAGAGGTCTGTCCAAAGTAGTAAATAAACATGTGTATTCATATGTGTTAACTTCCCTTGGTTTGAGCTTAGAACTGTTCTGATATACACTGCTATTTAAATTACATTATCTGTAATAAAATAGAGCATTTGAATAACATAGTAAAAGTGACAATGTTCTAACTGTATAAACCTATTAGTTTGAGCTAATAAAACTTACAACATGTGTGAGTTTAGCACAAAAGATAAATGTAACACAATCCTTTATGGTGGTGCATTGCCTACACTAATACTGAGAACAAGGATGGTTTGTATTCTTTTCTCTGAACAGTGTATATTTACAACACTTCCTTCTTTTATCAACTATTCCATGTGAAATGAGATGAGTTTCTGGTAAATGTTTCACTGTGAAAGTATACACTACAGTATCAAGTATTATCTGGGCCACCTAGCCTTTTTCTGTGTACTAAGGTATCAGTTCAGAAAATCTTTTTTTACTCTACAAAATGTACAATGATTAACTTTGGAAGTCTAGAATTTAGTACATTTATGTGAATATTTAATTTTAGCATATTATTTAACTATTCAAATAACATATAAAGGCATAGTTCAGAAGGCAAATAACTGTATTATTTACTGGTATTTACAGATATAATCTCAAGCTTTGAACAGGAGTGTATTTTATAATTACTGAATGATACACTACAGGTTTAAGGTGTGTTTTTTGGTTTTATTTTTGGTTTTAATGTTGCTTTCAACACTGTATAGATCATATCATGACAGGTAGTTTATGGGAGGAGGAAATCAATGCATACAGATAGTCACGATTCTGTCCTGTAAACTGCCGACCATTAGTAAGAAACTACCCACTTTCCCACATAGGGTTTTCGGTCTGAAAAGGTCATCAGAGATATAACTATTGTGGCGGGACAGGCCCCCACCCCCGTGTAAACCCACTGGAGAGTCGAGCCCACGATCCCATCACCGTATTCCCATGGACCCGCAGACCTGCCCTGCACAGGTGTCTTATGAACAGGGACCCCCATGAAAGCAAGAGATTCCCTTGAATGAGAACCTTGTGGACAGGAATCCATCCTACATGGGAGCATTATGGACCGGAACCCACCCTTGCCACCATAAACCTACATAGAGGGGTGAGTTTTACCACCTACCACCCGCCCCGGAACCACTGGGGTGACACGTCCCACAACCAGAGGGTACAGCCCCTGTCAGGCAAAGAGGCTGACGGCACCCCGGCACTCTACAGACCGGAGGCGCCCACTCTCAAGCGACCCAAAGGTGCGACCCCGCTTATATACTGCGAAGGCTGCCTCCCTGCTCACCCAACGACTGTGCAGATTTGAACCTGTGACCACTCAGATTGTTCACATGGGACCCAAATCCAACCAACTTTATCCCGAGCAGGAGAGTGGACGTGTCCTGGTTTTTCCCTGGACCCTGAAAAACCCTGGTAACCTATCAAAATTGCCTTGTTTTACCAATTAACCTACCTCAAGAATTATAAAATCCAACCATAATCCCAATTTACCTATGCTGCCACCAGGTCATTATTGAGGTTGACCAACCTGTTATTATTTTCAACTTTTGGTATTGTGACCTAAATTGTAGAGTAGGAGAACGTGGATAAGATGACTTATTGTGATCTGAGTGCTCTAGGTATCAAGGATTTAAAGATGTTGCTGATTCCAACTTCAAAGTACTAAGATTTATTTAACTAAGATGACCAAAACAAAACTCAAAGGTGTATTAATTAGGTGAAGATGGACTACAGGGTCACAAATTCTGATACTCTAAATCAGGTGCTTTTAACTAATCCCAATATGACCAATTTGCAGTTGCTGTCGTCATTCACTGTCTCGATATGACCATTTATCATCAATCAGGCACCATATAACCATGAGGTGTGAGGTCCAGTCCAGGTAAGTTACTAGTCAAGTTCCTGCCAAAACTCTGCAAAGGTCTCCTGGGACAAGATCAACTAGACCAAGTTTCAGAAAGTGAAGTCAAAGTTCAGACCCTAATACAAGTCTTCTTAAAATAAAGTAAAAACACAAGTATTGAAATTCATGATATATATATTGACAACAAAAATAGTAACAAGGTAAAAATGTGTGTATAAACAGAATATTGACAAGGGAAAGACTATAATCAACAAGTTATGCAATTTTGAGAAAGTGTAGATGTATTAAATTTTATGAAAGTAAACACTCAAATTACACAAGTATGGAGTTAAAGATTATTTGAGAAATTATATAATTAGAGACTAAAGAAAGGCTTAATTTAGTTACAAACCAGAAACCCAATAATTAAAGAAAGAGACTTAAGGAAGGCTAAATTTAGTTAAGATCCAGGACCTGAATAATTAAATTGATGAGAGACTTAAGCAAGGCTATTATATTAAAACACCAAAATTTAAAGGAGTATTTACAATTAACATTTCATTAAAAAAAGGGTACTAAATTTTAATAGTTAAACAAATTACAAAAAAAATGGCACTCCAATACCTGTAAACCCAACTTAAAGTGACAACACACATGACATTTAACATGGACCAAACAATCAGTGCACACAACAGCAAGCTTATGCAACACCATTAAAAAACACAAAAGCATAAGGCAGGAAATCAAAGCAGAATAAAATTTAGAAGGTGCAAAATATAATATAGATATCATATGCAGAGCCCAAGTAAAATAGGGAAGGCTAACAAGTTTGAACAGGAATATGAAATGACAAGTGAATAATGATAAAAGAAGTAGGATTAAATACAAGTGTGCTGCAAGGCTAATTTGGAGCACCAACTGGCTGTGTAAACATATGAAGGGAAACAATAAACAGAATATTTTGAGTGGATAACCAGAAGTATTGACTTCAGCATAAAGATAAGATATTTAAATGTAAAGCCCAGTGGAAGGCTGGTTATATTACACAAGAATTAGTTAGTAACAGTAATAATTTGGACAGAAAAATAATACTGGAATTTAGAATTAATTTATTTAATATAATTTATTGGAAGACCAAGGAGCCACTGGAAAGGCTAAAGTTATACCAGGATAAAAAGAGGGAGAAAAAAAAATAGTTTTGACAGCCAGTTGTTGAGCAGTTAGAATGAAGAGGGAAGATCCACAGAACCTTATCAAAATACACAGGGCAGTAACACCATTAACCAAACATATTAGAAAGATGCTTTACTCACTTATAAAACAAAAGGGGTTTTAGCTTTAAAACACTCCCGTATTGATTTATCAGAAATTCATTGCATATAACTGCTTTTAAATATTCAAATATTTATATGCCCAAAATTCCTCACTTAGAACTAAGATCAAAAGTTTAAGTTTTAACCTAGAAAAGTTACTTTTGTCTTTAAAAATGTTATAATGACAGGCACTTGTCTGCCTCAAAAGTACTTTCAAATTTAAACAATACACAGCAAAATATACTTGAGCTATCTCCTAAGTTTACCAGTTTAACATGAAAATAAATGTGACCCATTTACCCAATATTTCTCCAAATACCATACTGGTAAAAGCCCTGCTCTCTGTCTCAGAAGCCAAATGGGGGGATTTCCTCCATTTGGGAGGGGGGTCTCCCAGAAAGTGACTGAGAACCAGACTCTTACCGGGAGTACTCCACCACTACCCAGGGAGAAAACCAGACCAAGGAGGGACAGTGTGGTTATGGATAAGATCAATGGACACATAACTAAAAGCCCAACCAACCCTGATGATTGATGACCCATTAATGATTAACATTTGGGTAGATGCATTCACCTCTTGGAGCCAATCCCAAACTTAGGCATCCGCTAGATGACACCTGCTCTAACTAATTAGATGCATTTACCCTCTGGTTGTTAAATACCTGTAGAGAGGGATGGAAACCCATGTAGCCAGATACACCCCAAATATGTAACAGTACCTGACATTCCCCCCCCCAAAGTGAAATGAAATGAAAACTATTGCCCAGGAAAATGAATGGATTTAACAAGCAAAAATTGCAAGGAGGGTGATCATCCCTAATTACAACATATTACCAGAATCCCCCCTTACCAGTTCAAAATCTACAGCTCAAGACTATTTGGGTCAAAATTAGGAGTAGTAAATTAACATCAAATTTGATAAATATGCCCCTGGGTCCCCCCTACCCCATCAAATTTGTTAATAAAAATAAATTAAATCAAAACCATACCTTTATAATGTAAATTCCCCAACTTAACCACAAAATCCACACACATAAAAAAAACAGGTCTTATCACTTGGCTATCCAGAGACAGAAGAGAGTGATGCCAAGCTAAACCCAAGCTAACAGCACTTGTCCAGCTTCCTTATCTAGGGCTGTGATTGGCCAGGATGCCTCAGGCAAAGGTCACCCCATAATCTGAGGGAGGAGATTTGATAGGGGAGATGCATGCTGCATCCACATGTTTATCTATTTGGCGCTAAATCTATTTTAATCCAAGGCCTGGATTACCTCACTTTGATTTACATCCTGGAGGAAAACATATGTGGGCCCACTTAGATCAAACTGAGGATTACTGGGAATATTTGCATTTCACACCTAAATATGTCACAAATAGTACAAAAGGAAAAAGTAATTAAAAACAGGAAATTTAGAAGGAAAATACCACCAATTAGTGGACAAATACCCAAGACAAGTAAAACTAGACCTAGCGCATCGGAGAACCGATGCAAATTGTATCCACCGTAAAAACAATGCACCAAAACCTCTAGGACCAATAATAAGCGTGTTATAAGCACTTTTAAGTTTGGCTATCCTCATTTGACCTTGAAGGAGGGGCCCAAGGTCAAATCCGACCACACCAGAAGATTCCCAGCGCATGATTTCCTATATGTTGGTTAACCATCCCAAACATCTAGGACCAATAATAAGCGAGTTATAAGCACTTTTTAGTTTGGCTGTCCTCATTTGACCTTGACCGTGGGGCCCAAGGTCAAATCCAACCACACCAGAAGATTCCCAGCCCATGATTTCCAATGTGTTGGTTTACCATGACAAACCTGTAGGACCAATAATAAGCGAGTTATAAGCACTTTTAAGTTTGGCTGCCCTCATTTGACCTTGAATAAGGGGCCCAAGGTCAAATCCGACCACACCAGAAGATTCCCAGCAGATGATTTCCTATATGTTGGTTTACCATCCCAAACCTCTAGGACCAATAATAAGCGAGTTACAGGCACTTTTACCTTTGGCTATCCCGGTTTGACCTTGAAGGAGGGGCCCAAGGTCAAATCCGATCATGCCAGAAGATTCCCAGCCCATGATTTCCTATAGGTTGGTTTACCACCCCAAACCTCTAGGACCAATAATAAGCGAGTTACAGGCACTTTTACCTTTGGCTATCCCGGTTTGACCTTGAAGGAGGGGCCCAAGGTCAAATCCGATCATGCCAGAAGATTCCCAGCCCATGATTTCCTATAGGTTGGTTTACCACCCCAAACCTCTAGGACCAATAATAAGGGAGTTATAAGCACTTTTAGGTTTGGCTGTCCTCATTTGACCTTGAAGGAGGGGCCCAAGGTCAAATCCGACCACACCAGAAGATTCCTGGCCCATGATTTCCTATATGTTGGTTTACCATCCCAAACATGTAGGACCAATAATAAGTGAGTTATAAGGACTTTTAAGTTTGGCTGTCCTCATTTGACCTTGAAGGAGGGGCCCAAGGTCAAATCCGACCACACCAGAAGATTCCCAACCCATGATTTCCTATATGTTGGTTTACCATCCCAAACCTCTATGACCAATAATAAGCGAGTTATAGGCACTTTTACCTTTGGCAATTCTCGTTTGACCTTGAAGGAGGGGCCCAAGGTCAAATCCAACTACACCAGAAGATTCCCAGCCCATGATTTTCTATATGCTGGTTTACCATCCCAGACCTCTAGGACCAATAATAAGCGAGTTATAAGCACTTTTAAGTTTGGCTGTCCTCGTTTGACCTTGAATGAGGGGTCCAAGGTCAAATCCGACCACACCAGAAGATTCCCAGCCCATGATTTCCTATATGTTGGTTTACCATCCCAAACCTCTAGGACCAATAATAAGCGAGTTATAGGCACTTTTACCTTTTGCTATCCTCATTTGACCTTGAAGAGGGGAGCAAGGTCAAATCCGACCACACCAGAAGATTCCCAGCCCATGATTTTCTATATGCTGGTTTACCATCCCAAACCTCTAGTACCAATAATAAGCGAGTTATAAGCACTTTTAAGTTTGGCTGCCCTTGTTTGACCTTGAATGAGGGGCCCAAGGTCAAATCCGACCTCACCACAAGATTTCCAGCCCATGATTTTCTATATATTGGTTTACCAGCCCAAACCTCTAGGACCAATAATAAGCGAGTTATAGGCACTTTTACCTTTGGCTATCCTCGTTTGACCTTGAAGGAGGGGCCCAAGGTCAAATCTGACCACACCAGAAGATTCCCAGCCCATGATTTCCTATACATTGGTTTACCATCCCAAACCTCTACGACCAATAATAAGCGAGTTATAAGCACTTTTAAGTTTGGCTGTCATCGTTTGACCTTGAAGGAGGGGTCCAAGGTCAAATCCGACCACTCCAGAAGATTCCCAGCCCATGATTTCCTATAGGTTGGTTTACCATCCCAAACCTCTAGGATTGATAATAAGCGAGTTATAAGCACTTATAAGTTTGGCTATCCTCGTTTGACCTTGAAGGAGGGGTCCAAGGTCAAATCTGACAACATCAGAAGATTCGCAGCACATGATTTCCTATAGGTTGGCTTCACATTGCAAACCTCTAGGACCAATAATAAGGGAGATATAGGCACTTTTAAAGTCCGCTATGTGGGTTACTTCGGCACTCCGTGGATGACCTTGAATTAGGAGCTTCAAGGTCAAATGTGTGCAAGGTTGTAGAGGACATGTATATGTGTCATACATATCACCTATGAAGAGATTCAACCTTCTACCTATGAGGAAGAGCCAGTAGAAAAATGTAGATTATTTTTAAAGAAATGCCCGTGGCGGCCATCTTGTTTTTCAGAATGAGGCTATTTTCCTTTCCAGAGAAGCTTACCCCCCAATGAAGATATCCTGCAAATTTGGTGAACCTAGCTGCTGTTGTTTTCCTCTTAGAGCGTTAACGCCGAAAATCTCTCTACGCGCGGCGGCGGCGGCGGCGTAGCGGACGCTAAACCAAAGTATCCACCGGATGCTTCCGGTGGATACAATAAACAGGGAGTTTAGACGGAAATACCGCTAAATAGTGGACAAACAACCAGGCAAATAATATACAATAAACGGCCCCCCTTCAGAAGTAAATAGCTGGAACGATCCTCGATCGTCACAATACCCCCTCCTAGGAGCAGGCGTCCTCGACTGACCTAACTAGGTTAAAGTTTGGAAAGTGAATTAAAGTTAGGGAAAGGTGACCATGACTGCGCGGCCATCCCACCAACCACAGATCATCCTAGATCAATACCCAACACCAACCCAACACCAGTTGTATCATACTTAACCACAAAGTCTTTGTTGAAACATACTTTTGATCAACTAAACAGAACCTTGCATTTACCATCACCACATAATTAATATAAAACAGTCAGCAAATAAACCAACCCTTCAAGTCACCTTGACCTGAATAATAAACTTCATTAACAACTTAATAAAGAAATTGTCACCTACTTGCTTGCCAACAACCCATTTTGCCCCTCCCTAAACAGTTGTGCCTTCCTACCATACTTTTACCCCATTAACCAGTGTACAGCTAACTTCAAGGCACTTGAAACCCAATTTGGACAAAAAAAAACAGACATACAGCAAGTAGTACCCTAACCACATATAACATATTGAACACCACAACTCAATATGCAACATAACCCAAACACACAAAAAAAAAATTTAACACCACCACCAACTGTCCTTCTTGCCATCAGGGAGCTGCAAAACAGACTTCTTCCTGCTGGGGGTGATACATAAAACAGGTTACTGAGTTTAAATGTTCTTCATGGGACATGATAGGAGCTTCTTCTTGTGGCACACTTCTCGTTCTTTAAAAGTCCTTGGGGACTTACCCGAAACAGGGTACTGAGTCTAAATGTTCTTCATGGGAGATGATAGGAGCTTCTTCTTGTGGCCCACTTCTCGTTCTTTAAAAGTCCCTGGGGGAAAGGTGACAGGGGATACTATTTTGTTACTGTCCAGACTTCCCACTGAGTTCTCATAGTACACCGTCCACGTGGGAATGTCACTGTTCATACCTCTTCACTACCCTCCCTCTTCTCTGACAGACAGCCTGGGGATCCGGAGACAGCCTCAGTCACCACCTCGGGGTCTGTACTTGACTTCCAGCCTCCTTTAACAGTGTTCTTAGGGGCCCACACACAAAACTGGATTATCACTGCCTGTGTTTAGCCGAGTCCACCCACTGTCTCCCATCACACGCCACTTGGCCTTGGAGAATGTTTTTTTTTTCTTCTGGGTGGTGTCTCATAATATTCTACACAGGATTTCCAAGTGCCTCTGCCCATCTTGGCTGGTTTTACACAGATTCCCGGAGGATGGCTCCCTACTACTGCACCCCATCACCACAGGACAGTCTGTAACAGCAACCACAACAAAGGTGTTATGTAACAATGTTCATATATTTTTTAAAAAACTGTCCAAGGATCAACAACAGCACAGGTCTTCTCTCCTCCATCATCCGGGGGTGCTGGTCTTCTTGTTGATGGTGATGTTTCCCTATTAGAACTTCAATTACAGGTTTTCACAGTTGAACTTTAATTCTACTTAACAGAGATGCATTACAAAGTACACCAAAGTTAATCTTAACACAGACTGGCCCTTAAATCTTCAAGAAGATTACAGATAGGAAATCCAATTTTAATCATATAATCCACAACAATTAAACAAATTTTCCATAATTCAAATCTCTGTGTACTTAACAATCAGTTTTATCTAAACAGCAACAAAATACCACTCAATGAACTATTCACATAAAAAGTGATGGCAACTGCAAGCAACAAAGAACACATACCATACCCAGTTCAACCCACAAACCTATTACTCTATAACCTCTGTTCACCATGACATCCACATCTGGCCTCAACCCACAGCACATAGTGAATCCTGCTCACTTCATTTGCTGAAATACACTGAACAAACATGTTCATAAAAACTGGCCACAGCTGGTGAAACATCCCTTGGATTGACTACTGAAAAGCATTCTTTCACACTCTCACAGTTCTACCTCAGAGTAAACATGACCATGAACTTTATCATCAGATAAATCAAAACTGACCATGAACCGGCACCTGAAATTAAAAAAGTGATTAATTCTCCACCCACAACAAAAAAAAAGGGTTTAACACAGCTGGACTTTATCCACCACCTACAAAAAAAAAACAAAGAAAATTAATCATTCCTAAAGCACTTATAGCCATGACAATCACTGTTAAGCCATCCCACCGCTGCCGCCATAAAATAATGTGGCGGGACGGGCCCCCACCCCCGTGTAAACCCAATGGAGGGTCGAGCCCCCGGCCCCATCACCGTGTTCCCATGGACCCATAGATCCCCCCTTGCACGGGTGCCTTCTGGACAGGGACCCCCATGAAAGTAAGAGATTCCCCTTGATGAGAGCCTTGTGGACAGGGATCCATCCTATATGGGTACATTATGGACCAGAACCCACCCTTGCCACCATAAACTTACATAGAGGGGTGAGTTTTACCACTTACCACCCGCCCCGGAACCACTGGGGTGACACGCCCCACAACCAGAGGGTACAGCCCCTGTCAGGCAAAGAGGCTGACGGCACCCCGGCACTCTACAGACCGGAGGCACCCGCTCTTGAGCGACCCAAAGGTGCAACCCCGCTTATATACTGTGCGGGCCGCCTCCCTGCTCACCCAATGACTGTGCAGATTTGAACCCGTGACCCCTCAGATTGTTCACATGGAACCCAAATCCAACCAACTCAATCCCGAGCAGGAGAGTGGACGTGTCCTGGTTTTTCCCTGAACCCTGAAAAACCCTGGTAACCTATCAAAATTGCCTTGTTTTACCAATTAACCTACCTCAAGAATTATAAAATCCAACCATAATCCCAATTTACCTATGCTGCCACCAGGTCATTATTGAGGTTGACCAACCTGTTATTATTTTCAACTTTTTGTATTGTGACCTAAATTGTAGAGTAGGAGAACGTGGATAAGATGACTTATTGTGATCTGAGTGCTCTAGGTATCAAGGATTTAAATATGTTGCTGATTCCAACTTCAAAGTACTAAGATTTATTTAACTAAGATGACCAAAACAAAACTCAAAGGTGTATTAATTAGGTGAAGATGGACTACAGGGTCACAAATGCTGATACTCTAAATCAGGTGCTTTTAACTAATCCCAATATGACCAATTTGCAGTTGCTGTCGTCATTCACTGTCTCGATATGACCATTTATCATTAATCAGGCACCATATAACCATGAGGTGTGAGGTCCAGTCCAGGTAAGTTACTAGTCAAGTTCCTGCCAAAACTCTCCAAAGGTCTCCTGGGACAAGATCAACTAGACCAAGTTTCAGAAAGTGAAGTCAAAGTTCAGACCCTAATACAAGTCTTCTTAAAATAAAGTAAAAACACAAGTATTGAAATTCATGATATATATATTGACAACAAAAATAGTAACAAGGTAAAAATGTGTGTATAAACAGAATATTGACAAGGGAAAGACTATAATCAACAAGTTATGCAATTTTGAGAAAGTGTAGATGTATTAAATTTTATGAAAGTAAACACTCAAATTACACAAGTATGGAGTTAAAGATTATTTGAGAAATTATATAATCAGAGACTAAAGAAAGGCTTAATTTAGTTACAAACCAGAAACCCAATAATTAAAGAAAGAGACTTAAGGAAGGCTAAATTTAGTTAAGATCCAGGACCTGAATAATTAAATTGATGAGAGACTTAAGCAAGGCTATTATATTAAGACACCAAAATTTAAAGGAGTATTTACAATTAACATTTCATTAAAAAAAGGGTACTAAATTTTAATAGTTAAACAAATTACAAAAAAAATGGCACTCCAATACCTGTAAACCCAACTTAAAGTGACAACACACATGACATTTAACATGGACCAAACAATCAGTGCACACAACAGCAAGCTTATGCAACACCATTAAAAAAAACACAAAAGCATAAGGCAGGAAATCAAAGCAGAATAAAATTTAGAAGGTGCAAAATATAATATAGATATCATATGCAGAGCCCAAGTAAAATAGGGAAGGCTAACAAGTTTGAACAGGAATATGAAATGACAAGTGAATAATGATAAAAGAAGTAGGATTAAATACAAGTGTGCTGCAAGGCTAATTTGGAGCACCAACTGGCTGTGTAAACATATGAAGGGAAACAATCAACAGAATATTTTGAGTGGATAACCAGAAGTATTGACTTCAGCATAAAGATAAGATATTTAAATGTAAAGCCCAGTGGAAGGCTGATTATATTACACAAGAATTAGTTAGTAACAGTAATAATTTGGACAGAAAAATAATACTGGAATTTAGAATTAATTTATTTAATATAATTTATTGGAAGACCAAGGAGCCACTGGAAAGGCTAAAGTTATACCAGGATAAAAAGAGGGAGAAAAAAAACAGTTTTGACAGCCAGTTGTTGAGCAGTTAGAATGAAGAGGGAAGATCCACAGAACCTTATCAAAATACACAGGGCAGTAACACCATTAACCAAACATATTAGAAAGATGCTTTACTCACTTATAAAACAAAAGGGGTTTTAGCTTTAAAACACTCCCGTATTGATTTATCAGAAATTCATTGCATATAACTGCTTTTAAATATTCAAATATTTATATGCCCAAAATTCCTCACTTAGAACTAAGATCAATAGTTTAAGTTTTAACCTAGAAAAGTTACTTTTGTCTTTAAAAATGCTACAATGACAGGCACTTGTCTGCCTCAAAAGTACTTTCAAATTTAAACAATACACAGCAAAATATACTTGAGCTATCTCCTAAGTTTACCAGTTTAACATGAAAATAAATGTGACCCATTTACCCAATATTTCTCCAAATACCATACTGGTAAAAGCCCTGCTCTCTGTCTCAGAAGCCAAATGGGGGGGATTTCCTCCATTTGGGAGGGGGGTCTCCCAGAAAGTGACTGAGAACCAGACTCTTACCGGGAGTACTCCACCACTACCCAGGGAGAAAACCAGACCAAGGAGGGACAGTGTGGTTATGGATAAGATCAATGGACACATAACTAAAAGCCCAACCAACCCTGATGATTGATGACCCATTAATGATTAACATTTGGGTAGATGCATTCACCTCTTGGAGCCAATCCCAAACTTAGGCATCCGCTAGATGACACCTGCTCTAACTAATTAGATGCATTTACCCTCTGGTTGTTAAATACCTGTAGAGAGGGATGGAAACCCATGTAGCCAGATACACCCCAAATATGTAACAGTACCTGACATTCCCCCTCCCCAAAGTGAAATGAAATGAAAACTATTGCCCAGGAAAATGAATGGATTTAACAAGCAAAAATTGCAAGGAGGGTGATCATCCCTAATTACAACATATTACCAGAATCCCCCCTTACCAGTTCAAAATCTACAGCTCAAGACTATTTGGGTCAAAATTAGGAGTAGTAAATTAACATCAAATTTGATAAATATGCCCCTGGGTCCCCCCTACCCCATCAAATTTGTTAATAAAAATAAATTAAATCAAAACCATACCTTTATAATGTAAATTCCCCAACTTAACCACAAAATCCACACACATAAAAAAAACAGGTCTTATCACTTGGCTATCCAGAGACAGAAGAGAGTGATCCCAAGCCAAACCCAAGCTAACAGCACTTGTCCAGCTTCCTTATCTAGGGCTGTGATTGGCCAGGATGCCTCAGGCAAAGGTCACCCCCATAATCTGAGGGAGGAGATTTGATAGGGGAGATGCATGCTGCATCCACATGTTTATCTATTTGGCGCTAAATCTATTTTAATCCAAGGCCTGGATTACCTCACTTTGATTTACATCCTGGAGGAAAACATATGTGGGCCCACTTAGATCAAACTGAGGATTACTGGGAATATTTGCATTTCACACCTAAATATATCACAAAATAGTACAAAAGAGACCAGAAAAGTCGGCAATTTCAGCCGAGAATTAACAGGAAAAAGTAATTAAAAACAGGAAATTTAGAAGGAAAATACCACGAATTAGTGGACAAATACCCAAGACAAGTAAAATAAACAGGGAGTTTAGACGGAAATACCGCTAATTAGTGGACAAACAACCAGGCAAATAATATACAATAAACGCCCCCCCCCCCTTCAGAAGTAAATAGCTGGAACTATCCTCGATCGTCATACTATTATAATTGAGATAATTCAACTACAGACTATTGACTGACTATTACTATGTTCTATTCCCCTCCACCCTTGCAATTTTCTATCTATATCTGAGAAATATTAATTCACAGTAATAGATTAATTATGTGCACTTTAAAGAAGTTTTTTGCAACACAAATATACTGTCCATCAGTTCAACCCAAAATTAGTGTGTCTGGAGGTTTCAGTAAATGATCCAGAATATAATCTCGCTTCTGTGAAACTGAGTGACCATAACAATGAAAATGATCAGTCACAATAGTATGTATATAGTTGATTACAATTAAGTTGTTACTAAAAGTGCATAAGTTTCATTTGATTATTCAAAAGCACTTCTAAAGTCATATGAAAATATTAGCTTGACCCTTATTGGATATATTAACTTTATTTTTAAAAACTTGCTTAACTCTGGTTTCATTATTTTCTATAAACTTCCAGTCTTTTATCTCTGTGGTTGTGGGTTTAAATATACGATATAATTGAATAAATGTCTGACCAGCCCTTCGCTGTAATGTGACCTTATAATTACCATACATGTGATATAAACACCCAACTTGGGTGTCAACTTTTTGAACATTTACATCTCTCCTTTGAGGTATTGATTTGCCTTGACCAAGGTTGTAAACTTGGTTTACTATTTGTGAACAGCATCATTATCTAAATTTACTAGCTTCAATATCTGGATATTCAAATTTGGATGAAATCATGTACAGATGACCTTTATGTCTGAGATAATTGTGGATAAATTGAAATGAGAGAATAGTATGAGAGAAAAAATATAGGTTATGTTTTGATCCTTTTGAAAATTCAGAAAAATATCTTTTCTAGTTTCCTCTTGCTACTAATATAATTCTTACTTTTACCCACCAATAATTATTTACACTTTACCATTTAAATTTACAAGTGCAACAAGTGCAAATTGAGGAGCCAAAAAATGAGTACAGATATACTGTACACATATCACTGTTTTTATCCCTGCATACACAGCACATCACCTGTGATGCAAACACACCACGTGACTGGTGAAAAGAGCCGAAGGAGGCAGTTGTAAATTTGAAATTTATCTCCTGTTATAAAAGCTTGTTTATGAAGTAAACAGACTACTTTGGGTACTAAAAGTACCAGATATATGTTTATAAAAAGCAGTAGTATCATATCCTGCATTTAACTCAGAAGTGAAAAAACACTGAAGTCATCCTTTAAAACGAATTTAAGGTTACAACCTTAAGGGTCAATCAAATAGAAGTGACTTAATAATAAATTCAATTTATTTTTGGTATGGGTGTACACTGAGTCTAGGGAACGATTGATTGTGAAAGTCATGCTTATTTTTTAATTTCTTTATCTGTATTTGTAAGCAATAAATTGAAACTGCGTTTTTCACTTACAATTTCTCCACTTGTGTCATGGATTTTTATTATATGGAAAGATTAATTGAAAATATTTGACAAATACTTATATCTTTGCAAAGAAATAAATGAATGAAGTGACATAATAGAAGTTGTATATTTTGCTAATATCACAATTAAGTGCCTTCAGTTCACAGATTTCTGGCGTGAAATGTGATCGGACAAAAATTCATCAACAAGAATTCCTGACTCAAAACAGAACGGTGTAGTGACAAAAAGAAGGTTTGTCTGTACATTCGCAATTGAAAACAAGTGTCTCCTGACTGAAATTTGAATCAAATTTTATGAAAATTAGTGGATTATATATGTGGCGCATGAAGTATTCTGTCCACCAAATTTAAACTTGATTTATGTTGTAGTTTGTTTTTAATTATAAGGGATAAACCATGTACAGAGAAGACAGAATGGGAGAAAGACTAAAAAAACATTTCCGTACACGCTGATGTACAATTCAGATCCACAGTCTAGATCCGTGATCCATATGTGTATTGCATAAAGAGTGTTTCCAGACGCTTATCCATGATGCAGATGTGTGTTTATACATCAACTCAAAAGAAATGTTTCAGTAAATATGCAATTAGAAGGACAAATTAGGAAGGACATATCGTGAAATTTAGACAAAACAATTTACTGAGTTTAAAATAGCATGAATTCGAAATTATTTAAAGTCAATTTGGTTTTACCACTATTGTACTTTCTTACCTCCGATGCCAAAACAGCTTTTCCAACATCTTTGCAATATACTACCAAACTAAATTAAATGCCTTCAAAATTACATGAATATATTATTTGTAGCTTCAATATTTTCATATACTTCAATGCTTAAACTTTGTATGTTTATCTTTGTACTTTTATACACATTTTATTTTTGTTACTTTTTATACTCCATTCTTGTCTAGTTTGTGATAAAATTCTGATATATTTTCATTGTAGTTGTTTTCTGTATGTTTAAAGCTTTAAAGTGATATATTACCAGTCAAAAAGAAAAAAAAATACTATTTTGACAAAATTTTGCTTATTGTATGAATGTTAAAGAGGGTATAATGATGGCAGACTGACGTTTTTACGCTGTGTTGATGTGCTTTATAGCAGTGCTGCATTCTGTTTACGCATCGTGCATTAATCTTGAAACTCACCAGACTTGGGTAGTCGTATGCTTTCAGTGTAAACCGTCCTGGGGCCGTATTCTACAACAATACTTAGATCATTTATAACTTAGATTTCAAGTAAGAAATAATTAAACTGAATACTCCTTACCTTTGTTTTGTGAATACAAAGCGCAAGAAAAACTTAAGTGAAAAACCTTCACTTACTTAGGTTTATGGTCACCTTATCTAAGTATTGTTGTAGAATACGGACCCTGTTTGGATCCTAAAGCCTATTGCACACTAGCGCGGCGCGGCGCGATGCGGCGCGGCTAAATAAAATAGAAATAATGGCAGTAGTTCACTGCTTGTACATATGTGCGGCGCGGCAGCTAGCGGTGCGGCGCGGATTTTTCTATTTATAAAATTTTCTATTTTTTAAAAAAACCGCGCGGTTTTTTCTCTGTTTTACCCAAGTTTTCCTAGATATTTGGATTTTCCACATATTTAAAATTGTAGTATATCACAGAACTCTACACAAATATATTAATTGGAAAACAAAATGCAAGCACACAGGCTCATTGTGAAGGGATTAACTACTGGCAGATAGATGGCAAAATATGGTGTGTGTCAGTATAGAAACAGGAAAGGGTTTAATTTAATGAAGATTGCAATTAACAGTAATTCTAGAAGGGACACACTGGCCAAGGGTCTTGTTTGTAGATGGATTAAGTACTTAAATGGAGGAAGGGATGTCAAGTTAGGTGTGTGGCAATATATATAGACAAAACACAGCCAGAATTTAATTGAAAGGGGGTGTAATACCAGTATTATAAAAAAGGACACTGGTCAAGGGCAAGACTCTTCATTGTGAAGGGATTAAATTGCATGTAAGGGTATGATAGGTGTGGAAATGTACTGTGGGGTATTAAATGTTTAATTATATGTGGTTAGCTTAACTATTCTAGCCACTTTGCTGTAGTTAAAATTTTTTTTATTTTCAATTTACGGAAAACCGCTGGGAAAAATCGCCTAAATGTGCAAAGTAAAGAAAATTCACCTGCTTAACATGTGGTAAAAATCGTACCGCGCCGCACCGCGCCGCGCAAATGTGCAACGACCTTTACTGCGGGGAGTCACAACTGTGTGTATTGTAGATGTAAGCAGAAAGTTCTTGTTCAGTAGTTTTGATTTACAATATATATTTCCTGCATGAAATAATTGACAACTGCTAGACGTGGTTACCTGGACTTTACCTGTCGTGTAGAGCCGTGGTATGAAACCACATAAAACTGAAGATCTGTACAAAAGTCTTTTCTGTTAAATTCAACTGGATAAATGGCTAAATGTGACTTAATGCAGTTAAAATCAGTTGATTTTGATGTAAGGACACCAAGATTATGATATTTAAGCCATTTCACACACCTTTTACAATAAAACAACATTTTTAATATTTTGGAAAAAAAAATTTTTAAGATGTTGAAATCGGGTAAATGCCATTTAGTTTTCAATCAATAATGTTTGCATTTGAAGAGGAATATAACAGAATAGCTGTAGAAATATTTGGGTGAACACATCTGTACGTATTTGAAGCAAATCCACCTTATCTCATGACCTTTTGCATCTTATGTCACAATGTTACGTATTATGATTTGGACAGCAACACGCCAGGCTTAGACTTTCACCAAGTCCTTTTGTGTAATATATATGGGCAATGTATGACTATTTGAGAAACAACCAGCCCTGTTTTTTCAGACTATCCCCCATACTCCAGAATGTTTGTGTAATGAAATCTTGTAAGTTTCCAGTTTTATTTAACTGTTCTGGTTACTGATGGATACAAATAAAAAGACTTGAAGCAAGTCTACACCAGGCTTGAATGAACACGTCTGTGTAAAACACATGTGATATATGGGAAGAGATACCTTACTTTGAAAATTAGTTATAAAATAAGCATGCATCTTTTTGACTTCAAAAGTACACACATAAAAGTACAAGCACTAGAGGTACAGTCTGCAAAATAACATCAGGATTCAGGGTTGTTGAGATATAGAGCATGAAATTTTTAGTCAAATGTAAAATATCCGTTTTTACCCAAGGTGTCCGGAAGGACGGTCGGGGGGGCAGGCAGTGGGAAAATGTCCAGCCTGTATCTCAGAAACCTTAAGGTGTAGCACATTGATATTTGGTAGGGACATTGGTTAGGGGGTTTAGGTGTGCAACATCATGGTGTGACCTTGATTTGACCTTTGACCTTGCCGTAGTGACCTTGAATATGAAAATATTATCTGGGCCATATCTCAGAAACCGTAAGGTGTAAGAATTCGATACTTGGTAGGGACATTAGTCAGAGTGTGCAGCTGTGTAACGTCATGGTGTGACCTTGATTTGACCTTTGACCTTGCCATAATGACCTTGAAATATAAAATCTTGTCTGGCTATATCTCAGCAACCATAAGGTGTAGGAAGTTGATACTTGGTAGGGACATTGGTTAGGCGGTGTAAGTGCACAACATCATGTTGTGATCTTGATTTGACCTTATATTGACCTATAAAATCTGCTCCGGGCTATATCTCGGAAACTGTAAGGTGTAGGAAGTTGATACTTCGTAGGGACATTGGTGGGGTTATATAGGTGTACAATGTACTGGTGTGACCTGGATTTGACCTTTGATCTTGCATATCTGATGCTATTTTATCTCTCCACAGGGATATGTGATACTATTTTATCTCTCTTATATCTCTCTTATATCTTTTTACTTGAATCGTGGTTGCACCTTTGGGTGTCTTTTGATGTAGATTAAGCACTGTTAAAGTCATATCAGAATTCATTAAGGGTTTTACTTTTGCAACTTCCCATTGTAACAGATGGTATTGCATCAAGTGAGTCACAGGTTTTGCCCCAACTCCACATAAAAGCATGTAGTGCCGCATATGTATCTATGGGTAATATTCAAAACATTCAAACCATAATTTGACGTACATAACTGATATTTTCAGACAGCTATTCTACAGTTAAGAATTATTACAGCTTCATAACTTTTATTTTACTTTCTGAATTGTCTTGTTTTAATACTTAGTCTTTACATGCAGTGCTGTGAAAGTATCCCAATCTATGTACTGTTTCACTACTTCTATATCTCATGGTGTTGAAAAATATTTCCCAAGGCTGTGGGGTATGGGCATCTCTGATGCTATTTTTTCTGTAATGGGTGGTAAGTACAGGTAAATATGAAAATGTTAGGCCATAAAATAATTCTTGTTTTCATTTTACCAAACTGTTGATTTCCTTCACATTAAAAAACTTTTTACAAAACAAAAACGGACAAATTATTCAAAGAAAAATAATCATTTAAAAGTTTGTGCACTTTTGATAAATATTTTAGTGTAAATGTTTCTCAATTGCAATTTTGCAAACTCACAAAAGTTCCCATAAAATATCAAAATAACAACTAAAGACAAAATACTATATTTTCAAAAGTTATCCCTTCATTATATTTATATTTAGAATTACTTACCTTCTTTTAAAGAACTCTAATATATGATTTACTAATTCATAAGTTTATTTTTTTTACAGCACTACAGCATTAATAATCTGTGTTTTGCCATTAAATGTTGTTTACTGAAAACGTCATTATAACAATGTAACGCCGATGCAAAAGGTCACAGTCAACAGGCAATGAACAAAAATAATTCATAGAAATTAGTGGTTTTTACCCCCATTGTTACGTACTATCACTGGGAAAAATCAATAGATCTACTTGCTGAGTTTGGCTGCGCATGTTCTTCTCTCAATTCATCTACTGGAAATCAATATTCTAGGCATTGCGTATGCATAAAAAAGGTAAAATGTTGTTTGTGATAAATATAATATTTATCTTCGTAGTTATGACTGATACAAATAAGGATCGTTGTAGTCACTAATATGGGCACTGATTGCAATCATGGACACAGGCCAGGACAGGTACCATCAGAAACATCAACAGCAATTCATGACGGGACAGAAACTCGGTCTGGTGAACTTCCCATTTCATTGCGTTAATACATCTTACCTACCAGACGATAGCTATAGTCCGGCGCCAGCCGGTCCCGCCAAACGAAAGAAAAGACGTCCCGGGTTTCACCCCAAGCAGGACCGGTACACTACTATCCACTCGCCAGGTGGCCTAGTTCCTGCCTCACTCGCCAGAGGGACGTGACATCATAGCATCTTTTTCGTTTGGCGCGATATTTAAACTTGTGGATTTTTATCTGTGAACTTTTTGATTTTATATTTGTGTTATATCTGTTTAATTTGTGTCGGAATTGTTGCCATTAGTTGACTTTTCTATCATGGCATCTCCAGGACAGAAAAAGGGTGCGTGTGGCCATATTATGACTTCATTTGACAAACATAGTAGGTGTGCGCGTTGTCGCGAGAAGGGACAGGGTGATGACCCTTGTGTTCAAAATCTGCAGTGTGACTTTTGCAGTGTCCTTACCCCGGAGCAAGTGATCAAGTTAAGTACTCCTACCTATAAACTCAGGAAGGAAAAAGCTAAAGCAAAGGAAGTGTTAGTTGATCCGTCTTCTGTGGTAGTGCTTGATACCCAGCCAGAACAAGAACCTGATGTTTCTGTTTCTTCTGCTCCGGATTTGTCCCTTCCTGTGCCTCAGTTTAAGAAAGATCTTCAAGAACTGGACGAAAAGTGGGCCACTCGTATGGCCAGGCTTGAGGCACTTATTACTTTAGGACAGCGTCCCTCACCTTCTGTGCAACAAAATCCAACATTTTCTCCGGTCAAAGTACCGGTCGCTCATGCTGCTCCAGCAGGTGCTCTTTCCCAGACACCCTTTTTTGTCTCTACTTCGGCTTCTTCCGGCCCAGCCGGCCCGGCTGTTGGCCCGGATGAGCCTAGAGATCAGGATGTTTCCTTTGCTGACAGACAATCTCCACTTCAAAACCTCTATCCGGAAGCAGAACCTATGTTTAAACACCCTGCTCCGGTGGCTACTGTTTCGTTAGCTGCTATGTCTGCTTCCTCTCAATCTTCATTTCAACAACCTTCTTCCGGCTCCGGGCCGGTCACCTTCCGCGATGTCAATCCTCAGGAAACATTTGAAGAGGGTGAATTATCTGACGCAGAGGAATCCCCAGACTTGGAAACCTCAGACCCGGACCGGGTCCTCAGTGAAGATCAAAATTACCGCGAGACTGTGAGAGGCGTCCGCGCGTTCATGGGATGGACACACATTCCCGACCTGGAGTTTTCTCCGCAATCCCGCACTGATAATCCTTGGGCAGGTCACCGTTCACAGCCTGTGGGCAAGATTTCTGTGGATCTTCCACCGGAAGATTGGTTGTGTCGAAAACTAGAAACTCTAAACCTTGTACTGATAGAAGGATATCCTTCAAAATCTAGTGATCCAGGTGGCCTGCATGTGGACCAATTCCTCAGACCCCCAAAATCCCAGAACAGATGGTATGGGATACACCCGGCGGAGCCTACAGATCCAACTAGGCCGGGTAAGTCGGTGAATTCTTGGCCAAATGACGCGGCAAAGATAAACAGTTCATTCCCCAGGATTTCAACCATATCTTCTACATCTCCTCAGCCTCCATCCCGCCCACTATCACAAGACACTATGCGTAAGTGGGAGAAAGCAGCAAAAGAGTCTTCATATATTTGCAACCAATCAGCGGGGTTTAATCGCTGTATTACCAAAATACAAGATGCCTTCCAAGAACAGTTGCATATTTTACAAAGTGAACTTAAAAAAGGCAAGTCCTCTGTCAAAGTTCAAGGTGCATTGGATGAACTTTTGTACTTATCCTCATTTAACCAGAATGTCAGTTTCGCCATGGGTAAATCTCTACAACATTTGGCAGACTTTACATTTGTACAGATGGCGAATTTGACCCTACTTCGTAGGGATTCATACTTGGAGGCTGTGAAACCGGGGATTAAACCAGATACTTTCAATTCCTTGAGAAATTGTCCCCTGAATGGGTATGGGTTATTTCCAGATGCCGCTATTAGAAAAGCGGAGGATGAAATCAACCAGTTAGAAGCTTCCCGACATACTTCCCAGCCCGGCCCGGGCCGCGGGGGGTTCGCCGGTAGAGGCAGAAAGCAGAGATACCAACCCTACAGTACTGGTTGGAAACCTCAAGACACTGCTAAAACAGCTCCTCAAGCCGGAAAGGAACTACCAGCTTGGAAAGCGTTTGGTTCCCGCAATAGAGGCCGGGGCAGAGGCCGGGGTGGTCAGCCCGGACGTGGTACCAAGATGGCTCATGAGAAGACACAGTATAAATGACAATTACTGCAAGTCAAGTCCGGTGCCGGTGGCCCGGCCAGTCAGTTTTGTGAAAAGTGTCTTAACAAGAAACTCTTTTGTATCTGTTCCAACAAATGTTTCTTATCATGTTGTATGTCCTGTACCTACTGTAACAAGGTGGCAGTCGCAAAAGAAAGACGTTAGGCCAGAATCAAAGATCAAAGGTCAAATAAAGTGTGTGAAAAGTGCTTCTTTTGTCGGTCACTTTGTTTCTGCTCCAAATGTTCCAAATGTCCCCAATGTTGCAAGTGTCCAACCAGTGGGGGGACGTCTTCAGAGTTTTTGGGAAATATGGGCTCACAAGGGTGCAAACCCAAAAGTAGTGTCCATTTTAAAGGAGGGTTATGTTCTCCCCTTCAAAGTCAGACCTCCCTTGGTAAGGGATCCCCTGATAGTAAGTGGCTATGCAAACCCCATCAGAGACTCCCACTTGCAAGAAGCTGTACAAGCTCTGATCGAGAAAAAGGCAGTAGAGAGGGTCAGGGTTCAAACCTCTCTAGCCTTTTTCAACAGACTGTTCATTGTCCCAAAGCCGAACCACAAGTGGCTGCCAATCTTGGATCTCAGTACTCTAAATCAGTTTTTATGCGTAAAAACATTCAAGATGGAGACTCCAGAGACAATCCGGACCTCTCTACAACAAGAGGAGTGGGTCACATTGCTAGATTTCAGCGACGCCTACTTCCACATTCCAATTCACTTCACATCCCGAAAATTCCTCAGGTTCCACTTTCAGAACCAGTCGTACCAGTTTCAGGCACTTCCCTTTGGCCTGTCAACAGCTCCCATGGAGTTCACTGGTGTGGTCAAAGAGGTCAAGTTAATGGCTCAGTCACAGGGTATAAGAATCCACCAGTACCTAGACGACTGGTTGATTCGAGCCCCTACCAAAGAATCTTGCCACCAGGGAACCCAGTCCCTCCTAGCCCTTTGCCAGGAGTTGGGCTGGATGGTAAACATGCAAAAGTCAGAACTGGAACCCCAACAAGTCTTCGACTTCGTAGGCTACCAGTACGACCTACTCAACGGAGTAGTCAGGCCTACTCAAAACCGTTGGGAAGCCCTTCAACAAAAGATAACAGGGCTTTTACAGACCAGATATTGCCGAGTGAGAACTTTCATGTCTCTTATAGGTCTTCTCACTGCGACAGAAAAACAGGTGCCCCTGGGCAGACTGCACATGAGACCTATTCAGTGGCACCTCAAGAAGCACTGGAGAGTCCCAGAATCTCTGGAAAAGGAGATCCCAATTCCGAGGTCTCTCCATCAGTACCTGCAGTGGTGGACCCAAGAGGAAAATGTCCTAAAGGGTCAGCCCTTACACCCCCTGCGACACGCAGTTCAAATCTTTACAGACGCCTCAAAAGAAGGCTGGGGTGCTCACTTAGGCGACTTCACAGCAAGCGGTACTTGGTCAGTGCCCGAAAGCAAGTTGCACATAAACTTCTTAGAACTAAAAGCCGTGTTGTTAGCACTAAAAAGATTCCAACATTTAGTGCAAGGAAAGGTCGTCCTGATTGCCACAGACAACACTACGGTTGTAGCATACATCAACAAGGAAGGAGGTATGAGGTCAGGCTCACTCTGTGCCCTTCTTTGGCGGCTCCTATGTTGGTGCAGCCTCAATCAAATAGTACTGAAGGCCAGACACATTCCAGGCCGTCTGAATGTAATTGCAGACAAATTGTCTCGCCAAAGGCAGGTCATTCAGACGGAGTGGTCCCTCCATCAAGAGACCTTCGACCTCCTTTGTCAAACCTGGCATTATCCCCTAGTGGACATGTTTGCAACAAGGTACAACTGCAAGCTAGTTCAATTTGTGTCCCCAATTCCAGACCCAAAGGCCTGGTCAGTGGATGCTCTGACATTGTCCTGGGAGGACCTGGACATGTACCTCTTCCCCCCAGTGTCTCTGATGGGGAAGGTGGTCAGCAAACTGTCAGATCACTGGTATCGCAGAGCAATTCTGATTGCCCCGGGATGGCCCAACATGCCTTGGTTTTGGGACCTAGTGGAGCTATCTGCGAGGGTTCCTCTGTGTCTTCCACACCACCCAGATCTAGTGACCCAACCTTTCAACAAGGCACGTCACAGGGATCTAACAAACCTAAATCTCCATGCCTGGCTCCTAGAGCCCAGACAATCAAGGAGCAGGGGTTCTCTAGCCCAGTGGCGTCAAGAATTGAGGCGCCTCAAAGACGTTCAACCAGAACAGTCTACGAAGCGAAGTGGTCCGTTTTTATCAGATGGTGCGAAACAAGTCAGGTGGACTTCAGGAACCCATCTATAAAACAAATAGCAGATTTCCTCCTGCACCTTTTCCAGGAGAAAAATCTCCAGCCCAGCACTATTGACGGTTACAGGTCAGCCATTGCAGACAAATTGGGAAATACCTCGATTAATGTCAGCAAGGATGACAATTTGACTAGACTGTTAGACAGTTTTCACAGGGATAGACCCAAAGGACGCAGGGGGGTTCCTGCTTGGAACCTCTCCCTAGTTTTACACCAGCTTACAAAAGCACCTTTTGAACCCCTCAGAAAGGCTTCTCTGAAACACCTTACTTTCAAAACTGTTTTTCTCCTAGCCCTGGCTTCAGGAAAACGCAGAAGTGAGATACACGCTTGGTTAAACAAAAATATCAGACACCAAGCTGATTGGTCTAAAGTTTCCCTCTACCCATCACCAAGCTTCTTGGCGAAAAATCACTTGGCAAAAGAGGGACCAGAGTGCGTGGCCCCTGTGGTCATCCCGGCCTTAGCCCCCACTCTGGATAAGTCTTTAAAGGAAGACAGATCCCTTTGCCCCGTTCGGGCTCTTCGCTACTACCTGGACAAAACACAAAACCTAAGAACGGGAAAGGAGTTAGTTTTTGTCTCATTCAAACAAGGTTTTGACAGGGACATCTCTCCTGCCACTATCTCATCCTGGATCAAACAAACAGTAGTGTTGTGTTATGATCTCTCGGACCAAGAGTCCTTGACCTTACATCAGGTCAAGGCCCATGATGTTAGGGCCTTTGCGGCCTCAAAAGCTTTTCAAGGTGGCATATCTCTGGACCAGATTCTAGCAGCATGCCACTGGAAGTCCCACAACACCTTTACACAATTTTACCTTAAGGATGTTGCCTGGGCAGATAAGGAGCTTTTTCACTTGGGTCCTGTGGTGGCGGCCCAGCAGATCCACCACTAGTCCCCTAAGCTTCTTTGTATATAATTATATATAGTGTACATACTAGTTAGTTTAGGTGCAGGCTCACTTTAGCATATGCCTTGGCTTCTCAAAGTTTTTTACTTCAGAGTAATTCTCTGGGTATAGGACTTTCCCTACTCCTCCAGGTTAACCGTGGGAAGCATGGACTGGAACTCTTGCTCTCTTCCTCCCCTCAGAGCAGTCAAAAAGGGGGGGGGGGGCAGGTAGGTCTAGATATCCTTGAGACTAACATGTCTCCTCAAAGGACTAGAACCTCACACCTAGGTATAATATAAGAGTTCTTTCCAATCCTCAGAAGGCTGCCCTCCTTCCACTGGGTAGTTATTCTAGCTATCGTCTGGTAGGTAAGATGTATTAACGCAATGAAATTGCAAATTTTAATTAGTAAATTAAATTTTTATTAGTTAATACCTTACCTACCAGACGGGAAATTCCCACCCGGCCTTCCCCGCTTCCAGCCTTATCGTTCAATCTTAGGGACGAAAAAGATGCTATGATGTCACGTCCCTCTGGCGAGTGAGGCAGAAACTAGGCCACCTGGCGAGTGGATAGTAGTGTACCGGTCCTGCTTGGGGTGAAACCCGGGACGTCTTTTCTTTCGTTTGGCGGGACCGGCTGGCGCCGGACTATAGCTATCGTCTGGTAGGTAAGGTATTAACTAATAAAAATTTAATTTACTAATTAAAATTTGCAAATTTGCACAACATGTACAAAGTAGTTTACGCAGAGACAACAGTACACATGTGACATTATTGTTATGCGTGATAATACTGGACTAGTACAGTCCTGTCCAATATTGAAATATCAGTTTTAACAACATGCTTGTTGTACTTTCTACATTACTTTTGTATGCGAGATCATCTGTAGCAAGTTTGTCACCTGTGTGTGGGTTCAACTGAATTCACAGACTGGTCTACAAGTACCTTCCAACTTGTGAATATTAATGAGAAAATACACGGAATTCCCTGGAGTTTTTAAACACTATTTTAAAGATCAAACACTTCAATTTTATGGACTTCAGTACGCATATCATGGATCCTTACTGTTAGTAGATGAGGAAATATGATGTCACAGATTTCCGTGGGGTTTTCTAACAATGTTTATAAAAAGACTGCAAACAAGTACACCCGGTAACAGTCATCGGAACGCCACAGTGAAACGGAACGCAAATATATATTGCAAACAAATGACATTGAAAGCCACATTTTATTGCGTTAATATATCTTACCTAGTGGACAGATGCATTTGTCCGGCGCACAGCCGGTCCCGCCAAACGTTAGAGAAAAACGCCTCGAGCTGGGCTCTGGCCCGGACCGGTAGTGTCCTGTTTACTCGCCAGGTGGCTGTATAGCCTCCCTGCCAGTGCACTGCGCGTGCGCGCGCATGCGTTCTTCCTCCTTTTGTTTGGCGTGAAGACGAGAGGTCGTCTGTTTTTTGGAGAAACTTTTATTTCATTTTATATCTGTTACAGGATATATTTTGATAAATTCTTTGTGTAGAAGTGTTGTTTAATAACTATGGATTCACCAGGACAAAGGCGGGGATCGTGCGGCCATAAGATGGCTGGATTTGATATGCATGAGAAGTGTGCTCGTTGTCGAGACAAAGGTCTGGGTAAAGATCCCTGCATTGTGGGAGGTGCGATATGCAAGATTTGTGACAATTTTACAGCTATTCAGCGTGAGATGCTGGCCACTCCACAGTATCAAATTCGCAAGGACAAGAAAGCAGGTTTGCTAGTGTCACCACGAGATGTAACTGTGCTGTCTCCAGTTAATTCTTCTCAACAGCCAGCTAGTACTGCGCATGCTCAGCAGACGATTTCTGAAGATGACAGTGCGCATGCGCAGGACCTCCCTGGGGGTAGCGATAATGTGAGTTCTTCAGATTTTGTTTCCAAAAAAGATTTTGACAAATTAAGTGACCAGCTAGACGAGAAATTCTCTCGTTTTGAAGCACTCTTATCAAGAGGCAATATATTTGCTACCCCCAAAGTACCGGTTCAGGTTTCAAACCCACCGGTTTCTGATCAGCCATTCATAGATCCTGCCTCTGCCCGAACCACCGGTCCGGTTTCCGGCAGTACAGGCTAGTACTGGATCAGATGGCAAGAAAGATTCAAAGAAGAAGCACAAGTCTTCTCATCATAAATCTTCCAAAGCAAAACCGGTTCCGGTTGAGGAAAATACCGGTCCGGTACAGAAAAAGCCCTCTGACACTGCACTTCAACAATCTAAACCGGTACCGGTTGGGGATATGACCGGTTCGGTCAGGGCATACCAAACTGACACCTTGGTACCCAAGGAACCGGTTCCGGTTGTGGATGGATCTTTTACCGGTCCGGAACCGGCTGCACCGGCTGGGGAGCCGTTTATGAGAAACCTTGCTTCTGCTGGTGGCTCAGATGATATGTCCAATGTTGAACACCCCTTAACAGATGTCTTGCCTGTGGCTTCAGATGAACCACTCTTTGGGGATCATACATCAACAGATGTTGTGGATAGGGATCATACATCACCAGATGTTTTGGATAGCGAGGATGGTGAACTTTCTGAATCAGACACTGATAAACCAGAAAAGAATGAAGAAATGAGTTACAGGGAAACAGTTCGTTCCATCAGGGCCTTTATGGGCTGGAACTTTATCCCAGACTTTGAGTTTGAGTACAGTGACCCGGATAAGTCCAACAATCCGTGGCGTGGAAAAAATCCGAAAACAAGTTCTAAGGTGTCAGTAGCCATGCCAGCAGACGATTGGCTCTGTCAGAAGCTGGAGAGGATTAATCTGACTGTAGCTGAGGGTTACCCTTCCCGAAGTCAAGAAGCAGGTGGTTTGCGTACTGACCAATTCATACGCACCCCTAAACCACAGGATAAATGGTATCCCATGCATAAGTTAAAGACAGATTCTTCCCCACGTTCACACCCACAACCATCGGAATACAGACCTGGACTCGTCCCCCACTATGACTTGGAAATTATACATGATTAGTTAGCGCACTGAGTTCCCCTTGGGGAAGATATTGCGCCTGCAAAGCAGTAGATTTAGATTTAGATTTAGATTTAGATGGTCCCCAGCGACCAGGTAGAAAGCTGTTCAACTGGCATGGTTCTGAGGCGAAACTAAATGCTCAATTCTCAAGAATTGTCAAACCAGCTGCATATCTTGCAACAGGTCCCGTGTCTCGTCCCATATCGCAAGAAGTACTACGCAGATGGGAAAGGTGCGCCCGAGAGGGTACTTACACAGTGAACCATGCAGCTGGTTTCAGCAGATGCACTAGCGAGATTCAAGATCAGATGGCACATCACATAACTTTCCTACAGACTCATCTCAGTAAGGGCAAGTCAGCCAAGGAGGTGTCTGAAGCACTTAAGGAGTTAAGGGATTTATGTGCTTTCCACCAGAATGTATCCGTCTCTCTTGGGACAGCTCTACAGCACCTGGCTGATAGCCTTTTTGTGCAGCTGGGGAACTTCATTCTGATGCGTCGGGACTCTTATTTAGATCATGTTCGTCCCGGTATGAAGATGGACACTTGGAATGAACTGAGGAATGCTGCTCTTTTTGGATATGGGTTATTTCCCGACGCAGCCTTGAATGTCGCGGAACAAGATATCAACAAGTTTGAGACACAACATGTGTCGGTCCAGTCTCGAGTTGGTCCCCAGCACCAACAGAAGACCAAGTATCGCTATAAACCGTATGAGAAGAAGGAGGCTAAGACCATGGTTCAGCCGTCATCTGCTCCTCAACAACCTTGGCGACAGTTTGGGTCACGAGGTCGTGGCCGTGGGCGTGGTTCTACTAACCACCGTTTTTCCAAGTATGCCCGGGGTGGCAAAAATTATAAATGACAATCATTGTACAAACCCACGCAACCAAATAATTCCAAAACTAGTGGGTCAAAACATCAGCTCTCAAAACATTTCAAAGACTGTATACTCAAGAACTGCTGTAATTCCTGTTCCTATTGTTGTCGGTCCCGGGCAGCCGCAAAAGAAAGGCCTAAGTCCCGATCTTTGTCAGACAGAAATAAAACATGTCAAAAGTGCTTCTTTTGTCTCTCCTTGTCGTTCTGTCCCTCATGTACCAAATGTCCACAGTGTTGCAGAAAATCCTCCTGTAGGATGCAGGTTGCACAGGTTTTGGGAAACGTGGCTCAGCCTGGGTTCAAATCCTCGGGTAGTCTCCATCTTGAAGGACGGTTACAACCTCCCTTTCAAGATGAGGCCCCCATTGACCAGGTGTCCTCTGATAATCAGCGGATACGCCAACCCTCGCAGAAACAAGTTTTTGAAGGAGGCGTTGCAGTCCCTGATTACAAAACAGGTCGTAGAAAAAGTAGTGGTTCGGGCTTCTCTGGCCTTTTACAACCGGCTGTTCATAGTTCCCAAACCAAACAACAAATGGCGTCCAATCTTGGATTTGAGCAAACTCAATCTTTTCCTCCACTCGGAAACCTTCAAAATGGAAACTCCGGAGACCATCCGGCTATCCCTTCAAAAAGGCGAATGGGTCACATCGCTGGATTTCAGCGATGCCTATTTCCACATTCCCATCAACCCAAGGTCGAGGAAGTATCTCCGGTTTCACCTGCACGGTCAAACCTTCCAGTTCAGGGCTCTGCCGTTCGGCCTAGTGACGGCTCCTTTGGAATTCACAAAGGTGGTGAAGGAGGTGAAATTGATGGCCCAGTCCAGGGGTATAAGGATCCACCAGTACCTAGACGACTGGTTGCTTCGAGCGCCCTGTCGGGAGGCTTGTGTGAACCAAACGCGGACCCTGATGGCTCTGTGTCAGCAGTTGGGATGGTTAGTCAATCTGCAAAAGTCAGAACTTGTTCCCCAACAGGAGTTCAACTTTGTCGGTTATCATTTCAACCTCTCCAAGGGTCTAGTAAAGCCGACTCAGGAGAGGTGGCAAACCCTAACTAAAAAAATAAAGATGCTAATGAACAGAGGCCATTGTTCGGTCCGAGAGTTCATGTCTCTCATAGGTTTGTTGACAGCCACAGAGAAACAGGTGGTTTCGGGGCGCCTTCACATGAGACCGATTCAGTGGCACTTGAAGAATCACTGGCACGTGCCAGAGGTACTAGAGAAGGAGATTCCTCTTCCCAGATCTCTATACCCTCATCTGCAGTGGTGGCTGGACGAAAACAATGTGCTCAGCGGCCAACCTCTTCATCCTCTGCAACATGCTCTGCAGTTGTTTACCGACGCCTCAAACGAAGGTTGGGGCGCGCACTTAGGAGACCACACGGCAAATGGAGTTTGGTCGGACTCAGAAAGCCAGTTGCACATAAACTTTCTCGAGCTAAAGGCGGTCCTTCTGGCCCTCAAGAAGTTCGAGCAACAGTGTTGGGGCCAGATCATTTTGATAGCCACGGACAACACAACGGTTGTCTCATACATCAACAAGGAGGGGGGTATGAGATCAGGCTCACTTTGTGCCCTCCTCTGGAGACTGCTTTCCTGGTGCAATCGCAAACAGATAGTTCTAAGGGCCAGGCACATTCCGGGAAGGCTGAATGTGATAGCAGACAAATTGTCCAGGAGCACTCAGGTTATTCAGACAGAATGGTCCCTCCTGCAGGAAGTCTTCGACCACTTATGTGCCAGGTGGCACACTCCTCGAGTGGATCTCTTTGCAACAAGGTACAATCACAAACTACCCAAGTTTGTGTCCCCAGTACCCGATCCACAGGCATGGAGAGTAGATGCTCTCAGCCTGAATTGGGAGAATATGGATGCCTACGCGTTCCCTCCTGTGTCTCTTTTGGGCAAGGTGGTGTCCAAGATCCTAGATCAGGGAGTTCACAGGTTGGTTCTGATTGCTCCAGGGTGGCCCAACATGCCTTGGTTCTGGGATCTAGTCAGCATGTCTGTTCAGATTCCTCTCTCCCTTCCAAACGTGGAGAACCTGCTGACCCAACCGTTCAATCAGTGTCCCCACAGAGATCTCCTAGGGCTCAACCTCCACGCCTGGCTCCTAGAGCCTCTAGCATACAGGCACAAGGATTCTCTGATGAAGTGGCAACGAGAATTGAGGCTCCTCAAAGACAATCAACCAGAGCCATCTATGAATCGAAGTGGTCGATATTTGTCAAATGGTGCGAGTCACACAAGGTGGACTTCGGGTCACCTTCTTTAAATCAGGTAGCGGAATTTCTCCTGTTCCTTTTCAAGGAGAAAAATCTTCAACCTAGCACCATAGATGGATATAGAACTGCTATAGCCGACAAAATTGGTTGTGACAAGGTTAATTTTGGTAAAGACGAAAACCTTTCCCGCTTGCTAGACAGTTTCCATAGAGATAAACCCAAGGGTCTTCGAGGAATCCTTAGCTGGAATCTGTCTCTGGTCTTGCATCAATTAACCCAGTCCCCCTTTGAACCCCTTCGAAAGGTGTCTCTGAAACATCTTACCTTCAAAACGGTGTTTCTCCTGGCTTTGGGCTCGGGCAAAAGAAGGAGTGAGATTCATGCCTGGGTACACAGGAACATTAGACATCAGGAAGATTGGGCTAATGTTTCTTTATTTCCTTCTCCTTGTTTCTTGTCCAAGAATCAGTTGGCTAAAGAAGGGCCTTCTTCAGTAGCTCCGGTAATTATTCCGGCCTTGGCCCCTACGTTGGATAAGTCTCTCAAGGAGGATAGAACCTTATGTCCAGTTCGGGCTTTGCGTTATTACCTGGACAAGACCAAAGACCTCCGTTCCGGCAAACAGTTGGTCTTTGTGTCTTTCAAGAAGAACTTCAATAAGGACATCGCTCCTGCTACGATTTCTTCTTGGATTAAACAAACCATCTTGTTGTGCTATCAATTGTCCAATGAGGATGCACAACAATTGCATCAGGTCAGAGCCCATGATGTGCGGGCCTTTGCAGCTTCTAAGGCTTTTCAAGGTGTGTCCTTGGACCAGATCCTCTCAGCCTGCCACTGGAAGTCGCACAATACCTTCACCCAATTTTATTTGAAGGATGTAGCATGGGCTGATGCTGACCTGTACCATTTAGGACCAGTGGTCGCAGCCCAGCACATACGCGAGTAACTGGTATCCTTGAAAGGATAACTTGTATATAGTGTAAAGCGTTTAGAAGGAGTAGTGGGTTGTTTTTAGTTGGCTCCTTCTTTTTTAGTTATCTTGTTTTGAAACCCCAGCGCGCAGTTCTCAACCGGAAGGGCTGGTGTGGGGTATGAGTTATTTCTAGTTTATCCTGTTCTGCTTCCTCTGGAATCCTTGGGACTGAACTCTTACCTCCTCTCTCCTATAGTCCTAGCCCAGGTGGCTCGGTAGACGGCAAAAAAAGAGGGGGGGAACCAACTATGGTGTAGGGTATGGGAAGGATCAATAACCCTTGGGCCGGAGGCCCAGAGTTCTGACAAGAGTCCCTGTTGAGTTTAGCTGCCCTCCATCCAATGGGTAGTTATTCTGCATCTGTCCACTAGGTAAGATATATTAACGCAATAAAATGGAAAATTTAATAAGTAAATTAAATTTTTATAAGTTAATATCTTACCTAGTGGACAGAGGGATTCCCACCCTGCCTTCCCCGCAACAAACATTCCCAGGGGACTCAAACAGGGTGCAAACAAAAGGAGGAAGTACGCATGCGCGCGCACGCGCAGTGCACCGGCAGGGAGGCTATACAGCCACCTGGCGAGTAAACAGGACACTACCGGTCCGGGCCAGAGCCCAGCTCGAGGCGTTTTTCTCTAATGTTTGGTGGGACCGGCTGTGCGCCGGACAAATGCATCTGTCCACTAGGTAAGATATTAACCTATAAAAATTTAATTTACTTATTAAATTTTCCAGATAATTACGTTAACATCTACCTATTGTGTTTTATGTCATTATTGTGTGTATTTTACTCCATTTCTGCAATAATGGACGATAAAAAGTCTTTAATTTGAATTCTGTTTTGGGTTTTCCCCAGGCATGAAATGGGGGTTCAGCACTGAATTGAAGAGGCCAGAGCCAGTACCTGGCGCATTACACTGTTTTAATGAGCATACAGTTTTTCATCAAGGGAATTTTACATTAAAACTGTGAACAGTATTCTCAGTATGTGGTCTTCAGAATCTGTTCAATCTATATTACCTGCAAACATTATCCATAGCTACTCAATGTGGAATTCAGTGGGCCTGTACCCCCCATTCACTTACATAATGTGCACTACTCTTGTTATTTGTAATCCAAAGTATTTTCTGAGTAGGTTATAACTGGATTTATAATTAATCATGAAACTTATTTCTCGTGAAAAATTATACAAGTATAATAGTAGTAACATTTACA
Organism: Sabellastarte sp. h YS-2021; assembly: GCA_964017235.1. Lineage (NCBI taxonomy): Eukaryota > Metazoa > Annelida > Polychaeta > Sabellida > Sabellidae > Sabellastarte > Sabellastarte sp. h YS-2021. The sequence goes on from OZ024930.1 coordinate 180,872,832, forward strand.
TTGTTGCTTTATCTTGCCCATTTGTGCACCTACATGCAATAAAAACTGAATCTATTGCAACGTTTTTTCTTCTTTCCATGGTGCTTTATGGTTTCCCCAGACCTTCAGACTTTCCTAGCTGCTTTTAATTCAACTTTTAATGGACATTATAGTGAGTAGTTAAATCAATGATTCCAATTGGGATCCAATGGCCCCCTAGCTAGTGAGACATCAAAGGGTACTTGGGATTATTGCATTTTGAGTGTCAGAACCAGCATTTTTTCACAAAATGGTAAAAGTATCATATTGTACCCTTATTAATAGCCTCAAAACTGATAAAATTGAGCTTCTGCAAATTCATTACCTCTAAAACTATAGTCAAAAGTATGTTTTCTCGTCAAATATTTGCATTATGTTCTACAGTGATTTAAATTTACAATAAAACTTCAATAAGGTATTCTATATAGCTATCTTCTGTTGTCAGTTGCTACTTATTTTAATCCTCAATTTGTCTTTGACTCCTATAAAAAGTATGCGACATGTATCTTGGAATTGCTTTAATTTTTCATTGCTCTGAGGAATTTCTAGGTAAATTATTTTCAGAATTTCACTATAAATACAAGAAGTCAGTCAGAATCATAAAGTAGACCACATCACTTGTATCAAACTGGGTACGGTGTTGTGGGGAAAACAGTGCAAAACATTTGGTAGGTCATATCAGTTGCAGTATTTTGGGTTGAGTGTTGTGGGGAAAACACTGCAAAACAGTGTACAGGTCATATCAAAGGAGGTAGATGGCAGTGGAATACATTGAACAGGTCATATCGCAATGATAAAATGAAGCCAAGGTACATCATGAACAGTTTAACCAGCATACATTCACAGTTTTTTTATGTGAAATAGTAATACAAACAAAATGCATGGAGAAAAAAATGTTCTAATTGCATTCTGAAGCTTTGGAAATATGTTATATACTTAGAAATTAGTAAAGTTAAAGATTCCAGTGTCATATATATTGAAAGTGTCATTAATGCATGACAGAACATAAATTGTCTAGAAGCAACAAGTTAGATATATTGTTAGCCATTGTAGAGAAGGCTGAAAAGTCTCAAAGCTACATAAATCTACAAATGAAATTTCTTCCAAGATCTTCAATTTGCTTGTGACTTCTTAATAATTGTATAATGTATATGGGACTACATTTAGTAATCATAAAGTTTTTAAATAGATGTTCATATAATAGCAAATAATTCTAAAAATCACTATGCAAATGGTGTCAAAAATATCAGAGTTGCACACAAACAACTTTGATGAGGGACTGTGAATTCAGTGAAGGCTGAGGTTGGGGATCAACTATTCTCAAATATTAGTGTGCAGATTGAGAGAGTCCACTGTAAGGTATCAATAATATGGTGATTTTAGTAGATCCTGATCGAGTTCTTTGGGGGGAAGGGATCAAGAAGTTTTAGTACATAGTGTGAATGAGTGTTGAGAGACACACACAGAGCCTGAGTGGGGGATCAATGACAAATGTCTTGAGGATTGTTTTACCAGATGATATTTTGATAATTATTTGTGTGTAATGAATTTTAACACAAGATAAAAGCAAATTTTGACATTTTGACAAAAGTCAACATGTATCTCTATTTGCTTCATTTTTATTTATTGCTTATTTATTATCTTCTCATTTGCTTATTTCATGGATGATATAATTGACACATACCTGATTTATGGGTTCTTAACCTTATAAATATCTTTGGCAATACCCAAAAAACTTTGATCAAGTAAAAAGTTTTATAAACTACAATGAAATGGTGTAAAACATTAATAGCAAATATCATAATTGTAACAGCTGTAACAATATGTCACATATGCAATGTCTCTATCAAAGTTCCTTAGCTCTAATGCAAATGATTTGTGTGATGTTCTTGATGTTGATTCCATTGAAAGTCAGTCAAATAAAATGACTTGAATTGTAAATTCTTAAATAGTCAATGTTTGATTGTCACCAGACGCTTGAAAGATAATGATTTTCATCCCAAATTAGCCAACATTTGAAAAAGCTAGAAAAATAATTTTACTTTTTGCTTTAGAGGTAAAAGTAACTCAAATAATATGCACATATTTTCCACCTCCAAAGGCAGTTGCTTCAGTTGGACTGGTTTCCAAATAATTATGCTGCTAGCTTTAATAAATAGAAACCACTGGGAGGGCACGGTGACACAGTGGGTAACACCTTCCCTTCCCACCTCTGAGGTCTGCGGTTCAAACCCTGAACTGAATGTGGGTAAGTTGGTAGCTACTTTCTGATTGTCAGCAGTTTACAGTACAGAACCTTGACCGACTGTATGTACTGGTTTCCTCTGTCCATCAAACTACCCAACCTGATATGATACAATGTTAAAAGTGACGAATAAATCCAAATAATTAAATAAATAAATCATTGAATTTCATTTACCACCACTGTGGTAACCAAAGTGGAAGTAAATCAATTCAATTCTTTGGATTTGTTTCTTGGTTGAGCCTTAAAGTCTGTCTTTTTATGGAGATTAAGCTCTATAAAAGTCATACAAGAAATTAGAAATTAATGCAAAGACCCAACAAGCACATATTTAATTTCTGGTACTTTAGTCAATCAACATTCCAAAAAACGACGGAGTAAATGAAGTAGGAACCATTATAAATATTTTGATTTTAAATAAAATGTATCTCCATTTTATACAATGGCTTGGGTTTACTACTGCCTCATACATAGCACAAGTGTCTCAATGGCGCACTCAATTTTATTTATGAAATAATAAATGATCATCCAACCACTGGAGAATCCTGCCCAAGCTGTCTATTGTCTCAATATTGTTGTTAAATTGCCATTCCGTTTCACTGTCCAGTTTACTGACGTGAACCAGTAGGCGTATTTCACAACCGTAATCCGTCGAATCTAGATTCGTCAGATCAACGGATTCGCTTGTTTTGTGACTTGAATCTGAATCTGGACTATGAATCCGTTGATCTACCTCTCGAGATAAGCCTTGTCGTAGTTCCGAGTGCGCATGTCTGCACGGAAACTTCCGTCAGCTGACAGTGGATAAACAAACTACGTATACGACAAAGGAACCAGGAAGTAGCGAAAATAAATTTTCGTGAGTTATGTATATTAACGTACAAATAATATGGAAATTATTACTGGAAATAGAGGAATATATTTTGTAGATAAGTTCCTTTTACTATATAAAATTTACAGAAATTATTTGCAGCAGTTTCAACCTTATATCTCCTATTTTCGCCCACTGTCAGTGGTCCAAGTAGCATTACAAATTCGCCAAAAATTGCAGATTTTCCTTCAATATTTATGAATATTATATTCATTATACATATTTTTTTATTGTCCCGTGACACATGCAGCCTTGTCATATACATAAGCATATTTTTAGTAAATTATATTTTGATGACAAATATTTTGAAAAATTTTAATCCAGAACACCTGTGAATTCATTTTAGCATATGACATGTAAACCTGATTTATTTTTCCTTTGTTTTCCGAATTATTTGGGCTTTAGAATATGAATAAAAATGAAAGAAAAATACTGTTGTGTAGAATAAAAATATTATATAAATTATTATATAATTAAGTTATTATCATGTTTTATATTTTATTATATCCATTATTACATGTCCAAGAACTCACCTACGCATACTAACCAGGTCCAGTGCTGCTTACCTTCAGTGGTGAGACAGGTACTCATCACAATACACCACATTAGCAGATTTCCAAATTTAATTCATAGACTTTTTATGGCAGTTAACCTCTACTTTGGGGCCACGGTAGCACAGTGGTAATACAATCGCCTCCCAACTCTGACCTTAACAGTGTGTCCTTGACCCTTGGAAACTGTAATGTTTAGAAAGCTGATATTTTCTAGCTTTATTAATTTGGGTGTGCAATGCTATGGACTTGCTCTGGACTGACCTCAGTGAAATGCCCACCAAATATAAAATATCCCATCCGAAGGCCCAGTTTACCAGTCTTTTGGCTTGTGACCTTTCACCCATATTTCAAGGTCAAACAGGTCAAATTGACCAAAAAATGCCCATTATCTCCCTTAATTGGTGTCAAATGATTGACCCAGCTCCTCCTGGGCTGTGGTGGGGGTGGGGGTGGGGGTGTGTGTGTGTCTGGGTTGGAGGGGGGGGGGTAGATAAAAATTTTTTTTTTAACAACAAAATAATTGTGTAGCAACCCACACAAAAATTCATAAAAGAAACAAACTTATTTTCAAATTTTAGAACCAGTTAAATAAAGAACCTTAAAAAATATAAGTACATTAATATTTCTTTATTTTCTATCTAGAGAACATACAACAACAAAAGACAAAGAGACATATGAAAGTCCTGACGCAAAAGAAAATAAAGGTTATTATCAGACGTCACTATAACTAAAATTCCCTCAAGATATAATTTTGAAAATTATTTAAATATTTTTTTAAAATTATTTTTCTAAAATATAATACAAAGATGATTTTTAAATTATTTAAGTTTTTTACATTATTTTTAAAATTCTTTTAAAAATATAATAACAATAAGTAAAAAAATATAATATAAACATATAATTTTAAAATTATTTAATTTTTTTTTTTTTTTTTTTTAAATATCTTTAAAAATTATTTTTAAAAAATATATCACCAATAAGTCAATTTGCTATATTTTGCTCAATTTTATATAAACAACTGTTGTGATAACTCCATTAGATATATATTATATTTTTAATTTTATATATTAATAAAATAAGATATAAACCCTTCTATTATATATATTTTAAGTCAAATTACTGGCATATTTGATGCCTAAAATGCACGATTTTTATGTCCAAAGACATTACATTGTTCAGGTGTTCAAAAAATTTTGGTAAAAATATTTTTAGGACCTCACAGTGTATGTACTACAAAAACAACAGAGAGTGGGCGATAATAGCATATTTCTTTTAAAACACAAGTAGGATACAAAAATATTATAAAAAGATCTAGTAGATATAATATTAGATGACTATTTCAATAACAGGAATGCTTAAAACCTACATTACTGTACAAAATATGTGATAATTATGCAATTTAGTTTATAGCAAAAACACTTCCTGGTTCACGCCAAGAGTTTTGTTTATCCACCTCAATCCCACAATGCATCGCGGTTTCTGGAACTACGACAAGGTAAAAATTTGTAAAATAATGGCAGCAACATGTGAGAAAAAATTTTAACATTTGGGAAATTTTTATTATATTGTAATATAATAATATTATTTTACTATATACTGGCATATATTAATATATTATATTTATGTTGGTTCATCTTATTTTCATATTTTAGATTCAGATCTATAGAAAATTGCATTTCACGAATCTAGCTAATCCAACGAATCCAAATCTGAATTTAGATTCGACGGATTATGCAGATTCTTGGTTGTGAAATACGCCTACTGAGTAGGTACTTGTGTTATTCAGCACTTAAGTACCCAAACGATTGGCCAAATAAAACTGAAGTATTATATATATTAAGGTAAAATATGTATCTCCATTTTACTACACAAAAAAAAACTGTAAAAAAACTACTCAGTGGTTCACGTCAGTAAACTGGACAGTGAAACGGAACGGCAATAGACAGCTTGGGCAGGATTCTCCAGTGGTCGGATGATCATTTATTATTTCATAAATAAAATTGAGTGGGCCATTGGGACACTTGTGCTACGTATGAGGCAGTAGTAAACCCATACCATTGTATAAAATGGAGATACATTTTATTTAAAATCAAAATGTTTATAATGGTTCCTACTTAATTTACTCTGTCATTAGTTTTTTGGAATACTGATTGACTAAAGTACCAGAAATTAAATATGTGCTTGTTGGGTCTTTACATTAATTTCTAATTTTTGTATGACTTTTATAGAGCTTAATCTCCATAAAAAGACAGACTTTAAGGCTCAACAAAGAAACAAATCCAAAGAATTGAATTGATTTACTTCCACTTTGGTTACCACAGTGGTGGTAAATGAAATTCAATGATTTATTTATTTAATTATTTGGATTTAATCGTCACTTTTAACATTGTATCATATCAGGTTGGGTAGTTTGATGGACAGAGGAAACCAGTACATTCTGTACTGTAAACTGCTGACAATCAGAAAGTAGCTACCAACTTTCCCATATTCAGTTCAGGGTTTGAACCGGAGACCTCAGAGGTGGGAGGAGAAGGTGTTACCCACTGTGTCACCGTACCCTCCCAGTGGTTTGTATTTACTAAAGCTAGCAGCATAATTATTTGGAAACCAGTCCAATTGAAGCAACTGCCTTTGGAGGTGGAAAATATGTGCATATTATTTGAGTTATTTTTACCTCTAAAGCAAAAAGTAAAATTATTTTTCTAGCTTTTACAAATGTTGGCTAATTTGGGATGAAAATCATTATCTTTCAAGCGTCTGGTGACAATCAAACATTGACTATTTAAGCATTTACAATTCAAGTCATTTTATTTGACTGACTTTCAATGGAATCAACATCAAGAACATCACACAAATCATTTGCATTAGAGCTAAGGAACTTTGATAGAGACATTGTATATGTGACATATTGTTACAGATGTTACAATTATGATATTTGCTATTAATGTTTTACACCATTTCATTGTAGTTTATAAAACTTTTTACTTGATCAAAGTTTCTTGGGTATTGCCAAAGATATTTATAAGGTTAAGAACCCATAAATCAGGTATGTGTCACTTATATGATCCATGAAATAAGCAAATGAGAAGATAATAAATGAGCAATAAATAAAAATGAAGCAAATAGAGATACATGTTGACCTTTGAACATGTCAAAATTTGCTATTATCTTGTGTTAAAATTCATTACAGACAAATAATTATCAAAATATCATCTGTAAAACAATCCTCAAGACATTCATCATTGATCCCCCACTCAGCCTCTGTGTGTGTCTCTCAACACTCATTCACACTATGTTCTCAAACTTCTTGATCCCTTCCCTCAAAGAACTCGATCAGGATCTACTAAAATCACCATATTATTGATATCTTACAGTGGACTCTCTCAATCTGCACACTAATATTTGAGAATAGTTGATCCCCCGACCTCAGCCTTCACTCAATTCACAGTCCCTCATCAAAGTTGTTTGTGTGCAACTCTGATATTTTTGACACCATTTGAATAGTGATTTTTAGAATTATTTCGTATTATATGAACATCTATTTAAAAACTTTGTGATTACTAAATGTAGTCCCATATACATTACACAATTATTAAGAAGTCACAAGCAAATTGAAGATCTTGGAAGAAATTTCATTTGTAGATTTATGTAGCTTTGAGACTTTTCAGCCTTCTCTACAAAGGCTAACAATATATCTAACTTGTTGCTTGTAGAAAATTTATGTTCTGTCATGCATTAATGACACTTTCAATATATATGATAGACACTGGAATCTTTAACTTCACTAATTTCTAAGTATATAACATATTTCCAAAGCTTCTGAATGAACTTAGAACAATTTTTTTTCTCCATGCATTTTGTTTGTATTACTATTTCACATAAAAAACTGTGAATGTATGCTGGTTAAACTGTTCATGATGTACCTTGGCTTCATATTGTCATTGTGATATGACCTGTTCAATGTATTCCACTGCCATCTACCTCCTTTGATATGACCTGTACACTGTTTTGCAGTGTTTTCCCCACAACACCCAACCCAAAATACTGCAACTGATATGACCTACCAAATGTTTTGCACTGTTTTCCCCACAACACCTTACCCAGTTTGATACAAGTGATATGATCTACTTTATGATTCTGACTGACTTCTTGAATTTATAGTGAAATTCTGAAAATAATTTACATAGAAATTCCTCAGAGCAATCAAAAAAAAAAGCAATCCCAAGATACATGTCGCATCTTTTTCAAAGGAGTCAAAGACAAATTGAGGATCAAAATAAGTAACAAATGACAACTGAAGATAGCTATATAGAAAATCTTATTGAAGTTTTGTTTATAAATTTAAATCACTGTAGAACATAATGCAAATATTTGATGAGAGAAAATACTTTTGACTATATTTTTAGAGGCAATGAATTTGCAGAAACTTAAGTTTACCAGTTTTCAGGCTATTAATAAGGGTCCAATATGATACTTTCACCATTTTATGAAAATAATGTTGGTTCTGACACTCAAAATCTAATAATCCCAATTACCCTTTGATGTCCCACTAGCTAGTGGGCCATTGGATCCCAATTGGAATCAGTGATTTAACTACTGATTATAGCGTCCATCAGAAATTGAACTAAAAGAAACTAGGAAAGTCTGAAGGTATGGGGAAACCATAAAGCAACATGGAAAGAAGAGAACACATTGCAATAGATTCAGTTTTATTGCATATAGGTGCACAAATGGTAAAGAGATAAAGCAACAATGTAAATGTTAATACTATTATACTTATATAATTTCTCAAGAGAAATAAGTTACATAATTAATTATAAATTCCAGTAATAACATATACTCAGAAGATACTTTGGAACATAGATAACCAGAGTATTGCACACTATCTAAGTGAATGTTGGGTACAGGCCCACTGAATTCCATATTGAGGAGCTATGGATTCCATTTGGAAGTAATAAAGGCTGAACAAATTCGATAGAACACATCTTGAGAATACTATTCACAGTTTTAATGTAAAATTTGCTTGATGAAAAAATGCATGCTCATTAAAACAGTGATGTGCGCCAGGTACTGGCTCTGGCCTCTTCAATTCAGTGCTGAACCCCCATTTCATTGAATAGAAGGAATCGCCGTGACGTCACGCCTCGTTCTCGAAGTAGGTCGGAGGGCAAGAAAGGGACCTTCACCTCCACGTTTTTCAACAGAAGTAAATGGCGGGCAAAACGGCTTGAGATTTTATTTGTGACAGCAGTGATGTAGATGGAGTGACATAGAGGTAAGAAGTTTCCGTTTTTCATTAAGAACATTCATAGATCATTTTGGCCTATATTTAAGGTATTGTTAAAAGTTAATCTATGTTTTAGAAGCCATTTAAGATTGCAGATTTTTTTGTCATTAGTTACTAGGTCACTTCTTCACTGGCCCACGTGGTTATTTTTGGTGGAATTTTTTTGTCAGGTTTTTTTTTTTTATCTGTATATTTTTAATGTATAAAAATGTTTTAAAACTGATGTATGGAATTTCTTTATTAGTGTAGGGGTGTTGTACTATTCTCTTTTTGATGTTTTTTGTATTTAGTGGCTCTCTTTAATATTTAAATGGGGAAATCCATATCTTTGTTACTTTTTGTATGGAAGCAGTTACTGCTCAGCCATTGAAGTTCATGTGCATTTCACAATATTAATACATTATGGCTTGATGTCAAAGGCAGCTATTGCATTTATTTAAACATGAATGATGTTCATCTCCCAAGTATTTTTGGGGCCGATGATGAACTTCACTGGAGTTACAAAATTCACTGGCTTAGCAGTATTCTCAAGCAATGTTGAAGTTCTGCCCCCCCCCCCCCCCCCCCCATGTCTGTGACAGGTGAAGTTCGTACCTTAATTTCTGTTCAGAAACATGCTGTTTAACATTTAAACAGGAAACAAGTATGGTCGTCGGTAGTGTTAAAATAATAAATTATAAAATACTAAATTATAAAATTATGAAAGAGTAAATTATGCTCTGTATGTATCATGTATGAGTGGTAAAATTGTTTTTTTTTTTCAGCACACGGGGACCCATACAGCCATGTCAGAAGACAGCATATTTTGAGAGAATGAGGCTGATGTTGTGTGCTGCATCAACTTAGGTATAAGTTATGCTTCATTTTTAGTAGCTGAGTTCTGTCTTTTGTTTTCATTGGGGTTTTCGTGCATCATATTTTCCATTGGTTAGCATATATAATGTTATCAGAGTTGGAGTCAAATACATTGAAATGTACTTAAGTACAAGTACTTTGTTAATTTTCAAGTGAAAGTACAAGTCCTTTTTTCATCAAAGTACAAGTGCAAGTATTTTTCAAAGTACTTAAGTACAAGTACTCTTCATCTATTAAGAACAAAGTAAATTAAAGATACACGACATAAAATATTTATTATAATGCAAATAAATTAACCTCTCCTGATGTAGCATGGTGTAAAAGGTCAAGTGAAATGTTGATAAAAGACAATACTAAATTAATATCTGGTTATTACATTCAGGCATGTGTTAATAAAAATTACATTTAATCACTTATTGATATCCAATTATTATTTTTATAACTTTTAAAGGCCCACTATTATTGTTGTTTATTATATTGTAGTGACAACACATACAACATTGAAACACTCTGAGATTCAGATGATAGAGGGTCAGCTGATCGAGGTTCTACTGTATCTATAATGTAAGTTGGTTTCTCAAGGTTCAATTTTATGAACTTGTTTCTTGTGTCCTTTATTATTAGTCGAATCTTTGATTCGAGTTATGTACTGAGTTGCGGTCACGATTTTAAATTCGCTGTTTAAACCCTTAAATATCAATTCTGCATAATATTTTCTTCACATATCTGTACATTAAGGTGTATATTATACACTCTGCCATTTTGAAGATTTTTAATGCCTTTATTAAGTTATATTTTATGAAGTAAAAAGCATGTCTGGCACTTCGTCTGGCTTTCCCCAAGGACCCGTATGTCCTAGAAACTATTGTGTTTGCCAGTGTAATGGTCTACTCGAACGAGTCTTTTTTAACAGTTTCGTCTGCTGGTTTCTAGAGGTGAAACCCCAATTAATTTATTCGTCTGCAGGGTTTATCACGCAGTCACTGTTAATGTAAAATTGCTGTCTGCGCATCTACGTGGACTCAATTATTTGTCAAACAAATAAACCGCAAAGAAATTAATGAATGAAGTGACGTCACGGTAGTACTACACATTTGTCGTTCAGCCAATCAGAATCGAGAACACCCCTTTCAGAGACAATGAAAATATTCAAACTCCTTAGTTCTACATTCAACCACTCGAAGGCGCTTTTGCATGTCCTAGAAGTTATCACGTCATAAAATACAGCATAATCTGTGTCTCCCTATTTTCGCCCATTGTGGCTATTCGTAATATTGTAGAAACAACACACGAATATTTTATTTAAATACTTACAATTTGCTTCTGTAAAATATCCATATACAGTACTATATATCCACGCTTCAAAATTGAAATAGGTCTTCTCATTTTAAAATCAAATTTCAAACTGCAAGTCCGTGAACAGGAAATATGCTGGTAGTTTTCGTCTTAAACCAGCCTTGTAAAATATTGTTACGAAACCCCCACAAAGAACTGCCGTGACTGCGCATATTTGCTCATTAATATTAATGAGGCAAGTCCGCGAACAGGAAATATGCTGGTAGTTTTCATCTTAAACCAGCCTTGTAGAATGTCAGGAAACCCCACAAAGAACTGCCGTGACTGCGCATATTTGCTCATTAATATTAATGAGGCAAGTCCGTGGACAGGAAATATGCTGGTACAGACCCTTTATATTTGTAAACAAATTCCCATCTCGCGACACAAATCTGAAAACGGTTTCTAAATGCGGGCGATAATACAGAGTTTACAGATTTCAACACCCAGTGCTGTCCTAAGATTCGACTCTGTGGTTGGGTGAAAGCTAACCACGTCACCCTTGTTATTTGTTATTGTATTAATGAGGGGGCTCAGTGGTGTAGTGGTTAGAGTTATCACCTCGAACCTCTGAGCCCTCCGGTTCGAATCTCAGGCCGGGCGCTTCATGTTGGAAAGTTGGTAGTTACTTGCCAATGCCCGGTGGTTTACAGTGCAGTATGCACTGGTTTCCTCCACCTGTAAACTACCCGTTGCAATATGACCCTGGCTGTTGAACGTGACGTAAAAGAACAAATATTGTATTAATGTGCCAGAGTGAGTGTCTTCTGTTTTATTAACCTTCTATTGTCCAAACAAATTTGATTCTAGACTCAGTAATTAAGGTTCTGCTGTGTGTCAACTTAGGATATTAAGGTTGAAGTAAAAAAAAATACGAGTTGGTATAAGTTAATTGTTATGTTTATTTAAAAAATGAAATGTAGATTTCATAATACATTTCCAAATTTATTACAATAGCTTAATTTATTATAATTATACCATTTTCTATATGTCCTATAAAATAGTTTTTGTTAATAAACAAAGTAAAACAGGTGTTTTGTGATAGATAAATTTTTTTTAACTTTTTGTTATTTCTAGGATACACGAGATGTACAGGGTTCCAGATGGTTGACCAGCGACAACAATGGTGTTCTCCGTGGTGCTTGGACTCTTTTTCTGTCCCTTGATATTGTAATTGGTTGACTGGTTTTTTTGTGGTTTTTTTTGTTGCGCCTTAGAGCCACCTTTGAATAGGGGAGATTAAGCGCTATAAAAGTCCAATTAGAATTAGAATGGTTAAATCTTGTTGTGTTTGGGGTTGTACTTCTCGGTACAAACCATCTAGTAATCTAAGTTTCCACAACTTTCCCAGTAACAGAACAGAAAAGGGTAAAGCTCAAAGAGCAGAATGGGTTGCAAAAGTAGGTCGATTGAATGAGGTTATTAAAGTTTCCTGTGCTAGTTCTGGGCCAACTAATTTGTGGGAGCCAAGTAAATGGTCTGTGGTTTGTGGTCGGCACTTTTTTAGTGGAAAACCACATCCTGACCCAAATCACCCTGATTATTGTCCCTCATTGTATATGAAACCGTTGAACAGTAATCATGTCACCAGTAACAAGAGTAAGTTGTCACGTTATGATCGCAGTATCAAAAGACAAAGTGTATTGTATAGTGTAGGCAGTGAAGGAGCCAGTAACAAAGAAAATATTGATGTTTCAGAAGTTGAGGTTGAGAAAACTGAAGTTGATTTGTTAAATGAAAAGTTGAGAACATTACAGTTGGAATTTGATACTTTTAGGGAATGTAAGCTGAATGAAGTTAGCAGATTAAACCTGGAAATATTAAATTTAAGACAAGAGAAACTAGCCCTGAAAAGTAAAGTGCAGAAGTTGACTGTAAGTAATTTGACTGATAAAAAACTCAGATATTTGACTGGTGTAGAAAATGTTGCTGTTTTTAAATGGGTTTTGTCATTATGTGATGATGTAATATCTGTAAGACGCTGTATGCCAGTTGAGGATCAGTTGTTGTTGTGTTTCATGAAACTACGTCTTGGATTGCAGAACAATGATTTAGCATATCGCTTTCAAGTGTCATCAAGTACTGTCTCTGACATTTTCAATGACTGTATTCCAGTACTTGCACAAAGACTGAAGTTTTTGATAAAATGGCCGTCCCGTGCTATAATCAAGAAAAACATGCCACATTGTTTCAAAAGGTTTAGCAGGTGTAGAGTAATAATTGATTGTACTGAATTCTTTATTGACCGTCCTTACAATCTCAGTACTAGAGCTAAGACTTGGTCCAATTACAAACACCATCATACGTTGAAGGCATTGATAGGAATAACCCCTTATGGTGCAATAAGTTTTGTATCTGATATGTGGGGTGGAAGGATATCAGATAAAGATATCACTGCTAGGAGTGGGTTTTATCAGTTACTTGAACCAGGAGACCAAGTCATGGCGGACAGGGGTTTTACAATTTCACAGGAACTGGCTATTAATGGTGCACACCTTGTTATGCCTCCATTTGTTGCTGGTAGGAAACAATTTCCAGGATATGTAGTGACAAGAGCAAGACAAATTTCTTCATTGCGTATTCATGTTGAAAGGGCCATTGGTAGGATTAAGAAATATGCTATTTTGAAGAATACAATGCCTGCATCAATAATGCCTCTTGCCAGTGAAATGTTATGTGTTTGTTGTGCATTAACAAATTTGAAACCGAAGCTTGTAAAGTAAGAACTACTTTGTTAACCCCACAGGCCTTAAGGGCTGTTGGGGTATTGTTTTCACTCATGGGGTCCTGGTGGCCCATATGAAAAAGTACGAGTGCTTGTGTGCTTCTCCAAAAGTACAAGGCCCAGAGACGTTTCCTTTTTTTAAGAAAAAAAAGATTCAGGATTAAAAATTGTCCAAGTCTTTTTGTATGTTCCCCAGAGCTGTGGAGGGTGTGGGTAGTCAATGTCATGGTGTCATGTACAGCATGACCTTTGACCTTGGGATATATCTCGGAAACTGTGACTGTTGTGTATATGTATAACATTTCGGCATCCCTTAGCCATGTTCTAGTTTTAGGTGATTAAAGCATTTCATGATGTGGATTTCAAGTTGTTAGAAAAAGTAATGAAGCCCAACTACTTTTTCATAGTGAAACTGCAATGTGTGAATGCTAAAGCAAGGAAAAAGTTAATTGTGCCCATTGCAATTGCTGTTAGGTAACATATTGAAGTTACAATGTGCACAAGGTTAAAAAAAAATAGAATTGAAGTCATTGCATGTGTATTACTGCTGTCACAAATAAAATCTGTTGTTTCTGCCATTAACTTCTGTTGAAAAGCGTGGAGTATAAAGTGATGCCACTGGATTGTATATTGACTTTATACTAAAGGAATATAATAAACTTATTTTCTTTAAACATTTCTTGTTTCTTTCCATGTGAATCTACTTATATCCCCAGATGAAAGTTGGGGTACACTGCTTTATTACAACTTCTTTATGTATGTCCTGTTACCTTAGGATTACAATCTCTATACATCTAGCTCATGATTTTTGGCATGATCCACCGCCACCTTTTATAAACAAGATATGGGATGTATACATTTCACAAGTAATTTATATATTTCCTGCACTACTTGCATTTCAAAAATTACTTTGTAATTCCCAGATAGCATGCTGACGTCGGGCCAACGTCGGGCCAACGTCGGCACATCCGTCGGCCCGACGATGGCTGCCGACGTCGGCCCAACGGCTTTTTGACCGGCGGCCCAACGTTGGCCCAACGTCGGCAAGCCACCGAAAAAAATTACTCATTGTATAGCATCAACCAATCAAATTGTCCACAAATAACTTTTTCAGTGTGAATTTATAATGAGAATGTTATTTTTATTTCTAAAATTATGAAATAGTTGGCTAAAATTTGTGGGCTCACTGAAATATGATTTTTAGATATACCATTATAAATAATTTTTTACTAAGTTTCACAAAATCCCCTATTATTGCCCACCGCCATCTTGAATAAAAATCCACCGTTGGCCCAACGTCGGCCCAACGTCGGCAAAATGTATAGACATATAACCAGAGTTGGGGTTGGCAGGCAGCCGTCGGCCCAACGTCGGCCCAACGTCGGCAAAATCTGCCGACCTTGCGACCAACAGCCAACGTCGGTCCGACGGCGGCATGCTATCTGGGTTGTGTGTGCAGATTTGGTCAACAGCCATGATCTTATTGCTAGAGACACATAACTTCGCTACTGGATAGTCAAACCTACACACAACTTATTAGATCCCCAAATTGTTAACCAATAGACCAGTTGGGACTATAGCTGTTACTTTAAGTAGGGTTAAAATGACCAATAATTACAATATAAAATGGCAGTAATTCATATTGAATCAATACTGACCTCAAAAAAAAAAAATATATATATATATATATATACTGCCTAACTTCGTATCTTGGCACACGCCTCAAATTGGCACAAAACGGAAGGTAAAATATTGCTTAATTATTGTTCTTTATCGCCCACACTTGCGGCTTTTCATATAGCAAATAAGAAAGTTGAAATGACGACAGAAATAATTTAAATATCTTCGGCATTTCCCGTATGCAACTTGTGCCAATTTGAGGCACTAATTTCATGTAGAAATTACATTATCGCCCCTAAAAAACAATTCTAAACCGTTTATTTTGCGTACTTTATGACAGTAAAATATTTTTATAACTTGCGCTTGTGTCAATACATCTTTTAATAAAAAGAAACCCACGGAACTTCACTTAAAACAAACGAAAATAAGGATTTTGTGTCCAAGGTGTGCCAAGTTATGGTGCCAGGCAGTTTATACATAAAATGTAAAATTACCTCTTTTACGTGGCCAGATACAAAATAATTGTATGCCTCCAAGGACTTGTAAGCTTGTAATGCAGCACCATCAAAGGGTCCTGGTGCATTTATCAGGTAGTTGTATATGCAGGCATACTGTGTTGGTGGAATTTGTGTGGGATCAGTGATCCACCCAGTTTTCAGAAGGTAAGGATCTGTCACAACAATAGATTTGTTGTCCACTATCACAGTCAATTTCTTAATATATCTTTCAAGATCTTGAGTTTCTAAACACTTTATTTTATCAGACACTTCCATTTCTAAAGTAAACAATAAACATACAGGCATAAAATCATGTACAAAATAATATATTTATTGAAATATCACTTCCTGGTTCAGTCAGTCTTGTCCACTTCAAAAGTTTACCTTGTGATTACTCAGTAATTTCTGCATGAATTTTAATGCAATAAACACGAGCATATTCTGTGTAAAAATAGCTTTCCATTGATGTATAATACATATCTGTAGGTTACATATTTACAAAAATATTGGCATTTAAAAATCGGCAATTGTTTACATTAATTTAAATTTCGCGCTAAATATAGACCACCAATCAAAACAGGAAGTCTTTTTGCCCTCCGGTTTCCACGTTTATTATTTTTCCTCGACTTTGTTTACAAACACCGTTTCGTTCTATCTAAGCACGCCTGGGAAAAACCCAAATTAAAGACTTTTTATCGTCCATTATTGCAGAAATGACCTAAAGTACATACAATAATGACATAAAACACAATAGGTAGATGTTCACGTAATTATCTGTGGCTTTCAATGTCATTTGTCCCCATTTGTTTACAATAGTATTTGCGTTCCGTTTCACTGTGGCGTTCCGATGACTGTTACCGGGTGTAAATATATGTACTACAGTGCATCCATCACAGGTAAGCCAACATTGTGATGTTTTGATTTAAAATATACTCATATATTGCAGTACAATAATTTGGTGTCCACAATGTTCTCATTTAAGATTCATCATTCATCTGAATTTGTCTAAAATAGATTATCTGTGTTAGTGCTGTAACAAGTTGACCGAAACTCGAGTTGTAACTCGGTGGGCGATATTTGGGAACACATCGATTTACGCAATTAAACTCGAGTTTTTAAGAAATAAATTATGATATACTAATGTTGTTATAAAACCAGCACTTTTACAATTTATCTAACCATAAAGACATAAAAAATCAATGAGCAATGGTCGTTTTTTTATTGACCCTTTGCATCGACGTCATTATGTGACGTCAGGATGACTTTTTCAGTGAACAACGTCCATGTTGGACGGCAAAACACGGATTATTAGTGCTGTGCTATGACAAAAAAATTAAACTTCTGTCTTTATAAATCACATATTTGAGTTCTGTAAAAAAGTAAATAATACTAAATATATTTCCTTTATGAAGGCACAGCTTTTAAAAATATTAATTATTAATTTTGATATTTTATGGGAATGTTTGCTAGATTTCACTTGTAATCGGGAAAACTTTACACAAAAAATATATATCGAAAGTACACAACATTTAAATGAAAATTTCTCTTTGAATAATTTGTCCATTTTTGTTCTGTAAAAGGTATATTGATGCACATATTGAGCCACTGGTGGCCCACTGATTGCATTTTTTTTTTCAAAATTTTAAAGCATTATAAACAACTTCAAAAGCAACCTCAAATACTGTTTTCTGACATATTATTTAACAATATTCAATGTTAAAAACACATTATTTCAAAATATAAATACATTGCGTGGCCCACTGTTGGCCCACCAACTACCAGAGTCAGTGGCAGTAGCTCAGGTACCAGCCTACACCCACTGGTGTAAAATCCTGGGAAAAATTAGATAAAATGTGTGTTTTCTTTCACTTAACATAAGTTAATGTCATTTTTTAACAAACTTATTCTGTATTCCTTCATTTTGCTCAGTCAGTCTTTTCTCCACTTTATTACTTTATATATTACTTGCTTATATATTTGCCACAGGTGGTCCATCAATGGTCCACCCACTACATAAGTAGTACATGACCCATGATGGGCAGCCAGTGGGCCACTGGTGGCACATATATATATATATTTTTAGTGAAGGTTAAAGAAAGATATTTTCATTTTTTTCCTTTTGATATAAATTTGTTTTTTGATGCAACCTAAAACTATCGCAGAATTTGTTTTTGTCTGACACATGCAACTATCATCTGTAAGAGCTATACTTAGTTGGTGGACCAATGGTGGTCCTCTGGTGGCTACACCTCAAGCTCTGCTGAACGGCATTTGTTTTGACAGATCTTGAAGAGAGGCTGTCTTGGCTTAAATTCATTTGTTTCAAGTGAATTACTTTCCAAAAGTAGCTGTTCTGAATTTTATTACATAAAAAAATTGTAAGATTTGCCACTGGTGGTCCATCAGTGGTCCACCTTCTGCCTGCATGGTACACATACTGTTGGCCCACCGGTGGCCCACAGATGGCAAAGTAATTGGATACTTTATGTATGTGTGTGTATATCACCAAGACACCAACATTTTTAAATAACAGATGTCACATCTCTGCCTTAATATATATTTCTTTTCTTCCCATTCTTGGGCCACAAATTTCTTCCAAGATTTACCACTGGCAGCCCACCAACTATATCAGTGGTATATAAGCTATGATTGATGGGCCACTGATGGGAATTTTCTAATTTCCACCCGGATTTTAGATCTAATCAATAAAATCATCTGATAATTACACAGAAAAGTTAACAGAAGTGAAAGTTTCCCCTGTAAACAAACCATAAAACATGTACAGGAGAAAAATATATTAAATCAAAACCCTATTAATTGGGGTTGAGGTGTAGCCACCACTGGACGACCCTTGGTCCACTAGCTGCAATATGTATGTGTCCGATAAAATATAAAGTTTCTTAAGTTGAAAGGAATAATTACCCATGAAATATATTCCAATCAGTGGCCGAATTACCCATGCCAACGCTGGCCCAGTGAAGGCTTGCCAACCAAAACTCAGGCTGCCAAGGTTGGGCCAACGGTGGGCCAATGGTGGCTTTTTATTCAAGATGGCGGCGAGCAATAATAGGGGATATTGAGACACTTAGTAAAAAATTATTTATTATGGTATGTCTAAAAATCATATTTCAGTGGGCCCACAATTTTTAACTAACTATTTAACAATTTTAGACATAAAAATAACATTCTCATTAGAAAGTCACAGTAAGAAAAGTTGTTTCTGAACATTATAATTTTATTGTTTGACTATGGAACATGTCATCCTAAGATACTGTTCCACCATTGTTTATGTTTGGTCATGTGACTTATTAGGGATTCCCTTAACTAAAATCCACCCACAATCTGTCAATTATTTGCTTTCTGTTAAACAATGGCCACATAACTTCATGCTGCAATCTGATTGGCTGATGCTATATTATAGTGGTAGTAAAATTTTACCAGTGGCTTGCCAATGTCAGACCGACACATCCACCGGCCTAAAAGCCAGTGGGCCACTGATGGGCCACTAGTAAACCTTATTGTTGGCTGCCAACAGTGGACCACTGTCTATCAGCTGGTCATGCCACCAGAGAACCACCACTGATAGCACTCAACAGTGGGCCACTGGTGGACCACCAGTCAACCTTGTCGGCTACTGAAGGTGGGCCACTGGTGGGCCAATAGAAAAGCTTATCATTGGCTGCCGACAGTGGGTCACTGAAGGACCATCAGAAAACCTTATTGTCGGCTACCAACGGTGGACCACTGCCTATCAGCCGGTCACGCCAACGGCTGGCCACCGCCTGCAGCCAACGTCAGTCCGACAGCTATGCCGCCAGTGGGCCAGCGGTGGCTCTACAGAGTCTTGCTATCTGGGTCTGTGGCCTAACATTTTCATATCTGTCTGTACTTTGGACACACATTACAGAAAAACGGATATTTTGCATTTCACTACAAGTTCAATGCTCTATATCTCGACAATCATGCATCCTAATGTTATTTTGCAAACAGTACCAGATAGGCTAATGCTTGTACTTTTATGTGTGCAATTTTGAAGTCAATAAGATGCAAATTTCTTTTATAACTAATTTTTAAAATAAGATATCTCTTCCAATGTGTCCCGTTTGTTGTACACAGACATGTTCATTCAAGCGTGATGTTTTGCCGTCCAAATCATAATACGTAACATTGTGACGTAAGATGCAAAGGGTCAATTTCCCTTATTTACGTGGATGTTCCATAAAGTGCTCATACATATCTGCACAATTTAACCGACAACAAAATATATTTTTATTGCGTTAATACATCCTATCCAATGGACAATTGCTTTACCGGTCGGCGTGAAAGGTCCCGCCAAATGCCAGAAAAAGACGTCCTGTATAGAATACCGGCAGGACCGGTCAGGAGAGTGCATTCGCCAGGTGGCGCATCGTACTTCCTCTTCCTGTCTAGACATCGTGACGTCATAGCATCTTTTTCGTTTGGCGCGTGGAGAGTGAAGACGTGTTTTCTCGACAAGCGAATTTTTTGTTCTACACCGAACGCTACCATTTTATTTTACTTTTAAAGTTATTTAGAAGTATTATCTACAACTATGTCATCTCCAGGACAAAGACGAGGTTCCTGTGGACACGCTATGGCTGGGTTCGACACCCACTCCAAGTGCGCACATTGTAGGGACAAAGGGCTAGGCGACGACCCCTGCGTCCAGAAGAAGGAATGTGTTATCTGTAGAGGGTTTAACCCTGAGCAGATCCAGCAATTGTCTACCCCTACTTATAAAGACAGGAAAGACAAGAAGGCGACTGCGTCCTCCTCCACTCCCACTCTCGTGGACCCTGCACACGTTAGTGTGCTGGGTAAAGTGGAGAAGGTCAAGGCTGTTAATTCTACCCCTACCACCAAGAAGACGAAGCGTAGCGAATCTCCTAAGCCATCTTCCAATAAGAAGAAATCTTCCAGCAGTAAACCATCAGCTGAAGATTTGAAACAACTGGATGAGAAGTGGGCAGAACGATTCTCCCGTCTTGAGGCAATGTTATTGACTTTCACAGTACCGGTTGAACCGGTTGTGAAACCAGCTTCAGATGTGACTCCCAGCCAGAAGCCATTTTTATGTCAGCTGACTTGTCAGTCAGCTGACATTATGTCATCACTCTGCGGCGTGGGTGTCCGCGTACGCGTGAACAACTTCTTCTCCAAAACTACAAGGCCTAGAGACATGCTGTTTTTTTAAAAGATACCTTATCTACAGTGTCACAAATTCGCAGTCGCCAACTCGCCCACGGCGACTTTATTGGACGAAGGTCGAGTAGAAACGCTTTTATTGTCGCCCCGCTGGCGAATTTAAAAGGAAGTGAACTCGGCCAGTCCACGTTTTCTAACATATTTCTTGGATCTACGACTCCGCCATTTTATAAACAAAGCACACTCACGGTATTTCTATTCATGTACCTGATTAGTTTAAAATCGAGGTGTGTCGTGACGACAGCCAGTAAAAAGCTAACATACATCTAGTAAGAGATCGATGTCATTTCTTTTCTGGCATTTCATTGGTTAAAATAATAAAATCGCGTTTTGAATGTAAAGAAACGAAAGTCTTTTTATTTTATATTTCTTCTGTGACTAGTGTTTTGAATGCAAATATCAGACATACATGGAATCGCGTTTTGAATGTAAGGACACGGAAGTCCTTTTAGTTTAAAAATCTTCCGTAGCCCAGTGTTTTGAATGCATGGAAGGTGCTTTTTTATTCATTTATTTTTGGTTACTTGTACAATGTCATTTAGTATTGGTAACGAATACATTCAGACACAGTGCAAGACACATTACAAAAATATATTAAAAATTGGTGACATAGATAGGGATGTTTTTTTTTTCATTTATTATTGGTAACTTATATTTTACCGCGCAATACTTTATAAATTTTTTTTCAACATTGGTGACATAGATATGGATTTTTTTTTTCTCTCTCTCTCTCTTGTTTTTTTTAAAAATTATTGGTAACTTATATATTTACCATGCAATAAATTATAAATTATTTTTAAACATTGATGACATATAGATGGGATGTTTTTTTTTGTTTTTCATTTATTATTGGTAATTAACTTACCTGTATATATTTTACCATGCAATACATTATAAATTATTTTTAAACATTGGTGACACAGATGGGGATATTTTTTATTTATTTATTATTGGTAACTAGAGTTACGATTGAAAGTAAATATGAAAACTGGGTCTTGAAAACTGTAAAATTTTCTGTAGATGTACCAACAGATGACTCCCACCTAAGTGAGTTTATATTCACACATAGTTTATTATTCAGAAATATGATACCATAATCCAGTCCATTTTAGATTATTCTTAATCCTTGATTCTAGTTGAGTTTTTGCATCAAAAGTCACTCAAATCATATCTAGTCAATAGTCATCCATGATACTCTCAACAAGGTAGCCTAAAATATGTAGATGTAAAGGCATTTGAAGTATTTTCAAAAAAAGAAGGACCGCTTAATATTTGTAAGGGCCACTTAAGTCTCAAAGTTACTGGTCCTGCTGGCCACCATTATTTTCGCACGAGTCTGTGAGCCTGTATCTATCGAGGATGAAAAATTGTTCAAGGCATGCAAATCTGTCTGTTCGTCTGTTTGCTAGAGACATTATAAGGGGGGTACCCCCACCAAAAGTGTGAAAATTTCAACTTTTTATCACAATTTTCTCAGTGACTATTGCAGGGATTTCTCTCATATCTTGCATATATGTACTAGGCCAGAGGTAGATTCTCTTGTGTGAGTATGAGACCTGGATCTGTCTTACTTTTTTTTAATAAATTTTTTTAATAATTTTTAATGCATTAAAATTCATGAAATCATGCACTAAATCACTTATAACTTCAAAAGTGTTGCATTTACAGCATTTTGTGAAAATATGTTGTTCAGCTACTTTTTTCATAGCTACAATATGGTGAGTAAGTTGGGTGTCTGTCTCAATAGCTAAGTGAGTAATAGCTACTTTTGGGCTTTTCAGTAACTTCCATTATGAGTAAAATCACTTGTAACTTAAAAACTATTGCATTTAGAGAATTTCGTATACATATGTTATTCAGCTACTTTTGGGCCAGCTATAACATAGTAAAATTTCAGACCTGTAGCTCATGGCATAGCTGAGTAATAGCTACTTTTAGGTTATCACTGTTGAGTAAATCGCTTATAACTTGAAAACTATTGCATTTAGAGAATTTCGTATAAATATGTTATTCAGCTACTTTTGGGTCAGCTATAACATAGTAAAATTTCAGACCTGTAGCTCATGGCATAGCTGAGTAATAGCTACTTTTAGGCTATCACTGTTGAGTAAATCACTTATAACTTGAAAAGTGTTGCATTTAGAGCATTTTGTTAAAATATGTTATTCAGCTACTTTTTTCATAGCTACAATATGGTGAGTAAGTTGGGTGTCTGTCTCAATAGCTAAGTGAGTAATAGCTACTTTTGGGCTTTTCAGTAACATCCATCATGAGTAAAATCACTTGTAACTTAAAAACTATTGCATTTAGAGAATTTCGTATAAATATGTTATTCAGCTACTTTTGGGCCAGCTATAACATAGTAAAATTTCAGACCTGTAGCTCATGGCATAGCTGAGTAATAGTTACTTTTAGGTTATCACTGTTGAGTAAATCACTTATAACTTGAAAACTATTGCATTCAGAGTATTTTGTTTCAATATGTTATTCACCTATTTTGGGGTCAGCTATAACATAGTGAAGTTTCAGACCTGTGGCTCATTTCATAGCTGAGTAATAGCTACTTTGAAGTTCTCACTGTTGAGTAAATCAGTTATAATTGGAAAACTATTGCATTTACAGAAATTTGTGCAAATATGTTATTCAGCTACTTTTGGGTCAGCTATAACATAGTGAAATTATAGACCTATAGCTCATGGCACAACTGAGCAATAGCTATTCTCAGGTACTGACTGTTGAGTAAATCAGCTATAACTTGAAAATATTGCATTTGGAGTATTTTGTTAAAATATATTGTTCACCTACTTTTGGGTCAGCTATAACATAGTGAAATTACAGACCTATAGCTCATGGCATAGCGGAGCAATAGCTATTTTCAGGTTCTCACTATTGAGTAAATCAGTTGTAGCTTGAAAACTATTGCATTTACAGTAGTTTGCTTAAATATGTTGTTCACCTACTTTTGGGTTAGCTATAACATAGTAAAATTTCAGACATGTAGCTCATTGCATAGCTGAGTAATAGTTCCTTTGAGGTTCTCACTGTTGAGTAAATCAGTTGTAACTTGAAAACTATTACATTTAGAGTAATTTGTTAAATATGTTATTCACAGAATTTTTGGTCAGCTATAACATAGTGAAATTGCAGACCTCTATGTCATGGCATAGCTGAGCAATAGCTACTTTCAGGTTCTCACTGTTGAGTAAATCATTGTATCCACTGGATAGCCGCAGTGTGTAGAGAGAGATTTCACCATTACTGCTCTGATGAAAAAAAATATTGTAGCTAGCTTTCTTAAGTTTGCAGTATATATTAATAACCATAAAATGTTGTCTGGGAATATTTTTGGCCTCATTTTGAGAAACAAGATGGCCGCCACAGGTGTTTTTTGTCAGTCATGAAAAGTGCTTATATCTCCCTTATTATTGATCCTAGAGGTTTGGGATGATAAACCAACCTGTAGGAAATCATGGGGTGGGAATCTTTTGGTGTGGTCAGATTTGACCTTCAATGACCCCTCCTTCAAGGTCAAACAAGGATAGCCAAACTTAAAAGTGCTTATAACTCGCTTATTATTGGTCCCAGAGGTTTGGGGTGGTAAACAGACAGGAAATCATGGGCTGTGAATCTGTTGATATGGTCCGATTTGACCTTGGAACCCTCCTTCAAGGTCAAATGAGGATAGCGAAAATTGAAAGTGCCTACAACTCGCTTATTATTGGCTCGGAATCTTTTGGTATGGTCAGATTTGACCTTTGGACCCCTCCTTCAAGGTCAAATGAGGACAGCCAAGCTTAAAAGTGCTTATAACTCATTTATAATTGGTCCTAGAGGTTTGGAATGGTAAACCATAGGAAATCATGGGCTGGGAATGTATTTGTGTGGTTAGATTTGACCTTGGACCCCTCCTTCAAGGTCAAACGAGGATATTGCATTTGTAGTATTTCTTTAAATATGTTTTAACCTATTTCTTATACTTAAACAATTACCTTGTTATTTTCCTTCATAATACCATTTACAGGGCACAACTTTTTTATCCTTTTCTTCTGTCAGCTTCGGAATTTCTTTCGAACTTGCTGTTCAGTTACCATTTACTGTATTTCTGTACAGCCCTTTTCCTGATAATTATTCTGTCCTCTAATCACCTTCACAAATCAAAAACACTCAGTCAGCTGACACAGTGCCCGTTCACGGGCACTCTCCTCTTGTTTGATCCTGGTGCCACCACCAGCAAGCTGGCTGCAGAGAAATCCGGTCCCGGCCTTGATCAGGTCACCGGTGAGGCTGTTGAGGAGATGGAGACTGCCACCCAGCCCCTTGGGGCTCCCGGTGCAGGGATAGCAACCCAGCCTGTTCAGGCCCCCGGTTCGTTCCCTGAAGTTCAGCCAACCGGTGAGGGAGATGTGAGTGCAGCTTCTGATAGTGAAGCTGACCAGCTCAGTGATACCGGTTCCCTGGATGATGAGATCCACCGGGACCGGTCAGCAGACAGGGATGTCTCCAGAGATGATCCTGACAGTGAACCTACTGAGGAGGCAAACTACAGGGAGACCATGAGGGGTGTGAGAAGTTTCATGAACTGGCACAAGGTTCCTGAGTTCGAAACTGTGTCCTCCACTGCTGATGACAACCCTGTTGCCGGTGCATGTGTTAGACCAACCGGTAAAGTGTCGGTGAAGCTTCCGGTGGACGACTGGTTGTGTCGTAAGATGTCCAGTCTTAACCTCACACTCACAGAGGGCTACCCCACTAGAAATACGGACAATTCTGGTTTCCTCAGAGATCAGTTCATCAAAACTCCCAGATCTTCAAGGTGGTACGGGATGCATGCTGAGAAGGACTCCGAAAGCACAACCGTACGCACCTGGTCACCGGATCCTGCCAAACTCAACCATTCATTCAGCAGGGTGGCTAGAAGAAACTTACCTACTGCCCCACCCTCCCGAGCCTTCAGTGAAGAGTTACTCAGGAGGTGGGAGAAAGCAGCAAGAGAACAGACAATTATGTGTAACCAGGCTGCTGGTTTGTCAAGGTGTTTGACTAGAGTTCAAGACTCTATGGCCACTCAACTCAAAACTCTACATCTTGACAGTAAGGGCAAGTCATCAGAGAAGATGAAGCAAGCTGTCAGTGAACTGGAGTATCTGACCACGTTTAACCGGTCAATCTCACAGGCCATGGCCAGAACCATGCAAGATCTATCCAAGGGTATTTTTATCAATATGGCCAACTTCACCCTAGCTCGCAGGGATAGTTACCTGGACTATCTACACGCGGGAGTGAAACAAGATACTGTGCACGCCTTAAGAACTTCTCCAGTACATCTAAACGCACTGTTTCCGGATCAGCTGATCACCAAGGCTGAAGAGGAAATCAGTAGGAATGAAGAGAGGCGTTCGTCGGGTACATCACACCGACAGCAAAATCGCTTCCGGCCTTATCCTGCAAGTGATAGATCTACGACTCACCACGACAGGAAACCTACCCTTCCGGCTTGGAAGCAGATTAAAGACAAGCAACAAGCTGGGAGAGGTCGTGGCAAGGCCTCAACGTTCTCCCAGAAGCCTGCCAAGGGGTTCAAGTCTCATAAATGACAATCACTGTGTAAATTCTGTGACCGGTCAGAAGAACTCTGTACATGTCACCGGTCAGGGAGACTTGAACCCAGCACCAGTGGTGTCCAAGAACAACAAAGTGACTTTAAATTTCAATGTAGACTCACATGTTGCAAATGCTCATATTGTCACCGGGTTGCCACAAAGGAAAGGCGTAAATCCCACCTTTTGTCAAATGTACACAGAAATAAAATATGTGAAAAATGTTTCTTGTGTAGGTCACTTGAGTTCTGTAAATCTTGTCACCAATGTCCCACATGCTGTTATAGATCCCCCTGTAGGGGCAAGGTTACACCAGTTTTGGGAGAAATGGGAAGCTCTGGGTTCGAGTCCAAAAGTAGTCACCACACTGAGGGAGGGCTACACCCTCCCCTTCCGGTTCAAACCCAATTTGACAAGGTCACCTACTGTAATAAGCAGCTACCACAATCCAAGCAAACAGTCCTTCCTTGTGGAGGCACTGCATCAGCTGATAAACAAAAATTGGAAAATCAATCAAACAAAATTTGAAAAACCAAAATTCACTGGGGTTTTACAACCGGCTATTTTTGGTACCCAAACCCAACAACCGGTGGAGACCCATCCTGGACCTGAGCATCTTGAACACCTTTTTGAACACAGAGTCGTTCAAGATGGAGACCCCAGAGACAATAAGAACCTCCCTACAGGCAGGGGAGTGGGTCACATCCATAGATTTCAAAGACGCATACTTCCACATACCAATTCACAGTCAGTCCAGGAAGTACATGCGTTTTCATCTCCAGGGCCGGTCTTACCAGTTCAAAGCCCTACCCTTTGGTCTTTCCACAGCCCCCATGGAGTTCACAGTGGTGGCCAAAGAGGTCAAACTCATGGCACTTCAGATGGATATAAGGACCCACCAGTACCTAGACGACTGGCTGGTGAGAGCCTCTACCCACGATACTTGTCTCCAGCAGACCCAAAGCCTGGTCACACTTTGTCAGGAACTGGGGTGGCTGGTGAACAGGGAAAAGTCAGAACTGGTCCCCAAACAGGTCTTCAACTTCGTAGGTTACCAGTTCGACCTGAAAGAAGGCAAGGTCAGACCGACAGGAGAACGTTGGCAGACCTTGACAGACAAGATCAGAGCCATACTGTCGGATCCGGTTTGCCCGGTCCGACAATTCATGTCCCTCATAGGTCTACTCACAGCAACAGAAAAGCAAGTCCACTTAGGGCGACTACACATGAGACTAGGGACGTCATCGTGTACCGTGATATCGTCATATCGCCGATGTTTCAAGTCCGCACACGATATCGAGCTTTGTTTTCATCGCCCGATTTCCGGGGTTTAGTTACTTATGAAAAGAATATACATGGGTGTACATGAGCCAGAACTCGTAACTGGAAATGGCCTTCAGCTTATTCTAAAACAAAGATTCTTGGATTTTACCCTTAATAAAGTAAAAATCTTTATTATTTCGGAGAATTTACAGGGTTTATAGTGTTTTGAATTAAAAATATGAAGTTGAAATGTAGATATTAACTTAGTGATAAATACCGCGATATCGCCCACTGTTTTGTTCACGGTATCGAGACAGCAAACTTCCCAACGATGACGTCTCTACATGAGACCCATACAGTGGCACTTGAAAAACAACTGGATGGTCCCAGAATCACTGGAAAAGGTGATTCCGGTCCCCAAGTCCCTCCACCCCCATCTAAGGTGGTGGCCGGAGGAAAGCAATGTGCTTCTAGGTCAACCATTACACCCTCTAAAACATGCTCTGCAAATCTTTACAGATGCATCAAAAGAAGGGTGGGGCGCTCACTTAGACGAACACACTGCAAGGGGAACTTGGTCCCTACCAGAGAGCAAGTTGCACATAAACCACTTAGAGCTGAAAGCTGTGTTTCTAGCTCTAAAGGAGTTTCGAACCCTGGTCCCCAACAAGACAGTGTTGATAGCTACAGACAACACAACAGTGGTTGCCTATATCAACAAAGAGGGGGGGATGAAGTCGGGGTCACTGTGTGCCCTACTGTGGAGAATCCTGTCCTGGTGCACCAGACAGCAGGTAACCCTCAGGGCACGTCACATCCCCGGCCGGCTGAACGTGATAGCAGACAAGCTATCCAGACTTGGCCAGACCATTCAAACAGAGTGGTCACTTCATCCAGCAGTATTCCAAGCTGTATGTGCAAGGTGGCACCAGCCACAGGTGGACCTGTTTGCCACCAGGTTCAACAACAAACTGCCACAGTTTGTGTCACCGGTTCCAGACCCCCAGGCTTGGGCAGTGGGTGCACTCAGCCTCTCCTGGGAGGACCTGGACCCATACGCCTTCCCACCGGCAGCCATCTTGGGCAAAGTGGTGGAGAAACTCCAGGACTACCCTTGCAACAGAATAATTCTGATTGCTCCAGGGTGGCCCAACATGCCCTGGTTTTGGGACCTGGTAGCAATGTCAAGCCAGATCCCACTGTGCCTGCCCAGCATACCCAATCTAGTGTCTCAGCCATTCAACCAGGTCCTTCACAGGAACCTGGCGAATCTGAACCTACATGCCTGGCTCCTAGAGCCTCAGCAATCAAGGAGCAAGGCTTCTCTGAGGCAGTGGCAGCACGAATTGAGGCTCCTCAAAGAGGATCAACCAGATCTGTCTATGAGGCAAAGTGGACCATTTTTACAAAGTGGTGCCTCAGTAATCAGGTGGACTTCAGGGCACCACCTCTGAAAGCCATTGCTGACTTCCTCCTGCACTTGTTTCAGGACAAGAAGTTACAACCAGGCACTATTGATGGCTACAGATCAGCCATTGCTGACAAACTGGGCAATTCCACCATTAATGTCAGCAAAGATGAGAATCTCACTCGTCTCCTGGATAGTTTCCATAGAGACAGGCCTAGGGGCAGGAGGGGCATCCCCTCCTGGAATCTTTCCCTGGTTCTACACCAGCTCACAAAGGCTCCTTTGAACCCCTAAAAGAGGCCTCCTTGAAACATATAACTTTCAAGACTGTTTTCTTGCTGGCCTTAGGCTCAGGTAAACGCAGGAGTGAGATCCATGCTTGGTTACATAAGAACATCAGGCACCAGTCAGACTGGGCTAAGGTGTCTTTGTACCCTTCACCCAGCTTCCTATCCAAGAACCAGCTGGCCAAGGAAGGTCCAGATAGTGTGGCTCCAGTGGTCATTCCAGCCCTGGCACCATCTCTGGATAGGTCACTCAAGGGTGACAGGTCCATATGTCCAGTTAGAGCCCTGCGCTACTACTTGGACAGGACTGCAGATCTCAGGCAGAATAAGGAGTTAGTCTTTGTCTCCTTCAAAAAGGGGTTTGACAAAGACATCTCACCTGCCACCATCTCCTCATGGATCAAACAGACGGTGATTCTGTGCTATGAGCTCTCTGACCAGGAGGCCCTCACTTTACATCAGGTTAAAGCCCATGATGTTAGGGCCTTTGCTGCCTCTAAGGCTTTCCAATCAGGGATATCCTTAGATCAGATCTTGTCAGCCTGCCACTGGAAATCTCACAACACCTTCACCCAATTTTATTTGAAGGATGTTGCCTGGGCAGACTCAGAGCTTTTCCACCTGGGACCTGTAGTGGCTGCCCAACAGGTGCACCACCAGGCCCAGAAGTGAGGCGATATTGTATATATATAAATATGTACATATTGTAAATATGTTAAATATGTACATAATGTAAATATGTTGAATGTACATATTATATAAAAAAAAACAAAAAAACTGTGACTTGCTTCCCTTGGGAAGTTTATTCTTCTGGGACTGAACTCAGTCCCTCTCTCTCTATCTTTCCCTTCTCAAGCCAACTCTGGAAGGAAAGAAGAAGGGGGGGGGCAACGTCGGTAGACTCCCGGTTAACCGGTGAGTTGGTGGCCGACCTTGACCTGTCAGGGTTCTCTAACCCTAGGTCAAATGGGCCTGTACTTTTTTGTTTTGTTATGAGTTCACAGAAGTCCCTAGCTGCTTACCCGCCTACCAAGCGGTAGTTATTCAGCAATTGTCCATTGGATAGGATGTATTAACGCAATAAAATTGCAAATTTAATAAGTAAATTAAATTTTTATAAGTTAATACCCTATCCAATCGACAGGCAACTGGCCCACCCAACCGGCCCCGCTATCAGCTTACTAGGGGTCTTACTAGGACTAGACACGAAAAAGATGCTATGACGTCACGATGTCTTGACAGGAAGAGGAAGTACGATGCGCCACCTGGCGAATGCACACTCTGTGACCGGTCCTGCCGGTATTCTATACAGGACGTCTTTTTCTGGCGTTTGGCGGGACAGGTCGCGCCGACCGGTAAAGCAATTGTCCATTGGATAGGGTATTAACTTATAAAAATTTAATTTACTTATTAAATTTGCAATTCCTTGCAATAAAATGGTACGAAAGACGTTAATGGCGGATCCCTTGATGACAATATTTGGACATTGTTATTATATTTATATTTGTGTCATTTACTCAAGTTCAACTCGAGTTCAACTCACATCTAACAGGCGAGCATCGATCTACAGAAATCGCTAATGATAACAGCTCTATCTGTGTATTTCAAAATGAGGCTCATACATATGTAATAATACACAAAATAGTCAGAATGATAGCCAAGGGTTAAGAAATAAATTAGAGTTTGTTTTAATCCACTACGTTAAAAACTAAACTTGTTTATTGTAATCAAATGAGCATTTGTCCGAAAGATGTAGAAAATGGTCTTAAAAACATTTTCTTGTTTGTTGGTCCTACACAATGTTATAATGACAGATGTGTACCTGCCCTTGTACAGACACGTAGTTTGCAGAATATGGATGCAAGTTACATTACTATTTGTATATTTTCGGAGTACTGGTCCCCACTGACACTTTTGACAACTGAGACACTAAAACCTATTCGTGTGTGTTTGAAGTGTGGTGGCATAGATTTTTTAAAAAAGTTTTTATGCATTGACACCAACAAAAATTCTTTGTTATGTTTTACATACATGAAAAATGAAATAATTAAATTTTAGAATCATTTTTAAGGGGTAATAATATATATAATTTCTACTAGAAATGAGAGCTCCAGCTTTGCATGATTTGCATATAAAAAGTAACAAAGATATTCAGTTTGTAATATTATTACCTCAATTCATTATTTGATGTGCAAAATCACACAAGTTTTACAGATCACAATTAAATTTTTTTAAAATCTTCTGCTAATTTTTGCGCAAAGTTCAGGTTTGTGCACAAATACAATATGGAGCAGTAACAAATTTACATATGTAACAATATTTCTTTGAATGACTGTTACTTCCTTATTATTGGTAATTTAATAATGGTAAGTTTAATGAGACACAAACTTTGATGCCAAATGACCCTTTATTAAATATCTGGACTATGTCCCCCATCTTATTTGTGGTGCTGAAGTTGCAGCAAAATTTGATCTGTGTTCGAAAGTTAAAGCAAGTCACAACTACCAGTGGTGCAGAAGGAAACAGTCCTTGTATAATTTGTTGCCATAATGCAGCTGTGCACATGGACATGTACACTGTCATCACTTCAGCTACCTTATATGGCATAGGAGCATCCCCCAAAAATGAATGAGTTTCTATGATGACAATCTTTACTACCATAATTATGTGAATAATATGCATTTCAGTGTGAAAATGGTGCAAACATACCGTGTACAGGGATGCTGCAATAGGTTAAGTGATCATGTCAAGAAAAGTTTCTGTGTTATGCTAGGTAAGTGTCTGGATTTTTTCTGCAATTAATATTTCTGCAATTCCAAAGTTAGCATACACTCTATTCGGTGTCTCCGTGGTACTGGACTTGGCAATGGCTATGGATATTCGATTTTTAAGTGCAAGCCTCGCACTTCTACAGATCACTTTTTTCTTTGTCTCCGGACTTTGATGAAATTGACAACACCAGTGGATTGTGAATTTCTGCACCAGCTGTGGGATGTGTCTGAGTTGGAATTTCTTTGTGTCCCCAGACTTTCGTAAATTCTAGTGCACTACTTGTGTCTCTGATGGCTTTGCACTCGCACTAGGGGACCAAAGCACCTTTTGGCCTTGTTTAAATTGGATTATGGTGTTGCACCTTAGAGTCTGCCAGGCAGAGATTAAGTGCCATAAAAGTACAGAATAGATTAGAATAGAGTGTAATGGGTATTTTTATAGTGCATCACCTTACAACAGACTCTTATGCCCCTGTTCCACCAAAAGACTAAGCCCCGATCCTGTCGGCGACCCTCGTGGACAGTCGGTGAAAAAAAAGGTAAAATGGGTGGGAATACTGAATCGGTATTGAAGTCTGGGATTAAGTCAGATAGGCCTCAGGAAGCCTGAGGAGGCCACAGGCAGTCCCCGACTGGTCTGGGACTAAGAACCAATTAAGCCAGTTTTCTGGTTGGTTTCAACCACGATCTTGTCGTACACATACCGACTGGGTCCCAGGACGTCTCAGGCCTCCTGGGACTAAGCCCCGACTAACCCCCGATTAAGCCCCGATGTCCTCAGGTGTCCCCAGGCCTCCTCAGTCTTCCCCAGACCATGATCGCCGATTCTTGTTTTGCAAAATAGCTGGATTTTCTGGGTATAATATATATATATAAATTCCGCGATCTAATCATCATTATCTTTCTAGGAACACAGGAGGATGCCACCTTTTAATGGTAGACAGCTTCAACAACAACTTAGGGCTTTTTTAGTTTTTATTCAGTTACATATAATGATGTATTTGCTAGACAGAGACCTAGAAGAAGGCACAACATGTGGGTCAGGCCATGGCTACTACATAGAGAGGAGAGGGGGGCCTACCACAACATTATGGCTGATCTGTATGCCACAAACATTCCAGGATTCACCAACTACATGAGGATGACCCCAGAATTCTTTGAAATGATAAAGACCAGACTGAAACCACGTCTAGCCAGGCAGGCCACCAACTACAGAGCTCCAATCAGTGTTGGGGAAAAGTTAGCCTTCACCATCAGATATCTGGCCACTGGAGAGTCCTACACATCATTATCCTGTCAGTTCAGGGTTGGCAGATCCACCATTTCCAAGTTTCTACCAGAGGTCTGCAGGGCCATCCAGGATGAGTTCACCAGAGAGTACCTCAGATGTCCTAGTACTCCAGATGAGTGGAAAGAACTGGAGAGGGAATTCAGGATCAGGTGGAATGTTCCACATGCCCTGGGAGCCCTTGATGGAAAGCATGTGGCCGTGAAGAAACCAAAGAACACTGGAGCCCTGTACCACAACTACAAGGGGTTCTTTTCCATTGTGATGTTGGCCCTGGTAGATGGACAGTATAAGTTCAGATGGGTGGATGCTGGTACAGCTGGATCTTGCTCAGATGCCCAGATATTTAACGCCTGTCAGCTGAAGAGGAGGATTGAGGATAGGCTTCCCTGTCCCAGCTCCTATAACCCAGGGTGATAGAGATGTCCCCTACTTCATTCTGGCAGATGATGCCTTTGCCTTGAAGACCTGGCTCATGAAACCCAATGGCAGAAGGATGTTAACCAGAGAGGAAAGGATTGCCAACTACAGAATATCTAGGGGCAGGAGAGTTGTTGAAAATGCTTTGGGCATCCTGGTCTCAAGATTCGGAGTGATGTTGACCACTATTGAACTCCCCCCAGCAACAGCCAGGGAAGTGGTCTTTACCTGTATGGTTCTGCACAACATACTGAGAAGCCAGTATCAAGGTCAACATGGTGGTCAAGAGCCTGGAGATGATGAAGATGATGATGTGCCTGGTGATTGTCGACTGATTGGTGGTGCTGCTGGTGGTGGTCCAGACAGAAACCCTACTTGAGAAGCCCAAAGACAGAGGGATTACCTCAAGGCCTACTTCAATAATGAGGGAGCAGTGGCCTGGCAAGATGGCAGAATATAACTCCTGCTGTAGTAACAAGTCCTTTTCAGGACTAATAACCAGTCCTTATCAGGACTACCAAATATTCCAAAAACAATTAATCAGCTGTGCTTGTTCCAAATGTCACAACCATTTCCCAACAAAATTCACCCACCCAACAAACAGACAAAACCAATGCCCAACATAATTCACCCACCCAACAAACAGACAAACCCAATGCCCAACATAAGTCACCCACCCAACAAACAGATAAACCCAATGCCTTACAGAAGTCACCCAACTAACAAACAGACAAACCCAGTACTAAACATAATTCTCAAAAACAAGACACAAACCCAAACATAACTTCTAAATGGAATAAATATTGCATATATTTTGAAAGCTACATCCTAATTATACTTACATTTGGGTTTTTTTGGGGGAAAAAATATGAAACAGAAATGTGTTCCTGGAAATCTTAAAATTAAAATCTTTTACTCCACTTCACAAATATTTAGGAAA
Source organism: Sabellastarte sp. h YS-2021 (assembly GCA_964017235.1). Classification (NCBI taxonomy): domain Eukaryota; kingdom Metazoa; phylum Annelida; class Polychaeta; order Sabellida; family Sabellidae; genus Sabellastarte; species Sabellastarte sp. h YS-2021. The sequence goes on from OZ024930.1 coordinate 180,908,036, forward strand.
TATAACCACCAAACTGGTTTTCTTTACAATGATGGAGGGTTATGTTTGCAAAATAGCTTGTCAGTTCTTTCATTTGGGTTCTGTTTAATATTGGGTTTGTCTGTTTCTTGGTTGGTGGTTATGTTTGGTATTTGGTTTGTGTGTATGTGGGTTGGTGGTTAGGTTTGGTATTTGGTTTGTGTGTTGTTTAGTTGGGGGTTAGGTTTGGTATTGGGTTTGTATGCTTGTGGGTTGGTAAGTATGTGATAATTCCTTTTAACTCTAGGGATGGTGTAAGTGTTGGACTTTTTTATTAAAGATTTTAACCAATCCCATGGATTTTAAGCTAAAAATGGGCTGATTATTGGCCATATTGCGAGTTTATTTATTTTAATTATTTTTGTATGTGGCCTTTTTTGGTTATGTGTGGTACCATGGGTTATTTGTTTCATGTTTGGGGTAGTGTAGGTGTTGTACTTTTTTTTTTTTTTGCGATAAGTATTTGTACTGAACTGTTATGTTTTGGGAGGGGAATTGGAATAACTTGCAGCTAAATAATTGTTTTTGGAATATTTGGGTGGCCCTGAAAAGGGCCTGGCAGGTCAAAGACCCACCATGACTGGATGGCTACTGAAGAGGCTGTGCTGTGGAGGTGATAGTGAAGAGTTGCTGCTGCTGCTGAGGCTGCTCAATGATCTCTGTAGATGTCAGATCTGGTAGCTGGCTTAGTATTCCACTTAAGTTGTGTCTACTGCCCTCGTCCTGTACTGTTAGAACTGATGTAGGGTTGCCAAAGCCAAGTGGGCTTGGTGTGTAGTAGACGTAACTGCTGCTAGCTGCTGCTTGGGTGGAAGTAGACGCCTGTTGAGTGGTTGTTGGCAGTATCCCGACCCTCTGGGACTCCGTGGTAATAGTGGCTGATCTTCTTGCTAGTGGTTGACGTCTACGATTGCTCTTGATGCTTTCAATATCTCTAAAAATTCTGCCCTTAAGGTCCTCAAATTCCTCTTGGGTCATCTTTTCAGCCTCTGATGCCACGTAGTCATAGAAGGGCTGCCTGTCTGACTTCTGCAGCAGGAAACCTGAGATCAATGTCCTCATCTGGTCAAAGTGCTGGAGTATCTTGGAGTCTGTTGAAACTGGTGTAGATGTGAACATAGGTTGACTCCTACTCTCCCTGAGGACACTGGACTCGAGGTGTTCTGTATCAGTAGTAGATCCACGAGATTCTTTATGCCTGCTGGTGTTGGTACTGGCCTCGAACCCTGAACTTCTGCTGGCCCCCTTTCGTCTGATATGGGCCTTAAGGAAACCCATCTGCTTGTAGACCCAGGACTGTCTCTTGGTCATCTCCCTTGGGGCTTGGCCAGATTGTAGTTTTGACAGCTTCCATAACGTGTTCACTGAGATTCGAACCATCTTCTGACATCAAAGGGCTGGAGCTTCAGTTCTGCAGAGATTTCTGCCCAGAGAGCCTCCTTCTGCTGTCTGTCGTGGAAACGTGCATGCTTCTTGTCATAGAGCTCTGGATGCTCCTTCACAAACTCCACAATTGCAGTTTCTTGGCTGTCAGTGAAAGTTGAACAGACCCTGGCTCTCTTGGCTGCCGAATGAGTCTCTAAATCCTCCTCACACCTCTCTTCTTCCTCGCAAGCTTCCTCAGTATGTTCCAATCGCCCCTCAGCCTCTTGTGTACCCTCCTCTGTACCCTCCTCCGTCTTTTCCTCAATCCTTTCCTCCACCTCTCCACTTTCCTTCTCCCTCTCCTCTTGCCTCTCATCCATCTTCTTCTTTCCTCTCTTCCCTCCTTTCTCTTTCCTCATAACTCCAGTCAATAGCAAAAAAATAAAGTAAAAAAGTAAAATGTGTCTCCGCACTGTAAAATGTGCCTTAATGAAAACCCCTACAAAACAGAGTCTCTCAGTAGCCAACCAGTCAGTAGCAACGAGAATGTGTGCACGGTCACTTATATAGTCCCAGACCCCCTCATTGCCTCGTTTTAATTTCCGACGCGCGGAAAACAGTTGGCTCTTAATCGGTTCTTAGTCCCAGGCCTCCTGGGGCGTCCTCGGACCGTCGCAGACTAAATTTGTGTTGTCCCAGGTGGCCTGAGGACGCCGGCTTGGATCGGTTAGGGTCGGCTTCTCTTAGTCGGGGCTTAGTCCCAGACCTGGATTTTTGGGTCGCAGGACACCTGGCACGGTCTGAGGCTTCCCGGGACTAATGAAACCGATTCCCTTTAACACGCATGAAACTTCAAAGATCTGTTATGAGTCGGGGACTGGCAAACAGACTTCCTGGGACTAAGCTACGGAGACCTGGGAGTAAGGGTTGCAGGACGCCTGGGACAACATAGGACTGTGTAAATTTGGGTCTCAGGAGGCCTGAGGAAGCCTGGGACTGGACATTTTGTTGACGGCGGGAAATATGAATCGGTTTGAGTCGTGAGAAATATCAAACATGTTTGATTTCTCTCACGGCCACAACGGACAACTACCGACCCTTACAGGACGTCTGGGACTAAGCAAATATTTGAAACCGACTCCCAAAAACCCTTAATCTCGGAGCTTAGTCGTGTGGTGGAACACCCACATAAGGTACTAAGGGAAAATTCAGAATTCAGAGAAATAGCAAGCCAATCTCAGAGACTTTAGGGATTATTATTATTATGCTTAACATTTCATCGGTAATGGTAAAGTGAAAAAAAGTTTAAAGATTTGATACATTAATACCAAACGAAATGCTAAATAAAGGTCAATGGGTTCAGGAAACTTACACTAATGATTTGTAATTTCCAAAATAATTTACATTGAAATATATGCAAGTTGATTTGTTTAATATATATTTAACAGCTGAGAGGTTTCATTAAGGTGATGCTGCCCCCAAAAATCTCAGATGAAAAAAGTAGATTATGGCTTGTAAAAATTGGGATAAAAGATCATCCCCAAAAATACTCCAGGTTGTGTTCAGGACGTTTTTTATTTGGTATGACATTAATTAAGTCTTATATATGTTGCAAACATGTTTTACAGTGAAAAACAATGCTGTACTAAAGACTATGTTGCAATGATGTTTTTACAAAAGCTTTTGTATTTTACATTTACATAAGTAAACCATGTTTAGGTGACAGCAGTTGACATGCGTAAAAATGTACAAACATGCAATTGTATACATGTAATAGGGTATTATTTCAGCTAGATAAATAAGTTACATGAAAAGAGAATAGGCACTTTACTGTCAAAAGGTAGTGAAATAAAAAGAGAGGAGAGTGAAAATGATTTAGTAAATTCAGATTGTTAAATACCGGTAATGTATATTCTACTGTAAACTAGCATAATTACTTTTTATTACAGAAAATGGCATTCTCAAGGTTTTGGAATATTTAAGAGCAAGTGATGACACAACTTCACAGTAAACATTATAAACGTTTTTAAATGGTTTAAATGTTTACAAAACATTTTTAACACCTAATTAAACCCTATCTTATGGTTTCTGAATGTTTCCAAGTAAATGTTTTTTTGTTTTTTTTCCAGTTCAATAATTTTTATTTGCCCTTTTTTTTTTACATCGTGCAAGTACACCCGGGGAGGCAAGGGCAGCCAATCCCCCATCGGGCGCATGTACAAGTGCAGCCACGTATGTAGTATGGATATATGTACATAATAATGTGGTTATACATAAAAATGTGTTAATTAGATACGACTTCTAGGATTATTTGTATAGCAGGGCTGAAAATTATTAATCTATTGCCTGTTAATTGTCTGCATCATTTGGTACACATGGATTCTGGATCAGAAGATTTACTTTGTGCCAATCTCTTTCAAACCGAACTGCAGTGGAGTTTAAAGTGGCAGCAAGTTTTTGGTCCATATATACAAATTCCACTCTTTTTAGTAAACTTAATAAATTAGGATTTTTGCTAGTCTTTGAGCATAGAAAAATATATTTCTTTGTAGTTAGGTATAGGATATTGTAAAAGGTATAATTTGAATCAGTTTTAAACTGATCTAAAATTATATTAACAGATTTTAAGTTCAATCCCAGGTTTAGCTTTTGCTGAACATAATTTCTTAGGTCATTCCAAAAAGACATAATTGGAGGACATTCACAGAAAAGATGCTTTATTGTTTCCTCAGACGAGTTACAATATCAACATGTTGGGTTATCAAGTATTTTTGTTTTAAATTGATATTGTCTTGTGCCCAATAACAAGTTTATAACCCTATATTGGAACCATTTTATGTTATTATCATCTATTGAGTTGAAGCAAATTTGAAGCACTTTTCCAATCCTCTAGACTAATATTGTTTTTCAAAGCTTTGCCCTATTTTAACTTAATTTGGCCATAATCTTCCCAAAAACTACTACCATTAAGCTGGGAGCAATAAAGGTTCTTTTTGCATTTTTTTTTGTATGTAAACATTCTAGCTCTTTTGGAATGATTGGCCGTGGGCAATATGTATCCTTTGTGTTTTTAGTTAGGTTTTCAACTTTTAGTTTTACCCTATGGTATTCTAGAAAATTAATCCTTATCTTATATTTTTTCTCTAGAGTGATCTTTGGAAGGATTCCTTTACTATCCTTGATGTCTGCTGCACAGAAAATTCCAGCCTTGTACCAATTCGGGAGGAAGAAAGATTCATTATGGGCACACCTCTTTGAAAAAGAGAGGTCAGGAACAGTATATATACACTTAGCGTTCTCTGACTTTAGTGAATATATGATTATGAAGTTTCATTAAGCTTTGTTCTGATATCTTCAAGAATGGAACCCATAATGTTTTTGCCTTTCCAAGCTTTTACATCGTGAACTCCTGGATCACTCAAATGTAATCCAATCCCAAAGAAATGGTCATAGGGGTTAGCTTCACCTATTTTTCGATTCCCTGTTGAAACTAGCAAATCTTTTATGGATGGGTTCTGAAGAATTTCGGCTTCTATACCTGGAGAACATAGAGCCTTGGTATGGTCATACCATGTTTGTTGGTTGAAACCTTTTATCCTTTTACCAATGGCTTTCTGTTTTTTGGGGGGGTTTCTTCTTTTAGAATCATCTCTAGGGCTGATTTGTGATTGAACAGTCTTGCTTTCTGTGACATTATGTATTGCTCCGAGCAGTTGTAATGAATGTTATCCAGACTGAAAGGCGCTGGGTGATGATTTGAGAAGGGTGAAAAGTGGGTGAAAAAGACGACAGACCCTGAATTCATTGGAGTATACACTTTTTGGGGATTATACTCAGGGGGTAGGTCATTTATTTTGTCTACTGAGTAAAGTTTACCATTGATTTCAAGTTTGTTTTGTTTAAACCATACTATTGCTTTATCACCATCCCCATTCCTTTTTTGAGTTATAATTCTTTGTACCGGTCAATGTACTATTGCAGAAGTGGATAAATATATAAATTACAAATCTCAGGAAAGATGTTACGTAAAAAATTTAAAAGTTATAAACCATTTTGGAATAGTGAATTAACTAACTTATGGAAAGATATGTGTCATAAGGAAAGGTCAGCTCGATGTTTAACAAGTAATTTACAACATAAAAAATCATTAAGAATGAAATTTTCAACTGCAAGAAAAACATTTGACAAAAGACTCCGATATTATGAGAGGCAATATAACAAAAATATTATTGCAAATATAGAAACTGTAAGTGCTTCAAATCCCAGGGAATTTTGGCCAAAAATAAAAACACACTGTCAGTGTAAAAAAAAATTTATCTATCTATCTATTTATTAACAAAATGAAAAATTTTATGGAACCCCCCTTTAAATGCATACTTTTGTCACTGGCATACTTTCTGTATTATTTTCTGAAGAAATCATTAGTGATTTTTACTGTTGTTGGTAACTCCCAAAGAACCCCGAAATGTATATTTTGCATATATATCATTGAGTATAATTTTAATAATGAGCAGTCAAATGGATTGGAAATAATCAAATCAATTTGAATACATTTATATAAGGGACAGCCCAAATAGTATCATAAGGGGTATAAACTGAACAAATTAGAATATTAATATGATTATATGTCTTAATTTTCAGTTACCTTTTTATGGCTAAGTTAGATTCATGTAACCTAAGCCTTTGATGATATATTTTTTTTAAATTGAAGCCCCCTCTCGCCCCTCCTTGTTTATTGTTGTATGCTTTACATTCTCCTATGAATTGATCAAAGTGTAACAGTTATCCTGTCTTCACTTTGGAAGGATTACAAGTGCAATTGCCCCCACATTGTTAAAAGTACTTTACATAATCTGCTACCTACTCAGGTCTTTGATTTCTACTCCTGTTCAGGCTGCTTAAAACAAAACAACAAAGCCTGGGATGCTTTTGTTTATTGCATCAAAGCTGCTTCAACTGTCTTTCCCATAATTTCCTACCTGTTCAGGCCTTTGAAACCTAATCCTCCTATAGCTACTTTAAAGAACAAAGCTAACTGTTTGATATATTTATGGTGTATAATTGCAATTTCTTCCAGATTTTTGTGTATAAATACCAGGGGAAAATGACCAAAATCATATCATTTTATAATCTCATTGGAGTATTATGTAAAATGGATGCTGAAAAGGACAATTTCACAAGTTCTGAGGAAGGGAAACAAAATTTGGTTTCTAACACAGACAAGTTTGTCAAATTTAAGGAAGATACAATTCTTGTTTTCAATTATGTGGCTAATCAAAAGTATCCTGAGGGGATGTCTAGAGACCAAAAGAAGGAGTTCAGGAGGAAATGTAAATGTTACACTATCAAAGATGGAGTGTTGTATTATGTGGGCTTTGGCAAGAAAGGTAAAAAATATATTTAAATCTTGTGTATTTATGTCTTGTGTATTTCTTCTTATTTCATGTGATCTGTGCATTATTACCTCATTATGTAAACCCAACTTGCCAATCATTGTTCTACACTTTGGATTAACTTAGAAACTTGAGCTGAATAGATTTTTCAATATAAAATTTTTTTCAACAGGCGGGGGGGAGGATTTCCTGGTGGGGGGGTTGATTTCCTAGGAAATTCTCCCCCCCGGGGGGGAGGATTTTCAGGGGGGGGAGGATTCCCTTTTACACCGGCTTTAAGGTTGTACGGGCTGCAACCCATTCTGTTCCCCCTTGCATTCCATATTAGGGCTCTATCCCTCAGAGATGTGAAAATGACCACCACATGTCTTGCTTTTTTTGGATGGCTTTGACCTGTTCTATAGGTCACGTCGATAGCAGATGGATGTATTGAGGCATCGATTGCCCTTGAGAAAAGTTCTGTGACATGTTCAGCCAACTGGGCCTGGGTTATTGATTCGGAAATGCCAACAAGACGTAGGTTCTTTTTTTTATTGTCACTTCAAGTGACAGGTGTTTTTGTTTTTCGACTTCGATATTGGCACGTGATCTAGTAGTCAATTCATTTTTGTTTAGTCTGACTAAACTTGATATCCTTCAAGCCTTCGGTGATTCCTTTTGAGATTTGTTTTAGGTCCCCTCTGACTTTTTGTAGTTCCAAAGTATTCTCTTGTACAATTTTATTTCATTTACTTTCCCATACACTAAATTTATCAGCCACAAGATTTTCGATCCTGTTTACTAATGTTTATTTATTTGGGATTTTACGTCGCTTTCAACACTGTACAGGTCGTATCACGACGGGTAGTTGGAAGGGCAGAGGAAACCAGTACATACAGTTCGCTAGGGTTCTGTACTGTAAACTGCCGACCAACGGCAAGCAACTACCAGCTTTCCCACTTAAGGCCGTCACGGGGATCGAATCCCGGCCTCAGAGGTGGGAGGCGAGAGTGTTACCACTCTGCCACCGTGGCCCCTTGTTTACTACTGTGGGGTTCAAGTTAGGAGATGGGGGGGAGAAATCATGATTGCATTTTTTCAAGTAAATGTTTATGATGTAATGTTTAAAAATGTTTTACAAACATTCTCTGTACAATCGTTTTTACTGAAAACCTTTATTAAACGGTTATAAAATAACTCAAGAAGTTAGGTTTGACTGGAAGCATGTTTAAAACATTTATAAAATAGTGGAAGAAATGAAGGTTTTGCTGGAAATGTTTTTCAAACATTCATCATGAAATGTTTGATCAACAGTACACATAAAATGTTTAAATAACATTGCTTGTCAAATGTTTTAAAAACATTCTATCAAAAACATTTTTAAACCTATATTTTTAGACTTTCACCTTCAAACATATCCAAACAAAGATGGCGGTGAGCAGTAATAGGGAATTTTAGAGAACTTTGTCAAAAATTGCCCCACATGTAATCCCTAAAAGTAAGAATTTAATGGAGCCACTATCTTACAATTTTAGACATAAAAATAACATTTTCAGTAGTGAGCAACTATACAAAGATATTGAATTTGACCTCTGACCCCATTACTATTCAGATATTATTGTGCTCATTTATAATGTTTTTCTAACATTTATCTTTAGACATTTAATAAACGGTATACATAAAAAAACATTCTATTACAAATGGTTTTCGTACCCATCATTTTATAATCTTTGCTAAATGATTCCTTTCAAACGTTTGCAAAACCCCAAAATGTTTACAGGGCAGGATAGTGGTTGATTAAATCTATGTCTATCTAAATCTGTGTGTTATTTAATTATCAAGGTGAGTATGTAACATGTTTCTAATTTGTGTAAATTTACACATTTTTTTACTGATAAACCACCTGATTTGTACAGTAGAATGAGATCCTCAGAATTGTGCGCTGGTATAAGCTCAAGACATTATGAGAACAGGTATTTACCCCACATGGTGTCTGGATGGGCAGGCATACGAGCGGGCAGTCAGTCAACAAAAAGTTTGTCCAGGCTGTATCTTGGCAACCGTAAGGTGTAGATAGTTGGTACTAGGTACTACACATTGGTTAGGGGATTTAGGTGTGCAACGTCATGGTATGACCTCGATTTGATGTTTGACATTGCCACAGTGACCTAGTGTTTTTAAAATTTTGTCCGTGCTATATCTCGGCAACCTTAAGGTGTAGGAAGTTGATGCTTGGTAGGGACATTGGTTAGGGGGTGTAAGTGTGCAACGTCATGGTATGACTTTGATTTGACCTTTGACCTTGGTGTATTGACCTTGACCTATAAAATATTGTCCAGGCTATATCTAAAAAAACTGTAAGGTGTAGAAAGTTGTTACTTGGTAGGGATACTGGATAAGGGGTGTATCTGTGCAGGCTCATGGCATGACCTTGAGTTGACCTTTGACCTTGCCGTGTTGACTTTGACATATACGATCTTGCCTGGGTTATATCTCAGAAACCGTAAGGTGTAGAAAGTTGTTACTCGGTAGGGACATTGGTTAAGGTTGTAGGTGTGCAACGTCATGGTGTGACCTTGATTTGACCTTTGTCCTTGTCGTTTTGACTAGGGGTGCAACGAATCAAAATATTACGAACCGAATCAATCCGTGAATCAATCATTGCAAACCAAATCGATTCACGAATCAATTTGACATAATTTAACTTGCCTGTGCAGTGGTCATTTGCAAACATAAGCACAAATGAGCAGTGTTCATGTTTGCTATTACTTGTTAACAATTGTCTTTGAAGTCACTTGTAAGAGTGCATTATGCAAAAATATACCTTAAAAAGTGAAAATATTAAAAACTGGATAATTAAATCTTGTTGTGCAATAGATATTTATTTCTATATATATTTAACAAAACTATGAAAAAAGTGGCACGTTTACATCCACTGGTGAGTTTACATCACTTACTATAAACGTGTTTTCTATTGATAAATACTGAATTTTTGTTAAACGAAGTATGATTGGACAGTGCCGTTTCTGCTCGACCAATCAAATTAAGGCATTTAGAAGCGAGGAAACATGGAGGAATTGGGTTAAAAAGACAATATATGTGTCCTTTTATTTGATTTTTAAACAAAATTCGTCTAATTTTCCCAATATTTACAGCGAAAACGCGGGCGATAATGCAATATATAAGCGTTACCGCGACTCGGGATGAGATTCGCGAAACTTTCGTTTGCCACCAAGTGGTTCGCGGATCTCTGTTTCACCGAAAATGACCGAATATACCGAACCACCGAACTATCGTTGCAGTACTAGTTTTGACCATGAGTTCTAAACTCTTGTCTGGGTTATTTCTTGGATTCCACAAGGTGTAGAAAGTTGATACTTGGTAGGGACATTGGATAGCTGTGTAGGTGTGCAACATCATGGTGTGACCTTGATTTGATCTGTGACCTTGCTGTAGTGACCTTGACCTATAAAATCTTGTTCGATCTAAATTTCGGAAACTGTAAGGTGTTGGAAGTTGATACTTCTTTTGGACATTGGTTAGGGGGTGTAAGACGTGCAAGGTGTGCAATCTCATGGTGTGACCTAGATTTGACCTGTGACTTTGCTGTAGTGGCTTGGACCTGTAAAACTTTGTCCGAGCTATATCTCGGAAACCATAAGATGTAGGACGCTGACATTTGGTATTGACAATGGTTAGGGGGTGTAGGTTACAATGTCCGAGTGTGACCTTGATTTGACCTTTGATATTGTTGTAGTACCATGAGCTTTAAATCTTGTGTTGGTTATTTCTTGGATTCCACAAAGTGTAGGAAGTTGATACATAGCAAGGACATTGGCTAGGGGGTGTAGGTGTGCAACGTCATGGTGTGACCTTGAGTTGACCTGTGACCTTGCCATAGTGACTTTGACCTATAAACTTTTGTCTGAGCTATATCTCGAAAGCTTTAAGGTGTAGGAATTTGATACTTGGTAAGGACATTGGTTAGGGGATGTTGGTGTGCAATCGCATAGTGTGACCTTGATTTGACCTGTAACCTTTCCGTAGTGACCTTGACCTATAAATTTTTTTCTGAGCTATATCTCGGAAACCGTAAGGTGTAGGAAGTTGATACTTGGCAGGGACTTTGGTTAGGGTTGTAGGGGTGCAACATCATGGTGTGACCTTGATTTGACCTTTGACCTTGTCGTAGTGACCCTGTGTTTTAAACTATTGTTTGGGTTATTATGTCCACCTCACTGGGGGGTGCACATATTATTTTTGCTTTTTCCGCCTTCTGGCGTCCGTTGTCCGGCGTCCCACTTGGTTTCCAGACATTTTAGGCAACAGTTCTTATCCTATCTTTACCAAATTTGGCATGCAGGTTTATTGGGTTAATAGCTTGTATGGGATTGCTTTTGGTGATGATAGCTCTATAGCTAACTGAGTAATAGCTACTTTGCTACTTTTGAGTATCTCTTTGGTTTCCAGACATTTTAAGGAATGCTATTAAGCCTATCATTTTGAAATTTGGTATGGAGGTTCATTGGGTTAAAATCTTGTATGGGATTGCTTTTGGGGGGAATTGCTTCATAGATCAGTGAGTAATTAAAATAAATAAATGAGTAATTGGCTATTTTGAGTACTGAAAAAGGCAAATGTGCTCATATCTCCTAAACCTTGCGAGATAAAGTGATTTCGTCGAAATTTTCGACCCACAGGGTATCTAAGGAATGTACTCTTTGCAATTTTCAAAAAATTTTCTCCTCCCCCAAAATGGCGGCCATTTCGAATTTTTGCCAAAAATGGGAAAACACAAATTTGCTTCTATCTCCTTAACCGTGCGAGATAGAGCAATTTCGTTGAAATTTTCGACCCACAGGGTATCTAAGGAATGTACTCTTAGCAATTTTCAAAAATTTTCCTCTTCCCATATATGGCGGCCATTTTGAATTTTCAAATTTTTCCCCAAAATGGCAAAACACAAAATTGCTTCTATCTCCTTAACCATGCGAGATAAAGCGATTTCGTCAAAATTTTCGACCCACAGGGTATCTAAGAAATGTACTCTTGGCAATTTTCAAAAAATTTTCCCCTCCCCACATATGGCGACCATTTGGAATTTTCAAATTTTTGCCCAAAATGGAAAAACACAAATTGGCCTTAACCGTGAAAAATAGAGTTATTTCGTTGAAATTTTCGACACATAGGGTATCTAAGAAATGTACTCTTGGCAATTTTCAAAAAATTTTCCTGTTCCCAAAAATGGTGGCCATTTTGAATTTTAATATTTTTGCCAAAAATAGAAAAACAGAAATTTGCTTCTATCTTCTTAACCGTGCAAGATAGAGTGATTTCATCAAAATTTTCGACCCAACCAATGCAAAAAGGCATGATGCTGAAATAATTTACATCTACACTAATAAATATTTAAGCATCATTGATATATTTTACAAATGAAACAGGGTCTTGTAAGACTACTGTACAATTTTGCCAAAAGGTTCATGGGGTGGACATTACACATGATAATGTGTGTTCTTCTATGCTATCCTCTTTCTATTCATATGTCGCAGCTACTATCAACAGGGCGTCCTATTTCTAGTTTCTTGAATTGTAAGGTGTACAAGGTTGATACTTATTGGGGACATAGCTTAGGGGGTGTAGGTGTGCATCATGGTGTGGCCTTTAACTTTGGCTCTGTCTTGTTTTAATGCTGTATCTTTACATGGTGTTGAAATCTATTTCTCCAGGCTGTGGGGTACAGGCATCTTTGATGCTATTTTCTAACAAATTTCTACAATTTCTGTGTATTTAGATAGAAAGCAAGAATATTTATTGAAATTTTGAAGGGAAATTTTAAGTGGTGCTATTGTTTTTGTAGACAAAAAACAGTTTCTGAGTCCTGAAAATGAAACGATATCCGGTACTTCGTTTGGTTTATTATTTACCTTAGTGAAAAATACAGATGTCTGCATGTGAGACATGACACTGAAGAAAGAAGGGAACGAGAAATATTTTGAAGCTAAGAGACAGCATACTTAAGCATTTTGAAGGTATTTAATTAAATATTTCGTAATATTTACAATATTTCTTATATTGTCAAGCAATGTGAATCGTGCATTGTGGATAAGTAAATAGATTTATATGTACTAGGTCTCACCACGTGATAGTGGTTTTTTGCTATTTTGGTGAAACAAAATGTGGTGTACTGGTATTACGTTAACAACACAAGAAATTTAACAGCTTGCTTTTCTCTTCTACATTTTCATCGTCAATAAAGTTATAGGAATATATCACGAAAAAACCGTCCAAACGCAGAATTTTAGCACGGGTGGCGTTGTCAAAGCACGAAGGCGAAGCCTGAGAATTTTAGCACGGGTGGCGTTGTCAAAGCACGAAGGCGAAGCCTGAGTGCTTTGATAACCCACCCGTGCTAAAATTCTGCGTTTGGACGGTTTTTTCGTGATATATTCCTATTCTAACATGACTGTTTAAAATAAAATACCTAAAACGCTTGTAAGATTAACCAAAATTATCCAAATGACCACAATAGGCGCCGCCATGTTGGCTATTCCATCAATTGAACAGGGATGATGATTTTCTTCTTCCAAACATATACTGTTAATTTTTCCTGAATTAAGGTACAAGAAAACAATTCAAAAACACACACCGTTATTCACCATCAGATAATTTACTAAATATAATTATAAAAACAAACTGATAGACTATTGTTTTTTTATCCAATAAATATGCATAGGGATGTTGATAACAGTCGTAATGTTGATGCAGAATTTTAGACGGTTTAGAAATCGCTCTCACCCAATCAGAATGACGGACACATCCGTGTCATGTTAGAATATACAGTTTTTCACCCATGCAGTGGAAAAACTTTGTCAGGGCTGTATCTAAGGAACTGTAAGGTCTAGGAAGTTGCTACTTGGTAAAGACATTGGCTAGGGGTTGTAGGTGTGCAGCGTCATAGTGTAATATTGACTTGACTTTCTACATTGGTGTAGTAACCTTTAGTTTGAAAATTTTACCTGGATCATGTCTAAGAAACTGTAAAGTGTAGGAAGTTCATTCTTGGATGGGTCATTAGTTGCAGAGTACTGGGCATTGCAATGTATTGGTGTGACCTTTAACCTTGGTTCTGCCAAAATGTGTTCACCGCCCATATTTCAGACATATTTCTCTTATGACAAAGATATATTCATTTCTGCAACTGTTTATTATTATGTACTTTCACTTAATTGTGCTATTTCCATTGACAGCCATACTTCAATTAATAATTTTTACAGCTTCATAGTTTTGAGTGTACTGTAATTTTGCTGTTAAATTATCTTGTTTTAACACTTTATCTTCACACACACTTTCTTTCTTTTAGACATTATTTTTGGGAGGCCTGCATGTAACCATGTGTCCAACGTCCCTCTGTCAATTTTTAAGTTTGTTGACTGTAACTCAAAGATGCTTCTGCTGATTGATTTGAAACTTAAGAGGGCTGTTGGGCACCACCTAGGCTAGGTTGCTTTCAAAATTAGTGCCACTTCAAAAAACAAGATATCCACCCTCTTGAAATTCTGTTTCCAAGCCCTAACTCAAAGAGCCTCCCGCCTATCATTTCAAACTTGACGGAATGGCTTTCTGGTTTTCTTCTCTTTTTGGGGCACAACAGGGTCAGGTATTGCCCACACTTTTATTCTCCCCTTTCCTACCTTCTGGTCACGCACTTAAACGTTCAGTATGTTTCTTTACTGGACAACGGAAGAGACACCAGAGTTCTGCACATGCTCAGTGTAACTTTTTACATTTATTTCCATTCTTGTGAGGTTATTATTACCCTGAGGAAAATAAGTTCATTTTTTTCCATAGAGCATAAAACAAAGAGGTGGCTGAAGTATACTTCTGTATGTAAAATCATTTTGGCTGATACCAGTCCCTTTTTCTTTTGAAAATGGACCGGTGTCTGGTCTAAATGGAGTGGTAGCAAAGGGTAATAGGACAGCACACAGGCTAGGTTATTTTCAAAATTGTTACCATTTAAAAAAACAAGATGGCTGCCATCTTGAAATTTTGGTTGCAGACTGTGACTTGAAGATGCCTCTGCTACTCGATTTTAAAAGTTACAAAGTGGAAGGACAGAACCCAGCATTATTTTGATATGTCTAGGAGCAGTATCACAGCTATCATGTTGTATACATCTGCATCCTTATATTTGACAATAAATGGATGTGACTGAAATTAATACATATTAACAGGGCATTTATAACACAAGGTTTGTCTTATCCAATCATTGAAGTAAATACATTAACATATTAACTGTCATGAATGTTGTGATCTCTAAAATACTCCAAGAAAGCCTTTTTGTAACAATACTCTGGGATCTTAGATTTTTCCATGGCTTCTAACAGCTTCTGAAATGTTGCATTTTGGCCCATTTTCTTCCTCCAAGTGCTTAACATCTTTAAAACCTGTAACGGTAATGATTGAGGTCTGTAAGCCACAAACTCTTCTATTTCTTCCAGAGAAAATCCAAGGTGGATGCCAAGGAAGTGAAAAGAATCAGTGTCACAAACAATACTTGTGAAGAGATCTTCAGTGGGGCAAGACTTCTTCTGATCAATTGTGAGTTCTTCTAATAAAGTATCTGTAAATACAAGTAGACAGTTTGATGTTTGTTATACCTAAAATGTGTTATCTTACAAAAGGTAAATGATAACTTTGATTTAGAAATATGTAAATGCAGTGAAGTACATCTATAGTGACTCTAAAGTTTTGACTCTTTACCAGTCTATACCATCATAATATGTGTCTGTCCTCCCAGGTAACAGTTTACATATACTGAATATTGAAGTTTGAATAATGATATAGTTACATTGTGTTGACTGTAACACGTGCACAGTGGTTTGACTGTGTCCTGCTTGAGCTTTGTCATCAGATTGGTGAGAAGTATGGTCCATGCTGCGAGTGGCCTGATCAGGCTGACCTGTTCTGATGTCTCTTTTCTGCTTATTTTCATGTTCCTGTCTATAAAAGTAATTGTCATTCATTGAATAACAGGTTGTCACCTTTTTTCGGTTCAACTCTCACAAATGGCAATGTTGATGACCTGTCCAAATATGACCGTTGTAACTTAAATGTGCAACTCTACCCCCCATTAGCTGTAACCACAATTCAGAGTAGGTTCTGACTTTCTGAGTGAATACCACATACTTCCAAAACCTGGATATAAATCTGCTACCAAAAGCATGAATCGGATATTAAATGACAAAAAATATGTAAAGCACTTTTCACATTAAAACACTGAATAGAGAGATATATTGTTGAAAGCCGGATTATTATTGAGAAATAAGTGAAATTAAGTGCCTTAAAAGAAAAAAAAGGTTTATCAGCACACTACATATTTTTATAAGTTTGAGTTTTAACCACGAGTTTAAGAATCTTTGTAAATATGGGCCCTGCTCAGGATTGCAAGAACAAAAATATAATTCCTATATATAACTATAAACTCAAGATTAAAATTGTGCATAACGATAGTATAATCATTAAGTTTCAAAAATAGCAATGTCTGATTGAAATAGACTCAGGACACCTTCAAACACCTGCTCAGGATTGCAAGAACAAAGATATATTAATTCCTTTATATAACTGTAAACTCAGGATTAAAATTATACATTAAGATCTTTTTGAGACTGCTCAAGACTTGGTAAATCACATATTTTGCTCTCTACATTATACTCTACATTATCTACATTACCTACTGTTACTGCAGTAACATTATTCTATACATTATCACTACAATATCAGTTGTATATTTCTGTTTTAAAACTGATTTGATGTTTGGCCATGTAATGTAATATAATCCTTTTAATTAACGATATACCCTTTTTTACCCCACAGCCCTTAATTGTTTTCACCCACGGTGTCCGGAGTTGCGGGCGGGCGGCGGGAAGAAGTTTGTCTGGCCTGTATCTCAGAAACCGTACGATGTAGGAAGTTGATACTTTGTAGGGACATTGGTTTGGAGGTGTAGGTGTGCAACGTCATGATGTGACCTGGATTTGACCTTTAATCTTGCATATATGATGCTATTTTATCTCTCTACAGGGATATCTAATACTGTTTTATCTTTCTTATATCTCTCTTATATCTTTTACTTGTATCTTGGTTGTTGCACTTTTGGGTGTCTTTTGATGTAGATTACAATTCATTAACCATTTTACTTTTCCAACTTCCCATTGTAACAGGTGGTATTGTATCAAGTGAGCCACAGGTTTTGCCCCAACTCTACATATAAGCACGTATTGCTACATCTGTATGTATGGGTAATATTCAAAACATTCAAACCATAATTCGACTATACAAATGAAAATCAAAATGGGAGAAATCTTAAAGCTTCATAATTTTTAGTTTACTGAATTGTCCTGTTTCAATACTTAATCTTTACATGCAATTTCCTTCTCTTAGATATTATTTTCTCTACGTAAACATTATTTGGACACTGACACTGCTCTGAAAGTATCCCAATCTGTATACTGTTTCACTACTTCTCTTTCTTATGGTGTTGAAAACTAATTCCCCAGGCTGTGGGGTACGGGCATCTCTGATGATATTTTACATTTTACTACATTTGTGCTATTAACCTTTTTTATTTTTGGTTAGGCCATGCAATGCAGTAAATTGTTTGTAATCAAGGATTTCAACAATTTTACTATTTTCTAAGGCTGTGATAGGTTACCCGGTTACCCGAAAACAGTCCGAATTCCTTATGAAACCGGTTACAAACTGATGAAGCGCATAACCGAAAAAATATTAAATATAGTGTAAATCAATGAAATATTCGGCTAAACCTTAGTATTCTGTCAGATTTCTTTAACCACTGTTAGTTTTTCACGTAATTTTCCTTATTTATACAGATATTTAACATTATTTTTCGTAACGTTTTGTTTACATCATCTGCCATGTTTGCTTCTCTATCACTTCCACTGGGTGACAACTAAAACACGGTTACCCGAATTCGAATCGATTCTTTCGAGGCGAATACCTGGTGTCGTTTTTCTAACGAAGTCACAGCCTTACTATTTTCCATTATCATTAAAATACTAGAGGGAGACCAGTTTTTTAACCCCACAAATTTCAAGGAGGCCAGTTTTCTAGGAGGCCATTTTTCCAGGATGCCACTCTTGAACATGTATATATCATGCTTAGTTTTAACAACATAAAGTGAGAGCTATATTACATAATAAAGTAATTCTGTTTTAATGATATACTTAGTGAAAGCTTTTGTTGGTAATCTTACTATTTATGAATGTAACAAGCTGAAAGCCAGTCATGTTTTAAAGATAAAAGATATCACGTCATATGCTGATATTAGACAGGTGACTCAAATTGTGACTGATACAATTCTGAATTCATAATTATTGTCCAAAATTCACCACAGTTACATACTGAGTAAGATTGTGTTTTTTATCTTTAAAATTTCTTAATGCTTCTGTGACTATGTTCCCCTGCATTCCGAGCATATTTCAGTAACAGTAAACACGTTTTAATATTTATCAGTGGCATTTACATTGAGGACACACTCATGATGACATCTTAAAAAGCTCAAAAACAGAACCGTTATCACATAAAATTTTCTCTCAAAATTTTAAAATCAATCAGTAGTTGTTTAACATTATGTTGATCATATTTTAATAACAAAAAGTTGTTTTGCACGAACAGTATAGTAGTAAAATGAAGACATAGCTAGTTGGATTTTTTGTCACTTCATGTCACTCCTCATAAGCCAGTTGGATATCTTATTCTTATGTCTATCATCTTATAAATTTTAAGTTATTATGGAAATCTTTATGTTTAGTGAATTACAGAAATGATTATTTTATGGTTTGGGATCGCATCAAGCGTGTGCCCAGTCCATTGACGTAAACAATATAAATAACAGGAATCAGAGAAGTACAAGTTTTAAAGCATTGATGAAGGTGTATTGATATTAATATTGACAAAATAATATCATTTTGCTTTATTAGGCCATCATTTATTTCTTGTCTGAGATATGTGAAATTATAAAGTTTTTGACTATTTCAACTATCAGTGTGCTTTGTATAGGGTACCACTTTAAGCACTCAACAGTTGGTTAGAAAAAGATTTCTTTAATGTAATAATGCACTTTACCATGGTTGTGGAATGTAACATAAAAGTTAACTTTTATAACAGTTGTATATGTTGAAGTAAGTGACATCACTTAATCTGGTAACAACAAAGCAAATGGCATAGTGCTGCAAACTCATTTACAAGGAAGAAATTAAAAGCAATAAATTTGTTATCTAAACAATCAAATAACATTTAAGTCATGCAATTGATCGTGTTTTATCCTGATTTTGAACATGTCATTTCAAAGTATTTCTATGAACTAGCAGTACTTGTCAATGAATATATAAAAACTACAATATATGAAACTGGGCAAACAAAGGTGTGTCTTAAGTTTTCGTGCAAAAAGGTTTTGCTTGGATATAAAACTAAATAACAAATAGACATACAGTGTATATGTTTATGTATCATATATACTAACTCTTTGATATTTCTTCGGGGCCATAGTGACAGAGATGTAATGCATTCTTGTCCCACCTCTGAGACCTGACTTTGAATCCAGACCAATCTAAAGTGGAAAAACTGGAATTGCTTGCTATTGGTCAGCAGTTTCCGGCACAAAACCTTGACCAACTGTATGTGCTGGTTTCCTCTGCCCTTCCAACTGCCCGTCACATTGTAGCTGATACAAAGGTACTAGGCATGATGTAAATCACTAATTAAACTAAATTAAACTTAGATATTGTCACTGCTTACAAAATCCTGTGCATTTGATTTCTGCACATGTAACATGTCAATATATTTGTATCCCCGGACGAAAGTAAAAGATACTTAGGATTCAGTACGGTCATACCGCTGGCACCGCTGCAGATATTTCCTTTTGGACACGATAACTTAAAAAATGTTTTATTTATTTATTTATTCGTATACAATTGCATGTGATTGATACAGTTGTTTTTTTAATTATTTACATAAAATAACATAGGAATGAAAAGACAGAGAAAAAAAATGTAAACAAAACATTATACACACAGAAATAAAACACAACCAGGCTATATTGTACAGGCAAAGGGCAGTAATTCACGTGTTTGAGTTGGAGTCAAAATGTTAAACTTATTCTGATCTATAAAACTGAGCATATCAATAATCACACCAGCATACACCAAGGTATCTAAATCTACATTTGTACTGAAAAGGTGTTTCATGACATCAGTTAGCTGACTCAATTGTACATTACTTAAATCATATTTACATATTCCATATTTATAACAGATATAATTTAATGAATTTGACACTCGAGATTTACTACCCTCAACAATTAACTCCAATGCTAAATTATTATAAATATTATTTGACTTTGCCAGGCATATAAAGAACTTGATAACTCTTTTGTGTAGTTGACATTCTATTGGTAAATCACCGCAAATGATAGCAACAATACAGAGTGGGTATTGTAAGGGACACTTAAAAGTCTTCTAATACACTTTCTCCAACATACAAATAACTTTTCAATATACACTGAAGAGTAGTCCCATAGAACACATCCATATAGTGGCATTGCATATGTTTTAAATAGTTTCTACTTTATATCATATGATGCATTTCTAAAAGTCAATATTAAATGATTAGTATTTATAACCATTTCATTGATTTTACTTTTGATATCTTGATCAACAAGACTAGGACCAATTACATGACCAACATGCTTATCAGTGGGCTGACACGTTAAAAAGTTGTTGTCAGTAACACAACCCTGGATATCACTTCCAAATATGAGTAACTTGCTTTTTATGTCAGCTGACTTGTCAGTCAGCTGACATTATGTCATCACTCTGCGGCGTGGGCGTCCGCGTCCGCGTGAACAACTTCTTCTCCAAAACTACAAGGCCTAGAGACATGCTGTTTTTTTTAAAAGATACCTTATCTATCGAGGATGAAAAATTGTTCAAGGCATGCAAATCTGTCTGTTCGTCTGTTTGCTAGAGACATTACAAGGGGGGTACTCCCACCAAAAGTGTGAAAATTTCAACTTTTTATCACAATTTTCTCAGTGACTATTGCAGGGATTTCTCTCATATCTTGCATATATGTACCAGGCCAGAGGTAGATTCTCTTGTGTGAGTATGAGACCTGGATCTGTCTTACTTTTTTTTTAATAAATTTTTTTAATAATTTTTAATGCATTAAAATTCATGAAATCATGCACTAAATCATTTATAACTTCAAAAGTGTTGCATTTACAGCATTTTGTGAAAATATGTTGTTCAGCTACTTTTTTCATAGCTACAATATGGTGAGTAAGTTGGGTGTCTGTCTCAATAGCTAAGTGAGTAATAGCTACTTTTGGGCTTTTCAGTAACTTCCATTATGAGTAAAATCACTTGTAACTTAAAAACTATTGCATTTAGAGAATTTCGTATAAATATGTTATTCAGCTACTTTTGGGCCAGCTATAACATAGTGAAATTTCAGACCTGTAGCTCATGGCATAGCTGAGTAATAGCTACTTTTAGGTTATCACTGTTGAGTAAATCGCTTATAACTTGAAAACTATTGCATTTAGAGAATTTCGTAAAAATATGTTATTCAGCTACTTTTGGGTCAGCTATAACATAGTAAAATTTCAGACCTGTAGCTCATGGCATAGCTGAGTAATAGCTACTTTTAGGTTATCACTGTTGAGTAAATCACTTATAACTTGAAAAGTGTTACATTTAGAGCATTTTGTTAAAATACGTTATTCAGCTACTTTTTTCATAGCTACAATATGGTGAGTAAGTTGGGTGTCTGTCTCAATAGCTAAGTGAGTAATAGCTACTTTTGGGCTTTTCAGTAACTTCCATCATGAGTAAAATCACTTGTAACTTAAAAACTATTGCATTTAGAGAATTTCGTATAAATATGTTATTCAGCTACTTTTGGGCCAGCTATAACATAGTAAAATTTCAGACCTGTAGCTCATGGCATAGCTGAGTAATAGCTACTTTTAGGTTATCACTGTTGAGTAAATCACTTATAACTTGAAAACTATTGCATTTAGAGTATTTTGTTTCAATATGTTATTCACCTATTTTGGGGTCAGCTATAACATAGTGAAGTTTCAGACCTGTGGCTCATTTCATAGCTGAGTAATAGCTACTTTGAAGTTCTCACTGTTGAGTAAATCAGTTATAATTGGAAAACTATTGCATTTACAGAAATTTGTGCAAATATGTTATTCAGCTACTTTTGGGTCAGCTATAACATAGTGAAATTATAGACCTATAGCTCATGGCACAACTGAGCAATAGCTATTCTCAGGTACAGACTGTTGAGTAAATCAGCTATAACTTGAAAAATATTGCATTTGGAGTATTTTGTTAAAATATATTGTTCACCTACTTTTGGGTCAGCTATAACATAGTGAAATTACAGACCTATAGCTCATGGCATAGCGGAGCAATAGCTATTTTCAGGTTCTCACTATTGAGTAAATCAGTTGTAGCTTGAAAACTATTGCATTTACAGTAGTTTGCTTAAATATGTTGTTCACCTACTTTTGGGTTAGCTATAACATAGTAAAATTTCAGACATGTAGCTCATTGCATAGCTGAGTAATAATTCCTTTGAGGTTCTCACTGTTGAGTAAATCAGTTGTAACTTGAAAACTATTACATTTAGAGTAATTTGTTAAATATGTTATTCACAGAATTTTTGGTCAGCTATAACATAGTGAAATTGCAGACCTCTATGTCATGGCATAGCTGAGCAATAGCTACTTTCAGGTTCTCACTGTTGAGTAAATCATTGTATCCACTGGATAGCCGCAGTGTGTAGAGAGAGATTTCACCATTACTGCTCTGATGAAAAAAAATATTATAGCTAGCTTTCTTAAGTTTGCAGTATATATTAATAACCATAAAATGTTGTCTGGGAATATTTTTGGCCTCATTTTGAGAAACAAGATGGCCGCCACAGGTGTTTTTTGTCAGTCATGAAAAGTGCTTATATCTCCCTTATTATTGATCCTAGAGGTTTGGGATGATAAACCAACCTGTAGGAAATCATGGGGTGGGAATCTTTTGGTGTGGTCAGATTTGACCTTCAATGACCCCTCCTTCAAGGTCAAACAAGGATAGCCAAACTTAAAAGTGCTTATAACTCGCTTATTATTGGTCCCAGAGGTTTGGGATGGTAAACAGACAGGAAATCATGGGCTGTGAATCTGTTGATATGGTCCGATTTGACCTTGGAACCCTCCTTCAAGGTCAAATGAGGATAGCGAAAATTGAAAGTGCCTACAACTCGCTTATTATTGGTGACAGAGATTTGGGATGGTAAACCATCCCATAGGAAATCATTGGCTCGGAATCTTTTGGTATGGTCAGATTTGACCTTTGGACCCCTCCTTCAAGGTCAAATGAGGACAGCCAAGCTTAAAAGTGCTTATAACTCATTTATAATTGGTCCTAGAGGTTTGGAATGGTAAACCATAGGAAATCATGGGCTGGGAATGTATTTGTGTGGTTAGATTTGACCTTGGACCCCTTCTTCAAGGTCGAACGAGGATATTGCATTTGTAGTATTTCTTTAAATATGTTTTAACCTATTTTTTACACTTAAACAATTACCTTGTTATTTTCCTTCATAATACCATTTACAGGGCACAACTTTTTTATCCTTTTCTTCTGTCAGCTTCGGAATTTCTTTCGAACTTGCTGTTCAGTTACCATTTACTGTATTTCTGTACAGCCCTTTTCCTGATAATTATTCTGTCCTCTAATCACCTTCACAAATCAAAAACACTCAGTCAGCTGACACAGTGCCCGTTCATGGGCACTCTCCTCTTGTGTATTTTATATTATGATTTAGATACCAGTAATGGTCTGTCCCATTTATCAAGCTCTAAAGAACAGAGTTGCTGTGGTAAGGTCTATATGCTTACAATGTTACCATAAATGACCTATTTAGCACATCCTGTCAAATGTCTCAAGGTGGCACACATCTGCCTGTAGGGTCCAGACTAAATGCATATTGGAAACTTGCGAAGCTTTAGGGCCTAGACCCTAGGTAGTACAAGTGTTAAAGGAGGGCTACACTCCCTTCCCAGTCAAGACCAAGCTTGACAAGGCCACCCATATTATCAGCTGCTGTGTGCATCCTCACAGAAACCATTCTTGGTTCCAAAACCACGCAACTCTTGGAGACCTATACATAGGTCTGAGCAAACCAACTTTTCAGAGACCATCAGGACCAGTGGCTTACCTCAATAGGTTTCAAGGACTCCTACTTTTATATGCTAATGCAGGAACTTTCAATATTTCATGTCCAGGGTCGGACATACCAGTTCAAAGCACTGTCTTTCGGTGTGTCCACTGCACCCATGGAGCTCACTGTAGTAGCAAAGGAGTTGAAACTGATGACCATGCACAAGGGTATAAGAATCCACCAGTACCTAGAGGACTGGTTGGTGAAAGCCACATCCCACCAGGCTTGTCTCCGGCATACACAAGATCTAGTGAAAATATGCCAAGAATAAGGTTGGCGGGTGAATTTAGAAACTCAGAACTGGAGCCAAGCAGGCCTTCGACCTTGTAGGTTACCAGTTTGACCTCATGGCCGGTTGAGTCCGACCTACACTGGACTGTTGGCAGAACCTTCAGGACAAATACTATAAATACTGTCACTGCTGGCCTGTCCGGTCCAGCAGTTCATGTCTCTGATAGGTTTAATAACAGCCACAGGAAAGCAAGTTCACCTAGGCTGATTTCATAGGAGACCCACACAGTGGCATCTGGAGGATACCGGAGTCACTAGAAAAGGTGATTCCAATATTGAGATTCTTGCACCCACATTTACAATGGCGGCTGCAAGAGGACAATGTCCTTACAGGCCAACCATTACACCCAATAAAACATGCTCTGCAATCTTTACAGATGCATCAAAAGAAGGGTGGGGCGCTTGCATAAACGAACGCACTGCAAGAGGCACCTGGTCCCTTCCGGGAAGCAAGTTGCATATCTATTAGAACTCAAGGCAGTCTTTCCAGTCTTAAAGAGTTCCAAGACCTCTGCATACACAAAATAGTAATTGTAGAGACAGACAACACCACAGTGGTGTCATACATAAACAAGGAAGGAGGCATGAAGTCGGGCCCACTTGGGTCTCTACTATGGAGAATCTTGACCTGGTGCACCAGAAATCAAGTGACTCCCAAAGCCCGACACATTCCAGGCCTGCTGAGTGTGGTAGCAGGCAAGCAAGCTGTCTGGGCTAGGCCAGACCATCTAAATAGTGGTCTCTCCTTCAGGAGGTCTTCCAAGCAATATATGCAGCAGGTGGCATTGGCCTCAAATAGACCTATGGGCCACAGGCTCAACAACAAGTTGCCTTTGTATCTCTGGCACCAGATTCCCTGACCACAGCAGTGGATGCACTAAGTCTGCCATGGGAGGATCTGGATGCATATGCCTTCCCACCAGCAACCATCTTGGACAAATGGTGGAGAAGTTGTAGGACTCCCCATGCAACAGAATCATTCTGATTGCTCCGGGATGGCTCAACATGCCTTGGTTTTGGGACCCAGTGACCAGGTCGAGTCAGATCCCACTGGGACTGGCTTTCTTGCCCAACCTGTTAACACAGCTTTCAATCAGATCCCTCACAGAAATCTGACAAACCTAAATCTCCATGCATGGCTCCTAGAGCCACACCATTCAAGGAGCAGGGTTTTTTCTGAAGCAGTGGCAAGGTCGACCCAGGCAGTGGCATAAGAATTGAGGCAAAGTGAGCCATTTTTTTATTTTACAAATTGGTGCCTCACTAATCAGGTGGACTTCAGGGCACCTCCCTGTAAAGTCAGTTGCTGACTTCCTTATGTACCTATTTAGGACTGGAAGCTATAGCCCAGCATCATTGATGGTTACAGGTCAGTCATTGCTGATAAACTGGGGAATTCACCCTTCAATATCAGCAAGGAAAAAATCTTGCTCGTCTCCTGGATAGCCTCCACAGAGACAGACCCAAGAGGGAATCTCCTGGAACCTCTCACTGGTCTTGCACCAGCTGACTAAGGCTCCTTTTGAACCAATCAAGGGATCCTCCTTGAAGCATTTGACCTTCAAGATGGTTTTCCTCTTACCTCTTGGGTCAGGCAAGTGCAGAAGTAAGATTCATGCTTGGCAAAGCAGGACTATTAGACACAATCTGATCAAAGGTGTCCCTGTGTATCCATCACCCAGCCTTCTTTCCAAGAATCAGCTGGCCCAAGAGGGTCCAGACAGTGTGGCCCCAGTGGTTATACCAACCCTGGCCCCAACTCTGGATAGGTCCCTCAAGTCTGACAGGTCCCCTTTATCAGGTTAGAGCACTGCGCTCCTCTTTGGAGAGGGCCTCAGACCTCGGGCAGAATAAGGAGGTGGTTTTGTCTCCTTTAGGAGAGGTTTCGACAAAGACACCTCACCTGCCCCTATCTCCTCTTGGATCAAGCAGACTGTGATCTTATGTTATGAGCTCTCTGACCAGGAGGCCCACACTTTACATCAGGTTAAAGCCCATGATGTCAGGGCCTGTGCTGCTCCTAAGGTCTTCCAGTCGGGAGTTTTCCTTAGATCCATTTTTGTCAGCCTGTCACTGAAGTCACATAATACCTTCACACAGTGCTTTCTGAAGGGTGTGGTTTGGGCTGACTCAGAGCTTTACCAATTGGGCTTGGTGTTGGGCTGCTTAGCAGAACCACAAGCGGCCCTTTGATTGAGGAGATTTGTATGTATGTACATAATGTAACAGTTCTACAAGCACATAGTATAAAATGTGATGTGCTTCCTTCGGGAGGTTTATTGAATTCTGGGACTGAACTCATCCCTCTCTTCCCCTACCTCAGAGCAGGTCTGTTAAAAAAGGGGGGGGCGACGTCGGTATAGCCCCCGGGTAACCAGCTGTTGGCAACCGACCAAGGTCTTACAGGGTTTCCTGACCTTAATGTCAACCCAGGCCTAGGCCTATAGGTCTCCTGACGAAGTCAGCCTAGACCGTAGGTTAAAATTTGCTATTACTTGTGCGTTCACATAAGTCCCTAGTAACTTACCCGCCGACCAAGCGGTAGTTATTCAGCAATTGTCCATTGGATAGGATGTATTAACGCAATAAAATTGCAAATTTAATAAGTAAATTAAATTTTTATAAGTTAATACCCTATCCAATGGACACACAAGACCCTCCCACCGACCCCGCTATCAGCTTACTAGGGGTCTAAGAGGTTTAGACAACGAAAAAGATGCTATGACGTCAGGTTGTCTAGACAGGAAGGAAGTATGAGGCGCCATCTGGGGAGTGCACAGTACTACGGACCGGCAAGCCGGTGGCAACACAGGATGTCTTTTTCTGGCGTTTGGCGGGCCGGTCTGCGCCGACCGGATAAGCAATTGTCCATTGGATAGGGTATTAACTTATAAAAATTTAATTTACTTATTAAATTTGCAATTTTGTAAGCAAACACATTTTTCCTGTTAAACTTTTTGTAATTTAAATATTTACCTTATCCTCAAAACTATAAGCCCACCCAACCCCTCCTCATAAGATTGGACCAAAAATTAATGAACTTCTCTTGACAAACCCCTGTCAGTAATGAACTTTGACACATTCAAACACATGCACAGGCAAGGAGTGCCCTATCGAATGAGAATATTTTTTCCTGAAATCCCAATAAGTATTTATGAGGTTATAGTAAGTATTTAACTTAGCAAAAGTTAAATTACAATAAAATTTTATATTTGTATCAACCGGAGGCTATACTTTGGTTTATCATTCACTACGACGCCGATCCGCTGCATTTTCGGCGTTAATGCTCTCAGAGGAAAACACCACCTAGGTTCACCAAATTTGCAGGATATCTTCATTGAAAGTACGCTTCTCTGTGAAGGAAAGTAGCCTCATTCTGAAAAAGAAGATGGCTACCATGGAGATCTCTTTCAAAATTATCTACATTTTTTCTACTGGCTGTTTCTCATAGGTAGAACTTAGGTTGAATCTCTTCATAGGCGATATGTATAACAGATATGCATGTCCTCTACAACCTTGCAGACATTTGACCTTGAAACTCTTAATTCAAGGTCATCCACGGAGTGCCAAAGTAACCCGCATAGCAGACTTTAAAAAGTTCCTATATCTCCCTTATTATTGGTCGTAGAGGTTTGCAATGTTAAACCAACCTATAGGAAATGATGTTCTGATGTGGTCAGATTTGGCCTTGGACCCCTCCTTCAAGGTCAGACAAGGATAGCCAAACTTAAAAGTGCTTATAACTCTGTTATTATTCTTCCTAGAGGTTTTGGATGGTAAACCAACACATAGAAAATCATTGGCTGGGAATCTTCTGGTGTGGTCGGGTTTGATCTTGGGCTCCACCTTCAAGGTCAAACGAGGATAATCAAACTTAAAAGTGCTTATAACTCACTTATTACTGGTCCTAGAGGTTTGGGATGGTTAACCAACCTGTAGGAAATCATGAACTGGGTCAGATTTGACCTTGGGCCCCTCCTTCAAGGTGCTTATAACTCGCTTATTATTAAGGCTGTGATAGGTTACCCGGTTACCCAAAAACGGTGCAGATTGCTTAAGAAGCCGTGTACAAACTGGTGAAGTGGGTAACCGAAAAAAATATTAAATATTGTGTAAATCAATGAAGTACTCAGATAAACCTTCATATTCTATCAGATTTCTCTAACTGATATTAGTTTTTCACACAATTTTCCTTATTTGTACAGATATTTAACATTATTTTTCATAACATATTGTTTACATCATCCTCCATATTTGCTTCTCTGATACTTCCTCTGGGTGACAACTAAAACACGGTTACCCGAATTCAGGTCTGTTCTTTTGGTCCTAGAGGTTTGGGATGGTAAACCAACACATAGAAAATCATGGACTGGGAATCTTCTCTTGTGGTTAGATTGGACCTTGGGCCCCCCCCTTCAAGGCCAAACGAGCATAACTCAACTTAAAACTGCTTATAACTTGCTTATTATTGGTCCTAGAGGTTTGCAATGTGAAAGCAACTTATAGGAAATAATGGGCTGGGAATCTTTTGATGTGGTCAGATTTGGCCTTGTACCCCTTCTTCAAGGTCAAATGAGGACAGCCAAACTTAAAAGTGCTTATAAATTGCTTATTATTGGTCCTAGAGGTTTGCAATGTGAAACCGACGTATAGAAAATCATGGACTGGGTTTGACCTTGGGCACCTCCTTTAAGGTCAAGTGAGGACAGCCAAACTTAAATGTGCTTATAACTTGTTTATTATTGATCCTAGAGGTTTGCAATGTGAAACTAACTTGCAGGATATCATGGGCTGGGAATGTTCTGATGTCGGGCCTTTGGCCCCTCCTTCAAGGGCAAACAATGGTTCACTGGCTTTGGTGAGTTGTCTTTCTGGTGGATACAAATTTGCATCGGTTCTCTGACGCATAGGTCTAGTTTATGTCTACAGTGTCTCTGCAACATACACGGAATTCCACCTCTGTATTTAGTTTTCTTTAATGACACTGGAATTTGGGATTTTGGTTTTTGTAATTAAAACATCTTTTTACTTGTATTTCATTTTCAGTACCTAGCCATTAATGTTCACAACATTGTTTAAGTATCTTGGTGATAAAACCATGAATGCGTATGGATGACAGTATGACCAGGTCTGTGGTCCAGTGTATGAGGTAATATTTCTCTATCAGACTGTATGTTAAATGTTCATTTGTGTACTGAATCTTCTCAGCTCCAGAGTTAGATTCTTTGCTAGACTCAAAGAGGGAAAGTAGATAGTTGTGCAATGGTTGCAATTGGAGAAATCATCTTCAAAAAACTAGTATGCACTGATTTCATCCATTCTCACAATCTGTTCTGACATGACACCTATATGTTGTGTTCAACATGTCATTAAACTGTCTTCAGGAAATGTCAAAAGTTGATCAGAAATATGTGTAATTTTATAGATATTCCAGCTAGCCCTTATCTATGCCTATTTTGTGGTTTATCAGTGCCATTCAATTCTCAGAGTTTCCGTGACACATTATACAGTTGACTGTGAAAAATGTATCCATTAAGTGAATTAATCAGAATCTTGTTTAGTATTTCTATTTATACCCCAAAATACCCATTGATGATTAACAGCTAGAGCTTATTATGTTCTACAAACAAGACTGTTTCTTTACAAATCTAAGTTAATGACCCCTGAAAGAGTAAGTAGATGTCAAAATGTTGCATAGAACCAATAAATGTTTGTATATATTTATTTTAAATTTATTTTTCTATTTATCATGTGCAGAGTATACTGTATAAGTTTATGTAAGTGGAAACAAAAGACTAAAACAGTGAGTTTGACGATTGAAATTATATTTATCAATTCCAAGTTACAGGGAGCCTTATTAATGTGAGATAATGTGGCAAATAACACCCAAGATTCTTATAAGCTTGTTCAACATGTGCTGCTTGGCACTGTATTATTGCACAAACCTCAACTTTGCACAAAACGGAAGCTAGAATATTAAATAACATTTGTAAAACTTGTTAAGTTTCATATTCTGAATAGGAAAGTAAAAGCGGCAATAATAATAAATGAAATATCTGTGAATTTTGGTTTGCAAATTTTGCAGTGTTGGGGTGCAGATTTCGTTAAGAAATTATATTATCACTTGTTAAAACACTTGTACAAGGTTTATTAGTTTGATTTTATGTCAGTAAAATACATTTATAACTTGCACTTGTGTCAATACATATTTTGATCTGCAGAAATACTCATAACTCTGCTTAAAGGAAGCAAAAAGAATGTTTTTTGTGTCCCAGTTGTGCAAAGCTCACAGTCGTCAAATGCACTATAACTAATGTACACTTCCAGCAGCTCTCTTGAACATGTTTAAGATATACATAACAAAAAATCAATTAAGTTATGTAATCATAAAAGTGGGGAATATTTAATATTACAAGTCTTAAAATGTACGACAAATTAATAAAGTGATACTTGAAAAACAATCACATTTTGAAACATTGGCTGGAATATGACTTATTGCATTTTCAAAAAGTGTGTATGAATACTAGTTCAATGTGCACCAAATGATATGACCACCTCTCCAACTTGTGATTTACTGTTTTGTTTTGGGGATTTAAGTACATATTTTGTCAACAAACAAGACTTTTTTGAAGCAAAAAACACGGGATTTAATAATAAATATTAATAATTAATGTTAACTGAACAAAAAGTAACTTTACCTGGTTTGATTGATGAAATAATCACCTTTTGCAAAATAAGCAATTATTATCAATTTTAAATTGAGAAATACAGTGTTTTTTCCTTCAAAAAGTTACACTTGCTGACAAAATATGTGCTGCAACCCTCAAGAACAAAGTTACAAATCATGCATTGCACAGGTATTCATAGCATTTTAATCACACATTGAACTGGTATTTCTACGAACTTTTTGAAAATGCTAAATTTGAATGGGACAAAATATTTCAAAATATGTTTGTCAAGTATCCCTTCATTATATTATATATTTCAGGACTTGCCACTCTGCAACATTTACTAACCCTAAAATTACGGAATTTTATTGATTTTTTGTTATATAAGTCCTAAACATGTTTGTGAGAGTTGCTGGAGGTTCACATTTCTGTCTGTCTTAATTGACGACTGAAGTTACGGCACGAAGCAGTATAAATCAAAATTCACATTGTTTTCTACATGAACATGACGTCCTCTTACTACTTAGACATGATGTAGGTAATTGATATGATTAATTTAATAACAATACTATAAGAAAACATTATAAAAAGTTGGACATTATAAAAAGTTGTTCAAATAAAGCATCAAACACATGAATCACCAATATATGAACACAAATAATTGAAGTAATTTTAACTAATACACTGGTTTCAGCTTTTAATACATTGCTAGTTTACATGACACTACCATTGCTACATTGATTCATTTTAAATTGTTTCAACCCATTAAGGCAGCTCTTCTTACTGTTATTAGTGTCATTTAACAAAAAATACAGAAAGTTATATTGACATTGAACCTGGGCTACTGACAGTAGCAGGAATCCATATTTAAAGCCAGGGAGTTAGTTTATAGAACTGTTTCAGTGATGACACTTCTCACAGAGTGCATGCTTGTCTATTTCTTCATGGTAAAATTGTTGTATTTCTTCTGCATGCTTTGCTTTGCCTGTATTATCTAATCGTAGCACCTCTAACACCTGAGCCATCATCTTTGGATCCCGACAATCATCAAATGCCTTTTGAAGAAAGAGAACACATGCATTATGTTATTACAGAGTACAAGAGTAGAGATGCAGATTTAGAATATGTTAACATATGAAGTGATTCTTTTTAATCACAGCTAAAGTTAATCAAATATCAATGATAATGACATATGATTAACCCAGGTTCAAAAAGTATATCAATTCAATGCTTGGCTTGTTCTGAGAAAATAAAGTTGAAGGAATGCAATCCATACAATCTTTATTGTAAGATATAAAACTGTATAATTTAGTAGAGGACCTGAAATGTAAATATTTGATGGAAATTAGCTCACAAAAAATAAGGCAACCTAACTGCAGTGCGGTGAATACAAATACCTAATGTGGTTGTGGCTATTGTGACTTAAAGTCTGCTTCTGAGAGGAGATTAGAACTCTGTAATTTGACAAGAATTACAATTAAATTCCATCGGATCTCACAAAATATTTTTAATGAAGTTACTGCATTATTTGATATAGTTAATAGTGTAATTCATTGAGCAATTAAGTGAGATTTTAAACATAAATTTATGTCATCTGTGAATTGAACAACATTAAACATGTCCGATTCATGAGAGCTAAATTCACATTCTGCTTATCTTGTCCAAAAATTAAAATGAGACATACTTCTGAAAGATTTTGTACATAAGCACACAAGCATAAACACTTTATCTCAAAGCTGGCAAAACATACTTTACGGATATGTCCCAAAGCAGCAGCATCTGTATCTGCCTTTTGAATTCTCTGTTGCATATCATGAGTAATGATGGTACCACTCAAAGAAGTACAGAAACTTCTACCCACTTCACGTAATATTAGAATGACCTTGTGGTGATCAAATGTTCTCCTGGCAACCATCAGATGGCAGTCTTTACACAGTTTTGACAGCTTGTTCTGTGGAAATAATTGAAATACAGATATGGTTAAAACAAATATTTGTTTAGCAATAGTATGCAGAACGAACTAGATTTTAAAGTGAAACTATACTGACATTTTATTCTTTCTAATTCTCTGTTGGACAAAAAGCCAAAAAGTACTGTTTCCTTCCAATTCAATTTGAAATGATATTCTCTCAACACATATATACAACAGAAATCCTTTGGAATGTAGATATGGTGTAACAACAAAACATTCTTACAGGAATGTAAATTGTAGTCAAGTATAAACATTTGAAAGAACCAGCATCAGTTCATACAAGTAATGGACATTACCAAGATAAAACAATGTACATTTATTTTGAGACATATTATACTGTTGGTCTTATATTATCTGCCCTGCATATTTTAGTAATGCTTCTTCACTGTGTCAGTAACTCAGTATACAGACTAAGAAACTGACTTAATGGTATACTCAAACAAACCACACTAAAAAGTGTATGCAACATATGAAACTAATAAGCTTCCTACCTTGATTGCATGACTCTGTATTATTGATTCAGGGTTATTAGTTGCAGCACCACCTGATGCCTGTATTTTAAAGAAACAAAACACCAACAAACTATTAAACACAAATCTACAAGTGGAATGAGACAGGTTTTGTTCCTTTGGTGGGAAAAAATATGGTGGGCATATCCCATTGTAGACATTTAACATTTCCTTTTTTTTCAAGCACAAAAAATGTTTGACTTTTAATTACATGCTTAAGTTATACTTTTGTATTAAGTTATATAAATATTATGTGTGATTAAGCTGACCTAGAAATATCTTGTGCTGTATTATTATAATTTATATGTGTACAGTAATAACCAAATATGTTTCTTACTGTCATTGTACTGCAATTGTGTTGTAGATAATCTGAAACATCTTGTAATGCTCTTGCATGGTCATCTTTGCCTAAAATATAAATAAACATACCAAAAATATTAAAACAGTTTTTTAGTGCTATGAGTAAATAAGAAACTATATCCAGTATTTTTACAATGATGATATTCATCATTTCAAAATATTGTTTGTATTACAATAATTGACCTCTATTTGTGCCATTACTGATTTGATTCACTCTTTCAATAGCTGCATGGTTCTTGTAAACTATATAATTTGTTTCTTACAACTAATAACATTGAAGATCAACCTTTTAATTATTTATTTAAATAATTTATTCATTTATATGTGATTACAGTTTATGTACACAAAATATAGTATTTTACCTTGGAAGGCATGAATGACGAGGGCAGCTGGTACTTTCTTGGATAGATCTTTGGGACATTTCACATATCTGGGTAATGTTTTACCTTTCTTTGGGAAGACGTCTTCATCAACCCACAGATATGGCTCTGATATACCAAACATGACACAGTGTGTGCAGATGAAATGGATGCTTTTGATGACTCCATCAAATGGCTTTAATACAGAGTCCAGATCCTGAAAGAGTGACTCTATGACTGTCCACACCTCTGGCAAATCATTCACTTCCCCACGCAAGCAGACATCTATGGTGGAGTTGTGTTTAGAGCGAGACAGGATACATTGCACTGAGCCAAATGAAACCTCTAATCCATCTTTCCATGCATACCTCTGACCCACTTCATGGTACTGTTGGGTTGCTCTCTTCTGCAAACAGACTGAAATCATCTCAAACACATTTAGTGGTATCCTGTTAAAGAACTTACACTGTAGTTGTAGAAAGACATGTTTCTTGTCATATTTCTTCTGAAGATCTTCTACAATTTGTTTGGGGGGCTCTTGTGACTCCACGAACCAAGGAAAAAAGTGTAAAGGTTTATCTTTGGAGATGGTATAGCAGAGATTGAAAGAGTGCATTAAATTCAGTAGCACATCCTGCTGATCAGGTGAAAATCCATGATGTTCCAGCAGATAAGATAGCAAATCTTTGCTCAACAAGCCCCTCTTTTCATATTGGTATATGTCATTGAGAAATTGAGCCTCTTTAATTTGCTGCGCCTTTTTATCATTATCGTAATTGATCTTTTGAGCAAGGTCGTGACAAAAGAGACTTTTGAAGAGATTTACGAGAAGATCAATATCAGGGAAAACATAGTCTTTCAAGAAAGGATTGTTTTCGTAATGTAGACAGAGATTTGAATCTGAGAAGTAATGTAATGGAACAAGAAATTCACTTCCGTAACTGAGTTGTGAAATTTCATTCAATGTCAGGTAGATTTTCTTGGTTTCAAGGATTTCATTGTAGAATTTCACCCAAGAATCAGGAACATCAACACGTTTTTCCTGTGCCACCTTCATAAGACATTGCTTCACTTTTTCCAGTCCAGTGTAGTTTTTACTTGAAACATGGAAGACTGGCAAGTTTGACCTCTTTTCCTTGAAACGTTCCAACAGTTGAGCCGTGTCATCAACAATATCTGGTCTTGTATCTGACTTCTTTTGATTAAGCAGCTTGTTCAGGTTACTGATCTCACCATCAAGATATTGGTTCAATGCGTTCATGAGGACATTACTGTTCTTTGCCACTTGATCTGCATCAATGAGGTCGGTGTGGGTGAAGATGATGTACATCTTGTTGGCAGGATACTGGTGGAAAGCCAGGCAAAGAACTTCAGTAGTTTGGTTAATTTCCTCTGGCTGGACTTTGGTGACATCATGGACGAGGAACAATACACTGTCCTTTGACACAAATAGAGGAGTTGTAATGGAGTAGATCCAATGACCTCCATGGTCATAGATGTGCACGATGTCATCCTCTGATATATTCCACTCCTTCACATTAACCACCTGGGTTCTATCCTCTATGTTTACTAAAACTGCTTTGCCGGCAATAAGACTTTCCACTATGCTTGATTTTCCTGCCTCAGTTGGACCCAGTAGTACCAGCCTAAAAGTACAGTAAATATGGAGCCCATTGTTTAAACTGATAAATTGGTGAAAAATAAAAGAGAAAGGTGAAAGAATATCTTAATATCTATTCATATAGTCATATGTTCAGACACCGTGTTTAACCCACAAACAGTGTACATGTAGAAATTAATACATGCTTGTTACTCTGTCTTTTAACTATCTTAGCTTTGTTATAACTTAGTCTAGTGAACACTCAGTGTGATTGAAATAGTGATAAAAAGTCTTTAAAAAGTCAAATATCAACTTATATATGTTACAGGTCAACTATATGATAGGTTCAGATGGAATAGAAGGGACTGTTAAACACCAATTGATTATACTACAGGGTCAGGCAGAGATTCAAACCCAGAATATGAGATGGGGGAAGCGACACTTATACCAGCATCATGATGACACCACAGAGAAAGTACCAATAAGTGAGTTCTCAGACTAGCTTTTGTCGTCCATTATGCATTTTCACTGAAAATATAGAATCTCCATCACAGTAACAGAGTGAGATGGAGTTATTTGGACTGAATTTTGAACCAGACCAAACAAGGGTAAATAAGACTGCATATATGTCTGACAAAAACTGACTTTCTATTTGTAGTAAATATTACAAAAATGTGTTTATCTTGTAAATGAAGGAAAATTATGATTTCCAGTCAATTTTGAACACAAAGGGTTTGCTATATTGTGTTTAGATAGAATAAGACAAAAGCTAGTCTTAGTAAGGCAGCGAAGGGGGATGTTTGTGTTCCTTGAATGATACATATGTGGTTAGCCTTATATCATTTAAAATATTTGTAAAATATCAACACTCCTTTCCATAATATTATCCATTATATAATACATGAATGTATCCACAGTAAGGTGTTGATGGGGAATGCTTGCACTCCTTAAGTGATACATATACTGTGGACCTCATGATGTTTTTAATGTAATTGTAAAATGTCAACACACATTTACATTAAATCAATCATTATTTACATACACATATCCAGAATAAGACATTTGTGGGGGACACTTGCACTCTTTGAATGATACATACACTGTGAACCTCTTAATGGTTAAAGTATTTATGCACTTGTTTACATAAATCAGCCATTGTTTACATGAGCATACCCTTAGTAAGGTGTCAGTGGTGGGATGTTTGCACTCCTTGAATGATACATATGTATATTATGGACCTCGTATTGTTCTTACATAAAATCAGCTGTTATTTACATGAACAAATCCATACATTGATGGGGGATGTTTGCACTCTTTGAATGATACACATAGTGTGGGCCTCATGTATTTATAGTATTTTTCAAATGTCAGCACTCCTGTACAAAATATCACATGATCCTTTTTATGTCCGTAGTAACATTCTGTGGGCAGATGCTTGCACTCCTTGAATGATACATGTATTATGGCTGCCGTATTGTTATCTCCCGCCGGCAAGCCAGGTATAAATTGCACCATGTGTGCGCGTGCGTGTGTCATTCAATTTTCTCTGAAACTACTACAGTTACACATTTTTGGTAAATTACAAATCCTAATGAATTTTTTTGCTCTTCAATATTGCTTTTGGGTTTGGTGAACTTTGGCCTACTTTTGAGTGAGTAATAGCATTTTACCTAATATAATAAAATGACTTATAACTCTCAAACTATTGCATTAAGAGTATTTTGTTCAGCTACTTTCTCCACAGCTACAACATGGTCAGTAGTTTGGAAGTGTATCTTCATAGCTAAGTGAGCAATAGCTACTTTTTTAGTGATAACCATAATGAGTAAATGGCTTATATCTTCAAAAGTATTGCAGCTACATAATTTCTCTCAAATATGTTGTTCATGTACTTTTTTGTGAACTGTAACACATTTAAGTTTTACAACTGTTGCTCAATGGACAAGTGAGTAATGGCTACTTTATTGCTACTTTTAGCGAAAATGTGAAAAATCACAAATATCTTGCAAACAGTAAGAGATAGCGCAATTTCGGGCGAAATTTTGACCCGCAGGGTAGTACACCAGTGTCCTATGCAAACTCATAAAATTTCAATTTTTGCCACTTTTGGCGGCCATCTTGGATTTTAGCGGAAAATGAAAAAGTGTGAATATCTCGAAAACTGTAAGAGATAGAGCGATTTCGAACGAATTTTTGACCCACAGGGTAGTACAACGGTGTGCTATGCAAAGTCGTAAAAGTTTATTTTTCGCCACTTTTGCCGGCCATCTTGGATTTAAGCGGAAAATAAAAAAGTGTGAATATCTCGAAAACTGTAAGAGATAGAATGATGTCGAGCTAATTTTTGTCCCGCAGTAAAGTACAAGTGTCTTATGCAAAATCGTAAAATTTCAATTTTCGCCACTTTTGGCGGCCATCTTGGATTTTAGCGGAAAATGAAAAAGTGTGAATATCTCGAAAACCGTAAGACATAAAGTGATTTTGAGCGAAATTTTGACCCACACTGTAGTATAGGAGTGTCCTATGCAAAAGGGATAAAATTTGAATTTTTGTCACTTTTGGCAGCCATCTTGGATTTTAGCGGAAAATGAGAAAGTGTGAATATCTCAAAAACCATAAGAGATAGAGCGATTTTGAGCGAATTTTTGACCCACAGGGTAGTACAATAGTGTCCTATGGAAAGGGGAATAATTTCAATTTTCGCCACTTTGGCGGCCATCTTGGATTTTATTACAAAATAAAACATTGAAAATATCTTCGAAATGGTAAGAGATAGATCAATTTTGAGCGAATTTTTGACCCGCAGGGTAGTACAATAGTGTGCTATGCAAAGTCGAAAAATTTCAATTTTCGCCACTTTTGGCGGCCATCTTGGATTTTTGCGGAAAATGAAAAAGTGTAAATATCTCGAAATCTGTAAGAGATAGAGCGATTTCGAGCAAATTTCTGACCCACAGGGTAGTACAA
Source organism: Sabellastarte sp. h YS-2021 (assembly GCA_964017235.1). NCBI lineage: Eukaryota > Metazoa > Annelida > Polychaeta > Sabellida > Sabellidae > Sabellastarte > Sabellastarte sp. h YS-2021. The sequence continues at coordinate 180,946,830 of OZ024930.1, forward strand.
TAGTGTGCTATGCTAAGGGGAAAAATTTTGGGGCGGCCATCTTGGATTTTAGTGGAAAATGAAAAAGTATGAATATCTCAAAAACCGTAAGAGACAGTGATCTAGAGTGAATTTTTGACCCACGGTGTAGTACAACAGTGTCCTACGCAATGGGGGGAAATTTCAATATTGCCACTTTTGTCGGCCATCTTGGATTTTTGCGGAAAATGAAAAAGTGTGGATATCTCGAAAACCGTAGGAGATAGAGCGATTTTGAGCGAATTTTTGACCCACAGCGTAGGTTACAATAGTGTCCTTTGCAAAGGGGAAAAATTTTTGGCAGCCATCTTGGATTTTAGTGGAAAATGAAAAAGTATGAATATATCGAAAACCGTAAGAGATAGAGCGATTTCGAGCGAATTTTTGACCCACAGGGTAGTACAAGAGTGTGCTATGCAAAGTCGAAAAATTTCAATTTTCGCCACTTTGGCGGCCATCTTGGATTTTATTGCAAAATAAAACATTGAAAATATCTTCGAAATGGTAAGAGATAGAGCGATTTCGAGCCAATTTTTGACCCGCAGGGTAGTACAACAGTATTCAGTATTTCAGGTTTCGCCACTTTTGGCGGCCATCTTCGATATTAGTGGAAAATGAAATGTTGTCGTATCTCGGAAAAGGTATTTCTTCCCCTGTAATGCTCAGCAGGAGATACATACAGCGGCAGTGGTCTTGTTTAAAATATTTCGAAATATCAACACTTATTTACATAAATCAGCTTTAATTACATGAACTTATCCATTGTAAGACATCGGTGGGGAATGTTTGCACTCTTTGAGTGATACATATTCGGTGGGCCTCATAATGTTTCAAGTATTTCCAAATTGTCAACATCCATTTACATAAAATCAGCCATATTTACATACACATATCCATGGGAAGATGTTTGCTGGGGATGTTTGCGCTCATTAAATGATACATATAGGGTGGACACCATAATGTTTAAAGTATTTATAAAATGTCTATACATTTTACATAAAATCAGCTGTAATTTACATGTACATATCCACAGTAAGAGATTTGTGGGGGACACTTGCGCTCTTTGAATGATACATTTATAGCAGACCTCATATTTGTAAAATGTTGACAATTGTGTACATAAAATCAGCTGTTATTTACATCCACAATTCCATAATGAGCAATGGGAGGGGGTGTTTGCACTCCTTGAATGATACACACATTGCAAGCTGCATAGTATTTAAACTATTTTTTAAACATCAAAAATCATTTTCACACAATCAGTCTTGTCTATCATTACATCTCCATAGTAACTTGGTGTTGGCAGATACGTGCACTCCCTGAATGATGGTTATATCTTGGGCCTCACAATATCTAAAGTAAATTTAAAATATCAACCTCTTGTTTACATAAAATCAATCATTAAGCGTCCCACTAGGGACGCTTGTTTGTATATGGGAGAAGCAAGTCCGCCGGATCCGCATTTTCTTTTCGCAATAGCTTTGCAGCCATAAGGCGGATTCTCTTCATATTTGGCATGTGTATGCAGTAGCCCTGGGAAAAATTTCTGAATATGATGTTATGACATTTCAACCAATCAGAGAAGTCACATGACCAGAAACATGTTTTTCAAAAGGGTGTGCTTGTCCGGATGATAACTTAAAAAGCACTTTACCTATTCACTTAAAATTTGGCAAATAGGTTTGTTATATAGATGTCTGGAAATCATTAACTTTTGGAAGTGATCCAATATAAACTGGCTGACTTATTAACGATCTACTAAATGTCACAATTTTCTTAACGCTAAAACGGCAAAAACACATCTCAGAAATGGAACGGGATAGAGCAATTTCAATGAAAAGTTTGACCCCCAGGGTATCTGCAGAGTGTACTGGCAACTTTTCACAAAAAATGATTTCCCACCATTTTTGGTTGCCATCTTGAATTTCTGTGTTGAACACAAAAATGCATTTATCTCGGAAACGGAGCGAGATAGAACGATTTCAACAAAATGTTTGACCCGCAGGGTACCCTTAAAGTCTGTTGGCGACTTTTCGCAAAAATCATTTTCCCGCCAAAAGCGGGAATCTTGAATTTCTGCATTCAAAGGAAAAACATGTTTATCTTGACAACGGAGAGAGAGGTGTCTGTGGAGTCCACTGGCGACTTTTTGCAAAAATCATTTTCCGGCCTCTTTGGCGGCCATCTTGAATTTCTGAATGCAAAAACGTGTTTATCTCTGAAACGGAGCAACGAAATATTTGAAACACAGGGTATCTGCAGAGTCTAGTGGCAACAAAAATTGTTTTCCTGCAGATTTTGGCGGCCATCTTGAATTTCTGCGTCAAACACAAAAGTCTGCTTATTTCAGAAACGGAGCCACATAGAGCGATTTTGACAAGATTTTTGACCCACAGGCTAGCTGGAGACTCTACTGGTGAAATTTTCTCAAAAAAGATTTTCTTGCCACTTTTGGTGACCATCTTGAATTTCTGCGTTAAACACAAAAATGCATTTACCTCGAGATAGATTAATTTCGACAAAGTTTTTGACCCACAGGGTATCTGTAGACTCTACTAGCGACTTTTTGCAAAAATCGTTTTCCCGCCACTTTTGGTGGCCATCTTGAATTTCTGCCTGCTTATTTCAGAAATGGAGCGAGATAGAGTGATTTCAACGAAGTTTCTGACCCACAGGGTAACTGAAGAGTCTACCTCCGACTTTTCCAAAAAATCGTTTTCCTGCCACTTTTCGCAGCCATCATGAATTTCTGTGTTGAAAATTCCATTTATCTTGAAAACGGAGTGAGATAGAGCGATTACAACGAAATTTTTGATCCACAGGGTATCTGAAAAGTCTACAAGAGTCGTTTTGCAAAAATAATTTTCCTGCCACTTTTTGTGGCCATCTTGAATATCCGCGTTAAACACATAAACCAGTTCATCTCGGAGTGAGATAGAGCAATTTCGACAAAATTTTGACCCACAGGGTAGGTGCAGAGTCTGCTGGTGACTTTTCTTAAAAAATGTTTTCCCACCACTTTTGGCAGCCATCTTGAATTTCTGCGTAAAATGCAAAAACGTGTTTATCTCGGAAACAGAGCAAGATAGAGCGATTTTGACGAAATGTTTGACCCGCGCGGTACCCTTAAAGCCCACTGGCGACTTTTTGCAAAAATCATTTTTCCAGCCACTTTTGGCGGCCATCTTGAATTTCTGCGATAAAAGCAAAAATGTGTTTATCTCGATAACGGAGATAGAGCGATTTTGACAAACTTTTTGAGCTGCAGGGTGTGTGTGACAAACTTTTTGAGCTGCAGGGTGTGTGTGGAGTCTACTGGCGACTTTTCACAAAAGTTGTTTTCCTGCCAATTTTGTCGGCCATCTTTAATTTCTGCGTTAAACACAAAATCCCGCTTATTTCAGAAATGGAGCGAGATAGAGCGATTTTGACAAGATTTTTGACCCAGAGGGTAGCTGCACAGTCTACTGGTGAAAATTTCCAAAAATGTTTTCCCCGGCACTTTTGGCGGCCATCTTGAATTTCTGTGTTAAATGCAAAAACCCATTTATTTCAGAAACGAAGTGAGATAGAGCGATTAAGATGAAATGTTTGACCCCCAAGGCATCTGCAGAGTGTACTGGCAACTTTTCGCAAAAATCGATTTCCCACCATTTTTGGCAGCCATCTTGAATTTCTGCGTAAAATGCAAAAACGTGTTTATCTCGGAAACAGAGTGAGATAGAGCGATTTCGACGAAATGTTTGACCCGCAGGGTACCCTTAAAGCCCACTGGCGACTTTTCGCAAAAATCATTTTTCCAGCCACTTTTGGCAGCCATCTTGAATTTCTGCGTTAAAAGCAAAAACGTGTTTATCTCGATAACGGAGAGAGATAGAGCGATTTCGACAAAATTTTTGAGCTGCAGGGTGTGTGTGGAGTCTACTGGCAACTTTTCACAAAAGTTGTTTTCCTGCCACTTTTGTCGGCCATCTTGAATTTCTGCGTTAAACGCAAAATCCCGCTTATTTCAGAAATGGAGCGAGATAGAGCGATTTTGCCAAGATTTTTGACCCAGAGGGTAGCTGCACAGTCTACTGGTGAAAATTTCCAAAAATGTTTTCCCCGGCACTTTTGGCGGCCATCTTGAATTTCTGCGTTAAATGCAAAAACCCATTTATTTGAGAAACGAAGCGAGATAGAGTGATTTAGACGAAATGTTTGACCCGCAAGGTATCTGCAGAGTGTACTGGCAACTTTTCGCAAAAATCGATTTCCCACCATTTTTGGCAGCCATCTTGAATTTCTGCGTAAAATGCAGAAACGGGTTTATCTTGGAAACAGAGCAAGATAGAAGAAATTTTCAACGCAAGGTATCTGCGGAGTCTACTAGCGATTTTCCAAAAAATCGTTTTCCTGCCACTTTTCGCGGTCATCTTGAATTTCTGTGTTAAATGAATAAACCTGTTTATGTCGGAAACAGAGCAAGATAGAGCGATTTCGATGAAATTTTTGACAATCTGTAGAGTCCATTGGTGACATTTCGCAAAATACATTTTCCCTCCACTTTTGGCAGCCTTCTTGAATTTCTGTGTTAAACATAAAAACGTGTTTATCTCGGAAACGGGACAAGATAGAGCGATTTCGATGAATTTTTTGACCCACAAGGTATCTGACTTTTGGCGGCCAGTTTATCACTGAAACAGAGTGAGATCGAGCGATTTCAACGAAATTTTTGATCCGCAGGGTATCTGTATAGTCTACTGGCGGCTTTTACGAAAAATCGTTTTCCCGCCACTCAAATAACAAATAAATAAAAAAATAAACAAACCAGATTCATCTAAGAAACCTTGCATTTGTCATAAATGAAAAAAAAACACATTAAACACAGGAAGACAGTCATTCCTACAAACTGATTAATACTCATTGGGATGCTTTGTTTTTTCTGTTCAAAAACAATTTATTTTTCTCTTGCGAAGCAATACTCTAGTTATTTATATATCTATATAAATATATCTATAGTAGAACTGTAGAGAGGGATGCTTGCACTCCCTGAAGGATACTTATAATGTGGGCCTCACAATACACAGTAATATTCAAAGTAATTGTAAAATATCAACACTTTTCCACATAAAATCAGTCATTATTTTACATGAATATATCCATAGTAAGACTTTTGTGGGAGATGTTTGCGCTCTTTGAAGGATACACACATTGTGAGCCTCATAGTATTTTATGTATTTGTAAAATGTCCGCATTTATTTACATAAAATCAGCCTTTATTCATTTGAACAAATCCATACATTTGTGGGGGTTGTTTGCACTCTTTGAAGGATACACATATTGTGAGCTTCCTAGTATTTTTAGTATTTTTAAAATTTCCACACATATTTACATGTAATTAGTGTTTTCTTTCATGTACATGTACATAGGGCTGTTGGCAGATGTTTGCACTCCTTGAATGATACATATACTATGGCTGCCATAATATTCAAAGTATTTGTAAAACGTCAACATTTATTTACATAAAATCAGCCTTTATTTTCAGAACATATCCATACTAAGGCAGTGGTGGGGGATGTTTGCGCTCTTTGAATGATACATTTATTTGGGCCTCATAATGTTGTAAGTATTAGTAAAATATCAACGCTTGTTTACATCAAATCAGCTGTTATTTAGTTGAACTTTCCCACAGTAAGACATTGAAGGAGGATGTTTGCACTCTTTGAATGTTACATTTATTTGAGCCTCATCATATTTCAAGTATTAGTAAAATGTTAACACTTGTTTACATCAAATCAGCTGTTGTTTACATGAACTTTCCCACAGTAAGACATTAGGGGAGGATGTTTGCGCTCTTTGAATGTTACTTTTATTTCTAGCCTCATTGTGTTTTAAGTATTACACACTATTAAAGCGAGAAAATCAAACTGTTTTCAAAATGGTGGAAATATTGAGAGAATTGCACACAAATATCATTACATAGAAGACTTACCTTTTTCTGGAGTGTCTCACCCTTTTTGACAGGGTGATGTCTTTGAAGTACGTCTGGACAGACTGCAGACCGCGTGTGAATACTTCACGTGGAGGTTGTTTGAGGTAACGAGTGCTGAGACGAGAGGCAAGTAACTGGTTGTATCCGTGTTCCTTGTCAAAAAATGTTTGATGAAATCTGTCTATATCCCAGAATGACATGTCTCTGTTTGTGTCGTATATTTTCATGATTTTATTATTTCTCAGATCCAGTTTTTGTAGGTTTTTGTGGTGAGAGAAGTCCTTAATTTCAGTCAGTTTGTTTCTACTCATCCATAACTCCTCTATATCCAATGGCAGCGTGTGTGGATCCAAGTCTGTTATTTGGTTGTTTGACAGATTCAGTTTTTGTAGTTTTTTGTGGTGAGAGAAGTCCTTAATTTCAGTCAGTTTGTTTCTTCTCATCTCTAACACCACTATGTCTAATGGCAGCGTGTGTGGATCCAAGTCTGTTATTTGGTTGTTTGACAGATTCAGTTTTTGTAGTTTTTTGTGGTGAGAAAAATCCTTAATTTCAGTCAGTTTGTTTCCACCCATCCATAACACCACTATGTCTAATGGCAGCGTGTGTGGATCCAAGTCTGTTATTTGGTTGTCTGACAGATTCAGTACACGCAGTTTGTGACAGTGACTGACATCAGGCATGTCAGTGAGTTGGTTGTTGTACATCCGTAACTCCTGTATATTTTCAGGCAGATGTCTGGGATTAAATGTCTGGATTCTGTTCTCACCAAGCCCTAACTCCTCCAGACTGTGACATCCAGTGAGATCCCCCAACTCACTGACATGGTTACCACGCATATCCAGCACCTTCACATCACACGGAAGTCTCTGTACGTCTAGATTCTCTATATTGTTATAAGACAAGTCCAACACTTCAACACATTCAAACTGTTTGTGTTGTTTAAAGTCTGGAATTGTTTGCAGACTATTGAGACTAAAATCCACATTTTTAAATGTTTTATCCTGAGATAAGTCGTATAGTTTGACTGACAAATTACTGTCAGTAAGTCTCTGGTCACTCCACTCTAGTTCATCCATATTTGACTTTTCTCTGTAATGTGATCAGTATGTCAGTAATGTACAACTAACACATTCAAATACAGAAAACAATGTTTTTCCGTTTAATTCAGTGTTTTTTCTTAAAACTTGTTTTAATGATTAGAATTCAAACCATAAAAACACCATTTTTCACACAAATGTCACAAATCAGTGTCATTATTATTCAGTTATTTTAATTAAATTGATTCAATATGAAACCATTCAGTAAAAAATATCCATTTTTTATTACACAACACATTTTATTTCCCAGTTTTATCAATTTTCACTTGTTTGTGAATAAAATACTTAAAATATTAAGAAATCACACAATGTTTTTTCAGAGTTTGAGAGAAAACCAGTTTTCAGTGAATGACGTGCTGTGACTGACAAACTGCAAGTAAGTCTCACATTGTTTATTTATATCTAGTAAATAGAGTTCTTGTAACATAAGTCCACAGGTTTTATCTGTGTTTAAATAAAATTCCTGTAAAATAAGTTGATTGTCAATGGAAAACTCCATGAAAGACGTGTGTGTGTGTGTGCGTATATAGGTGTGAAAACATACACTTCAGTTCAATTCAGTAAACAGATATAAAGTATATATTCTGAGAAATTACTTCATACAACAAAATATCCATTTAGAATGATAAGATATTCAGTATATTTGTCACAATTAACTGTGTTCTTCAATCATTCTGTTCCGCTGTACACTCCACGTATTCACTGTGTGTTCCAGTACACTCTGACTTTATACTGAGTCTCCAGGACAGCGCCTCACTACCGTATTCACCTGAATTTACATGTCTCAGTAATATCGATAAACTCAACATGCAGGTAAGACACAATGTTCATTTTAAATGTCATTATCTTATTTAAAGTTATTTTATTTAAAGTAATGCCTCCCATGAACTAACAAAACTGATCTGTACTAACAGTGTAAATCTTGTCAATATCTATCTGTAATAAAACCACACTCAATGTTTAAAGTTTGGCAAGTTTTTTGGATTTACTTCTAATAAGTTTCCACAAAATAATGTTATTTCTATGTGAAATGAATTAAATAATATAATTAATATTTCTCCTGGTAAGTCATACAGATATAAAGTATTGTATATTGTGTGAATTTAGAACCCCATTTTCATGCAGAAATTGTTTTAATGTCCATAAAATGTAAAAGAATAACCAGTTGAGTGTTTTTGTCTCAAGTATATTCATTACTTGCACTGATGTCTCAAGTTGCACCCTGGGATTCAAGCCTATAACTTGTGCAGTAAGAGACCAGTGTCTTACCAGCTAAACTAAGTAATGTTTAAGTCTGTGATTATATTCTGAATAAGAAATTGTGTATTTACAGACTTAGAAAGGTTAGTTTTTGGTTGATTACACAATCTGTATGTTGATAAATAACATACTTACATCTACCATTGAATGGCAGTCATATTGTAAACAAAGGCTTTAGTACAAAATGTTTATTTACATGTCCGAGTCACAAACCTTAAGGGTCAGGAACACATGACATTATGAAAGAATTCTAAGACTTTTTCATAGGCTGTAATTCCCTGTTTTTACACTTCCCTCTTGTGTATTTTAAAATAGAAAATTGTGGAAGTTATTAGGGTTGAATTGAGTAATAATATTGTTGAACAACTTCCTTTTCCCATTTAAGATTTAATTTTGTAAACTACGTGTGTTATTTGCGAATTTGCTTTAAGGCGATGTTGTTTAAGTTATACATCACAGTGGTTTGTAAATAACAAGCATGCATAGATGTGGAGAAAATGCTTCTGCCTTAAGCGCAGTTCACACTTTCCCCATAAAACACTACTACAAAAACATGCCTTTAAAATCTGCAATGTGTTCAGTATTATTAGTAATAAAAGTGTCTATTCTGTAAGACCTGTCATCTACATTAGTATTGCGTAATAACATTTTCAGCTCCTACTTCAGGTTGTCAATTTCATCTGTGCCAAAAAACTATCAAAAATATATTGGGAAGAATATATATCAGAGAAGTTTTAACTAGACATTACACAGTTAACTCCAAGCAGATCTTCCTCATCTGTTTCAATAAACTGTATCAAAAGTGTGCCGAAAACAATAACCTGGAAAAGTGTGAACTGTGAATAGGTACATCTATGTTATATAATGTACTCCACATTAAATTCATAGTTCTCTATTGTACATCTTATCTGTCGCAATAACCTGGGTTAAATCTATAATTGAAAGTGTACACTGGAGCAGTGTGAACTCTGAATGAATAAGTATATGTTATCTTACCTGGTGTACATTAAGACCTTGTTTTGTTATGTCAGTGTTATCTGTCTCAATAATCAGTGTCAAAATATACCAGAGAAGTGTGAATGCTAAACTATTAACTGTATGTTACATTTAATACAATATTTTGTGTACATTATGCTTACATTTCCTCAAGGTAAGTATTATCAGTCGCATAATTAAGCGTCCCGGCAGGGACGCTTGTTTGTATATGGGAGAAGCGACTCCGCCGGATCCACATTTTCTTTTCGCAATAACTTTGCAGCCATAAGGCGGATTCTCTTCATATTTGGCATGTGTATGCTGTAGCCCTGGGAAAAAATTTCTGAATATGAGGTTATGACATTTCAACCAATCAGAGAAGTCACATGACCAGAAACATGTTTTTCAAAAGGGTGTGCTTGTCCGGATGATAACTTAAAAAGCGCTTCACCTATTCTCATAAAATTTGGCAAGTAGGTTTGTTACATAGATATCTGGAAGTCATTACCTTTTGGAAGTGATCCAATACAAAATGGCTGACTTATTAACGATTTACTATATGTCACGATTTTTCTTAATGTTGAAAACGCAAAAACGCATTTATCTCGAAAACGGAGCGAGATAGAGTAATTTCGACGAAAGTTTTGACCCACAGGGTATCTGCAGAGTCTAGTGGTAACTTTTCGCAAAAATTGTTTTCCCGTCATTTTTGGCAGCCATCTGGAAATTTCTGCGTTTTACGCAAAAACACGTTTATCTCAGAACGGAGTGAGATAGAGTGATTTCGACGAAATTTTAGACCCACAGAGTATCTGCTATTCTCTCTCTGTCCTCTGCTATTCTCTCTGTACACATCTCCCCTCAGTACACTGATTGGTAAACACAAAGGCGTAAACTTCCATTTCTATACCGACGACACACAACTTTATGTCTATCTCTCACACATGAATGCCTCAGCTGCCTTTGATAAGTTGAACAGATGCCTTCAAGATGTCAAAGAATGGATGTTGGCTAGCAAACTTAAACTCAATCCTGGTAAAACTGAGTTCATACTTTTTGGCTCCAAGAAACAGAGAGAAAGGTTAAATGCATGTTTCCCTATTGATATCCTGGGCAACCCCCTTCACCCCACCGAGTCTGTGAGGAACCTGGGTGTGTGGTTCGACTCTGATTTTTCCTTCTCTAAACACGTCCAGAATGTTTGTAAAGGCTGCTTTAGTTAACTGAGGGATTTTAGAAATATCAGGCAGTTCTTGACTCAGGATGCAGCTGTGTCGGTTGCCATTGCTTTTGTTAGTAGTCGGTTGGACTACTATAACTCACTTTTCAGGAGTCTCTCTAAAGTCAATCTTCATAGATTACAGTCTATCCAAAATCGTGCTGCTAGAATTGTTACAAATTCATGTAAATACACTCGGATAATTCCGGTACTCAGGAAACTCCATTGGCTCCCTATTCAGTTTCGCTCAGAGTTCAAACTGGCTACCCTGGTGTACAACTTTATTCATACTGGTGTCCCTTAATATTTCACTCCACATCTATCCACATACCGCACTACTTACAATACTAGACGCAGTCAGAGTGTTGCCAATTTCCTCCAAGTACCAAAATTTCAACCTACAATTCACAAGTCCACCAAGCAGTTTGGCCTCAGTTTTGCCTTTGATGCTCCCACTTTTTGGAATTCACTTCCTGAAGACATTCGTGCATCACCCACTATTGCCTCTTTTAGAAAGAAGCTCAAAACCGATCTCTACGCAAAGGCATATCCTCCTTAGCTCATTTTCTCTTGCGGTGTCTATTAATTGCTTTTCCCAAAAATTGTGTTTCCGCTACTTTTGGTGGCCATCTTGAATTTTCTGCATTGAACACAAAAACGAGTTTATCTCGAAAACGGAGCGAGATAGAGTAATTTTGACGAAATTTTTAACCTGCAGGGTAATTGCTTATTGTATCAACGACTTTTAACTAAAATCATTTTCCCGCCACTTTTGGCATCCATCTTGAATTTCTGCGTAAAACCCAAATCGCGTTTATCTCCAAAACAGAGTGTGATAGAGCGATTTCAACGAATTTTTTATCTGCAGGGTATCTCCAGAGTGTATTAACGACTTTTCCCAAAAATCGTTTTCCCGCCACTTTTGATGGCCATCTTGAATTTCTGCATAAAATGCAAAAACGAGTTTATCTCCGAAACAGAGCGAGATACAGCACTTTCAACAAAATTTTTGACCTGCGGGGTATATGCAGTGTCTAATAAACACTTTTCCCCAAAATCGTTTTCCCGCCACTTTTGGTGGCCATCTTGAATTTCTGCGTAAAATGCAAAAACGAGTTTATCTCGGAAACGAAGCGAGATAGAGCGATTTTGACAAAATTTTTGATCCGCAGGGTATCTGCAGAGTCTACTTGCGACTTTTTGCAAAACAACGGTTTTCCGCCACTTTTGGTGGCCATCTTGAATTTCTGCGTAAAACGCAAAAACGAGTTTATCTCCTAAACGCAGCGCGATAGAGCGATTTCGACGAAATTTTTCATGTGAAGGGTATCTGCAGAGTCTATTAAGTTTTCCCAAAAATCATTTTTCCGCCACTTTTGGTGGCCATCTTGAATTTCTGCGTAAAACGCAGAAACGAGTTTATCTCCTAAACGGAATGCGATAGAGCGATTTTGACAAAATTTTTCATCTGAAGGGTATCTGCAGAGTCTATTAACAACTTTTCCCAAAAATCATTTTTCCCCCACTTTTGGTGGCCATCTTGAATTTTCTGCATTGAACACAAAAACGAGTTTATCTCGAAAACGGAGCGAGATAGAGTAATTTCGACGAAATTTTTAACCTGCAGGGTAACTACTTATTATCTCCCGCCGGGCGGGCGGGAGATTATAAAACGCATTCCGTGCGTGTGTTCGTGTGTTATTGAGTGTGTGTCACGCTTTTATAAAGGGCTGTACATCACACTGGTTGTTTCTCCTTGGCCTTTTAAATGTTTTTTATCACTTTATTGCTTATGTCCTTTCATTTGATGCTGTTATTTCATACCTAGGACCATAGCTAAGTGAGTAATAGCAATGGTGGCTACTTTGAGTAAAGTGCTCATAACTCCAAAACGAGTGCATTTAGAGTGTTTCTGTAAAATACGTTGTTCAGCTACTTTCTCCATGCCTACAAGATGGTACCATTTTTAGGGTTCTATCTTCATAGCTAAGTGAGTAATAGCTATTTTCTGTTATTAACAATTAGCAAAATGAGTAAATTGATTTTGTCTTTGTAACTGTTACTTACAATATTGGCCTGAAATATGTTGTTCAACAACTCCTTCATGTACTATATCATGGTGAGGTGTCCAAGGTGTAGCACCATAGCTAACTGAGTAATAGCTATACTAAGTTTAACATTTGACCATTGAGCAAGTCACTTATAACTCAAAAACTATTGAATATAGAGGATTTTTGTCGAATATGTTGTTCACCTATCTTTTGGATATACTGTATTGTGAATTTTCACAGCTGTAACTCCATAGCTAACTGAGTAATAGCTACTTTGATGATAACCATAATGAGTAAATGGCTTATATCTTCAAAAGTATTGCAGCTACACAATTTTGTTCCAATATGTTGTTCAGCTACTATCTCCACAGCTACAACATGGTCACTAGTTTGGAAGTGTATCTCCATAGCTAAGTGAGTAATAGCTACTTTGTCAATTTTTAATGATAACCATAATGAGTAAATGCCTTATATCTTCAAAAGTATTGCAGCTACACAATTTCTCTCAAATAAGTTGTTCATCTACTTTTTAAGTCATTCATCTACTTTTGGGAGAGCTTTCACATGGTGAAGTTTCAGACTCGTAGCTAATTACTCACCTACTGAAAATGAGTAGATGCTATTGAGTGTGTGTCAAGCTTTTATAAAGGGCTGTACACCACACTGGTTGTTTCTCCTTGGCCTTTTCAATGTTTTTTATGACCTTATTGCTTATGTCCTTTCATTTGATGCTGTTATTTCACACCTAGGACCATAGCTAAGTGAGTAATAGCAATGGTGGCTACTTTGAGTAAAGTGCTCATAACTCCAAAATGAGTGCATTTAGAGTGTTTCTGTAAAATATGTTGTTCAGCTACTTTCTCCATGCCTACAAGATGGTACCATTTTTAGGGTTCTATCTTCATAGCTAAGTGAGTAATAGCTATTTCCTGTTATTAACAATGAGCAAAATGAGTAAATTGATTTTGTCTTTGTAACTGTTATTTACAGTATTGGCCTGAAATATGTTGTTCAACAACTCTTTCATGTACTATATCATGGTGAGGTGTCCAAGGTGTAGCACCATAGCTAACTGAGTAATAACTATACTAAGTTTAACATTTGACCATTGAGCAAGTCACTTATAACTAAAAAACTATTGAATATAGAGGATTTTTGTCGAATATGTTGTTCACCTATCTTTTGGATATACTGTATTGTGAATTTTCACAGCTGTAACTCCATAGCTAACTGAGTAATAGCTACTTTGATGATAACCATAATGAGTAAATGGCTTATATCTTCAAAAGTATTGCAGCTACACAATTTTGTTCCAATATGTGGTTCAGCTACTATCTCCACAGCTACAACATGGTCACTAGTTTGGAAGTGTATCTCCATAGCTAAGTGAGTAATAGCTACTTTGTCAATTTTTAATGATAACCATATAGGAGTTTTGTCAAATATGTTGTTCACCTACTTTTTGATGTAGTGCGGCGGGAGATCATACCACGGCAGTGGTCTTGTTCTATCAACGACTTTTAACTAAAATCATTTTCCCGCCACTTTTGGCATCCATCTTGAATTTCTGCGTAAAACCCAAATCGCGTTTATCTCCAAAACAGAGCGCGATAGAGTGATTTCAACGAATTTTTTATCTGCAGGGTATCTCCAGAGTGTATTAACGACTTTTCCCAAAAATCGTTTTCCCGCCACTTTTGATGGCCATCTTGAATTTCTGCGTAAAATGCAAAAACGAGTTTATCTCGGAAACGAAGCGAGATAGAGCGATTTTGACAAAATTTTTGGTTCGAGTCACCCATTTTTGAGGTTCGAGTCACCCCTTCACACTCACCTCCTACTACTGTGGCAAGAGACACTGAACCTCTTTTCTAACCCACCAGCAGAGTTTTAGAGGATTAACCTTCTCATCAGCGCACTGGCCCAGACTTTAGTGCTGCTTAGCAGCCGTAAGCTGGCAAGCTACCTCCACAGGACTTTGCTTCAGGAAATTCATCTGTACAGCGCACTGGCCCAGTCTCTTATGCTGCTTAGCAGCCCTTTGCCGGCAAGCTACCTTCAGAGGACTCTGCTTCAGGAAGTTCATCTGTGCAGCGCACTGGCCCGGGCACTACTGCTTTGAAGCAAATTTGGCTGGATCTGGGTGCCGGTCAGAAAGTGGTTCAAATTCTGAAAGAGGGTTACACCCTCCCCTTTCGGATCCGGCCGAAACTCACAAGGTATCCCACAGTCATAAGCTGCTATGCCAATCCCCACAGGAACAGCTACCTGTTGGAGGCATTACATCAGCTTATAGACAAAAACGCAGTGGAGCTAGTACAAAACCAAAACTCTCTGGGGTTTTAAACCGGCTGTTTTTGGTCCCAAAACCCAACAACAAGTGGAGACCTATATTAGATCTGAGCAAATTGAATCTTTTTCTCAAGGCAGAGAAATTCAAAATGGAGACACCGGAAACCATCAGGACATCCCTCCAACAAGGGGAGTGGGTCACGTCAATAGACTTCAAAGACGCCTACTTCCATATCCCCATTCAAGAACAATCCAGAAAATATCTGAATTTTATGTCCAGGGTCAAACATACCAGTTCAAGGCTCTGCCTTTCGGTCTGTCAACAGCACCCTTGGAGTTCACTGTAGTAGTAAAGGAGGTAAAACTGATGGCCATACACAAGGGTATAAGAATCTACCAGTATCTAGACGACTGGTTGGTGAGAGCCACATCCCAACAGGCTTGTCTCCAGCACACCCAAGATCTAGTACAAATTTGCCAAGAACTAGGTTGGCTAGTGAATTTGGACAAATCGGAACTGGAACCAAAGCAAATCTTCGATTTTGTAGGCTACCAGTTCGACCTCAGGGCCGGTCGGTCTGACCGACACCGGACCGGTGGCAAAACCTACAGGACAAAATACTGGAAATATTGTCTCTACCAACCTGTCCGGTCCAGCAATTCATGTCCCTGATAGGTTTACTAACAACCACAGAAAAGCAAGTTCACCTAGGTAGACTGCATATGAGACCTATACAGTGGCATCTCAAAAACAATTGGAGGATACCGGAGTCACTAGAAAAGGTTATTCCAATTCCCAGGTCCCTGCACCTTCACTTACGATGGTGGCTAGAAGAAATGTCCTCACAGGCCAACCATTACACCCAATAAAACATGCGCTGCAAATCTTTACAGAATCTTTACATCAAAAGAAGGGTGGGGTGCTCACTTAAATGAACGCATAGCAAGAGGGGCTTGGTCACTACCAGAAAGCAAGCTACATACAAACTATCTGGAGCTAAAAGCAGTCTTTCTAGCCTTGAAAGAGTTTCAGGACATCTGTGCCTGATGAATAGTTCTGGTGGCAACCGACAACACTACAATAGTGTCATACATAAACAAAGAAGGAGGAATGAGGTCGGGCCCGCTGTGTGCCCTTCTGTGGAGGACCTTAACCTGGTGTACCAGGAACCAAGTGACCCTCAAAGCCCGTCACATCCCAGACCGGCTGAATGTGGTAGCAGACAAGCTATCCAGGCTGGGCCAGACCATTCAAACAGAGTGGTCCCTCCTTCAAGAGGTTTTCCAAGCAATATGCAGCAGGTGGCACCGGCCTCAAATAGACTTGTTTGCCACAAGGTTCAACAACAAGCTGCCTCTATTTGTGTCGCCAGTACCGGATCCCCTGGCCTCAGCAGTGGATGGACTAGTCTGCCATGGGAGGATCTGGACGCATATGCCTTCCCACCCACAGCCATCTTGGGCAAAGTGGTGGAGAAATTACAGGACATCCCATGCAAGAAAATTAGTGGTCCTACGATTAGACGGAAAATCGATTAATCGTCTATTTAAAACTTTCGATGTAGAAAATCGATTCTCATTTTAAGAATCGATTGTGAATCGAAAGTAAGACTTATAAACCACCTAATTTTCCCTTTTTCTACAGATGTTTAACATTTTATTTTCGTAACATTTGTTTACATTATCTGCCATGTTTCTTTCACTGGTATCTACTTCCTGTTGATTACAACTAAAACTCAAAATTTCTGTAGGTATTTAGAAGATCTTTTAATACAATAAACTAAGTTCAACCTAAATTAAATTTAACTTTCACTGCTTCACACACAACATGTATACTCCCTATAAATGGGGAATAATAACCTTGGCCATAAATCAAGTGGAGAGAGATCACACTACTGTAATACTTCAGCAGTCTGCCATGAATATTTTTGACAAATTTTGTTGAACAAGAAAACTAAAATGTTTACTACATTGCCATACTTAGAATTTTACAGTATCTAAGAAATTATAACTATATGAAATGAATAGGTCATGAAGATCTGCTTAAAAAACGAAATTCATGGAATATTGTTTTCAGGATAAGAGTCAGATTTTCCAGACCCCATCCAATACACATAAACTTGAGTGACAATGCTGAAATACATGTTCACTTGTGCCAAACTGTTTCATATAACCTAGTATATATTACAAAACATCAATATTGACCAGAAACAATAAAAGTCACTCTTCCATTTGATTAATGAAAGTAGCATGTCTTTGAAAAGTGTCCTGAGTTAAAAATGGAAGGAAATTTCCATGAACACATGTCTATGTATTGTTTAGTTCCCAAAGAAGCATTTTATTCAGGATAATTTTCAGAAGCTGCTTGGCAGTCACTGTTCTTGACATATGATAATGATAAGCAGATATTCTATTCTTCTTTGTTGCATATATACAAAGTGTCCCGAGTTCACAACACAGGTGTACCACATGGTGATGTTGAACAAAAGGTTGAAATAGACTTGCACCAAGTCTTTGTATTTCTCATCCCACTAAATCTGACATAGATGAAAACATTATACATCCACTTAAGGAGGGAAAAATCCTTCTCTATGCTGAAACAGTACTTTTGTCAGCCCCACATTCTAGTATCAAGTCATACAGTCCTCATATAATACCTTAGAAAAAAGGACTTGAAGAAAGTCTAGGGTTGAAATATTGTTTATTTTAAGCATGATTGGTTGCTAATCTGCTGATGTTACATTCAAACACTGTAAATGATTTAGCTGATGAAAAGGGAGAATGAAAATAAATATTAATTTGTAACTGTTAAGGCCATCTTAATAGATTATTATATTATTGCTGATACACATACTTGTTGACTCTTCAACCTACTGGTTTCCTAACATACCCCCTTCCCTACCCCAAAATGTAAACAAATAACCTAGATTTTTTTCACCACTGACCTATCGGAAGACTACTGTTATTATATTTGGTAAAAAAGAATATTCTGTCTTTCTTACAAAGCAAGCAGAAAAACGATTATAATCGATAATCGATTGCTCAGAGTTACCGATTAATCGATTCTGATTTTTTAGACCGATTCCTAACACTAAAGAAAATCATTCTGATTGCCCCATGGTGGCCCAACATGCCTTGGTTTTGATACCTAGTGGCCATGTCCAGCCAGATCCCACTAAGCCTGCCCAACCTGTTAACTCAGCCCTTCAACCAGATCCCTCACATAAATCTGACAAACCTAAATCTCCTTGCATGGCTCCTAGAGCCACAGCAATAAAAGAACAGGGCTTCTCTGAGGCAGTGGCGGCAAGAATTGAGGCTCCTCAAAGGCGATCAACCAGATCAGTCTATGAGGCAAAGTGGAATATTTTTACAAAGTGGTGCATCTCTCATCAGGTGGACTTCAGGCCACCCCCTGTAAAGTCAGTTGCTGACTTCCTTATGTACCTTTTTGAGGACAGGAAGTTACAGCCCAGCACCATTGATGGTTACAGGTCTGCCATAGCTGATAAACTGGCAACTCACCCCTTAACATCGGCAAAGATGAAACTCTCACTTATCTCCTGATTAGTTTCCATAGAGACAGACCCAAAGGCAGAAGGAGTTGCCTTCCTGGAGACCCCTTCCTGGAACCTATCCCTGGTCTTACACCAGTTGACAAAGGCTCCCTTTGAAACAATTAAAGAGGCTTCCTTGAAGCATTTGACCTTTAAGACAGTTTTCCTGTTAGCTCTTGGTTCAGGAAAATGCAGGAGTGAGATTCATGCTTGGCAGAACAGAAATATCAGACACCAATCTGATTGGTTAAAAGTGTCCCTGTACCCATCACCTAGCTTTCTCTCCAAGAATCAGGTGGCCAAAGAGGGTGTGGACAGTGTGGCCCCAGTGGTTATACCAGCCCTGGCTCCGACTCTGGACAGGTCCCTCAAGTCTGACAGGTCCCTCTGTCTGGTCAGAGCTTTGCGCTACTACTTGGACAGGACCTCAAGCCTCAGGCAGAATAAGAAGTTGGTCTTTGTCTCCTTCAAGAAAGGTTTTGACAAGGACATCTCACCTGCTACCATCTCCTCATGGATCAAGCAGACTGTGATCCTATGTTACGAGCTCTGAGACCAGGAAGCCCTCACCCTACATCAGGTTAAAGCCCATGATGTCAGGGCCTTTGCAGCTTCCAAAGCCTTCCAGTCAGGGGTCTCACTGGAATAAATATTATCAGCCTGTCACTGGAAGTCACACAACACCTTCTCCCAATTATACCTGAAGGATGTGTGGCTTGGACTGATTCTAAGCTCTTTCATCTACCCGATATTTTCGAGGAGATTTGTATATATGTAAATAGTTTGTACATAGTTTAAAAAAAAAACTAAAAAAAACTCAGACGTGCTTCCTTTTGTTTATTTCCTTTTCATCGGACTTAACTCATCTCTCTCTTCCCCTACCTCAGAGCAGGTCTGTCAAAAAAGGGGGGGGGGGCAAGTTGGTGTGGACCGTTTAACCGGTCTCTGTTGGCCGACTATTGCCTGAAGGGTTTCCTGACCTCAGGGTCGACCCAGGCTTGGAAGAAATTTTGTTAGTTCTATTTATGAGTTCATTTAAGTCCCTAGTGACTTACACGTTGGCCAGGCGGTAGTTATTCACCTATTGGCCATTGGATAGGATGTATTAACGCAATAAAATTGCAAAATTAATAAGTAAATTAAATTTTTATTTTTGCGGCCATCTTGAATTTCTATGTAAAACGCAAAAACGTGTTTATCTCCTAAACAGAGAGCAATAGAGCGATTTCAACGAAATATTTGATCTGCAGGGTATCCAGAGTCTATTAACGACTTTTCCCAAAAATCGCTTTCCCGCCACTTTTGGTGGCCATCTTGAATTTCTACGTAAAATGCAAAAGTGAGTTTATCTTGGAAACAGCGAGATAGAGCGATTTCGACGAAATTTTTGACCCACAAGGTATCTACAGAGTATACTGGCAACTTTTTGCAAAACAATGTTTTTCCTCCACTTTTGGCGGCCATCTTGAATTTTTACGTTGAACACAAAAACAAGTTTATCACGGAAATGGAGCGAGATTTTTGACCCACAGGGTATCTGCAGAGTCTATCAACGTCTTTTACCTAAAATCGTTTGGAAATCTTAAATTTCTGCGTAAAATGCGTTTATCTCGAAAACAGAGCGAGATACAGCGATTTCGACGAAATTTTTGATCCATAGGTGATATGGAGAGTGTACTGGCGACTTTTCCCCAAAAACGTTTTCCTGCCACTTTTGGCGACCATCTTGAATTTGTGTGTAAAATGCTAAAACGTGTTTATCTCGGAAGCAGAGCGAGATAGAGCGATTTCGACAAAATTTTTGTCCCACAGGGTATCTCCAGAGTCTATTAACAACTTTTCCTAAAAATCATTTTCCCGCCACTTTTGGCAGTCATCTTGAATTTCTGCATAAAATGCAAAAGCATGTTTATCTCGGAAACGGAGCAAGATAGAGCGATTCTGACAAAAATTTTTAACCCACAGGGTGTATGCAGAGTCAGCTGCAACTTTTTGCTAAAAATAGTTTTCCTACCATTTTTGCATTTTTGACGTCCATATTGAATTTCTGCGTAAAAATGCAAAAACTTATTATCTTGGAAACAGTGCGAGATACAGTAATTTTGGTGATAAATAAGTCATTCACCTACTTTTGCTTGATCTGCCACATACTAAAGTTGCAGATATATAGCTCTTTACATAGCTGAGTCATAGCTACTAAAATGAGTAAATGTCTTTTATCTGTAAAGGTATTGCAATACAGAGTTTCCTCTAAACTAGTAATTTACCTGCTTTTGGGTGATCTACCACACAGTGACATTGCAGAACTGCAGCTCTTTGGATGGTGGAGTAATAGCCACTAAAATGAGTAATTGTGTTTTATCTCTAAAAGTGTTACAGATAGGCAATTTCTTCTAAATAAGTCTTTCACCTACTTTTGGATGATCTACTACATAGTAAAGTTGTGGAACTGTAGCTGTTTGCATTTCAGAGTAATAGCTACTAAAATGACTAATGCCTTTTTATCTTTAAAAGTATTGCAGTCAAACATTAAAGTGCCTCTTGCTTATTGTCACTTATACATGTTCCTCCATCTCACAAGAAAAGCTATATTCCACTATCTTTGGTACAACTAATTTATGTGGCGGGAGATAATAGCATGCGTCAGAATGCTTGTTTTTATTCAAAGTGGCTTTTTTGTCATCTGAACCAGAATACATTGATTTATACCTTATATAATATGAAAGTAAAAAGCCAAAAACCATGATTAAAATAACAAAAATATCAATGATGTACTTTTGGTCATGTGATGGAATCCAAATATTCAGCCTTGACCTAATTTTAGATTTGTTGATTGGTCGACACTGGATCCTCCTTTTTTATGTCAGCTGACTTGTCAGTCAGCTGACATTATGTCGTCACTCTGCGGCGTGGGCGTCCGCGTCCGCGTGAACAACTTCTCCTCCAAAACTACAAGGCCTAGAGACGTGCTGTTTTTTTTAAAAGATACCTTATCTATCGAGGATGAAAAAGTGTTCAAGGCATGCAAATCTGTCTGTTCGTCTGTTTGCTAGAGACATTACAAGGGGGGTACCCCCACCAAAAGTGTGAAAATTTCAACACTTAATCACAATTTTCTCAGTGACTATTGCAGGGATTTCTCTCATATCTTGCATATATGTACTAGGCCACAGGTAGATTCTCTTGTGTGAGTATGAGACCTGGATCTGTCTTACTTTTTTTTTAATAAATTTTTTAAATAATTTTTAATGCATTAAAATTCATGAAATCATGCACAAAATCATTTATAACTTGAAAAGTGTTGCATTTAGAGCATTTTGTTAAAATATGTTATTCAGCTACTTTTTTCATAGCTACAATATGGTGAGTAAGTTGGGTGCCTGTCTCAATAGCTAAGTGAGTAATAGCTACTTTTGGGCTTTTCAGTAACTTCCATCATGAGTAGAATCACTTGTAACTTAAAAACTATTGCATTTACAGAATTTCGTATAAATATGTTATTCAGCTACTTTTGGGTCAGCTATAACATAGTAAAATTTTAGACCTGTAGCTCATGGCATAGCTGAGTAATAGCTACTTTTAGGTTATCACTATTGAGTAAATCGCTTATAACTTCAAAACTATTGCATTTAGAGAATTTCATATAAATATGTTGTTCACCTACTTTTGGGTCAGCTATAACATAGTAAAATTTCAGACCTGTAGCTCATGGCATAGCTGAGTAATAGCTACTTTTAGGTTATCACTGTTGAGCAAATTGCTTATAACTTGGAAATTATTGCATGTACAGTATTTTGTTTCAATATGTTATTCACCTATTTTGGGGTCAGCTATAACATAGTGAAGTTCCAAACCTGTGACTCATTGCATAGCTGAGTAATAGCTACTTTGAAGTTCTCAATGTTGAGTAAATCACTTATAATTTGAAAACTATTGCATTTAGAGAATTTAGTATAAATATGTTATTCAGCTACTTTTGGGTCAGCTATAACATAGTAAAATTTCAGACCTGTAGCTCATGGCATAGCTGAGTAATAGCTACTTTTAGGTCATCACTGTTGAGTAAATCAGTTGTAACTTGAAAACTATTGCATGTACAGTATTTTGCTTAAATATGTTGTTCACCTACTTTTGGGTCAGCTATAACATAGTAAAATTTCAGACCTGTAGCTCATGGCATAGCTGAGTAATAGCTACTTTGAGGTTATCACTGTTGAGTAAATTGCTTATAACTTGGAAATTATTGCATTTAGAGTATTTTGTTTCAATATGTTATTCACCTACTTTTGGGTCAGCTATAACATAGTGAAATTTCAGACCTGTAGCTCATTGCATAGCTGAGTAATAACTACTTTGAGGTTCTCACTATTGAGTAAATCAGTTGTAATTGCAAAACTATTACATTTAGAGAATTTAGTATAAATATGTTATTCAGCTACTTTTGGGTCAGCTATAACATAGTAAAATTTCAGACCTGTAGCTCATGGCATAGCTGAGTAATAGCTACTTTTAGGTCATCACTATTGAGTAAATCAGTTGTAACTTGAAAACTATTGCATGTACAGTATTTTGCTTAAATATGTTGTTCACCTACTTTTGGGTCAGCTATAACATAGTGAAATTTCAGACCTGTAGCTCATTGCATAGCTCAGTAATAACTACTTTGAGGTTCTCACTATTGAGTAAATCAGTTGTAATTGCAAAACTATTGCATTTAGAGAATTTAGTATAAATATGTTATTCAGCTACTTTTGGGTCAGCTATAACATAGTAAAATTTCAGACCTGTAGCTCATGGCATAGCTGAGTAATAGCTACTTTTAGGTCATCACTATTGAGTAAATCAGTTGTAACTTCAAAACTATTGCATGTACAGTATTTTGCTTAAATATGTTGTTCACCTACTTTTGGGTCAGCTATAACATAGTAAAATTTCAGACCTGTAGCTCATGGCATAGCTGAGTAATAGCTACTTTGAGGTTATCACTGTTGAGTAAATTGCTTATAACTTGGAAATTATTGCATTTAGAGTATTTTGTTTCAATATGTTATTCACCTATTTTGGGGTCAGCTATAACATAGTGAAGTTCCAGACCTGTGACTCATTGCATAGCTGAGTAATAGCTACTTTGAAGTTCTCAATGTTGAGTAAATCACTTATAATTTGAAAACTATTGCATTTAGAGAATTTAGTATAAATATGTTATTCAGCTACTTTTGGGTCAGCTATAACATAGTAAAATTTCAGACCTGTAGCTCATGGCATAGCTGAGTAATAGCTACTTTTAGGTCATCACTATTGAGTAAATCAGTTGTAACTTGAAAACTATTGCATGTACAGTATTTTGCTTAAATATGTTATTCAGCTACTTTTGGGTCAGCTATAACATAGTAAAATTACAGACCTGTAGCTCATGGCATAGCTGAGTAATAGCTACTTTTAGGTTATCACTGTTGAGTAAATCACTTATAACTTGCAAACTATTACATTTAGAGTATTTTGTTGCAATATGTTATTCACCTATTTTGGGGTCAGCTATAACATAGTGAAGTTCCAGACCTGTGGCTCATTGGATAGCTGAGTAATAGCTACTTTGAAGTTCTCACTGTTGAGTAAATCAGTTGTAATTGGAAAACTATTGCCTTTACAGAAATTTGTGCAAATATGTTATTCAGCTACTTTTGGGTCAGCTATAACATAGTGAAATTACAGACATGTAGCTCATGGCACAACTGAGCAATAGCTATTCTCAGGCACTGACTGTTGAGTAAATCGGCTATAACTTGAAAAATATTGCATTTGGAGTATTTTGTTAAAATATATTGTTCACCTACTTTTGGGTTAGCTATAACATAGTGAAATTACAGACCTATAGCTCGTGGCATAGCGGAGCAATAGCTATTTTCAGGTTCTCACTATTGAGTAAATCAGTTGTAACTTGAAAACTATTGCATTTACAGTATTTTGCTTAAATATGTTGTTCACCTACTTTTAGGTCAGCTATAACAGAGCAAAAATTCAGACATGTAGCTCATTGCATAGCTGAGTAATAGTTCCTTTGAGGTTCTCACTGTTGAGTAAATCAGTTGTAACTTGAAAACTATTACATTTAGAGTATTTTGTTAAATATGTTATTCACAGACGTTTTGGTCAGCTATAACATAGTGAAATTGCAGACCTCTATGTCATGGCATAGCTGAGCAAAGCTTCTTTCAGGTTCTCACTGTTGAGTAAATCATTGTTTCCAACCTGTAGGAAATCATGGGCTGGGAATCTGTTAATATGGTTCGATTTGACCTTGGAACCCTCCTTCAAGGTCAAATGAGGATAGCCAAACATAAAAGTGCTTATAACTCGCTTATTATTGGTCCTAGAGGTTTGGAATGAAAACCAACCTATAGAAAATCATGAGCTGGGAATTTTTTGGTGTGGTCGGATTTCACCTTGGACCCCTCCTTCAAGGTCAAATGAGGATAGCCAAACTTAAAAGTGCTTATAACTCGCTTATGATTGGTCCTAGAGGTTTGGAATGGAAAACCAACCTATAGAAAATCATGGGCTGGGAATCTTTTGGTGTGGTCGGATTTCACCTTAGACCCCTCCTTCCAGGTCAAACGAAGATAGCCAAACTTAAAGTGCTTATAAATCATCGGCTGGGATTCTTTTGGTGTGGTCAGATTTGACCTGGGACCCCTCCTTCAAGGTCAATTGAGGATAGCCAAACTTACAATTGCTTATAACTCACTTATTATTGGTCCTACAAGTTTGGGATGGTAAACAAGCTACAGGAAATCATGGGCTGGGAATTTTTTTGTGTGGTCGGATTTGACCTTAGACCCCTCCGTCAAGGTCAAACAAGGATAGCCAAACTTAAAAAGTGCCTATGACTCACTTATTATTGGTCCGAAAGGTTTGTGATGGTAAACCATCCTAAATTCTTTGGCTGGGAATCTTTTGGTATGGTCAGATTTGACCTTTGGATCCCTTCTTCATGGTCGAACGAGGATATTGCATTTATAGTATTTCTTTAAATATTTTTAACCTACTTTTTACACTTAAACAATTACCTTGTTACTTTATTTCATAATACCATTTGCAGGGCACAACTTTTTTGTCCTTTTCTTCTGTCAGCTTCGGAATATCTTTCGAACATGCTGTTCAGTTACCATTTACTGTATTTCTGTACAGCCCTTTCCCTGATAATTATGCTTTCCTCTCATTATCACCATCACAAATCAAAAACATTCAGTCAGCTGACACAGTGCCCGTTCACGGGCACTCTCCTCTTGTTTAAAGAAATTCATCAAAAACTGTAATGACCATACCAACCGTAAGTCTGGTCGTGGTGATTCTGTACATTTCTCCAGTCCTGTCGGTTTGTTACCAGGGCTTGTCGTGGCTTGATACGGCTTGTCTGTTAGGGGTTTAGGGCTTGTCCTGGTAGTTTCCTGTATGGTCTTGAAAAAAATATCCCGACCCCTAGTCAGGTCGGCCACTAGATCCAGACAAGCCTGGATGTATCCTGTCATGTCCTGGAAGTGATACTGAACCAGAATTTTCCCGCGTTTTTGTGGATTTTTGTCCCCGACTTTTGCAACCGAGCCTAGAGCCATAGAGTCGGTTATAGGGTCGGTTCCAGTGGAAACCCCCATAAATTACTAGTTTTATTGCACTTCAATAGCTTACCTTGTGTAATTGAATTGTTATCTCGGGTGGCCGTAGGCCATGGGCAACGTCTAAGAAAAATAGACATTTATAGTTGGCCGTTAGGTTTATGTTAGCTGGAACACAATCAACCCATGTTTTCTCAATGTCATCTGTCTAAAATCACTGTCAAAATTACCGGAAAGCAAAAACCAGAGAAGTGTGAACTCTAAATACTTTACAAAGTGTACATTAGGCACATCTCTTTTCATTTAACTCAGTAAAAAATACAACTGAATCCATAGAATGGATAAGTGTAAATCGTGAATTACTCCGTGCATGGTACATAACATATTTTATATTAAACCCATGTTCTTTTATGGGCAATCTCATCCTAAGGAAAAAGTCTATACTGTAGAAGTGTGAACTCTGACTTGTTTATTTATGTTAACTTACATTGTGTAAACTAATCCCATAGTTTTTCAGTCTGAGTAAAATCAGTACTACATTTGATACAATATACTAAAGAAATGTACAGGAAGCTCACCTTTCTTTAATGCCAATCTCACCTGTTTCAATAAATTGTGTCAAAACTAGATCAGAAGTAATATACTGGTGAAGTATGAACCACACATTAGCAAGTGTATTCTATGTGCACCTTTGGTCAATGTCAACCTCATCTGCCCCCATAAACTCTGGAGTACATCAGACAGAAATATATACCAGAGAAGTGTGAACTAGATATCTAAAATACAGTCAGTGACTGGGTGTCACTGATCAGTGCAGTGTGAACTCCCACTTATGGTATGTTTCATTAACTAGTAAGTGACATTTAGCATTGTAATGTGAACACTCTTGAAAAACTCAGTATGTTACGTGTGTGGTACTGGACAAGTGTGAATGCTGATATCACCATTGCCCTGTAACATCTTTATAATGTGACAAATTGTCAGACTTTGTAAACTCTTTTCTTTAGCACGTTTGCATCAGGGTGTTTTGATGGATAAGTGTGAGTGAAATCCCTGTTCACACATACCCAATAACAGTAATTTGCCCATGTATCAGACTAACTCAAAAGATAACTTGTGGCACATTGTATAAGCATGTAGTGGGAGTGATGTAACCCTGTTCAAACTTACCTTGTAATGCACCTTGATGTAACCATGTTTCTGTACAGGTTTTCAATATCTGACACCTTGTCACTTATAAGGGAACTGTATTGTGACACCCATTCACACTTATATCTGTTAAAGGAACTGAAATTAAGCCATATTTTATGATTTTTGAAGCTCAATCAGAAATGTGGAGAATTTATGGTGTCAAAGTGAAAAAGTGTCAGTCATTTGAGAATCACTCAGAATCACAGGTTCATAGTTTTTTTCTTAATGGACAAGTGTGAATTCGGATAAATGCATCACACTATCATGTCTGTACATGGTGACAAGATATCATTCTTTCAAGTCCCATTCAGAAACATGACATTGTGTACCCACTACACACTGTTTTTCTTCATAGAAAAGTGTGAATAGTGATATAATTTATTACGCTAATATGTCTGTACATGGCAACAAGATGTCAATTTTAAGACTCATTCAGAAATGGGGACACTTTATCATGTCTAACTGGAGAAATGTAAGTATCAAGTTCTCAGACTTCTCATCCATTACTGTGTTTTTATGAAAGCTTGGATCCGCAAACAAAATTTAGACCATTTGGAATTCCAAATAGATATTTATAATTGTATCTCTGAAAAGCGGGAATACTATGGATCACACATGGTCATCGTCCACGTATGCGTCCACGGCCGCATCCGCAGAGATTGTCTTGTGTTCAACCTACAAGCAACATTTCTTTTGAGATTTCTTTAAAACTTTGCAAGTGGCTTGCTATGGCAGAGATCTGGCCACCCTATTGTATTGGTAGGCCAGGAGTCAAAATTATGCTCTGGGGAGTCAAAAATGCCTACAATTTTGACTATTGCTTGTGTTCAAGCTGTAGTGCACAGTTTCTTTCAGATTTATTTTACATTTAGTGCATGAATTAGTGGGTATGACATCTCGCCACCCTATCTTTTTGTAGGACTTCGGTCCAAATCCACCAAGTAACAGGTATTTTAAGCCCATGAGTAAAAATTATGCTCCATGAAGTCGAAAACCTAAAAAATTTTGACTTGTAACTGGAAAACTATTGCATTTAGAGAAGTTTGTTTAAATATGTTATTGAGCTAATTTTGGGTCAGCTATAACATAGTAAAATTGCAGACCTGTAGCTCATTGCATAGCCGAGTAATAGCTACTTTGGCGTTCTCACTATTGAGTAAATAATTTGTGACTTGAAAACTATCGCAAAAGCACTTATAACTTGCTTATTATTGGTCCTAGAGGTTTGAAATGTGAAACCAACATATAGAAAATCATGGGTTGGGAATCTTATGATGTGGTCAGATTTGACCTTGGGCCCCTCATTCAAGGTTAAAAGCCAAAGTTAAAAGTGCTAAAAACTCACGCATTGTTAGTTTAAGAGGTTTGCAATGTGAAGTCACCCTGTAGGAAATCATGGGCTAGGAATATTCTGGTGTGGTCAGATTTGACTTTGGGCCCCTCCTGCAAGGAGGATAGTCAAAATTAATTGGTCCTTGAGGTTTGCAATGCAAATCCAGCCTGTAGGAAATCATGGGTTAGGAATCATCTAGTGTGGTCAGATCTGACTTTGGGCCCTTCCTTCAAAGTCAAACGAGGATAGCCACACTTAAAAGTGCTTATAACCCGTTCATTGTTGGTTGTAGCGGTTTGCAATGTGAAATCATCCTGTAGGAAATCATGGGTTAGGTATCAGATTTTACCTTTGGCCCCTCCTTCAAGGTCAAATGAGGGTAGCCAGACTTAAAAGTGCTTATAACGCGTTTATTGTTGGTTGTAGAGGTTTGCAATGTCAAACCAACCTATAGGAAATCATGGGTTAGGACTCTTCTGATGTGGTCAGATTTGACCTTGGGTCCTTCCTTGAAGGTCAAACGAGGAGAGTCAAATTGAAAAGTGCTTGTAACAAGCTTATTATTGGTCCTAGAGGTTTGGGATGTGAAACCAACCTACAGGAAATCATGGGCTGGGAATCTTCTGATGTGGCCAGATTTGACTTTGGGCCGCTCCTTGCAGGTCAAATGAGAATAGCCAAACTTAAAAGTGCTTATAACTCGCTAGAGGTATGCAGTGTGAAAACAACATATAGGCCAGGCATCTTCTGATGTGGTCAGATTTGACCTTGGGCCCCTACTTCAAGATCAAAAAGGCCAGCCAAATCTAAAAGTGCTTGTAACTTGCTTGTTATTGGTCCTAGAGGATTGCAGTGTGAAACCAACCTATAGGAAAGCATTGGCTAGGAATCTTCTGATGTGGCCAAATTTGACCTTGAGCCCTTATTTTTGAAAAATGTGGGAACTTTACAGGTTTGAACTTTCCAGGGATTTCTATACATTCATCCTTTTTATACTCCTCCTTCAAGGTAAAACACCATTTCTGAGACCCTAAACTGCCTTGATCTTATTGCTTCTACAGGTTTGCTATGTTCGGGGATACACCACCAGCTCGCAATAAAGCAAGCAGCCTTTGTCTAGTTCCCAATACATATATAGAATTCCAAATACTGCTTATGGAATTCCAAAAGCCACCATCCTTAAATGGTATAAGGTGTTCAACATTGTGGATCCAATTCATTACTTTTGGTGCTTTACTGGAGAAGTGTGAATGGGGATATAACACACTACTCTCACATGTCTGTGCAGTGTGACAAGGTGCCAGATGTTAGGTGTCCAACTTTGGATACTGAAGTATGGCCACATTTGTCTTCCTTACTGGACAACTGTGAATTTGTATATAACTCTGTATCCACTTCTCAAGCTCTGTTTTCAATTCTTCAGTTCAATCCCACTGTAGAAAATACATTGTTTATTATTTAAATTTTGGTTTATGCTGGAATAGGTTAACCCACTGGTGTGTACACTGATTTTCTCCAACACTTCTGGGATGCGTTAGATTTTAGTGCCTGAAGTCTGACTGTCTTTTTTTGGATGTCGATATTATTTTAGCAATCCATAATGCATATAATTATGCGGGTATTGGGAAAAGTTTGTCTGGGCTGTATATCAAAAAGAGTAAGGGGTAGGAAGTTGATACTTGGTATGCACATTGGTAGGGGGTGTAGTTGTGCAACATACTGGTGTGACCTTGATTTGGCCTTTAATCTTATAGTAACCTTAGCTTTGAAAATCTTGTCCAGGTAACTGTAGAGTGTAGAAGTTTGATACTTGGTAGATTCATTGGTTGTGGTGTAGGTTTGCAACATCATATTGTGACCTTGATTTGACCTTTGACCTTTCTGCAGTAATCTTGATTTTTAAAATTTTGTCCAGGCTATATCTTGGCATCCATGAAGTGTAGGAAGTTGATACTGGGTGAGGACATTGATCAGGGAGTGCAGGTGTGCAGCGTCATAGTGTGACCTTGATTTGACCTTTGTGTATTGATCTTGACCCTTAAAATCTTGTCTGGGCAATATCCCAGTAATTGTAAGGTGTAGAAAGTTGATACTTGGTATTCCAATTTGAATTTGAATTGGACTTTTATGGTGCTTAATCTCCCCAAACAAGAGGACTCTAAGGCGCAAAAAACAAAAAGCAAAATTTCTGTATCCAGGGACATAAGAAGGGTCAAGCACCACGGAGAACACCAGGGGAATGATACTGACTAAGGTGGGTATACTTTGGTGTACTGGTAGGTCTTAAGCTGCTTTCTGAAGGAGGCCAGGGAGGGAGAGGCACGAATCTCATCAGGAAGAGCATTCCATACAGTGGGAGCATCAAACGCAAAACTATTACCAAACTGTTTGACAGATTTTTGAACAGAAGGGCAAAACTTTGGAATGACAAGGAAATTACCACCACTTTGACTGCGCCTGGTACTGTAAGAACTGCTGTAGGAAGAAAGATATGGAGCAAAATACTTGAAGAAAACCTGTGTGAAGATACTTATAAACAAGTGTGGCTGTCTTGAACACTGTACACTGTTCAACAGGAAGTCAATGCAGTTTCTTTAGCACAGGAGTTATACTGGTGTATTGACTGGTGTTTGATATTATTCTAGCTGCACTATTTTGGATGCACTGTAATTTGCGTAGATTGAACTTGGAGAGGCTCCTGAAAAGTGAGTTTCAGTAATTCAAACGACTACTAACAAGAGCATTAGCCACAAGCACAGAAACATCGTAAGTAAGAAACTGCCTGACATGTCTGAAATCACGGAGTTTAACAAAACAACTTTTGCAAATCTTCTGAACATGCTTGGACAAAGAAAAGTCTGAATCGAACCACACACCCAGATTTTTTACTAAATCAGCAGGGCAGAGTAAATTGCCCAAGATGTCAATTGGAAAGCATGCTTTCAACTTGTCCCTCTGTCTTTTCGAACCAAAGATGATAAACTCTGTCTTGTCAGGATTCAATTTGAGCTTACTAGTTGACATCCACTCTTTAACATCATCTAGGCGCCTATTTAGCTTTTCAAAGGCAGCAGATGCATTCTTGTGGGATAAATGTATATAAACTTGGCTATCATCTGTATAAAAATGAAACTTTATTCCCTTATGTCTACTGATAATCAAACTGAGGGGGGTAGTGTACAATGAGAACAGCAAAGGACCCAGGACAGAACCTTGTGGTACGCCAAATGGGAGTTACAAACATCTGACAAAGTAGAACCAATATTTTTGGACTGATAACGGTCTATTAGGTAGGATGTGAACCAATTCAGAACAGAGCCACCCACTCCAAACCAATTTTGGAGGCAACTAAGAAGAGTGGAATGATCAATGGTGTCGAAGGCGGCAGACAAGTCGAGCAATACTAAGGCAGTGGTTTCACCGCTTGACAATGATAAGTGAACTTCATTTTTTATGTACAGAAGAGCTGTCTCAGTTGAATGACCAGCCTTATATGCCGACTGGTACGGGTTGTCTAAGTTATGGACATGAATATGTTCTAACAGCTGCTTAGCAACCACACGTTCTACCAGTTTTGATACAAAACTGAGGCCAGATACAGGACGATAATTCTTTAAGTCATTTGAGGGAAGATTGGTGTGGACATTGCTTTGATGTGTAGGTGTTTAATATCATGGTGTGACTTTGATTTCACCTTTGACCTTGCCATAGTGGTCTTGGCCTTTAAAATCTTATGCAGGTCATATTTCAGAAACTGTAACATCTAGGAAGGGACAGTAGTTGGGGGTGTAGGTGTACATCATTATGGTGTGACTTTTAACCTTAGCTCGGTCAAAATTTGTTGA
Source organism: Sabellastarte sp. h YS-2021 (assembly GCA_964017235.1). Classification (NCBI taxonomy): domain Eukaryota; kingdom Metazoa; phylum Annelida; class Polychaeta; order Sabellida; family Sabellidae; genus Sabellastarte; species Sabellastarte sp. h YS-2021. The sequence continues at coordinate 180,979,258 of OZ024930.1, forward strand.
CCCGCCGTATTTGAGACATATTTCTGTTTATCACAAAGATATACGGATTACTGCAGCTGATTATCAACGGTACTTTTACTTAATTGTGGTATTTCTTTTGACAGCTATACTTCAATTAATAAATTTTACAGATTTATATTTTTAGTTTATTGATTAATGTCATCATCTTACTATTGAATGTCATTTTGATACTTTATCTTTACAAACACATGTTTGATATTTTACCAACCCACCCCGACTATGTATGGGATCCTTGGCTCCACCCACCTGGTAACCGTCCTGTCAGGGATCTCTACGGCTTGTCGGTTACACTTCCCGTCTAGTCTTACACTATTACCGTCTTGTCTTGCAAAACTTCTCGGACTGTCATGGTTAAGTACCGGGATTCCATTACATTGTAAAATATTTTTGATTTGTGACTATATTTCTGTTTTTTTTTGCTTTATCACAGTACCTGGTTTGACTTGTGCACTGTAATTAGGGCTCAAATTGGTTATTTACTTTTAATACCTCATAAATCCCAAGAAAAATTCACATAATTTATCCAGCCTCAGCTGTAGTCCCTCTGCCTAGTGATTAGATTCAGGCCTTAGTCCCGCATGGTAAGCTATTGTAGTACAATAATATTGAAAATTTTAACTAGTTAAATGTACCTTTTATAAGCTACAACCTTACTATGTGGGACCAAGGACAGTCCCACCCTGCCTCCCTGCTGTATTACAGCTGAGGAGTGTATATCAACTTGAAGAAGGAAGTTGTGCATTACGTCATTACCTACGTTACCTAAAGATGACAGGTGCTACCAGCAAATTGATCTCTCGGTCAGTATTATTGCTCATTTTTCTTAAGTCGGCTGAGAGGGAGCAGCCTCCCAAGATAGCACTTCGTTCCACATGGTACGCTTGTAGCTTATAAAAGCTGCATTTAACTAATTAAACTTTTCAAGTTGATCATTAACACATGATGTGCTCCTGAACATTGTGTTTGCTTCCCAAACACTGCACAATGTTGGCCATGTTACACCAGCTTCCTGAGTGGAAAGATACATCTCTCGAACTCTCCTGAACATCAATTTATCGTGAACATAAAGCACTTGGGAAGACATAAGTAGATGTTGAACATCCCTTTTAAAAAGTCATATGAATTCTTTATTTTCACTCTCTTCCCCAGTCCTCTCATTCAACCAGCTGCAGTACCATTAATCTAAACAAAAAGAAGTGTTCATCAGTTTATCGATCTAATTTGGGTGATTTTTATGTTGAACCTCAATTACACAAGCAGTATTTCATAGGCACATAACAGAAATGTTATCCCTTTTATCAATGTGATTCTACACAAAATACTACAAGATGATATTTTATTTAAATAATAAGATCAAATATGAATCTCAAACCCAAAGAAAGATTGTTTGTAGGTTTGTTGAATTTTAACAGATAAATGTAAAGCACTGTTGTTATAGTAACCTTTAGATTATACCAATATGATAGTTATTCTGAAAATAAATGACTGGATTACATCAAAGAAGTTTTACAATAAAAATGCAATCTTCTGAATTTTGTTTATAAAGCTTTACAGGGTTGTAAAACCTATCAGGGAAGGTGATCACCATAATGGAACAGCCATATTATGTGGGCCAGGATTTCTACCTACAAAATATTTTCCGTTCAGGTATTTGGTAAGCTTAATGTATTATCATTTTGCCCCGACTAAATATATCCTCTAAATTTGTTGACAAAGTCTGCTTAACTTGATGAAAACTCACTCTGGCAATTATAAATATGTAACATTTTTATTATGCTACAATAGCGTACCATGTGGGACTCAATTCTGTTCTCGGATGGCCGCAAGGCATCGGGCCAACGTCTAAGAAAAATAGACATTTATAGTTGGCCGTGGCCTCCAGTTGTCGTCACATGATAACCTTTGACCTCTCCTCCTACTTTCTCGTTGGCCGCGTGGATATGTAGCATTTGTCATTTACACAGACATTTTCATCTATTTATCAACACATACGTATTGTTGGATGTTTATTATATCCCCAGACGAAAGTCGGGGATATATTGGGATTCAGGTCCGTCGCGCCGCCGCCGCCATAGAAATTTCCTTGTGGACGCGATAACTCAAAAACGGATTAATATTTTTTTTTCAAACTTGGTACACATGTTAAGGATGCCCAAAGGAAAATCCCTATTTTAAGGTGATCTTAAACTCCCAATAATAAAGAACTTATGGCCACCTTAAGGTCAGAAATTGCACTTTTGGCCACTTAGAGCCCTCTAGGTCACAAACTATGAGGCTTATCTGCCTCAAATTTTACCTGAGAAAACATTAATATATTCTTAGTACATGTGCCGAAAATCAAGACTTTAAGTTGAGGAGAAAATTGTCTTTGAGGCCCATAAAGACCCCACTTAGGACTTTTTTCCTATATTTTTAACTTATTTTGCCCTATAATTTGGAAGTGGTAATTCTGATGAGTCTCAAACTGCACTAGATGTAACTCTTATATGTAATCCTTGTCTGTGAAAAATTTAAAGGCTGTAGGTTTACCTACCTATTAGGCCGACTTAAGATCTCAAAATTGCACACAGAGACCCAATTTATGGACTTTTTGCCATCTTCAAGCACTGTAGCTTTCAAACTATGTCTCTCATCTAAGTGAAATATCATCTGAGAATATATCAATATGTTTTTCTTGTATGTACTCCAAAATTTAGGCCTTTAATAGACATTTAACCCATGTATGAGGACCATAAACACCCACCCGAGTGACCCTTTTAAGACATTTTTCACATATTTTGCTCTGTAACTTGGAAATGGTAAGTCTGAGAAGTTTCAAACTGTATTAGATATATATTCTATGTGTAATGTTAGTATGTAACAGACTTTAAGTCTGAAGCTTTAATTTGAAGGTCAAATAATTGATGGAGCTGAAATCCCATCTGGGAATGCATTATTATGTCCTTTTTACATGTGCCGAAAATCAAGGCTTTAAGTAGACATTTAACCTGTGTTTGAGGACCATAAATCCCCACCCGAGTGACCCTTTTTAGACATTTTTCACATATTTTGCCCTGTAACTTGGAAATGGTAAGTCTGAGAAGTTTCAAACTGTATTAGATACATATTCTATGTGTAATCTTAGTATGTGACAAATTTTAAATCTGAAGCTTTAATTTGAAGGCCACATTGAGGTCTCTAAAAGGCCCCATAGAGACCCGCTATTTGGACTTTTTGCCAGTTTTAAGGCCCATGACTGTTAAACTATGTGACTGATAGAGCTGAAATCTCATCTGGGAATACATTATTATGTTCTTTTTACATGTGCCAAAAATCAAGGCTTCAAGTAGACATTTAAACTGTGTATGAGGACCATTAACACCCACCCGAGTGACCGTTTTAAGACATTTTTCACATATTTTGCTCTGTAACTTGGAAATGGTGAGTTTGAGAAGTTTCAAACTTTATTATTAGATACATATTCTATGTGTAGTCTTAGTATGTAGCAGATTTTAAGTCTGATGCTTTAATTTGAAGGCCACATCGAGATCTCTAAAAGGCCCACAGAGACCCAATATTTGGACTTTTTGCCACCTTTAAGCCCTGTGACTGTTAAACTATGTGATTGATGGAGCTGAAATCCCATCTGGGAATGCATTATTATGTCCTTTTCACATGTGCCGAAAATCAAGGCTTTTAGTAGACATTTAACCTGTGTATGAGGGCCATAGACACTTGCCCAAGTGACCTTTTTTGACATTTTTTCTGTATTTTGCCCTGTTATTTGGAAATGCTTAGTGTGACAAGTCTTAAACTGTATTATATATAATTTTTGTTTGTTGTGTATGTCCCCCAAAAAGTTTCAGTTCTGTAGTTTAATTGCTAAGGTCTCTTTAACAATTGTAAAATGCCCACAGAGACCCAATCTATGGATATTATGCCACTTTAAAGCCCTGTAACTGTCAAACTATGTGGCTCATAGAGCTGAAATCTTTGAATTTTTCAAAGGAAGTGCCTGTCTATTTAAATTTTGAATATTAATAATGTTATGGCTATCTTAGGCTTTTAAGAACTTATTTTTGTGTGTTATCTCTCTGCTTGCTGAGTTTTTAACTTTTTAATATGAAACTGGTTAAACATATTCAAGTAGGCAAAATGGACACTGTTATTTTCTGGTGAGCTTTAAGTCCCAAATATTAATGAAATTATAGCCTTATGTAGTAAAAATAGGGGATTTTTAACCCTCAACTAGCCCAGTTTTATTCAACTTGCCTTAATTTTGACACAGCTCCTACAGTTACGAACTCATTTCAATTGATAATCACATACTTAAAATTCTCAATTCTGAATTATTATTATAAATCTGTTCTTGTCGTTTGATAATTCATATTTAATTCTGGAGGTATATAATCTTCCTGTTGGACATTCCTTATTTATATATTTGATTTTATTTTAGTGATAAGATTAACTGAGCTTTTTGTATTTGATTACCCCTTTTATGTTATAAGTTTTGTTTACCATTTGTGCTGCAGCACTCCATCTCTTTGTAGTCCCACCCCCCCATCCCCCACCCACCTCTGGGACCTCCAGCTATTGAGTGACCGTAAATAAACAAAGGTATACATATCTTCTGTAATAGTGAGAGAGGTGTGGAGAAGGGGAGAGAGGTGGGGTGGGGGTGGGAGGTGGTGTTTGCTTCATTATCTAATTATCTAAGACAAAGGGAGTCAGAACTGAGATTGTGTCACATATTTAGGTTGCATATATATGGACCACATATATAGGAATTGAGGAAATGAATAACTGAAAAACAATGCAAATTCTAAAAATAATATAATAAAATAATAATATAAATAATATATGATTTTTAAATAATATTTTATTTGTGAACAAATATAGAAACAGAGATACGCTTTTGGAATTATGAATTTAGATTGGATCCAATCATCAATCATTTAAATACTTTGAAAATAGGTTCAGAGTTACCCTTTGCAGGAAGATTGAAAAGTATGATGAGTTGAGTTAAAAATAATATTTTATTTGTCAACAAATATAGAAACAGATATGCTCTTTTGAGATTATTAATTTAGAATGGACATTCAATCATCAATCATTTAAATACTTTGAAAATAGGTTCAGAGTTATCATTGCAGGAAGATTGAAAATATGATCTGTTGAGTTATGTATTCGACGTCTGGGGATACACCATCTTCCTTGGGAAGATATAAACTTAGTAGATTGATGTGCTGAAGTTCATATAACTTTTCCCAATATTTATGGCATACAACATATGGATTAAATAAAAAATTCCCGATCAAAACCTGTGGCGTGAGTGATGACCTGTCTGGGGATATGTTGGTGCCGAGTTGGCCCAATCTAGTTTTTAGTCATTTCATTTATTATATATCATAGATAATTCTGTAAAATTTCCATTTTGACAGACTAAGTATATTTCTTATTTTCGCGTGTTTTGAGTTTTCCTCGGTTTAGGCTTTTTACATGTACGTCCTTTATTGCGTTTAAAGTGGCCACCCACCAAACGAATAAAGGCAGACCGAGAGCTAGTAAGTGTCGTCACTTTTGTTTCTCATTTGACATACATAATTATTGCCCTACCTGTAGGGAATCTGGCAAGGGTGATGACCCCTGTGTCTCTTTTGAGACGCCCTGTGATATCTATGCATCAAATGAACAAATGAATAAAATTCAACACAGGAAACGCTATGTAAAGAAACAAAAGACGGATGCTTCAAGTACAAAAGATGATGAACTTGATCTTTTGGGTGAGCGCGACAGGGATTCTTTTACTGGTTCTAATGCAGACCTTGAGAGTGCTGCAGACAACTTATTTACCTCAGCCCCCATGTCCCCAACCCCTACCCTTCAGTTAATTGTCTCTCAAAACTCTAGCAATTCTTAAGGAATTGGAACACCAAGCTAGGTAAAATATCTCCACGCTCAACTTTACTGCTGCCTTTGCCAAGACTTCATCTTCTTGCAATGCTTCTGTTGAAAAGTGTCAACATAGCATTAAGTCAACCTTCAAGAAGGTTAAGACTCATATCCAGAAAGGTGCCAATCCTGAGAAAGCAGAAAAGCGAGGATATGAAAAAGCTTGTGAGTACTTAGACTTTTGGAATAAGACTGTTCTTATTCAGTACAGGGCTCTCACATGCCTCAGCACATCCCTACCCCATATACTCCAGAGGGAACTATATTCTATGGGTAACACTGGCTTGCTTAGACGCGAAGCCGAAATGACCCTTTTGCAACCACATTTAGGGGAAACGAGACGCCAAGAACTCAGGAACTCATCCTTTTGGGACCCCTCCTTGTTCAAGTTTCAACTTGTGAAAGAAGGTGAAGAATTCCTTCTCAAAAAAGGCACCTCTAAAGACTCTCAGGGTTTCGGACCCTATAAGCCGTTTCGTGGTCCCCACAGCAAGAAAAGAGGCTCCTACAGGAAATGCCTTCACAAAACAGTAACCAATCGTTTTCCTCAGGTAGGGGGAAACAGAACTTCAGAGGCTCCAGGGGTCGTTTTCAACCCCACAACAGGGGGCGAGGGCGTGGAAACCCCTCTCCCCAATGACTCCTTAAAAGCCTCCCTCAGTCCACCAGTAGGAGGTCGCCTCCGTTCTTTCAGAAGAGACTGGCAAACAAACAAATGTTCTTCCAACATGTTAAACATTATCACCAATGGCTACGTACTGCCATTCCTTTCAAAACCAAATTTGGTCAAATTCCCTCTGATTCTGTCAGAGTACAAGGCCCGTCAAAATGACCAAGCTTTGGCCACTTGTATCCAGTCTCTTCTGTCAAAGAACACAATCGAAAGGGTGGAAAATGTAAAATCTCTCGGCTTTTACAGTCGCCTGTTCCTAGTACCCAAGCCTCACCAAAGGTGGAGGCCAGGAATAGACCTAAGCAGGCTCAACACTTTTCTACATGTAGAAAAGTTCAAAATGTAAACTCCAGAATCCATCAGGACCTCCCTGATTCCATGGGAATGGGTATCATTGATATACCTATCAGACGCTTACTTTCACATCCCCATCCATCCAAATTCAAGGAAATACCTAAGGTTTTACTACAGGTCCCTGGTGTTCCAGTTCACCTCCCTCTCATTTGGACTAGCCACAGCCCCCCATCTCTTTACAATGATTGTAAAGGAAGTGAAGCTAATGGCCCTCTCCAGAGGACTCAGACTTCACCAATACCTGGACGACTGGCTGATCAGGTCCCAGTCTCAGGAGGAAGCCCAAGTGAACACTCAGACAGTGGTAGACCTTACCCAGTATCCTGTGCTAAGGGGAAAAATTTCAATTTTAGCTACTTTTGGCGGCTATGTTTGAGTGAGTAATAGCATAATAACACTCAGGCAGTGGTAGACCTAACCAAACCTTGGGTAGGATAATAAATCAGGAAAAATCAGAACTGAAACCTACTCAGGTGTTTTTGTTTGTGGGCTACGAATACCATCTAGATTCAACCCTTGTAAAACCCACTCAAGAGAGATGGCTCAAACTTCAGGATTTGATCCTAAGACTCAAGTCAAGACATGTTTTGACTGCAAAATGTTTGATGTCGCTAATTGGGTTGCTTGCCTTAGCGGAGAAGATGGTCCCGGAGGGACGCCTTCACATGAGGCCCTTTCAGTTTCACCTCAACTAACACTGGAGATATCCTCAGTCACTAGACAACCTCCTTCCCTGGACAGAAGCCATTTCAGCACACCTAGACTGGTGGCAAAATTCCTCAAGCGTGATGAGAGGTGCAGACCTTCATCCCAAAGACCACAGTATCCAACTCTTTACAGACGCCTCAAACGAAGGTTGGGGCGATCACTTAGAACAAAGTTCTACCAAGGGTCTGTGGTCAGACCGGGAAAAAAGGCTACACATAAATGTTCTAGAGTTGAAGGCAGTCTCACTGGCCCTTTGAAGTTTCAAGGACCAGTGTCAGAACCAAACTGTTCTAGTTGCAACGGACAACTCAACAGTAGTAGCCTACATAAACAAACAGGGAGGAACTCACTCAGCGGAGATGTACGCACTCCTGTTGAAGATCATGACATGGTGCCATCATTATCACATAATGTTGAAAGCCAGACACCTTCCAGGTGTCTGAATGTAATGGCCGACCTTCTGTCCAGATTGAACCAAGTTCAATCAACAGAATGGTCAGTTCACCCTCAGGTGTTCAAACAGATCTGTCGGAGGTGGTTGACCCCTCACATAGATCTATTTGCCACTCATCTGAACCACAAACTTCCACTGTATGTATCTCCCATCCCAGACCCAAATGCTTGGGACATAGATCCTCTGAACATAAACTTGACCGTCTCACTGCTTATGCTTACCCTCTGACGGCTCTCCATCACAGCGTGATCCAAAAAATCAGGCAATGCCATTGCCTGATAATCATAATAGCCCCAGGCTGGCCAGGGAGGCCCTGGTTTTGGGACCTAGTGCAGCTCTCGAGAGATCCCGCTACAACTTCCAGTGTCAACTCAAACAGTCCCACAATTATGTGTTTCACAGCAATCCACAACATCTCAACCTCCACGCCTGGTGTCTAGGAGTGGACAGCTCCAAGAACAAGACTTCCCTGTGCAGGTGGCAGAGAGAATTGCTGCCCCTCAGAGGTCATCAACAAGGACCATCTACAAGTCAAAGTGGGCCCTATTTGAGAAATGGTGCAGAGAAAATTTGGTGGATTTCTCCACTCCATCTGTGAAACATATCTCAGATTTTTTCATGTACCTGTACCAAGATCTAAACAGGCGCCCCTCGACCATGGTTACAGGACGGCCATTGTTGACACTTTTGGCCCAGTGGGGCCACCATATTGCACAACATTCAGACCTTCACAGGTTACTCTCCAGTTTTCACAGGGATCGTCCAAAAAGTTCCAGGAATCTTTCAAAATAGAACCTTTCTGTTATTCTCAATGAGCTCACAAAAGCGCCCTTTGAGCCATGAAAGACACAGACCTCAAACATCTTACTCTAAAAACTGCTTTCTTGCTAGCTTTGGCCTCCGACAAGCACCGCAGCGAAATACATGCCTGGGTTGCAAACAAAGTATCTAATCTAGGCCAATGGGAAAAGGTTGCATTGTTCCCGTCTTCTGACTCCATAGCCAAAAACCAACTAGCAAGAGAAGGTTCTCAAAGTGTGTCTCCGGTGACTATTCCTGCTTTGACTACGATTTTAGATAGATAATTCAAAGAAGATAGGACCTTGTGTCCGGTGCGGGACCTGAGGTACTATTTGGATCGAACCAAAGACCTGAGAGGGTCTCGATCCCTCCTTTTCATCTCCTTCAAGACAGGACATACCTCAGACATCAGACCCGCTACTCTCTCTTCTTGGTTGAAACAAACCATTTTACTTTGCTATAAAGAAACAGACTAACAAGCCTTGGACTTGGTCCAAGTTAAAGCACATGACATTCGGGCTTTCGCTGCCTCTAAGGCCTTTTGCGGTGGGGTATTGGTGGACCAAATCATGCAAGCCTGTCACTGGAAAGCTCACAACACATTTACAAATTTTTACCTAAAAGACCTTACTTGGTCAGACACCGACAACAATATGTATCTGGGACCAGTGGTGGCGGCACAAGTCCTAGATCCTTCCCCTCAGTCCAGGTATCCTCGGAAAGAAAGGGGGAGGGGGGGCACATCGGCTACAACCAAGTCTTCAGGAGTCTTATCCCAGGGTGTAGGTATAGGTTTACCTCTCAAGATGTTACGGGTAAGGTCATTTTTTATTTTTAGTTTATCAAGAAAATATGTATCAAGGACTTGTCAAGTTGTCATTAATCTCATATTCGGTGGCAAAAATTAATGAGAATTCCAACCATTGGGCTGTTTTTTGACTCGTGATTAGTCCCTAAGGACCCTTACACCTCTAAAGTGAGCACGGCTGCACTTCTCTCCTACATTCAAAACATCCAGACAGTTTTTTAGCACTGTCTTTCATTCAATTCAGGTTTTTGTCTCTTTACAGGCCCGGTCTTCGGGATTGGGGCACTGTAAACGGGACTCAGACTGGTATTTCTAATCTAATCTACTGCTTTGCAGGCGCAATATTTTTCCTACTAAGGGGAACTCAGTACACTAGTTAACAAAAATCATTTCTTATAAGAAGAGTCGAGGGGCGTTCAAGGTCAGTGTACCTGGTTTGTGGGTGGGACCGAGAAGGAAGGAGACTAAGTTAGGAAGCTAGAGTTGAAAAGGTGGGTTTTGAGGTGTTTCCGGAAAGATGCGACAGAGGGACTGTTTCTTATTTGGAAGGGGAGAGAGTTCCAAAGAACTCGGGCGTAGTGACTAAAAGAATTTGAGAAGTGTTTAATTGATTTATGAACTCTACGGTCAAAAGTGGGGGTATGAAGGAACTTGAGTTTAGGGGTACTTCGTCTAGTATTTCTAAAGGAAGTGTAGGGGTGGATTAGTTGTCTTAGGTAAACAGGCTGGCCTGTTGAGGATTTTGTATGTAATGAGGCCTATTTTGAATTGTACCCTATACCTAACTGGAAGCCAATGGAGTTTTTTCAGTTGAGGGGTTAAAGCTACATTTAAGTAATTAAAATTTTCAAATTAACACAGTAGGTGCTAATCATTAGTGATTTTGATTAATGCTTAAAAATACAAAAACTTTGAGCAAACCCAATATTTTAAGTATTACAGTATCCTAAAATGAACCTTTTTGCTTTATTAATGGAGTCTCTAAACATGACTCGGCATTGATAGGAAATCAGCCATAAACCCCCTTAATTATGATAACACTGTGTGGGATTTCTGTAAGAAGATATTTACACATTTAAGATACATGTTCAGCTAATCAAGAGAGGCACATATTTCTCCAGGGAAGAGTACACATACTTGATTAAAGTCTCTGAAAGGACACAAGCTTTTGTTAGGCATGGAATCTCCAGGGGATTGTAAATACTAAAGAGAAAAAGGACGTATAGATTTACTTGTGACCACACAACAAACTGCCTTATATCCATCTTTATTCATTCTCATTATTTTCAGATTACTGTCTGCATGAAGACTTACAAATTTCTCAGAGTTTGTTTATATTGTAAGATTCTTTAGAAGTGAATTATTTGCTATTATTCTGCTTACTTTTCTCTGTGGAATTCATTACAGAGTAATATATACTATGTACCACATATATTATTATTGCTAAAATGTGTCACTGATAGGTGTTTCACATGACAAGTGTAAAATTATAGTGGTAAGAGTGATTTTAGGGTATACAGTATCATTACACAATCCAATGTTTTTCCTCTTTGTCAATAGAGACATGTAAAGTGCCTTCCCATAGATATATGTAAATTATGCATACTGTGCGCTAGATAGTCTTAGTCACCATTATATGCACCGTTATACATGAATGGGCCTAAGTTAAGCTGAGTCAAGTACATTTGTACTTTTCACCTCATGCAATATGTTCTAACAAATTGAAATATTTAAAGTAATAAATGTATAAGATAAGATAATTAAAATTTTAGTGCAAGAACACCAATGTGTCATACTGCACTATTTCAAATAAATATATTAACTAACATAAATACATCAAATAATAATCACAAACAACTATGTACAAATAATTAAAATGAAGAATATACAAAAAACTCATGACTAGGTATACAAATTAAAACAAAAATACATTAAACAATATTTTACATAGAATCCATGGATAAAAAAGATTGACAAAATAAGGTCCAAAAAATGACTAGAACAAACAATAAACTGTACATAAAACAAATAAAATAAAAACAAATACAAATCATCAACAGACTAGAATTCTCAAAACAATTAAATAAACAAAACAAAAATAAAGTAAAGATTAATTCTGTAAAAAACTATTTAGTCCCCCATTTAGTCGCCTCTTACGACACGCAGGAGGACACGTTGGGCCTATTCTACTTCCCCGGACCCACAGGGGGAGTAATAAATGTATATAACTTTGATAAGTGATAATTATAATGGATCTGATTAATCATTTCAAAAGGGTATTGTTTTCATCCATGGTGTCCGGATGGGCGGGCAGGCTGCGGAAAAAAGATTGTCCGGACTATATCTCAGAAACCATAAGGTGTAGGAAGTTGATACTTTGATTTGAGCTTTGACCTTGCCGTAGTGAGCTTGACCTATAAAATCTTGTCCAAGCTATATCTCAGTCACTGTAAGGTGACACTAAGTAGGGACATTGGTTAGAGGGTGTAGGTGTGCAACATCATGCTCTGACCTTGATTTGACCTTTGACCCTGCTGGAGTGACGTTGACCTATAAAATCTTGTCGGGGCTATATCTCAGAAACTGTAAGGTGTAGGAAGTTGATACTTAGTAGGGACATTGGTTAGGGATTGTAGGTGTGCAGCGTCATGGTGTGACCTTAATTTGACCTGTGACCTTGCCATAGTGACCTAGACGTATAAAATCTTGTTCGAGCTATATCTCAGCAACCGTAAGATGTAGGAAGTTGATACTTGGTAGGGACATTGGTTGGGGGTAAAAGGTGTGCAATGTCATGGTGTGACCTTGATTTGTCCTTTGATCTTACTGTAGTAACGACCTTTAAAATTTTGTCCAGACAATAACCGTAAAGTGTAGGAAGTTGATAGTTGGTAGGGACATTGCTTAGGGGTTGTGGGTGTGCATCATATTTTTTAGTTTACTGATTAATGCTCTCACTTTGCTATTGAATTGTCTTGTTTTAATACTTTGTCTTCACATACATTTTCTTTCTCTTAGATGTTATTTTCTCTGCTTAAACATCATTTGGACCTTTTTGTAGCTGACACAGTGCTTTGCAAGTATCCCGATCTTTGTACTGTTTCACTGTTTCTATATCTCATGGTGTTGAAAACTATTTCCCCAGCCTGTGGGGTGCAGGCATTTCTGATGCTATTTTGTATACCTGTAATGTGTTTTAATCCTTTTAAGAAACTACCCAGTTACCGTTGTATGATGTTTTATGAAGTTAGCAAATCAGATGACTTAATACATTTCTTACCACCCAGTAGAATGTGTTGTTGCATAATTGTGACATGCTTAGTTATATCCCCAGACGAAAGTCGGGGATATATTGGATTCAGGTCCGTCGCGCCGTAGAAATTTCCTTGTGGACGCGATAACTCAAAGACAAATTAATATTTTTTTTTCAAACTTGGTACACATGTTAAGGGTGCCCAAAGGAAGATCCCTATTTTAAGGTGACCTTAAACTCCCAGTAAAAAAGAACTTATGGCCACCTTAAGGTCAGAAATTGGACTTTTGGCCACTTAGAGCCCTGTAGGTCACAAACTATGATGCTCAGCTGGCTGAAATTTTACCTGACAACACATTAATATGTTCTTAGTACATGTGTCGAAAATCACGACTTTAAGTTGAGGAGAAAATTGTGCTTGAGGCCCATAAATACCCCCACTTAGGGATTTTTTGCTATACTTTTCACATATTTTGCCCTATAATTTGGAAGTGGTAATTCTGATGAGTCTCAAACTGCGCTAGGTATAACTTTGATATGTAATCCTTGTCTGTAGACAATTTTAGGGCTGTAGGTTTACCCAAAGGGGTCGACTTAAGGTCTCAAAAGTGCCCACAGAGACCCAATTTATGCACTTTTTGCCACTTTCAAGCACTGTAGCTTTCACACTATGTCTCTCATCTAAGTTAAATATCATCTGGGAATATATCTATGTGTTTTCTTATATGTGACCCAACATTTAGGCCTTTAATAGACAGTTAACCTGTGTATCAGGACCATAAACACCCACCCGAGTGACCCTTATAAGACATTTTTCACATCTTTTTCCCTGTAACTTGGAAATGGTAAGTCTGAGAAGTTTTAAACTGTATTAGATATATATTCTGTGTGTAATCTTAGTATGTAACAGATTTTAAGTCTGAAGCTTTAATTTTGAAGATCAAATTGAGGTCTCTAAAAGGCTCCCAAAGACCCAATATTTGGACTTTTTGCTACTTTTAAGCCCTGTGACTGTCAAACTATGTGACTGATAGAGCTCAAATCCTATCTGGGAATATATTAGTATGTTATTTTTATATGTGCCAAAAATTAAGGCTTTAAGAAGACATTTAACCTGTGTATGAGGACCATAAATCCCCACCCGAGTGACCATTTTTAGACATTTTTCACATATTTTTCCCTGTAACTTGGAAATGGTAAGTCTAAGAAGTTTCAAACTGTATTAGATGCATATTCTATATGTAATCTTAGTATGTGACAAATTTTAAGTCTCAAGCTTTAATTTGAAGGCCACATTTAGGTCTCTAGAAGGCCCCATAAAGACCCAGTATTTGGACTTTTTGCCAATTTTTAAGGCCTGTGACTGTTAAACTATGTGACTGATAGAGCTGAAATCTCATCTGGGAATACATTATTATGTTCTTTTTACATGTGCCAAAAATCAAGGCTTCAAGTAGACATTTAACCTGTGTATGAGGACCTTAAACACCCACCTGAGTGACCCTTTTAAGACATTTTTCACATATTTTGCTCTGTAACTTGGAAATGGTAAGTCTGAGAAGTTTCAAACTTTATTAGATACGTATTCTATGTGTAATCTTAGTATGTAACAAATTTTAAGTCTGAAGCTTTAATTTGAAAGCCACATCGAGATCTCTAAAAGGCCCACAGAGACCCAATATTTGGACTTTTTACCACCTTTAAGCCCTGTGACTGTTAAACTATGTGATTGATGGAGCTGAAATCCCATCTGGGAATGCATTATTATGTCCTTTTTACATATGCCGAAAATCCAAGTTTTTAGTAGACATTTAACCTAAACGCCAACACAAAATATATATGCCAGGCAAGAGTATGGTTTCTGTGTTCAATTTATCAAAAATATAAGTTAAGTTAGGTATTAAATATTAACCAATATATCACTAAAATTCATATAAATTTGGGAGTTCTATTTTTATACCTAACAGTTAATGCGCAAAATTGATATAAATCCTCTAATGCACTTAAGTCCAAGAAGGGATAGTCCAGGGAAAGACATGGGTCAATATCCAAAAAAGTACCCGCCTTGGTATAAAGCGAGGGGGGGGGGGGGGTTATGCCAGCCTAAACGAGTGAGTCAGGGTATAAAGTGGAGGGTATTCCAGCCTAAACAAGTGAATCTTTAGCCAGCTTTTGAAGCCATCTTTTTATTGCGTTAATACATCCTATCCAATGGACAATCGGCGCAGACCGGCCCGCCAAACATCAGAAAAAGACGTCCTATGTTTCCACCTGCCAGGCTGGTCCAGTACTGTGCACTCGCCAGATGGCGTGTCGTACTTCCTTCCTGTCTAGACAGCATGACGTCATAGCATCTTTTTCGTTTGGCGCGTGTACATGTTGCACGGATTTTTTCAGTGAATTTTAACTTCAAAGTTTTTATCTGAACTTTTGTAAATTTCATTTCTTTATTTGATCAGTGGATTCTAGAAGACTTATAGCTCACTATGTCTTCTCCCAGTCAACGTCGGGGTGGTTGTGGCCACATGATGGCGGGGTTTGATCCCCACACAGTTTGTGCACGCTGTCGTGATAAAAAGAAGGGGAAGGACCCTTGTGCAGAGAAGGAAGGGGCAAATTGTCATCATTGTAATGCTCTCACCCCGGAACAATTGGCACAGTTATCAACGCCATCTTATAAACTCAAGAAGGAGAAGTGGGATATGAAGTCTTCAACCCCATCTAAGAATCCTGTTACTGATGACACTCTCAGTCCCACCCTTGTAGACCCGTCTTTGGTGACGGTAATGGGGGTCGTGGATGGTCAGAGCCCTGCCGGGCCTCCTGATTTGAGTGATAAGCCGGTTGAGAAGAGGAAGAAAGAAGAGAAGAAGAAGGAAAAGAAAGCTACTACCTCCAAAAAATTGTCTCACGACCATGAAGTGTCTTTCACCGACCCTGACCAATCCCTCTCTGAAGAACAGTCTTACAGAGAAACTATGAGGGGGATTCGGTCCTACATGGGGTGGACTCGTGTTCCGGACGTTGATTCCGGCACCAAGACATCAGATGACAACCCTTTTGCCGGACCGAAACTTCAAAATCCTGGCAAGGTATTCGTCAACCTCCCCACGGACGAGTGGCTCTGCAACAAACTTTCTAAGCTCAATATTACACTTGTACAGGGCTATCCCTCACGTACTACTGAGGCAGGAACTCTTCAGCGGGATCAATTTGTCCGTCCGGCCAAATCCCAGAGTAAGTGGTATCGTGTGCACTCTGAAACCAAGAAGGACTCTAGCTCCACAGTGAAATCTTGGAATACTTCCTCTTCCCGCATTAATAGCACCTACCTTAGAATAGCGCGTCAAGCTGGCATTGCTTCCAACCCACCACTTTCCAGACCCATTTCCCAGGAAAATCTAAGAAAGTGGGAGAGGTCAGCCCGGGAGTCATCCATAATATGCAACCAAGCTGCTGTTTTCAATCGCTGTTTACTTAAAGTCCAGCAGAACATGCACACTCCGCTCCGTACCATCCGGACTGAATCCAAGGGCAAAGCAGCAAGCAAGATGTCGGCTGCTACAGACAAACTTCAATTCCTGTTAGATTTCAACTCCAGTGTTTGTCAAGCCATGGCCAAGGCTATGGAACACCTAACAGATTTTGTGTTTGTCAATATCGCCAATACCACGCTGTTAAGACGTGACTCTTATTTATCCTATCTCAAAGCTGGAGTGAAGGCGGACACCTTGAATGCACTAAGATCGGCCCCACTGGAGTTAGATACATTGTTCCCGGACTCAGTTTTCAAGCAAGCAGAGGAGGATATTGCTAATTTTGACAGAAATCGCTCTGGGTCGGTTTACAAAAAGGGCAGATATCACCCCTATGAGAGGCAGGATAGGAAGTCTGACCCTAAGAAACAGGACCGACTGGCTTGGAAAAACATCTCCTCTCAAAGCCAGCATAGACCAGGGAAAGGAAAACACCAGTATTCCTGTAAAAACAGAGATCATACATTAAAATTTGTCAAAGGTGCTTCTTCTGTCACTCAATTGTCTTGTGTCCAACCTGTGGTCAATGTCCCTCTTGTTGCAAAAACTCTGCCTGTAGGGTCCAGACTTCAAAACTTTTGGCAAACTTGGCTGGATCTAGGGGCCGGTCCGAAAATAGTTCAAATCTTGAGAGAGGGTTACACCCTTCCTTTCCGGACCCGGCCAACTCTTACGAGGTCTCCAACTGTCGTAAGCCGTTATGTCAATCCCCACAGGAACAGCTACCTGTTGGAGGCATTGCATCAGCTTATAGACAAAAATGCAGTGGAACTGGTCCACAATCAAACATCTCTGGGTTTCTTCAATAGACTATTTCTAGTCCCAAACCCAACAACAAATGGAGGCCAATACTGGACCTAAGCAACTTAAACCTTTTCCTCAAGGTGGAAAAATTCAAAATGGAGACACCGGAAACCATCAGAACATCCCTCCAACAAGGGGAGTGGGTCACCTCAGTAGATTTCAAAGATGCCTACTTCCACAAACCAATACAGGAACAATCCAGGAAATATCTAAGATTCCATGTCCAGGGCCGGACTTATCAATTCAAGGCACTGCCCTTTGGTCTGTCCATAGCACCCATGGAGTTCACTGTATTAGCGAAGGAGGTGAAACTGATGGCCATACACAGGGGTATAAGGATCCACCAGTACCTAGACGACTGGTTGGTGAGAGCCAGATCCCAGCACATTTGTCTCCAACACACCCAAATCCTGGTCAAAATGTGCCAGGACCTAGGTTGGCTGGTGAATTTAGAGAAATCAGAACTGGAACCCAAACAGGTATTCGACTTTGTAGGTTACCAGTTCGACCTCAGGTCCGGCCGGGTCAGACCGACTCCGGACCGGTGGCAAAGCCTTCAGGACAAGATACAAGCACTTTTATTACTACCAGCCTGTCCGGCAGTTCATGTTCTTGATAGGTCTTCTAACAGCCACAGAAAAGCAGGTTCACCTCGGCCGACTACACATGAGACCCATACGGTGGCATCTCAAAAACAATTGGAGGGTACCAGAATCTCTAGAGAAGGTTATCCCTCTACCAAGGTCCCTGCACCCTCACTTACAATGGTGGCTAGAGGAAGACAATGTGCTTCAAGGCCAACCATTACACCCAGTAAAACATGCTCTGCCAATTTTTACAGACCTATCAAAAGAAATGTGGGGCGCTCACTTAAACGAGTTCACTGCAAGAGGGTCCTGGTCGGTGCCGGAAAGCAAGCTACACATAAATTATTTGGAACTAAAAGCAGTGTTCCTAGCCTTAAAAGAGTTTCAAAGTCTCTGTGTAGGCAAAATAGTCCTGGTAGCAACCGACAATACTACAGTGGTAGCTTACATGAACAAGGAAGGAGGAATGAGGTCGGGCCCACTGTGCACCCTACTGTGGAGAATCTTGACCTGGTGTTCCCAGCGACAAGTGACTCTAAAAGCTCGACACATCCCAGGTCGTTTAAATGATAGCAGACAAGCTATCCCGGCTGGGTCAGACCATCCAAACAGAGTGGTCCCTCCTTCCGGAAGTTTTTCAACAAATATGCAACCAATGGCACCTGCCTCAAATAGATCTATTTGCCACGAGGTTCAACCACAAGTTACCTCAGTTTGTCTCTCCAGTACCGGACTCCCTGGCTGTAACAGTGGAAGCACTTACTCTGCCATGGGAGGATCTGGATGCATACGCCTTCCCACCGACCGCCATATTGGGCAAAGTGGTGGAGAAGCTACTGGACTCCCCGTGCAAAAGGATCATTATGATTGCCCCGGGGTGGCCCAACATGCCTTGGTTTTGGGACTTGGTGACCATGTCCAGTCAGGTCCCTCTCAGTCTGCCCAATCTGCTGACACAGCCCTTCAATCAGATCCCTCACAGAAATCTGACAAATCTAAATCTCCATGCCTGGCTCCTAGAGCAACAAAAATCAAAGAACAGGGCTTCTCTGAGACAGTGGCAGCAAGAATTGAGGCTCCTCAAAGAAGATCTACCAGATCAGTCTATGAGGCAAAGTGGGTGTTACGGTCACGGGCAAGCACGGTAGCAATTACCGGTTGTCTTTAAGTTGTAACAGAAAAAGCAAAAGGTTAAACTTAACAAATTTATTTAATAGTCAACAATAATGATTACAGTCAACTGGTATGCTCTTAACTAAACACACTAATACAATAATAAGATCTAGCTGACCTGACCACTGAGATTATGAGTTAAATTTATCCGCCGTATCCAGCAATCTGTTCCGTAATCCGTCCTGTAGTATATTCTGTGGTCTGTCCAATGTCCTGGGGTCTGTCCTGTGATCTGTCCAATGTTCACTCACACACAGATATATATATCTTGTGACCTGTCTCACACTCAACAACACAAAAGGTTCTTGTCCCGCTATCCTTTATATATCCAGTCAAACAGAATGTCTGTCTGGAGATATTTAGAGAGTTAACACAACTGTACTGTCTGCTCCAAGATGTGGACAATGTCCAAAATGCAGTAAATTCACTCTCTGTTATATGAACGTACAATATCCAAAATATCCAAAGTACAATAAATCTGTCCAGATCATGTATCCAGTTCACTCCAGTAAAAGTTCACAGTGATATAAGTATATTTTATATTCCAAAACACAATAGCTCTCCTTATAGCAAGCGAATACAAAGTTCTCTTGTGGTCAGATGTACATTCCTTATATACATTCACAGATTCCTTCTGGAATTATACAGAACCAACTCAAAAAATAAATCTTGAGCCATCTAGGCCAAAGGAGGAAGTTCTAGAAACTACTGGTAATTGGGTTTCCCCAAATCTAACATAACCACTGAGGGGGGGGGATTTCCCCCAGTCTGTGAATAGATCAATAAACACTAAAACACAAAAGTCAATAACTCCCTTACTTTAAATGTCAACACACAAAAAGAACCAACAACACAATTATCTTTTATGACAATGTATAAACATAAAGCTTAAATTAAACAATGCACTAATATAGTGCCTAATATATGTAATATACAATGTACTAATATAGTGTCCAATATATGTAACACCTCCCCCCTTAAAGAAAAATTTTGGAAACCAAGGGATTACAAAATTTCACAAGAGATTTTCATGATGTATACAAACACAGGTAATAACATTTTACAAAACATTTTTGTCTAAATACAAAAGTAAAATTAGTACCATGTATAACCTTTATAAACTTACTAATTACAGGGATATAAATTACACTTTAAATACAGCTTCTGGACAGGGCGTCCGCACAGATATTATCCTTTCCTTTAACATGTTCTATTTGAAGATTGTGTTCTTGCAACATTAAACTCCAGCTCAATAATCTTCTATTTTTGTTTTTCATTTTGTGCAAGAAGACTAGTGGATTGTGATCTGTGTATACAATGGTGGGTTTTGATGATGAAGATATGTATATGTCAAAATGCTGGATGGCCAAAATGAGTGCTAAACATTCTTTTTCTATTGTAGAGTAGTTCTTTTGATGAACATTAAATTTTTTTGAAAAATAGCAGATGGGATGTTCAATATCTTCATTATCACATTGCAGTAAAACTGCACCTGCACCCACATCACTGGCGTCTACAGCCAGCCGGAAAGGCTTACTGAAGTCTGGAGCAGTTAGTACGGGCTCTAAACAGAGAAGGTTCTTTACTTTGTCAAATGATTTTTGACAAGTCTCTGACCAGTGATATTTTACATTCTTTTTCAGTAGCTCAGTCAGTGGAGCAGTGACCTCTGAAAAATTTTTGCAAAATTTTCTATAATATCCTGCCATTCCAAGGAACCTCATTAAGCTTTTCTTATTTTCAGGAACGGGGTAGTCAATGATGCTTTTGACTTTGGCTTTGATTGGTGTCACAACTCCATGACCTACTACATGCCCTAAGTAAATAACTTTGGCTTTTACAAAGTCACTCTTTGACAAATTTACAGTGAGGTTTGCCTCTTTGAGCCGAAACAAGACTTGTTCAAGCCTTTTTAAATGTTCTTCCCAAGTATCACTAAAGATGACAATATCATCCACATACACTTCAACACCTTCTAAGTCTTTTAAACATATATTCATTAGTCTTTGAAATGTGGCTTGGGAGTTCTTCATGCCAAATGGCATTACCTTGTACTGATATAGACCATCAGGGGTCACGAAGGCTGATATTTCTTTGGCCCGCTCAGTAAGAGGTACACACCAATATCCTTTCAGTAAATCACACTTTGTGATGTATTTGGCATTGCCAATCCGATCAATACAGTCTTCCATCCTTGGGATAGGGAAGGAATCCGTTTTACTCAAAACATTGACTTTTCTGTAGTCAGTGCAATATCTGATTGAACCGTCTGGTTTCGGGACCAAAACACAAGGAGATGCCCAACTACTTTGACTTGGTTCAATTATATCTTTTTCTAGCATATATTGCACTTCCTGCCTTAATTTTTCGAGTCTGATAGGATTTACCCGATACGGATGCTGTTTGATCGGACGGGCATCGCCGACATCGACATCATGCATGAGTATATTTGTCCTATTAGGGGCATTTGGGAACACTGACTTGTACTTTAAGAGCAATTCAATGAGTGGAACCCTCTTATCTGGTGGTACATGACTCAGTTTGGTTTCCAAATCATCAAGGATCTCAGAATTACTCAACCTAATTTTACATTCAACATCAAGATCAGGAGTGTCGTCCCATATTTCATGCTCCTGATTACTGTTACTTTCTATATTACAGTCAGTAATCATAACAGGTTTTTTCACACCCCTTTCAAAGTATGGTTTTACCATATTTACATGACATAGTTGGGTTGACTTTCTTCTGTCCGGGGTTTCAATGATATAGTCCAGGTCACCTACTCTCTTTAACACTTTGTATGGCCCGTGATATCTGGCCTGTAACGTATTTCCCTGGACAGGTAGTAACACTAAAACCTTGTCACCTGGTTTGAAAATACGGTTTTGTGACTTCCTATCATAAAGCATCTTCATTTTTGACTGAGAATTTTTCAAATTTTGTTGCGCCAGCTCACAAGCCTTCTTCAACTTATCTCTGAACTTTGAAACATAATCTAGCAGATTTAGGCTCTCGGTGTTCTCAGATAACCAATTTTCCTTCAACAGCTTGAGAGGACCACGGACTGAATGGCCAAAGACCAACTCGAAGGGACTAAAGCCTAAAGACTCTTGAACAGACTCTCTAACTGCAAACAATAATAAGCTGATGCCTTCATCCCAATCTTTTTCATTGTCTAAACAATATGTCCTAATCATATTCTTCAAAGTGGAATGGAACCTTTCAAGGGCACCTTGGGATTCTGGGTGATAAGCACTAGATTTGATCTGTTTGGCACCTAACTGAAATACAACCTGTTGAAATAGTCCTGACATAAAATTTGACCCTTGATCCGACTGGATCTCTTTTGGTAAGCCAACTAGAGTAAAGAAATTAACCAGAGCTTTTGAGATTTTGGGAGCTGTTATGTTGGTCAATGGTATGGCTTCGGGAAATCTGGTTGAGGCGCACATAATGGTCAAAAGATATTGGTTTCTGGATTTAGTTTTTGGTAAGGGACCTACACAGTCAATTATCACTTTGCTAAATGGTTCCTCAAATGCTGGAATGGGTTTGAGAGGAGCTACAGGAATTTTTTGGTTTGGCTTTCCTACCATTTGACAAATGTGACAAGTCTTGCAAAATTCTGCCACACAGTGCCGAATTTGAGGCCAATAGAAATGTTTGGTTATCTTGTTGTAAGTTTTGTTGATGCCTAAATGGCCACCCATTGGAGACTCATGGGCCAATTTTAATATCTCCCTTTGGTACACTTTTGGCACAACAATCTGGTGTACTACTGACCATTCTTCAGATGCAGGGATATTTGGTGGCCTCCACTTTCGCATAAGCACACCATTTCTGACATAACAGCCTACAGGGACCTTATCTAGCTCTACTGGTGGCAAGACCAACTTGAATAAAGGAGCTAATTCAGGGTCATTTTCCTGCTCTGAAATCAATTTTGATTTTGAAAGCGATACATCTTTGCAGTCAATTGGGTCTTGTTTTTCAGAATCTACCCTATCCTTGGGATTAGTATCACTAAAATTCTGCACATCATGGTCATAGTTGTTCAAGAATGTATCTGACAAATCAACTAAGACATCTGTAGATTGTTTACAATCTTTTGGTTCTTCTTGGGCCTTTTTGGCCATAGCTCGAGTCACAGCACAGGAGGGAAAAATACCAGGAATAACCTCTTCTAATTTCTCAGTGCTAACCAAAGTGATCGGCTTAGAAGTAACCTTAGGATCAGCAACTACCTTTCCACCTGCAAGATCATTTCCCAACAACAAAGATACCCCTTTAATGGGTAAAGTGGGCCTGGTACCCACAACAACAGAACCAGTAACTAAGTCTGATACTAACTTGACCTTATGCAAGGGAACGTTCACACAGCCTCCTTCAATACCTTGAGCAATGACACTCTCACCAGTAGATGTGCTTACACTCAATGGCAATAAACCTTCTAAAAGTAAGGACTGAGTAGCTCCAGTGTCTCTTAATATCTTAATGGGGACCTGACTGGAACTACTTTCCAAGGATACAAAACCCTCAGACACAAAAGGTTTGAACTCTTCCCTAATAATCTCAGACTTGTCTAAACCAATACTAGACTCTGCTCTATTGGGATTTGAACGCCAGTTAGACTTGCTAGACACAAAGGCGTTGGGCGTTGCCTCCTTTTCTCTTCTCTTCTTTAAGAGCCAACAGTCAGACATAACATGCCCAGGTTTCTTACAATAATGGCACACAGGAGCAAAGGATCTGGGCTTCCTATCCTTACTCATAGTCTGATTTGAAGTTTGACCCTTATCTGAACTCTTTTCTTGAGCTACATTTTCAGATTTCTTTCCTATTTCTGGATAAGACTTTTTAGCAGGACCAAAGGACTTATTCTTGTTGAAAGTGGACTTGTGAGTTAGCGCATAGTCATCAGCATAAGCTGCTGCTTTTGCCAAATTTTCAACTTTCTGTTCATCTAGATAGGTTTTAATGTCATCACGAACACACCTTTTGAACTCTTCAATCAAAATAACTTGCCTAAGTTTCTCAAAGTCTGTACCTACTTCCCTAGAATTACACCATCTGTCAAAGTACACTTCTTTCTCATGGGCAAATTCAACATGAGTTTGACTTTCTTGTTTACGATAATTTCTGAATTTTTGACGATATGCTTCTGGTACCAACTCATATGCTTTCAAAATAGCATTTTTGACAGAATTATAGTCCACACATTCAGAAATTGGCAAAGCCGTGTATGCCTCCTGGGCCTTTCCCCTCAAAACACTTTGCAGCAATAAAGGCCACTGGTCTATAGGCCATTTCAAATTTTGAGCTACTCTTTCAAAGTGTTGAAAGTACTTATCGACCTCTGACTCATTAAAAGGTGGTACCAGTCTCACATTTTTACCCAAATCAAATTTGGTAGCAATGGACTCTTCATGGGCAATTCTACGAGCATTGAGTTCTAAAGCTCTCATTTCTCTTTCATGTTTAAGCTCAAGTTCCTTTTCTCGCTGTTGAGCTTCAAGCTCTTCTTTTCGCTGTTGAGCTTCAAGCTCTTCTTTTCGCTGTTGAGCTTCAAGCTCTTCTTTTCGTTGTTGAGCTAGAGCTTGAGTTTCAAGCTCTTTAAGTCTTAACTCTCTTTCAATTTCTAATCGCCTGATCTCATATTGCCCAGAAGGTTCCATTGGTAGAGGCTTATACACTTCTAAACAACTATCAGGTAAAACATCTTCATCAACTAACTGTTCAACAATAAGCCTTTTAAGTTCATGTTTACGTGTTGACCTTTTCACCTCTAACTGTAACTCTTGTGCTATCTGCATTAACATATCCTTTTTAAAAGTTTCCAGAACTTCCATAGATGGTGACTGTACAAACTCTTTAGCACTAGCCATTTTGAGCACTGTTGACTGTAACCAATTACTAAATCAAATGAATTTTCAAAATGTTAATTGAACCGTTGATCAAATGGTTGTAATCAAATGGTTGGATCCCGGACGAGCCCCCAATTTTCCTGTTACGGTCACGGGCAAGCACGGTAGCAATTACCGGTTGTCTTTAAGTTGTAACAGAAAAAGCAAAAGGTTAAACTTAACAAATTTATTTAATAGTCAACAATAATGATTACAGTCAACTGGTATGCTCTTAACTAAACACACTAATACAATAATAAGATCTAGCTGACCTGACCACTGAGATTATGAGTTAAATTTATCCGCCGTATCCAGCAATCTGTTCCGTAATCCGTCCTGTAGTATATTCTGTGGTCTGTCCAATGTCCTGGGGTCTGTCCTGTGATCTGTCCAATGTTCACTCACACACAGATATATATATCTTGTGACCTGTCTCACACTCAACAACACAAAAGGTTCTTGTCCCGCTATCCTTCATATATCCAGTCAAACAGAATGTCTGTCTGGAGATATTTAGAGAGTTAACACAACTGTACTGTCTGCTCCAAGATGTGGACAATGTCCAAAATGCAGTAAATTCACTCTCTGTTATATGAACGTACAATATCCAAAATATCCAAAGTACATTAAATCTGTCCAGATCATGTATCCAGTTCACTCCAGTAAAAGTTCACAGTGATATAAGTATATATTATATTCCAAAACACAATAGCTCTCCTTATAGCAAGCGAATACAAAGTTCTCTTGTGGTCAGATGTACATTCCTTATATACATTCACAGATTCCTTCTGGAATTATACAGAACCAACTCAAAAAATAAATCTTGAGCCATCTAGGCCAAAGGAGGAAGTTCTAGAAACTACTGGTAATTGGGTTTCCCCAAATCTAACATAACCACTGAGGGGGGGGATTTCCCCCAGTCTGTGAATAGATCAATAAACACTAAAACACAAAAGTCAATAACTCCCTTACTTTAAATGTCAACACACAAAAAGAACCAACAACACAATTATCTTTTATGACAATGTATAAACATAAAGCTTAAATTAAACAATGCACTAATATAGTGCCTAATATATGTAATATACAATGTACTAATATAGTGTCCAATATATGTAACATGGGCCATTTTTACAAAGTGGTGCGTCACTAATCAGGTGGACTTTGGGTCACCACCTGTAAAGTCGGTGGCTGACTTCCTAATGTACCTCTTTGAGGACAAGAAGTTACAGCCCAGCACCATTGATGGATACAGGTCTGCCATTGCTGATAAACTAGGTAATACAACAGTCAATATCAGCAAGGACAATAATCTCACTCGTCTCTTGGAAAGTTTCCACAGAGATAGACCCAGAGGGCGGAGGGGAATACCCTCCTGGAACCTTTCCCTGGTATTACACCAGCTGACAAGGGCTCCTTTCGAACCTCTTAGGGAGGCATCTCTGAAGCATCTGACCTTCAAAACTGTCTTCCTTTTGGCCCTGGGCTCTGGCAAAAGAAGGAGTGAGATCCATGCATGGCAGCACAAGAACATCAGACACCAATCCGATTGGTCTAAGGTGTCCCTGTTTCCATCTCCCAGCTTTCTTTCCAAGAATCAGCTGGCCAAAGAGGGTCCAGAGAGTGTAGCCCCAGTGGTCATACCAGCCCTGGCTCCTACTCTAGATAAATCCCTCAAGTCTGACAGATCCCTGTGTCCAGTCAGAGCCCTGTGCTACTATTTGGACAGGACTTCAGGCCTCAGGCAGCACAAGGAGTTAGTCTTTGTCTCCTTCAAGAAAGGCTTCGACAAAGACATCTCCCCTGCCACTATCTCCTCATGGATCAAGCAGACTGTGATCCTATGCTATGAGCTCTCTGATCATC
Source organism: Sabellastarte sp. h YS-2021 (assembly GCA_964017235.1). Lineage (NCBI taxonomy): Eukaryota > Metazoa > Annelida > Polychaeta > Sabellida > Sabellidae > Sabellastarte > Sabellastarte sp. h YS-2021. The sequence continues at coordinate 181,006,130 of OZ024930.1, forward strand.
AGGCCCACACCCTACATCAAGTTAAAGCTCATGATGTCAGGGCTGCTCAGCAGATCCACCAAACAACTAGAACCTAGAGGAGATTTGTAAATATGTAAATATTGTACATACAGTTAAGCAAAAAAAAACACAAAAAAACTCAGACGTGCTTCCTTCGGGAGGTTTATTTCTTCTCAGGGGACTGAACTCAGCCCTCTCTTCCCCTACCTCAGAGCAGGTCTGTCAAAAAAGGGGGGGTAAGTCGGTTGGACCGGTTAACCGGTATCTGTTGACCGACTATAGCCTAAAGGGTTTCCTGACCTCGGGGTCGACCCAGGCCTGAGAAGTTGTTAGTTTATTTTATGAGTTCATCTAAGTCCCTTGTAACTTATCCGCCGACCAAGCGGTAGTTATTCAGCTATTGTCCATTGGATGGGATGTATTAACGCAATAAAATTGCAAATTTAATAAGTAAATTAAATTTTTATAAGTTAATACCCTATCCAATGGACACACAAGACCCTCCCACCGACCCCGCTATCAGTCTACTAGGGGTCTAATTGGTTTAGACAACGAAAAAGATGCTATGACGTCACTCTGTCTAGACAGGAAGGAAGTACGACACGCCATCTGGCGAGTGCACAGTACTGGGCCGGCCTGGCCGGTGGAGACACAGGACATCTTTTTCTGATGTTTGGCGGGCCGGTCCGCGCCGACCGGATAAGCTTTTGTCCATTGGATAGGGTATTAACTTATAAAAATTTAATTTACTTATTAAATTTGCAATTTAGCACGTATGTGAGACCCATGAATGATCCACTAGGAGGACTTTTTTTTAAATTAACCCCCCTAAAATTGAAAAAAAAATGGTCTGACCAAAAAAAAAAATGAAAAATAGTTTATAATAATTGTGAATCACACAAATTGGGTACTGCAAAAAATACCCAGTGAACATCTGTGGTGTGAGAAATGGCCCGTCTGGGGATATGTTGGCGTCGAATCGGCGCAATCTAGTTTATATCATCTATCTTGAAAATGTGTTGCGGCAATAACTGAAGAAGTCTGTACCATACATTGTGTCAACTTTTTCTCAATATCAATCTCATATTCCGTAAAAAAACTCTGGAGTACATCAGCCACAATACACTAGAGATGTGTGAAAAAGATGTTTCAAATAGTATCACAGTCCATGACTAAGTTCCACTGATCAGTGCAAGGTGAATACCTCCTAATGGCATTTCAAATTTACCAATACCTGATTTCAATTGTGTTTTGATTCTGTATAAGTATTGGCAATTAAAAACTGTTTGAAGAGAGTATCAAATTCTGGTGATTACACCTTCTATGCTATTACAGGTTGAGTTTGAACCCTTTATCACAGATGTGACCTAGTCACTAGAAAAGGTTTGTAAACAAAAAAAAATAAAACAGACTTGGTGTGACAGTGAATGTTGTGAATAGTATTAAGGAGATTGTAAGGAAATGCAGGAACATTGGCATGTCTTTTTGGACAAGTGTCAGTGAGAACGTAACATTACATTCACATCTGCACTACATGGTGTAGGACCATAATTAATCATTCATCAGCATGGTAACATCAGCCTCTATCTATTGAAGGGAAATCAGTCTTGTTTACACATAAACATGAGTACTGTATTTATTTGTATTAACCCCAGGGGGCGATGCATTTTTCAAAAGGGGGCTACTATTACAGATACAAAAAAATCAACTCTCGAGTCCAGTGGCAATGGGCGATAATGGACACTCGCAGCCTTGATCTCACTTGTCAGCATGTATAATGGTGGGAGTGCTTAAAATATTGAAAACAACCTAAAATCTGAAGAAATTGTAAAGTCTTATCTCGTATTTTTGCAGATTTCAATGCGTCTGTCATCAAAACTGCCGTGTTCTGATTTTCTTTATTTTTCATAAGCGGTATTCGATTTTTCTTCGGAATCCAGTAATCGCAAAAGTGTTGGCTGTTGAGAGGGATGTCAAACCCTGAAATATAAACTTTGCAAAATTACAGAGGAGGTGGGGATTTATAGGGAGGGGACATTTATATGGATAAATATGGTACATTGTTATATGCAAGATAATGGACGCTGGCATAAGTGTTACCACATCTACATTCCTTAATGTGTAAGCAAGTTATTGATTAAATATAGTTATTAGCTGTGAACATACTTTTGTTAGTGTTAAAAAACACAAATATATTTCAAAATGGTATGACATTTGTTAATAGTTAAATGCAAAATTAGCAAACTTTTATATTTTCAGTCATATGGTAGCTCCATATCAGAGAATGTATATTGAAGGGTTATGGATTGGAATGGAAGTCACTTGTCTCTTCATATGTTCAAGTCTCTTATGTCTCTTTCAACATTTGTTTACACCAGAACCAAGTAATGCATATTACTTGTACAGATTTCGCTTATGTTGATCACCATTCTTTTGCAGTAACTTAGGCAAGTCACAGCAAAAAGTCACAATGAAAAACTGTCTACTCTATATTTCTTACACAAGGAAAAGACATAAGGACATATAAATGTACATATTACTTTGTGATAAACGTCCTTCTTTTCCTTTCTTGTATTCAATATTGGACTAGTAATACAAAAGGACATAAACACATATACATATCACTTTATGACCAAATTCTTTATTCTCCTTCTTTTTTCAGTCTTGCTGTGTTGGGTCGGAGTAAATATTATAACTGACTAAATATTATATTGCCCTTCTATATATTAGTCTGTTTTATCATACAGCAGTTGTGCAACTAATTAAATGTACTATTAAACTTTGTTTTGTATAGTTAACTATTTGCAACTTTGATTAATTCAATGAATATGTTGCTTTAGAAATTGTAAAATATATAACAAGGAGTTTATTTTTTTGTAAAAAATTTGAGAGAAACAGATATTTCAAGCATTACAGTAGCTTTTCTACAGACATTCTTATTTCTTCATTACAAGAGTCTATTTTGGATTGTTTACTTAAAATACTAATAATGACATAGCATATTTGAGAGCTTTTATGAAAGACAATTAATTCCATGTCATAATTACAAGATTGTTTAGCCTTGACTGAACCATTTATGTACATAATTATTTAATGTAATACCAACTAGCAAATATTGAGCAGAATTGATGGTTACAAAGTTTGGATTTTATGTTTATGGGCATATGCGTTCAAATCTCAATCCTAATAGTTGAAGAGAAGTTTGTAGTGTGAGGTGCATGTTACAAATAAGCGGTACAATCATAAGTCTTCCCAATTGAGAAAACAAGTGAAAATTGGTGGACCAAGCTATTACTCTTGAATGGGCGATGTATTTTAGAATTATAGCCTTCTGACTGATGAGTGATTGGTTCCTGAAAACGTTTTAATTGTTTCCCTATCCAACTGATTTGTTCAAATCAGTAACAATCATTTGCAAATCTTTGAAGGTGGGTTATGAACCATATAAAGGCTATATAATCACAAGTATTGAGTTAACATAGAAATCATTGCTTAAGAAATATTAAGATAGCTTTAAGATTGAGTTCCAAATGTAAGAACCTGATAAGAATTGTAGAAGATTGCAGAAGGTTTATGAAAACTTAAAACAGTTGGAACTGAGCAGGAAAGCACACAATTGGTTCACAAACATTGCACTTAGTTTATCAAGGCTACCTGAAGTTTAACCACCAGTATTAAAGGATGGTCTTATGGTTTATGAACTACTCATATTAAAGATTGACCTCAATGTTCTTGAATTTCAATTTTGCAGGATAGTTAAGACAGTTGCAAGGAACTGTAGATGTGGAACAGTCCTCTTAACCACCACTATGCATTGTGTTATTCACCCATCCACCCTCTGTAAATCAGCTGCATTGACATTTATCAAAACAAATATATAAAATATCGTACACAAATATGGAAAGTTTCACACCCGAAAAACTGTTACCAGTTTGAAACTACTTAAAGCTTATTTTTTGCATTTGTTTATGGGAGTCATGGTGGCACAGTGGTAGCACACTGGTCTCCCACCACTGAGGTCAGTGGTTCAAACCAGGACCTGATGTGGGAAAGTTGGTTGTTGCTCACCGATGGTCGACAGTTTACAGTACAGAACCTTGACCAACTGTATGTACTGGTTTCCTCTGCTCACAAAACTACCCGTCATGATATGACCTGTACAGTGTTGAAAGCAATGTAAAACCCCAAATAAATAGATAATTCAATTAACATTTTTGTATATCTCAAAAAGGGGTACAAATTTATATTGTTATTTGCCTTCTAACATTATAATAAGCTACTGCACTTTTCTGTACATAACTGACTGGATTACATCAAAGACAGTAAGCACACAGGTTTTAACAACTTATTCTTGACATTCCAGAGGATTTTTCCTAACGTTAATACAGACATTAATTAGCAAGCTTTAAATACTGCAGAAATGTCCCAACTGGACAACTTAATGGTATACACAGTTTTCATTCTGTATTGAACTGTTTTATCATCTGGCATTACAGTACAATGATTGTCATGAAAAAATACATTGATGCAGCAAAACAACATATAACCTCAGGCATGGCATATATACCTAAATCACGAATGAGAATTTCAAAGAAAAATGGAATTTTACTTTTCCAATTATTTGGAAAAAATTCTTCAAATATTTCCATCAAATGCTTTTTTTTAATGTTTTCCAGACTCTATATCCTTTATGATAAGGGAGTTTAAAGTGTCTGTATTAAACTGAAATACAAAGATCCTTTAAGCGATATGAGCTTTTAAATTGAATTTCTTATCAACAAACATTTTAAATAGGTAAGCTAATCACAATTCATATTGTCAAATAAGAAATATATTGTGTTAATACACCTGCTGAGTAAGATTATTTTCTTTGATAATATTTGAGACTTTTAGACAAATATGCATTTGCTTACACTTTTAATTTTGGCATTCTTTGAGTATTTTTTAGTATTCTTCATATTTTTCCTACCCCTATTTCACTGCATTGTCGGAATAGTTTATTGAGTGGTTTTAAGTGCTTTAGAAATGAATAAAACAGGTCTTCACATACTTGTATGGAAGCTATTGCTAACCCATTCCCACATTTTGGACTTTCGTCATGATGTATTAGAATTTTAATAGAGGTTTCCTTACTCTGATTTTTTAGTCTGAAGTGTTACAACAGCTTTTGTTGGTCTGTAATAAAGTCAAAACAGATTCTTTATTCATTTGAAATAATATATAAAATAATAACAAAGTAGACTTTGTAACAAACTGCATTGTAACCTATTTAATTCAAGTATTGTATATTATGTGGGTCAGGATTTCTACCTTCAGATTATTATCCCTTCAGGTATTTGCTGAGCTTAATGTATAATTTTGCCCCAACTCAATATATAAATCTGTTTTACAGAGTCCACTTAACTTTATACAAATTGCTCTATTTCAGCTACAATTTCATGTATTAGAATAATGGTTACTAATAGTAAGTGATTTGATTAAAGTTGAAAATAGGCGAATTTGAACAAACCATATATTTTTAGCAGTACAGTATTCTTTAAGTAACAATATTCCTTTATTAATGGAGTCTTTAAAAGTGACTCAGCATTGTTAGTAAATCAGCCGTAAACCTGTATATTATGACAACACTGTGTGTGGGATTTCCTCTGGGAGACATTTCATAAGAGAAGCACATGATATGATTCCACTATTATATACAATCTTAAATATGGATTAGCCCTTCTTTAGTTTACTGAGGTATTGGTTTTATGACAGTTTGTCCGTTTGTCTATTTCTTTGCTGTTAACAGGATTATACAAATACTTCTGGTTGGATCTTTGAAAAGTTGAAGACTGATCTTGAATGAACCTAAATCCCATAAATTTTGAGAAAAAATAATCCAAATTTCCCCTTTACTTATTATCTCCCACCTGCGGCCAAAGGCGGTGGTCTGGAAATTATAAAACACCTTCCGTCCGTGCATTCGTGCGTCCCTTCATCACATTTTACATAAACCATAATATCTGATTTAAGATATCTTCTCCAAATTTACAGGGAATGTTTATGGCCATGAAAACCTATCTTTGCAAAATTTTGGCCTTATTTTCAAAAAGAAAATGGCCGCCACAGCCAATTGTTTGAAAATCATAAAGGTGCTCTAAATCTTGAAATATTTCAGCTAGGTTCATCAAATTTCTACAAAAGATATATGGCCAGAAAAGTTAGCCTGATAGTAATTTGGCCTTGTTTCAAAAACAAAATGGCTGTCATATCACATGTGTATTGTTAAATGGGATTATCCCATTAAAAAGGCCTTATCCCCCTTATTGCTACTAGGGGTTCCAAATGCAAAAACAACTTAAAGGAAGTCATGGCCTTAGACTCTTTTTCAATTGCTGACTTTTACCTTTGACCCCTTCTTGAATGTCAAGTGGGGTTATCTTACTACAAAGGCCTTATATCTCCTTTAGTCCTCAATTATTACTGATTCTTAGGCAGGACATAACCGCTGCAGCAGTGGCCTTGTTTTAAATGCCTTTGGTGAAGTATGCTCTGTGTGAATTGTCTTGTTAAACATATGTACCTCCTATTTCAGGTAAGTTAGACTCAAGCAGAAATGAAAAAAGAATTATGTTCAAATTCTTGTTATGAGGTGATGTTGTGTTTTATAATTTACTATAGTTATGCATAAGTGTCACACTTTCAACAATCATGTGTTGAGTTATGGTTGACACTTGTTCATACAGATCCATTTTATGTTGATCTTGACTAATGTTATTTGATTTTTAAACCAAACATCACCTTGGGATCATTATATATGGCATAGTATGGCTATATGTTCAATATAAGATGAATATTATGCATATTCTTGAAGAGAAGCATAATGAAATGCTAACATGAGACTTTTATTGCGCTACAATAGCTTACCATGTGGGACTGAGTGCTTTGTTTGGAGGGCGTGGTACTCCAGCCAACGATTAAGAAAAATAACTGTTTGGACTTGGCCGAGTCCGCGTTTTAGTATGTACCCTAGCAGTGCATTGTGGTCGTTCTTCCTTCTTCTCTCGTTGGCCGCCATCTTGGAAAGTCGTTTGAAATATCTCTCAACAATTTATTGATTTCTCAGCATATACGTATTGTTGGATGTTCATTTTTCATTACTTGTTTTATTTTACTGCATAGCACATTCTTTGAAAATTTGGGAAGTATCCAGTTTGTATTTTTTAAGTTAACTACGTTTTGTGAGTTTTCCGCGTCCTTCGCTCGGATCTAATACTCAATAAAGCCTGTTAACTTGCTTTATCACAAAACGTTGGAGGTTGTATGTCTCCTCTTGCCCTTTTATTGCTTTTTTACTAGTTTCTCAAGTTCTCACTTGCGAATCACGTCTTTTGTGTCTTTACTTACCTTATATTTTATTTCGTAGTTGGTGAATTTTTCTTCCGCGCTTCCGAGCTCGGATTCTTTTTATTGCATAAAGATGTCTTCCCACCAAACTAGTGCTAAACCAAGGTCATCCAAATGCAGGCACTTCTGTTTTTCGTTTGATCTTCATAATTATTGTCCGACGTGCAGAGAGTCTGGTAAAGGTGACGACCTCTGTCACAAATCAAGCCCCTAGCAATATTTGTCAGGATCTCTCTTCAGAACAGCATGCTAAAATTAAGAACCGACGTCGGTACACTCGGAAACAGAAGTCAGATGTAAATACCAGCAAGACCTAGACCTTGTAGGGGACGATGAAGTATCTTTTACTGGCTCTCAAGCAGACTTGGAGGGTGCTGCTGATAACTTATTGTCATCTCCTCCCCGCCCCCAACCCTTACGCTTTGAAGCATTGTCTATTAAGACCCCACATACTGTCCCACCAACCCCAGGTACTGCATTGCAAAATAAGATTGAAAATAGGTTGGAAAAATCCCTGGGGAATACATTTATCATCCAACTGAAGCAAGAGATGTGTTTGTTCCAGGCCTCCATGCTTGATGCCATGAAATCTCTTAGAGATGAAAAGGTCCTCAGTGGCCTAGTGGTTAGCAAGTTTGGCATCTAATCATAGGCTGTCACCTCTGTGGGTTCGAGTCCCACAAGTGGCAATTCTGAGGACCTGTCCCAATATGACCCTGGCTGTTGAACGGGACGTAAAACCCCAACTTCGACCTTAGAGATGAAATGCTTGCAATGAAGAATCGGGTGTAGATAAGACATCCAATTCGGCTCAAGCTAAACCTATGCCTGGAACTTCAAAATCTAATCCAAGTCGGACTTCTGATCCGGTTCCCTCGGATCACTCAGAAGTTCAACCAATGGACATGGAGCCTTTTGGCCCTGCACTTCCTCCAAGGTCTACTCAAAAACCTCACTCTGAGTGTGTTGTACACTCGGATCCTGACTCGGACCACTCGGACCAGGCTTCCGATTTCGAGTACTACCAGGCAAGACCTAAACACAAAAATCACTCTGACAAGAGGAAACATAAATCCAAACCCATCCACAAATCTCGGTCATCTGCAGAGGAAGATGAGTCCTCTGCTCATATCCGAGGGTTTACACAATCTCAACCTAAGGTTCCTCCAGAACCTCAACCCCAGTTCAGCTCAGATCCAGTCTTCTATAGGGAGGTAGATATGAATGATCTACCTTCCCAGTACACAGAGGAAGTTGAAACCTTCAGGCAAATCCATGACCTCCCTGACCCCAGGGAACTCTGCCTAGGTCCTCTACTACTGTGCTAGGCCTAGACGACGAGAAAGGCCAACAAGAACTAAGGCCTAGAGGTCCTTCTGCCATGCTCCGTCTGAGCCCTATTCTCAAGGACGCCTTTGAGAAGTTTGAGCAAGATTTCTTGGCCTCTAACTTACCTGAGGGTAAGTATATAAAAGCCCCAGCTTCAACAGCTAAATACTACAAGGTGGGACAGCCTTCCTTTGAAGACAAACTTCAAGAGCTCAACACAGATTTTGCCAAAATCTGTATCTCGCCCAAACCCTCTGGGGCCCCTGTTGCCAAGGTTCCTCTTCACATCCTTAAGGAACTCGAACAACAGTCTAGACACAACCTCTCCACCATCAATTTCACGGCTACTTTTGCCAAGACTTCTTCTGCATGCAACACTGTTCTGGAAAAGGGCCTTTCCAGTGCCAGGTCTTCTCTCAGGAAGACCAAAAACCAGATTTTGGATGGAGCTGACCCTAGACGGCTCATCAAACGGGGCTATCAGAATGTCTGTGATTACTTTGATAAAATGGAGAAAAGGATTCTCATTCAACAAAGGGCCCTAGCATGCCTCAGTAAGTCTGTAGCTCATATTCTCCAGAGGGAACTCTACACTATGGGCAACACCGGCCTTCTATGAAGAGAGGCCGAAATGACCCTCCTTCACCCCCTTTGGGGGAATCGAGATGTCAGGAGTTGAGGAACTCGCCCTTCTGGCCTACTCCTCTCTTCAATTCTCAACTGGTAAAAGATGGAGAGGACTTCCTCCTTAAAAAAGGCACTTCTAAAAAAACTCAGGGTGTTGGACCCTATCAAAACAAGCCCTTTCGTGGTCCCCACCACAACAAAAAAAGAGGCTCCTACAGGAAACACCCCTATAGGGGTAATTCCTCACAAAGCAGTAACCAATCGTTTTTCTCTGGCAGAGGAAGACCAAACTTCAGAGGCTGCAGGGGTCATTTTTGAATCCACAATAGGGGAAGAGGGCGTGGAAACCCCTCCTCCGAATGACTCCTCCAAAGCCTCACTCAGTCCACCAGTAGGAGGTCGCCTCCGTTCTTTCAGCAGAGACTGGCAAACAAACAAATGTTCTCCAAGCGTGTTAAACATTATCACCAATGGCTACGTTCTGCCATTCCTCTCAAAACCCAACTTGGTCAGATTTCCTCTGATTGTATAAGAATACAAGGCCCTACCAAAAGCTCTGGCAGACTGCATCCAGTCTCTGCTGTCAAAGAACGCAATGGAAAGGGTGGAAAAGGTAAAATCTCTCGGGTTTTACAGTTGCCTGTTTCTAGTCCTCAAGCCTCACCAATGGTGGAGGCTGGTAATACACTTAAGCAGGCTCAACACTTTTCTACACGTAGATAAGTTCAAAATGGAAACTCCAGACTCCATCAGGACCTCCCTGATTCCAGGGGAATGGGTATCGTCGATAGATCTATCGGACGCCTACCTTCACATCCCCATCCACCCAAACTCAAGGAAATACCTTAGGTTTTGCCACAGGTCTCAGGTGTTTCAGTTCACTTCCATCCCCTTCGGGCTGACCACAGCCACCCAGGTCTTTACAATGATCGTAAAGGAAGTGAAGCTAATGGCCCTCTCCAGAGGTCTCAGACTTCACCAATACCTGGACGACTGGCTGATCAGGTCCCAGTCTCAGGAGGAAGCCCAAGTGAACACTCAGGCAGTGGTAGATCTAACCCAGTCCTTGAGGTGGATAATAAATCAGGAAAAGTCACAACTGAAACTTACTCAGGTGTTTTCATTCATGGGCTACGAATACCATCTAGATTCAGCCCTTGTAAAACCCACTCAAGAGAGATGGCTCAAACTTCAGGATTTGATCCTACAGCTCAAGTCAAAACATGTTTCGACTGCAAGATGTTTGATGTCGCTAATTGGGTTGCCAGCCTCAACGTTGCTAGCCTTCACATGAGGCCCTTTCAGTTTCATCTCAAGGAGCACTGGAGATATCCTCCTTCCTTGGACAGAAACGATTTCTGCACATCTAGACTGGTGGCAGAATCCTGCAAACATGATGAAAGGTGGAGACCTTCATCCCAAAGACCACAGTATCTAACTCTTTACAGAAGCCTCAAATGAAGGTTGGGGCGCTCACTTAGATCAAAGTTCTACAAAGGGTCTGTGGTCAGATCAGGAAAAAAGGCTACACATAAACGTCCTAGAGTTGAAGGCGGTCTCACTGGCCCTTCGAAGATTCAAGGACCAGTGTCAGAACCAAACAGTTCTAGTTGCAACAGACAACTCAACAGTGGTAGCCTACATAAACAAACAAGGAGGAACTCACTCAGCGGAGATGTGTGCGCTCCTGTGGAAGATCATGACATGGTGCCATCATTATCACATAACATTAAAAGCCAGACACATTCCAGGGTGTCTGAATGTGATGGCCAACCTTCTGTCAAGGTACAACCAGGTACAATCGACAGAATGTTCACTGCATACACAGGTGTTCAAACAAATATGTCAAAGGTGGTTCACTCCTCTTGTAGACCTGTTTGCCACTCATCTGAACCACAAACTCCCTCTATACGTGTCTCCTATCCCAGACCCAAAGGCCTGGGACATAGATGCTCTAAACATAAACTGGACGGGTCTCACTGCCTATGGTTACCCTCCAACGGCTCTCCTTCACACGGTGATCCGAAAAATCAGGCAATGCCATTGCCTGATCATAGTAATAGCCCCAGGCTGGCCAGGGATGCCCTGGTTTTGGGACCTAAGTGCAGCTCTCAACAGAGATCCCACTACAGCTCCCAGTGTCAACAACACTACTCAAACAGTCCCACAAGTATGTGTTCCACAGCAATCCGCAACATCTCAACCTCCACGCCTGGTGTCTAGGAACGGACAACTCCAAGAACAAGGCTTCTCTGTGGAGGTGGCAGAGAGAATTGCTGCCCCTCAGCGGTCATCAACAAGGACCATCTACAAGTCAAAGTGGGCCCTATTTGAAAAATGGTGCAGAGAAAATTCGGTGGACTTCTCCACTCCATCTGTGAAACAGATCTCAGATTTTTTCATGTACCTGTACCAGGACCTGAACAGGCGCCCCTCGACCATTGATGGTTACAGAACTGCAATCGTTGACACTTTGGGCCCAACGGCCCAACATATTGCACACAATGCAGACCTTCATAGGTTACTCTCCAGTTTCCACAGGGATCATCCCAAAAGTTCCAGAAACCTTCCTAAGCCGAACCTTTCTGTTGTTCTCAATGAGCTCACAAAAGCACCCTTTGAGCCTATGAAAGACACAGACCTCAAACATCTTACCCTCAAAACTACTTTCTTGCTAGCTTTGGCCTCCGGCAAGCGCCACAGCAAAATCCATGCCTGGGTTGCAAACAAAGTATCAAATCTAGGCCAATGGGAAAAGGTTGCCTTGTTCCCTTCTTCTGACTTTATAGCCAAAAACCAACTAGCAAGAGAAGGTTCTCAAAGTGTGTCTACGTGACTATTCCTGCTTTGACTACCATTGTAGATAGACAATTCAAAGAAGACAGGACCCTGTGTCCGGTACGGGCCCTGAGGTATTATTTGGATCAAACCAAGGAACTGAGAGGGTCTCGATCCCTACTTTTTATCTCCTTTAAGAAAGGACATACCTCAGACATCAGACCCTCTACACTCTCTTCCTGGTTGAACAAACAGTTTTACTTTGTTACAAACAACAACGGCACTGCTAGGGTACATACTAAAACACGGACTCGGCCAATTCCAAACGGTTATTTTTCTTAATCGTTGTCTGGAGTCGCGGCCTCCGAATAAAGCACTCAGTCCGACATGGTAAGCTTGTTGCTTATAAAAGCTACATTTAAGTAATTAAAATTTTCAAATTTGCTTCTATCTCCTTAACTGTGCGAGATAGAGTGATTTCGTATCTGAGAAATGTACTCTTGGCAATTTTCAAAAAAATTTTCCCCTCCCCAAAAGTGGCGACCATTTTGAATTTTCGAATTTTGGACAAAAATGGCAAAACACAAATTTGCTTCTATCTCCTTAACCGTGCGAGATAGAGTGATTTCGTCGAAATTTTCATCGCCAAGGGTATCTAAGAAATGTACTCTTGGCAATTTAAAAAAAAATTTTCCCCTCCCCAAAAATGGCGGCCATTTTGAATTTTTAAATTTTTGCCAAAAAATTTCAAAAAACAAATTTGCTTCTATCTCCTTAACCGTGCGAGATAGAACGATTTCGTCGATTTTCGACCCACAGGGTATCTGAGCAGTGTAGTCTTGGCAATTTTCAAAAAAATTTCCCCTCCCCAAAAGTGGCGGCCATTTTGTATTTTCGAATTTTTGCCAAAAATGGTGGCCATTTTGAATTTTCGAATTTTTGCCAAAACTGGCAAAACACTTATTTGCTTCTATCTCCTTAACCGTGTGAGATAGAGCGATTTCATCGAAATTTTCGACCTACAGGGTATCTAAGGAATGTACTCTTGGCAATTTTCAAAAAATTTTCCCCTCCCCAAAAATGGTGACCATTTTGAATTTTCAAATTTTTGCCAAAAATGGAAAAACACAAATTGGCTTCTATCTCCTTAACCGTGTGAGATAGACCGATTTCGTCGAAATTTTCAACCCACAGGGTATCTAAGCCATGTATTTTTGGCAATTTTCCAAAAAATTTTACTGCCCCCAAAAATGGCGGCCATTTGAATTTTCGAACTTTTGCCAAAAATGGAAAAACACAAATTTGCTTCTATCTTCTTAACCGTTGGGTTGGGCCCTGTTATTCCATAAAACTGATAAATGTCAAATTTCTCACATTTCGCCCTCCATCTTCAATTTTATCGGAAATCGAAAAGGTTGGTTATCTCAAAAATCTTATAGACAGTGATTTTGACCAAATTTTGAACCAATGCAAAAAGGCATGAAGCTGAAATAATTTACATGTACACTAATAAATATATAAGCATCATTGATATATTTTACAAATGAAACAGGGTCTTGTAAGACTACTGTACAATTTTGGCAAAAGGTTCATGGGGTGGACATTACACATGATAATGTGTGTCCTTCTATGCTATCCTGTTTCTTTTCATATGTTGCAGCTACTATCAACAGAGCGTCCTATTTGTAGTTAATTTCCTGTTTTACAGAATGGAAAACTATTTGATTCACATGTTTTGTTAAGTAAGAGATGGTTAACTGGTAACCAACACTTTGACGACTTGAATGTGTTTAATGTGATACATTAAGTATGTGTTTTTAGATTTGAAGCTTAATACTGCTTACTACTGTTTATTGTGTAAACTGGTTAACCTGTAAGTCTTCAGTAAAATCTATTCATGCTACATATCCTCCATACTGCTGGTGTGCCTTTAAAACTCTTGTCACACCTATCTGACAAGGCATCCTGATGTTCACACTTTCCAAATCGGTCTCTTCAGTCTGTCATCCTATTGCCTCATCTAATAACACAGGATCATAGCCATGAAAAAGTAATGCTGAATATTTTAAATTCTTAACGTATTTAGTCACAAATTAAAACATTAAAAAGGTCTGTTGCTTCTGCAGTGTCAGACATTAAATCTATATTTGTCTTGCTTAGTAATTATTTTTCTCATATTTCAGTTTACCAATTTGATCTGCAACAAAAAACAGGAATATATTAGTAATAATATACCAGAAGTGTGAAGTGGGGAATACTTGGTGAACATGAAGTAAACCTCTTCTCAATGGGAGTGTCATCTCTTTCAACAAACTATATCAACAGTTTATCAGCAACAATCATCTGGAGAAGTGTGAACTCATCACCAAGGGTATGTTATATAATATATTGCTCATTAGACCCGTGTTTTCTCATGGTCAATCTCATCTGTACCAATAAAAAATTACAAATCTAAACCTAATGTATATACTGGAGTAGTGTGAACTCAGAATCACTCAGTAAACATGAAGTAACATGGTGTACATTAAGCATGTGACTTCTCCGGTCAGTCTCATCTGACTCAATAAACTGTGTTGGAATGATATCAGAAAAATATGCTGTAGAAGTGTGAACTCTGAATTACTAAGTCTATGTTATATAATGTGCTGTACATTAAGTCCATGTTTCTTCATAATCATTCTTGTATATACGAGTAAAGTGTGTCAAACTGACAACTCAAACAATTTATTGGCAAAGTACATTGAATAGTTAAGCCATGTTATCTGGTGTACATTAAGACCATGTTTTCTTAATGTCAGTCTCACCCTACCCAATACACTGTCATAAATGTATCAAGTAATAAATTGGGGAACTGTGAACTCTGAATTACTAAGCCTTTCTTGCATAGCAGTAGTACAAGATGCATATGGTCATTTTTGTCAATCACATCATTGTACCAGTAAACTGTGTTCAAAATCTGCCTCCCTGGTGTAGGCGTACTAGTTACCATGTGGTTACTAAAGTAATCAACACTGGGCTTTATTAGTACCTGGATGGGTTACTATCTGAGTTCTGGGCCAGATATTTACAGATACATAGTCACTCGGGTGATCCCCTAAATGGCAGTCCTGTTGCAGTATAACCACAGCTAGGTACTAGATATGATGTTAAATAAGCCAGTTAATCAATCTATACTGGAGAACTGTGAACACTGAATTACTAAGTTTATGTTATAATATGTACACTAAGGCAGTGTTTTCTCTTTCTCAGTAAAGTCCATACTATATTCGATAAATTATACTATAGATTTTATTTGTCTTTATTTGTTGTTTTACGTCACGTTCAACAGCCAGGGTCATATTGCGACGAACTACAGGTGGAGGAAACCAGTGCATACTGCACTGTAAACCACTGGGAATCGGCAAGTAACTACCAACTTTCCAACATGAAGTGCCCGGCCTGAGATTCGAACCGGCGCACCACCGAGCCCCCCAAAATTATACCATCAGATATTTTGCATTTTGGCCTCAGCTTTACATATGATGCTCCAAGGAATTGGAATGATCTGCCTGATGATACACAATCTCTTCATTCAGGAACAAGTTGTAAACTTATCTATTTGCAAAAGCTTATGGGTTACCGGATGGGCGATTATTGAAGAAAGATCATTTTGATGTCTAAAATATACATATGAATTGTCACTGATAAAGCAGTTTAATATACATATAATATAACTAACCGTCTAACTGTAACTTATTAAGCAGCCTACAAGGGACACGTGTTTGTATTCAGGGCAGAGCTCCGGCTCCACTTTCTCATGCATTTTCTATGGCTTATAATAGGCTTATAGGATTCTCTTTAACACGTGTGCTGTAGCCCTGGGCAAATGTTCTGAATATGGTGTCATGACATTTCAACCAATCAGAAAAGTCACATGACCAAAAACATGTTTTTACAGGTATGAAATTTGGCAAGTAGGTTTGCTATATAGATGTCTGGAAATCTTTTGGGAAGTTTTGGAAATAATTCGATAAAAAATGGCCGACTTAGTAATATTAACTAAATGCTGCAATTTTTCTTAATGATGAAAATAAAAACTGTTTAATATCTCAGGAATGGTGAGATTTCGAGGAAATTCTTGACACCAGGGTATTTGTGAAGTAAACTGCCATTTTTTTGCCAAAAATCGTTTTCCTGCATTTTTGGCGGCCATCTTGAATTTTTGTGTAAAATGGAAAAAAAAAACACATTCATCTCCGAAACGGTGCAAGATTTTGATGATATTTTACACTCACACATAATAATCTGCCATTTGTGCCAAAAATCTTTTTGAATTTCTGTGTATAATGCAAAAACACATTAATATTGGCAACAATGCCACATGGAGCGATTTTGGCAATTTTTTTGACTCCACGGTATCCAGAAGAGTCATCTGGCAGTTTAGTCAAATTCATGTTCCTGCCATTTTTGATAGCCATCTTGAATTTCTGCGTAAAACGCAAAATTACATTCATTTCAGAAACAGTGTGAGATAGAACAATTTTAATGAAATATTTCACTGTTAAGGTATTGACCTTTTACATGTTATGTCAAAATGTTGCGTATTACAACTTGGACAGCAAAACCTCATGCTTGGACTAACAGCTCCGTGTAAAATATATGAAATATATGAGAACGATACCTTATTTTAAAAATCAATTACGACATAAATATGCATCCTATTGACTTCAAAATTGCACACAAAAAGATAGAAGCACTGGGCTATCTTTCACAGTTTACAAAATGACATTATCTTGAAGGCTTGTTGAGATAGAGAGCTTTAAAGTTAAAGACAAATGCAAAATAGCCACTTTTTTGTAAAGTGTGTTTTAAATACAGGGAAATATAAAAATGCTAGGCAAAAGAAAATTCCTTATTTTTATTCTACCCAAATTCTAATTTCTTTCACATCAATATACTTTTTACAGAATGAAAATTAACAGAATATTCAAAATCAGTATTTAAAAGTTTCATAGTTTAGCTATATTTTTTGTTGTAAATTTTTTACAGGGGCAAGTAAAATTGACAAAAGTTCCCATAAAATGTGAAATTAAAAGTTAAAGACAAAAAAATATTTTTTCAAAAGAAGTGTTTTAATTAAGGAAATCTATTAAGAATTAGTTACCTTTTTACAAAACTCAAATATATAATATTAAAGGCAAAAGTTTAATTTTTGTCAATTTATTTGATTTATTTTTTATTGCGTTAATACATCCTATCCAATGGACAATTGCTTTACCGGTCGGCGCGTCCGGTCCCGCTAAACGTCAGAAAAAGACATCCTGTATATAATACCGGCAGGACCGGCCAGGAGAGTGCAGCCAGACTACCAGCCAGAAGCCATTTTTGGACCCTGGTGCCACCACCAGCAGTCTGGCTAGAGAGACTACCAGTTCCTGCCATGATCAGGCCACCGGTGAAGCAGTTGATGAGATGCAGACAGCCACCCAGCCTCTTGAGGCTCCCGGTGCTGGGACAGCAACCCAGCCTGTTAAGGCCCCCGGTTCGGTCCCCGATGTTCAGCCCACTTGTGAGGGAGATCTGAGTGGAGCATCTGACAGTGAAGCTAACCAGCTCAGTTTTACCGGTTCTGTGGATGATGAGATCCACCGGGACCGGTCTCCAGACAGAAATGTCCCCAAGGATGAGGCTGACCAGGAACCTACTGAGGAGGCCAATTATAGAGAGACTATGAGAGGTGTGAGAAGCTTCATGAACTGGCATAAGATCCCAGAGTTTGAAACTGTGTCCTCTGCTGCAGATGACAACCCCTTTGCCGGTGCACGTGTTCACCCAACCGGTAAAGTCTCTGTGAAACTTCCGGTGGACGACTGGTTGTGTAGGAAGTCCAATCTCAACCTCACCATCACAGAAAGGTATCCCACCAGGAACACTGACAATACTGGCCTCCTCAGATATCAATTTATCACACCTCCCAGGTCATCCAGATGGTACGGGATGCATGCTGAAAAGGACAGTGAGAGTTCAACAGTACGCACTTGGTCATCAGATCCTGCCAAACTCAACCATTCCTTCAGCAGGGTTGCACGAAGAAATCTACCTACTGCCCCACCCTCCCAGGCCTTCAGTCAGGACCTGCACAGGCTTTGGAAGAGAGCAGCACGGGAGCATACAGTAATGTGCAATCAAGCTGCTGGTTTGTCAAGGTGTTTGACTAGGGTTCAAGACTCAATGGCCACTCAGCTTAAAACCCTGCATCTGGATAGCAAGGGCAAGTCATCAGAGAAGATGAAACAAGCTGTGAATGAACGAGAATACTTGACCACTTTCAACCGGTCAATCTCCCAGGCCATGGCCAGAACAATGCAAGACTTATCTGAGGGTGTTTTTATTAACATGGCAAACTTTACTCTGGCCCGCAGGGATAGTTACCTGGACTACCTACATGTGGGAGTGAAGCAGGACACTGTGAACGCCTTAAGAACGTATCCGGTACATCTCAACGCATTGTTCCCAGACCAGCTTATCTCCAAGGCTTAAGAGGAAATCAGTAAAAGTGAGGAGAGGCGTTCGTCCGGTACATCACACCGACATCAAAATCGCTTCCACCCTTATGCTGCAAGTGACAAGTCGACTGGCCATCACAACAGGAAATCGAACCTCCCTGCTTGGAAGCAGATTAAAGACAAGCAACAAGCCAGGAAGGGTTGTGGCAAAGCCTCAACATTCTCCCAGAAGCCGGATAAGGGTTCCATGTCTCATAAATGACAATCACTGTGTAAATTCTGTGACCGGTCAGAAGAACTCTGTACATGTTACCGGTCAGGGAGACTTGAACCCAGCACCAGTGGTAGCCAGGAACAGCAAAGTGACTTTAAATTTGAATGTAGACTCTTATGTTGCAAATGCTCATATTGTCACCGGGTTGCCACAAAGGAAAGGCTTAAATCCCACTTTTCGTCAAATGTACACAGAAATAAAATATGTGAAAAATGTTTCTTGTGTAGGTCACTCGAGTTCTGTAAATCTTGTCACCAATGCCCCACATGCTGTTATAGATCCTCCTGTAGGGGCAAGGTTACACCAGTTTTGGGAGAAATGGGAAGCTCTGGGTTTGAGTCCAAAAGTAGTCACCACACTGAGGGAGGGCTACACCCTCCCCTTCCGGTTCAGACCCAACTTGACAAGGTCACCTACTGTAATAAGCAACTACCACAATCCAGCGAAACATTCCTTCCTTTTAGAGGCATTGTATCAGCTGATAGACAAGAATGCAGTAGAACCGGTAGAAAATCAAAACTCACTGGGTTTTTACAACCGGCTATTTTTGGTACCGTCATTCAAGATGGAGACCCCAGAGACAATAAGAGCCTCCCTGCAGGCAGGGGAATGGGTCACATCCATAGACTTCAAAGACGCATACTTCCATATACCAATTCACAGTCAGTCCAGGAAGTACATGCGTTTTCATCTCCAGGGTCGGTCCTACCAGTTCAAAGCCCTACCCTTTGGTCTATCCAGAGCTCCCATGGAGTTCACAGTGGTGGCCAAAGAGGTCAAACTCATGGCACTTCAGAGGGGTATAAGGATCCACCAGTACCTAGATGACTGGCTGGTGAGAGCCTCTACCCATGACACTTGTCTCCAGCATACACAAATCTTAGTGACCCTTTGTCAGGAACTAGGGTGGCTGGTGAACAAGGAAAAGTCAGAACTGGCTTCCAAACAGGTTTTCAACTTCGTAGGTTACCAGTTCAACCTGAAAGAGGGCAAGGTCAGACCAACAGCAGAACGTTGGCAGACCTTGACAGACAAGATCAGATCAATACTGTTGGATCCGGTATGCCCGCTCCGACAGTTCATGTCCCTCATAGGTCTACTCACAGCAACAGAAAAACAAGTCCACCTAGGGCAACTTCGCATGAGGCCCATACAGTGGCACTTGAAAAACAACTGGAGGGTCCCAGAGTCACTAGAAAAGGTGATCCCAGTCCCCAATTCCCTCCACCCACATCTAAGGTGGTGGCTGGAGGAAAGCAATGTGCTACTAGGTCAACCATTACACCCTCTAAAACATGCTCTGTAAATACTTACAGACGCATCAAAAGAAGGGTGGGGCGCTCACTTAGATGAGCACACTGCAAGGGGAACTTGGCCCCTTCCAGAAAGCAAGTTGCACATAAACCACTTAGAGCTAAATGCAGTTTTTCTAGCTCTAAAAGAGTTTCGAACCCTCTGCTGCAACAAGACAGTTCTGATAGCTACAGACAACACAACAGTGGTTGCCTATATCAACAAAGAGGGGGGGATGCAGTCGGGCTCGCTGTGTGCCCTACTGTGGAGAATCCTGTCCTGGTGTACCAGACAGCAGGTAACCCTCAGGGCATGTCACATCCCTGGCCGGCTGAACGTGATAGCAGACAAGCTATCCAGACTTGGCCAGACCATTCAAACAGAGTGGTCACTTCATCCAGAAGTGTTCCAAGCTATATGCTCCCCGTGGCACCAGCCCCAAGTGGACCTGTTTGCCACCAGGTTCAACAACAAACTGCCACAGTTTGTGTCACCGGTCCCAGACCCCCAGGCATGGGCAGTGGATGCACTCAGCCTCTCCTGGGGGGACCTGGACCCATACACCTTTCCACCAGCAGCCATCTTGGGCAAAGTGGTGAAGTTACAGGACTAACCTTGCAACAGAATAATTCTGATTGCCCCAGGGTGGCCCAACATGCCCTGGTTCTGGAATCTAGTGGCAATGTCCAGTCAAATCCCAAACTTAGTGTCTCAGCCATTCAACCAGGTCCTTCACAGGAACCTGTCAAATCTGAACCTACATGTCTGGCTCCTAGAGCCTCAGCAATCAAGGAGGCAGTGGCAGCACGAATTGAGGCTCCTCAAAGAGGATCAACCAGATCTGTCTATGAGGCAAAGTGGACCATTTTTACAAAGTGGTGCCTCAGTAATCAGGTGGACTTCAGGGCACCACCTCTGAAAGTCATTGCTGACTTCCTCCTGCACTTAGTTTCAGGACAAGAAGTTGCAACCAGGCACTATTGATGGCTACAGATCAGCCATTGTTGACAAACTGGGCAATTCCACCATTAATGTCAGCAAGGATGAGAATCTCACTCGTCTCCTGGACAGTTTCCATAGAGACAGACCCAAGGGCAGGAGGGGCATCCCCTCCTGGAACCTTTCCCTGGTGCTTCACCAGATGACAAAGGCTCCCTTTGAACCCCTAAAAGAGGCCTCCTTGAAACATCTGACTTTCAAGACTGTTTTCTTGCTGGCCTTAGGTTCTGGTAAATGCAGGAGTGAGATCCATGCTTGGTTACATAAGAACATCAGACACCAGTCAGACTGGTCTAAGGTGTCCTTGTACCCCTCACCCAGCTTCCTATCCAAGAATCAGCTGGCTTAAAGGAGGGTCCAGATAGTGTGGCACCAGTGGTCATTCCAGCCCTGGCCCCATCTTTGGATAGGTCACTCAAAGGTGACAGGTCCCTATGTCCAGTTAGAGCCCTTCGCTACTACTTGGACAGGACTTCAGATCTTAGGCAGAATAAGGAGTTGGTCTGTGTCTCCTTCAAGAAAGGTTTTGACAAAGACATCTCACCTGCCACCAGCTCCTCATGGATCAAACAGACTGTGATTCTGTGCTATGAGCTCTCTGACCAGGAGGCCCTCTCCTTGCATCAGGTTAAAGCCCATGAGGTTAGGGCCTTTGCTGCCTTTAAGGCCTTCCAATCAGGGATCTCCTTAGAGCAGATATTGTCAGCCTGCCACTGTAAATCTCACACCTTCACTCAGTTTTATTTGAAGGATGTTGTCTGGGCTGACTCAGAGCTTTTCCACCTGGGACCTGTAGTGGCTGCCCAACAGGTGCACCACCAGGCCCAGAGGTGAGATGTTGTATATATATGTAAATATGTACAACTTGTAAATATGCTAGATATGTACATAGTGTAAATATGTTGAAATGTACATAATTATGTTTAAAAAAAAAACAAAAAAAAACTGTGACTTGCTTCCCTTGGGAAGTTTATTTCTTCTGGGACTGAACTCAGCCCCTCTCTCTCTCTTTCCCTTCTCAGACCAACCCTGGAAGGGAAAGAAAAAAGGGGGGGCAACATCGGTAGACTCCCGGGTAACCGGTTAGTTGGTAACCGACCTTGACCGCTCAGGGTTCTCTGACCCTAGGTCAAATGGGCCTGTACAGTTTTGTTTTTGTTTTACCCGCCGACCAAGTGGTAGTTATTCAGCAATTGTCCATTGGATAGGATTATTAACGCAATAAAATTGCAAATTTAATAAGTAAATTAAATTTTTATAAGTTAATACCCTATCCAATGGACAGGCAAGGCCCACCCAACCGGCCCCACTATCAGCTTACTAGGGGTCTTACTAGGACTAGACACAAAAAACGTGCTATGACGTCACGTTGTCTAGACAGGAAGAGGAAGTACGATGCGCCACCTGGCGAATGCACTCTCCTGGCCGGTCCTGCCTGTATTATATACAGGATGTCTTTTTCTGACGTTTGGCGGGACCGGTCGCGCCGACCGGTAAAGCAATTGTCCATTGGATAGGATGTATTAACTTATAGAAATTTAATTTACTTATTAAATTTGCAAATTTGGGGTTTTACATCGCTTTCAACTAGAGCTGAAAGAGAAGACAAAAATCATGGTCGAATATCCGCATCCCGGAATTCGGAAATGTTCGAATATTCGTTTGGTGTGTTTTAGCACTGTCCATTTATTTTGCCGAAATACCCAAATGCGGTTGTTGGTACAACCGCATGAAAGTTGTCATAAAAACATAAGTAAACGAGGTATATTTTCCTTAATTTTAATGATTTATTATGTTATTGGACAAAAATCATAGTTAATTGTGCTATTTTGCATTTTGATGCCTAATTTCTATACATATACCAAATATTTGTTTGCTCATGATCAAAGTCGAATGCGGAAAATGCCGAACGGAGAACGAATAATGCGAATATCCCTTTCAGCTCTACTTTCAACACTGTACAGGTCATATCATGACGGTTAGTTGGAAGGCAACAGGAAACCAGAGCACACAGTTGTGCAAGATTCTGTACTGTAAACTGACGACCAATGGCAAGCAACTACCAGCTTTCCCACTTGAGGTAGAGCTGTGAACCGAACCCTGACCTCTGAGGTGGAAGGCGAGAGTGCTACCACTCTGCCACCATGGCCCAATAAACTTTTGTCAAAGTACAGCACCAAGCTTTTGGAATCCAAAATAGACATTTTTTGCTGAAAACGTCACAGAATGACATAGATGCAAAAGGTCAATATGTAGAGTCATCTGCTAATTTTTGCCAAAAATCTCAGCCATCTTGAATTTTTGCGTAAAACACAAAAATGCTTTTATCTCCGAAGCAGTGTGCGATAGAGTGATTTTGATGAAATTTTCGACCTCAAGAGGAATTCAAGTTATCAAAGAAGTTGTGCAGCTGGGTCATGTAAATGAAATGGTTCTTCTGTTTTACAGTTTATGTCACTTATAAAAGGGTATTATATTTTCAAATGCACCCAGAATGATCTGAATATTTATCATCTTCAAACAATAGTTAAATTAATACATGAAGATCAAAATAAGTTTACACATAATAAAGGACAACTGCAAAAGCTTTAAAAAGAAATGGCCTTTATGGTATTTAAAGATGTTTTCCTTTTCCATTTGTCATATAGGGTGTTTTTCACTCTTACCTATACTTCTACATGTCAACTATGTACATGTGTTGTTGAGAAAAAGTGCTTGCGTGTAGAACTGTAGATAGCATCAGGTTGACTGTTTTTGTCAATATGCTGTAACAAATATGCTGTAACAAATACTTTTAGTTGATTGTATTCAATATACCAGAGAAGTGTGAACTATGTTTTTCAAATGAAATCACAGTATGTCACTGATGAATGCAATGTGAACACTCACCAATGATATATTTCAATTAAAAATAACTGATGTTGATAGAATTAAAAATTCCCCTACACACATGCAATTGCAGCTAAATTGTGATACAGTATACTTATTAGTCTGCTGATTTAAACCTTCAATGTTATTGATGTGAGAGGTATCATACTTTGGAGAAACATTTAGAAACCAGACAAGTGTGAATGAGGAGATAGTAAACCTCCATTAAACAAGATAACAGTTTTGTGAAAATAATTGGCAAATGATTGTTTGTTATGATGTTAAACTGAACAAGTGTGAATGGGGATATAACATACAGTCATCACGTCTGTAGAATGTGACAAGGTATCAGACTTTGGTGACACATTCTCACATTGGTGTGTCTTACTGGACAATTGTGAAAGGGGATGTAATATGTTACAAACTTTTCTAAAGTTGACAAAATGTTCGATTTGAGATAACTGATTCTTTAGCATAGGTACATCAGGGTGTCTTAATGGAGAAGTGTGTATGGTGAAATAGCCACAGTGCCTTTAGACATCTTTAGAGAGAGATTCAACCTGGTCACACCAACGTCATGGTGTGACCTTGATTTGACCTGTGATCTTGCTGTAGTAATCTTGACCTATATATCCGGGGGATACTTTGGTTTAGCATTCGCTACGCCGCCGCCACGTGTAGAGAGATTTTCGACATTAATGCTCTAAGAGGAAAACGACAGCAGCTAGGTTCACCCAATTTGCAGGATATCTTCATCAAGCTTCTCTGGGAAGGAAAATAGCCTCATTCTGAAAAACAAGATGGCCGCCATGGGCATTTCTTTGAAATAATCTACATTTTTCTACTGGCTGTTTGTCATAGGTAGAAAGTTGAATCTCTTCAAAGGTGATATGTATAACAGATATACATGTCCTCTACAACCTTGCACACATTTGACCTTGAAGCTCTTAATTCAAGGTCATCCACGGAGTGCCGAAGTAACCCACATAGCGGACTTTAAAAGTGCCTATATCTTCCTTATTATTGTATCCCCGACGCGAAGCGGGGATACTATGGATTCATCATCGTCGTCGTCCGCGCCCTCGTCCGCAGAGATTTCTTATTAGCGACCTACAGTCCACATTTCTTCCCGGATTTCTTTCATATTTGGCAGGTGGCTTGATATGGTAGAGGACTTGCCACCCTATCTTTTTGGTAGGCTTTATGTCTAAATTAGGCCTGTGGTAGACAAAAATGTCTAAAATGTGGAATATTGCTTGTTAGCGACCTACAGTCCACATTTCTTTCCAGATTTCTTTCATATTTGGCAGGTGGCTTGGTATGCTAGAGGACTCGCCATCCTATCTTTTTGGTAGGCTTTATGTCTAAATTAGGCCTGTGGTAGACAAAAATGTCTAAAATGAATTAAAATTCATGAAATCATGAACTAAATCACTTATAACTTGAAAAGTGTTACATTTAGAGCATTTTGTTAAAATATGTTATTCAGATACTTTTTTCATAACTACAACATGGTGAGTAACTTGGGTGTCTGTCTCAATAGCTAAGTGAGTAATAGCTACTTTTTTCAGTAACTTCCCTCATGAGTAAAATCACTTGTAACTTGAAAACTATTGCATTTACACAATTTTGTATAAATACGTTATTTAGCTACTTTTAGGTCACCTATAACATAGTAAAATTTCAGACCTGTAGCTCATGGCATAGATGAGTAATATCTACTTTTAGGTTATCACTGTTGAGTAAATTACTTATAACTTCAAAAGTATTACATTTAGAGTATTTTGTTTCGATATGTTATTCACCTATTTCGGAGTCAGCTATAACATAGTGAAGTTCCAGACCTGTGGCTCATTGCATAGCTGAGTAATAGCTACTTTGAAGTTCACACTGTTGAGTAAATCAGTTGTAATTGGAAAACTATTGCATTTACAGAAATTTGTGTAAATATGTTATTCAGCTACTTTTGGGTCAGCTATAACATAGTGAAATTACAGACCTATAGCTCATGGCACAACTGAGCAATAGCTATTTTCAGGTACTGACTGTTGAGTAAATGACTTGTAACTTGAAAAATATTGCATTTGGAGTATTTTGTTAAAATATGTTGTTCACCTACTTTTGGGTCAGCTATAACATAGTGAAATTACAGACCTATAGCTCATGGCATAGCTGAGCAATAGCTATTTTTAGGTTCTCACTATTGAGTAAATCAGTTGTAACTTGAAAACTATTGCATTTACAGTATTTTGCTTAAATATGTTGTTCACCTAATTTTGGGTCAGCTATAACATAGAAAGAATTCATACATGTAGCTCATTGCATAGCTGAGTAATAGCTACTTTGAGGTTATCACTGTTGAGTAAATCAGTTGTAACTTGAAAACTATTACATTTACAGTATTTTGTTTAAATATGTTATTCACATAATTTTTGGTCAGCTATAACAGAGTGAAATTGCAGAGCTCTATGTCATGGCATAGCTTACCAATATCTACTTTCAGGTTCTCACTGTTGAGTAAATCATTGTATCCACTGGATAGCCGCAGTATGTAGAGAGATTTCACCATTACCGCTCTAACGAAAAAAATATTATAGCTAGCCTTCTCAAGTTTGCAAGGTATATTACAGGGTGCACCACAGTATTCTATTGGTAGGCTTTATGTCTAAATTAGGCCTGTGGCTAAATTACTTGCCTACTGAAAATGAGTAATTCTGCATTTTCTCTAAAAGTATTGCAGATAGCAAATTTTTCTTAAATAACTCATTCACCTACTTTTGGGAGAGCTTTCACATGCTGAAGTTCCAGACCTGTAGGTAATTACTCACCTACTCAAAATGAGTAAATGTGAATTATCTCTAAAAGTATAGCAGATAGCCAATTTTTCTCAAATAACTCATTCACCTACTTTTGGGAGAGCTTTCACTTGGTGAAGTTTCAGACCCGTAGGTAAGTACTCACCTACTCAAAATGAATAAATGCAAATTATCTCTAAAAGTATTGCAGATAGTCAATTTTTGTCAAATAAATCCTTCACCTACTTTTGGGAGAGCTTTCACTTGGTGAAGTTTCAGACCTGTAGGTAATTACTCACCTACTGAAAATGAGTAAATGCAAATTATCTCTAAAAGTATTGCAGATAGCCAATTTTGGTCAAATAACTCCTGCACCTACTTTTGGGAGACCTTTCACTTGGTGAAGTTTCAGACCCGTAGGTAGTTACTCACCTACTCAAAATGAGTAAATGCTAATTATCTCCAAAAGTATTGCAGATATCCAATTTTTATCAAATAACTCATTCATCTACTTTTGGGAGAGCTTTCACATGGTGAAGTTCCAGACCCGTAGGTAATTACTCACCTACTCAAAATGAGTAAATGCAAATTATCTCTAAAAGTATTGCAGATAGCCAATTTTTGTCAAATAACTTCTTCACCTACTTTTGGGAGAGCTTTCACTTGGTGAAGTTCCAGAACCATAGGTAATTACTCACCTACTGAAAATGAGTAAATTCAAATTATCTCTAAAAGTATTGTAGATAGCCAATTTTTCTCAAATAACTCATTCGCCTACTTTTGAGAGAGCTTTCACTTAGTGAAGTTTCAGACCAGTAGCTAATTATTCACCTACTCAAAATGAGTAAATGCGAATTATCTCTAAAAGTATTGCACATAGCCAGTATTTCTCAAATAACTCATTAATATGAAAACAACTTATAGGAAGTCATGGGCTGCAAATCTTTTCATGTGGTCAGATTTGACCTTGGGCCCCTCCTGCTTATTATTGGTCCTAGAGGTTTGCAATGTGAAAACGACTTATAGGAAATCATGGGCTGCGAATCTTTTGATGTGGTCAGACTTCACCTTGGGCCCCTGCTACAGGGTCAAATAAGGGTAGCCAAACTTAAAAGTGCTTTCAGCTTTGCTTATTAACGAAAAATGCTGTTTATCTTCTAAACTATATTAGTTGGCCTTTGTCGGTGGATACATCCAGCATCTGGCCACTGATGCGTCCTTAGTCTAGTTGGTTCTAGTGGTTTGCAATGTGAAACCAACCTATAGGAAATCATGTGCTGCAAATCTTCTGATGTTGTCAGATTTGACCTTGGACCCTTCCTTCAAGGTCAAACGTAGATAGCCCAACTTAAAACTGCTTATAAATCGCTTATTATTGGTCCTAGAGGTTTGGGATGGTAAACCAACATACAGGAAATCATGGGCTGGGACTCTTTGGTGTGGCCGGATTTGACCTTGGGCCCCTCCTTCAAGGTCAAATGAGGACAGCCAAACTTAAAACTGCTTATAAATCGCTTATTATTGGTCCTAGAGGTTTGGGATGGTAAACCAACATACAGGAAATCATGGGCTGGGAATCTTATTGTGTGGTCAGATTTGACCTTGGGCCCCTCCTTCAAGGTCAAATGAGGACAGCCAAACTTAAAACTGCTTATAACTCGCTTATTATTGGTCCTAGAGGTTTTGGATGGTAAACTAACATATAGGAAATCATGGGCTGGGAATCTTATTGTGTGGTCAGATTTGACCTTGGGCCCCTCGTTCAAGGTCAAACGAGGATAGCCCAACTTAAAAGTGCTTATAACTCTTATTATTGGTCCTAGAGGTTTGGGATGGTAAACGAACATATAGGAAATCATTTGCTGGGAATCTTCTGGTGTGGACAGATTTGAGCTTGGGCCTCCCCCTTCAAGGTCAAACGATGATAGCCAAAGTTAAAAGTGCTTATAACTCGCCTATTATTGGTCTGAATATATGATCTGAAATAAATGTTTGGTATCAAATATATAGCCACAAGACTTAGAAAATCTGTACTTTATTAAAGATTGACTTTTGAAAGTTTTTGTCGACCAGAAATGGACTAAACCACCATTCACACTGTCCTGACAAGATACCCATAAATTTAGTCATTTCAAAATGACTATTTGCTAAGACCTCTTCACATAGTTTTCTAGAGTAGATGACTCACTAGTTTTGACATGTGTAAGACAAGCAGTTCATGTTAATTTACATTCTTCAAAACTGCAAGGATGTATGCAGTCATCTGCCACTTCTTGCCAAAAATAGTTCTCCCACCTATGTTGGCAGCCATCTTAAAATCCTGTGTAAAAGGTGATAATACATTTATCTCAGAAACTGTGCAAGATTGAGAGATTTCAACAATTTTTGGCCTGCAGGATATCCCGGCGCTTTTTCAATAACGCATTTTCCTGCCATTTTTGTAGTACAACCAACTGATTTGCTGAGTCCTAACAGTAACTACCAGTCATTTCAGTGCTTTGACCTACTCTGTCGATTACTTCCATTATATGTACAATCTGCCATAAAGTTGTGTCGCATAATCTTGTCCCTACAAGACATTTGTCCACCAATTACTGTGAATTACAAGTGAAGTTTATGAAAAGTGGTCGTCTGGTGGTCATTGCAAAAAATTGCAGTTATATGAGCATGTCATACTCAACAAGTGTGATTGTAGATACAGCACACTGCATTTGTACAATGTGAAATATTATTCAGGAATATGGTCACAGCAGGATGCTGTACTGGTTATATAAGCCAATACATATACACATCTGCAAAAATTAACAAGGAGTCAGACTTTGGAGACCCATGGAGAAGCATGTGCATGTCATTCAGTGTTTTTTTTCCATAATTTTAAAAAGTAAGTTATTCTACAAGTATGGTTATTCATTGTTAGCATATTTACTTTTATTAATGTTAACCAAAGTACTTTTTAAATTTCATGATGGAATGACATTTTTTGTTAAATGTAAAATTAACATATAATTTGAGCAACTCCATATTTACCTCAGCCAAGGAGGTTATGTTTTTGCCTGGGTTTGTCTGTCTGTTCATCTGTTTGTTTGTGAACAAGATAAGTCAAAAACTTATGGACGGATTTTGGTGAAATTTTCAGGATATGTTTAAAGAGGTAAAATGAAGAAATGATTAAAATTTTCAGTGTGATCTGGATCTTTATCTGGATCTTCTAGAGCCATGAATTTTAATTTTTAAAGATAACTAAAAAAGTTATGGATGGATTTTGATGAAATTTTCAGGAAATGTCCTTAATGGGGAAAGGAACAAATGATGAGTTTAGAAGTAATCCAGATCACTATCTGCATCTTCTGGATCAATGAAATGTAATTTTAAAGACAACTCAAAAACTTATGGATGGATTTTGATGAAATTTTCAGGAAATATCCTAAATGGGGAAAGGAACAACTGATGAGATTTTGGGAGTGATCTCGATCACTGTCTGGATCATCTGGATCCACGCTTGGCGGAGGTATGTGCTCTCCGAGTGCCATTTTCTTGCTCTACTAATAGGATACCTTAATTCCATAACAATATATGTATAAGTGCCATTGTATTGAAGTGTTATGCATTTGCATGGAAGCCCCTTGTTTGTTCAGGTGTTCAAGAGTCATATGTCTCTTTCAAAAAATGTATACCAGAATCTAGGTCTTCATACTATTTCTACACAATTCATTAATTGTATCCCCGACGCGAAGCGGGGATACTATGGATTCATCATCGTCGTCGTCCGCGCCCTCGTCCGCGTCCGCAGAGATTTCTTGTTAGCGACCTACAGTCCACATTTCTTTCCGGATTTCTTTCATATTTGGCAGGTGGCTTGATATGGTAGAGGACTCGCCACCCTATCTTTTTGGTAGGCTTTATGTCTAAATTAGGCCTGTGGTAGACAAAAATGTCTAAAATGTGGAATATTGCTTGTTAGCGACCTACAGTCCACATTTCTTTCCAGATTTCTTTCATATTTGGCAGGTGGCTTGGTATGCTAGAGGACTCGCCACCCTATCTTTTTGGTAGGCTTTATGTCTAAATTAGGCCTCTGATACATAAAAATGTCTAAAATGCATTAAAATTCATGAAATCATGCACTAAATCGCTTGTAACTTGAAAAGTGTTGCATTTAGAGCATTTTGTTAAAATATGTTATTCAGATACTTTTTTCATAGCTACAACATGGTGAGTAACTTGGGTGTCTGTCTCAATAGCTAAGTGAGTAATAGCTACTTTTGGGCTTTTCAGTAACTTCCATCGTGAGTAAAATCACTTGTAACTTGAAAACTATTGCATTTAGAGTATTTTGTTTCAATATGTTATTCAGCTATTTTTGGGTCAGCTATAACATAGTAAAATTTCAGACCTGTAGCTCATGGCATAGCTGAGTAATAGCTACTTTTAAGTTATCACTGTTGAGTAAATTGCTTATAACTTCAAAAGTATTACATTTAGAGTATTTTGTTTCAATATGTTATTCACCTATTTCGGAGTCAGCTATAACATAGTGAAGTTCCAGACCTGTGGCTCATTGCATAGCTGAGTAATAGCTACTTTGAAGTTCACACTGTTGAGTAAATCAGTTGTAATTGGAAAACTATTGCATTTACAGAAATTTGTTTCAATATGTTATTCAGCTACTTTTGGGTCAGCTATAACATAGTGAAATTACAGACCTGTAGCTCATGGCACAACTGAGCAATAGCTATTTTCAGGTACTGACTGTTGAGTAAATGACTTGTAACTTGAAAAATATTGCATTTGGAGTATTTTGTTAAAATATGTTGTTCACCTACTTTTGGGTCAGCTATAACGTCGTGAAATTACAGACTTATAAATGGCATAGCTGAGCAATAGCTATTTTCAGGTTCTCACTATTGAGTAAATCAGTTGTAACTGGAAAACTATTGCATTTACAGTATTTTGCTTAAATATGTTGTTCACCTAATTTTGGGTCAGCTATAACATAGAAAAAATTCAGACATGTAGCTCATTGCATAGCTGAGTAATAGCTACTTTGAGGTTATCACTGTTGAGTAAATCAGTTATAACGTGAAAACTATTACATTTACAGTATTTTGTTTAAATATGTTATTCACATAATTTTTGGTCAGCTATAACAGAGTGAAATTGCAGACCTCTATGTCATGGCATAGCTTACCAATATCTACTTTCAGGTTCTCACTGTTGAGTAAATCATTGTATCCACTGGATAGCCGCAGTGTGTACAGAGATTTCACCATTACCGCTCTAACGAAAAAAATATTATAGCTAGCCTTCTCAAGTTTGCAAGGTATATTAGAGGGTGCACCACAGTATTCTATTGGTAGGCTTTATGTCTAAATTAGGCCTGTGGCTAAATTACTTGCCTACTAAAAATGAGTAATTCTGCATTTTCTCTAAAAGTATTGCAGATAGCAAATTTTTCTTAAATAACTCATTCACCTACTTTTGGGAGAGCTTTCACATGCTGAAGTTCCAGACCTGTAGCTAATTACTCACCTACTCAAAATGAGTAAATGCGAATTATCTCTAAAAGTATTGCAGATAGCCAATTTTTCTCAAATAACTCATTCACCTACTTTTGGGAGAGCTTTCACTTGGTGAAGTTTCAGACCCGTAGGTAATTACTCACCTACTGAAAATGAGTAAATGCAAATTATCTCTAAAAGTATTCCAGATAGCCAATTTTTGTCAAATAACTCCTTCACCTACTTTTGGGAGAGCTTTCACTTGCTAAAGTTTCAGACCTGTAGCTAATTATTCACCTACTCAAAATGAGTAAATGCTAATTATCTCTAAAAGTATTGCAGATATCCAATTTTTATCAAATAACTCATTCATCTACTTTTGGGAGAGCTTTCACATGGTGAAGTTTCAGACCCATAGCTAATTATTCACCTACTCAAAATGAGTAAATGCAAATTATCTCTAAAAGTATTCCAGATAGCCAATTTTTGTCAAATAACTCCTTCACCTACTTTGGGGAGACCTTTCACTTGGTGAAGTTTCAGACCTGTAGCTAATTATTCACCTACTCAAAATGAGTAAATGCGAATTATCTCTAAAAGTATTGCAGATAGCCAATTTTTCTCAAATAACTCATTCACCTACTTTTGGGAGAGCTTTCACTTGGTGAAGTTTCAGACCCGTAGGTAATTACTCACCTACTGAAAATGAGTAAATGCAAATTATCTCTAAAAGTATTCGAGATAGCCAATTTTTGTCAAATAACTCCTTCACCTACTTTTGGGAGACCTTTCACTTGGTGAAGTTTCAGACCAGTAGCTAATTATTCACCTACTCAAAATGAGTAAATACTAATTATCTCTAAAAGTATTGCAGATATCCAATTTTTATCAAATAACTCATTCATCTACTTTTGGGACAGCTTTCACATGGTGAAGTTCCACACCCGTAGGTAATTACTCACCTACTGAAAATGAGTAAATTCGAATTATCTCTAAAAGTATTGTAGGTAGCCAATTTTTCTCAAATAACTCATTCGCCTACTTTTGAGAGAGCTTTCACTTGGTGAAGTTTCAGACCCGTAGCTAATTATTCACCTACTCAAAATGAGTAAATGCGAATTATCTCTACAAGTATTGCAGATAGCCAGTATTTCTCAAATAACTCATTAATATGAAAACAACTTATAGGAAGTCATGGGCTGCAAATCTTTTCATGTGGTCAGATTTGACCTTGGGCCCCTCCTGCTTATTATTGGTCCTAGAGGTTAGCAATGTGAAAACGACTTATAGGAAATCATGGGCTGCGAATCTTTTGATGTGGTCAGACTTCACCTTGGGCCCCTGGTACAGGGTCAAATAAGGGTAGCCAAACTTAAAAGTGCTTTCAGCTTGCTTATTAACGAAAAATGCTTTTTATCTTCTAAACTATGTTAGTTGGCCTTTGTCGGTGGATACATCCAGCATCTGGCCACAGATGCGTCCTTTTTCTAGTTTTGTTGAATGTTAGACTGGCTGTACAGAGACATAATGATATATAAATATGCATATGACTTCATGACAGACTGACTTCTTTTCTTGTCTTCAATCTTGTTATGTTCACTGTAGCTACATATCGGTTAGATTAATATTACTGCAGCTTGTTGAATAAGGACATGGGGAGGGGAGTGATAATAAAGACTTCTTACTACTTGTTACAAGGGCTGTTCTACATATTTCCTCCTAAGTTCTTTATGTTTAGACAAATTGATGTTCTGGAGAGTTCAAGGTGTATATTTTCACTCAGGAAGCTGGTATAACATGTATCCAACATTCAGGACCATTTGGGAACCTACGGGACTGGTGGTTAAACCTTTGTTCAGTGTTTGGGAAGCAAACTTAACAACAAAATTATTAAATAACTTAGCCTAGTATAATATTATATTGTCTAAAGACTAAGGAGAAATATGTCAGATGAGTAAGATTACTTTCTTTCCATGATAATATTTAATAATTGTAGACAAATTTGCATTTGCTGAAACTTGTAAAATTTGGTAGAAATTGAGTAATAAATGCCTTTTCTTTGTTCATATTTCTTTTAATTATCTAAGTGGTTTATTAAGGAGTTTAATGAGAGTTTTGGAAATGAATGAAAAGAGATCTTCACATACATTATGCGATATATTTATGAAACCTCCCGATCCAAAACAGGTGTCAGTGCCGAATGGTTTATGAATGTTTTGATTGAGGGTGATCACCATAGTGGAACAGCCCTATTATGTGGTCCAGGATTTCTCCCTACAGACTATTTTTCCTTTATATATTTACCAAGCTTAATATAGTATTACTTTGCGACAACTAAATATATCCTCTAAATTTAATTACATAGTCTGCCTAAGCTGATAAAATCTTACTCTATTTTAGCACCAATAAATATGTAGCATATTAATACAACAGGTGCTAATAATAGGTAATTTTGATGAATATATAAAAATATGTTAACTTTGAACAAACCCAATATTTCAAGCATTTCAATGGAGTCTTTAGACATGACTCAGCATTGATGAGAAATCAGCCATAAACCTCCATAAAAATTATAACAGTGTGTGTGGGATTTCCTTTGGAAGATATTTAACATTTACACCTTTAACATACATATTCAGTTAATTAAGAAAGGCTTATATATCTCCAGGGAAGATTACATATCACTGAATAATCTGAAAAGGATATAAGAAAATATTTGGGTGGCTTTTAACTCTCCAGGGGAATGTAAATACTAAAAAGAAAAAGGACGTATAGATTTTATGACTTTATAACAAACTGCCTTGTATCCAGTATTATTCATTGTAATTATATTCAGATTACTCTCTACATAAAGAAAGACAAATCTCTAAGAGTTTGGGTATATTGTACTACTCTTAGGTGGATATTTTGGTTTAGTATTCGCTACACCGGAGCCGCCACTGTAGAGAGCTTTTTGGTATTAATGCTATCAGCAGGATATCTTCATAATGGGAGGGAGACTTCTCTGGGATTGAAAAGAGCCTCATTTGGAAAAACTTATCTAACTTTTTCTACTGGCTGTTCTCATAATTAGAAGGTTGAATCTCTTCATAGGTATATAACATATACCTATTCTCTACAAGCTTATAGACATTTTACCTTAAAACTCTTCATTTTATTGCTCTACAATAGGTTACCATGTGGGACTGAATGCTGTTCTCAGGAGGCCGCCAGGCCCTGGCCAACGTCTAAGAAAAATAGACATTTAGTGTTGACCGTAGCCTCAGGTTGTCCTCTCGTGATACACTCTAGCTTTCTTCTCCCTTTTTGTTGGCCGCCGCCATATTGGAAGCTTTTGTCAAATTCTCAGCCGTTTATTCTAATATATCTCACTTTATACGCATTGTTGAATGTCCTTTTTTAGCCATTTTGTTTTTTAATATATATATAGCATATTCTGTGAAAGTCTTGTTTCGACAGGATAAGTATTTTTACTTATTTTGGTGTTTTGAGTTTTTGTCTCGGCACAGGCTTGTAATTGATCGGGAAATGTCCTCCCACCAAATGAATAAAGACAAACCCAGAGCTTTAAAGTGTCATCACTTCTGCAACTCTTTCGACACACATAACTATTGTCCTACATGCAAGAAAGCTGGCAACGGAGATGATCCCTGTGTCACATTTATTTCACCCTGTAATAGCAGATGATAAAAATCACCCACAGGAAACATTATGTAAAAAAGCAGAAGCAAGACGCTTCAAAAAATGATGAACTCGACCTCATAGGGGAGAGGGACATCAAGTCCTTTACTGGATCTCATGCAGACCTTGAGAGAGCAGCAGACAATTTGTTTACATCTCCTCCACGTCCTTAGCCCCTACTCTTCGAGTCATTATCTCTTAAAACTCCAGCAAAATCTGTCCCACCGACCCTAGGTACTGCCTTACAGCAGAAGATTGAGTCCAAGCTCAAACAGTACCTGGTATCTCGCTTTGACATCCAATTAGAACAGAAAATATGTGTTTTTCAGGCTTCTATGCTCGAGGCAATGCAGTCACTTTGAGAAGATTTTCAAAAGTCTCTCAATAAGTCGACTAATACACAAGAAGCGGAGGTGGATCAGATCTCCGCTTCAGCCTCTAAGCCTGTCCCATCTAAAACTGTTTATCTGGACACATCTCCCCGAGACCTCGGCCTGCCTCACAGTCTATTGAGGCGATGGAGGTGGACTATGGTCCCTCCCTGCCACCACGTCTCGGTGCTGATCACTCCAAACGTGTCAAGGATGCATTGGATCAGCATTCAGGTCTAGCCGATGAGCCCTCGAGGGTGGCATCGGCTAAACCCAAAAAGCATTCAAAGCATGACATTGACCCGAGCACCGCCTCGGACCAATACTCAGGTCATTCTGATGAGCATCGGGTTGCATCGTCTGGACCTAAAAAGCATGCAGATAAAAGCAAACACAAATCCAGGTCCAGATATGTGTCTTCATCTTCAGGAGGATCAGTCCTCTGTACCCAGACACAGGTCTTCTAAGCCTTCTGGGAAGGCCCATTCTGATCAAGACCAAACTCAACACGATCCAGACCCCCCTTATTATAGGGAAGTAGCCTTGTCTGACGTTCCCTCTCAATATGCAGAATGTGTGGACACCTTTAGACGTATCCTGAACCTCCCTGATCCCAGGGAACCCATGCCTAGGTTCTCCACTGCTGTTATGGGTCTGGACGACAAGAAAGGCCGACAGGAGCTTAGGCCAAGGGGCCCTTCCTCTATGCTCCCCCTTAACTCAGTTATCAAAGATGCCTTTGATAAATTTGACCATGATTTTCAGGCCGCTAATTTACCTGAGGGTAAATATATTAAAGCTCCTCCTTCCACTGCCAAGTGGTACAAGGTGGCACAGCCTTGTTATGAAGACAAAATATCAGGAGTTGAATACAGGTTTTGCAAAAATCTATATTACTCCTAAGCCCTCTGGAGCCCCTATGGACAAGGTTCCCCTACCAATTCTCAAGGAATTGGAGCATCAAGCTAGGCAAAACATATCCACTCTCAACTATGCTACTACTTTTTCCAAGATTTCCTCTACCTGTAACACCACTCTAGAGAAGTGTCAGTACACCTTGAAGTCAGCCTTTAAGAAGGTTAAATCTCAAACCCAGAAAGGTGCCAATCCTGAGAAAGCAGCTAAATGTGGATATGAACAAGCTTGTGAATATTTTGACATCTGGAATAAGACTGTTCTTATCCAACACAGAGCTCTTACTTGCCCCAGCAAATCCTTGGCCCATATACTCCAGAGGGAGCTATACTCTATGGGTAACACTGGCTTCCTCAGGCGTGAAGCCGCGATGACCCTTTTACAACCACAATGAGGGGAAACAAGATGCCAAGAACTGAGGCACTTGTCCTTTTGGCAGTCCTCCTTGTTCAAGTCTCAGCTCGTAAAGGAGGGAGAAGACTTCCTTCTCAAAAAGGCACCTCTAAAGACTCTCATGGTTTTAGACCCTATCAAAACAAGCTTTTTCGTGGTCCCCACAACAGAATGAGGCTCCCACAGGAATTGCCCCTATGGGGGCAACTCCTCACAAAGCAGTAACCAATCGTTTTCCTCAGCTAGGGGGAAATCGAATTTCAGACACTCCAGGGGTCGTTTTCGACACCACTCTAGGGGACGAGGGCATGGAGACCCCTCCCCCCATGACTCCTTAAAAGCCTCCCTCAGTCCACCAATAGGAGGTTGCTTCCATTCTTTCAGAAGAGACTGGCAAACAAACAAATGTTCATACAACATGTTAAACATGGCTACATTCTGCCATTCAGATCAATACCAAATCTTGCCAGAACTCCTCTGATTCAGTCAGGATACAAGGCCCTTCAAAACGACCAAGCTCTGGCCACTTGTATCCAGTCTCTTCTGTCAAAGAATGCAATAGAAAGGGTGGATAATGTAAAATCTCTCTGGTTTTACAGTTGCCTGTTTCTAGTCCCCAAGCCTCACCAAAGGTGGAGGCCAGTAATAGACTTAAGTAGGCACTTTTCTAGTCATAGAAGATATAGTCATAGAAAAGTTCAAAATGGAAACTCCAGAGTCCATCAGGACTTCCCTAGTTCCAGGGAAATGGGTATCGTCGATAGATCTGTCGGACGCTTACCTTCACATCCCCATCCACCCAAACTCAAGGAAATACCTAAGGTTTTGCCACAGGTCTCAGATGTTCCAGTTCACCTCTCTTCCTGCCCCGGCGAACGGTTCACGTTTGACTTCGCGAAAATTTCACGAACAGATTTCACGTTCTAACACGTGAATTTCCTGAACAACAAATGGCACAAATTTGGGTCATTTCCACTTCACGAACAACTTCACGAAGTTCATGAATATCATGAACCTTTCACCAAATTATCTCATAGTTAATGACAGAAAGAGTACCCCAACATCATGAAATAGTACACCAACTTGGTGAATTAGTACACCAACTTCATGAATTAGTACACCAACTTCATGTATTAGTACACCAGCTTCATCAATTAATACATGAATTTGGTGAACCATACACCAACTTGGTGAATTAGTTCACCCATGCCTTGATTTACCATGAAATACAATGACTTCATGATTTAGTACACCAACTTCGTGAACTTTGCTATTCCTCTTAACTTTAATAAATATGTTATTTTAAAGGTAGTTAAACCCATTAAATTAAAAAATATATATATATTACTGTAAACAGTGATAATTCAATTTTGTTTCAATTTATTACATATTGGCACTTAGTGCAACAATTACTAGCTTTACAGTGTTCACACTCAATAATGCTATAGTTTTTAAAAGACTATTGCTTGTCCATAAAAATCAATTTAAGTCATAACTGTTATTGAAAATAAATGTTGACATTATGAGTGGCAGCTTAAACTTGTTTGTCATCTTTTTGGTCATTACATGAATGTTTTATCCAGCAGATTTTCTCATAACTTTATATCCTCTTTGGTGAAAATCTCAAATGCTAGCAGCTTTACAAGATATACTGGTATGGTGTCTGCCGTTTCCTTAATTTTACTCCTGAGGGACTGTAAGTTATGGCACAATATTGGAGGTAGAGCTGTTGTTTCATTATGGTGATCTGCCATTGGTGTAACACCCAGGAACTCTGTTGTTGAACTCTAGTCCCCGAATGGATGGTATTGAAGAAGCTGCCACTTCAATGTGGTTCAAGCTGTGTCCATGTAACCTCTCTCTCTGGACCTTCTTCCTCAATGATCATGACTCTTCTTTGACTTCCTCATCTCCTCCACAGTGAAGCAAACCCTTTTCTGTTCTTGTATCCTAAAAAGCATACACACTTATCATGCCATAGATGAAGGTTACTCCAAGGTCAAATGTCTGTGAGCTTGTAGAGGACATGTATATTTGTTATACATATCACCTATGAAGAGATTCTACCTTCTATTTAGATGAACCAGCCAGTAGATAAAGGTAGATAATTTTTAAAAAAATGCCCAGGGTAGGCATCTTGTTTTTCAGAATGAGGCTAATTTCAGTCCCAGAGAAGGCTACCTCCCAATGAAGATATCCGGCAAATTTGATGAAGCTGAGCTGGTGTAGTTTTTGGTTTCCTCTAATTTTTCAACACTCTTTATTTTCCAATATGTCTGCATGTGTTCATCCAAATGGCAACAGCTTTCCTTACATCTATAAATAAATAATAACTAAATGTGATGAAAAAAAATAATACTGTTAAAACTGCATGCTAAATTTCTAGAATTCTTACTGCTGCATAAGATATTTATTGTGCATATGTAAGTACATGTAGTATAACAACAGTATATAGCACTAAAATGGTTCAAGATTCCATAGTTTTAATTTGTATGTTATAAAGTTCTGGTATGTGTATCTACAGGAAAAGAGTACAATACAAAGTGCATGAAATAATAGCATTTTAAGTGATTTTCCCAGCTACTTAATTAAGTAAGATAGGATGATGATATTTTATTATATTTTTATTATAAACTGCTCTCAGATTTAAAAGGGAAAAATCAGAGTGTCCCTTTTAGGCATAAAAATTCAGCATTTTGATACTTTTGCTGCAAAAGGCTATAAATATTTCCCACATTTACCCTAGTTTGGTGCATAAGAATGCACAGAAAGTGCAAATATTCACTTTTGTGAAAAGGACGCTTCCTTAAAACTGCAAATTTTCGCTTTCTAAAAAGGACGCGTCCTTTTCACAGAAACAGAAAATCCTAACTTCTCTGAAAAGGACACGTCCTTTTCACAGAAACTACAAATCTTCACTTTTCTGAAAAGGACGCGTCCTTTTCACAGAAACTACAAATCTTCACTTTTCTGAAAAGGACGTGTCCTTTTCACAGAATCTGCAAATCCTCACTTTTGTGAAAAGGACGCGTCCTTTCACAGAAACTACAATTCTTCACTTTTCTGAAAAGGACGCATCCTTTTCACAGAATCTGCAAATCCTCACTTTTGTGAAAAGGACGCGTCCTTTTCACAGAAACTACAAATCTTCACTTTTCTAAAAAGGACGCATCCTTTTCACAGAAATTGCAAATCCTCACTTTACTGAAAAGGACGCGTCCTTTTCACAGAAACTACAAATCTTCACTTTTCTGAAAAGGACGCGTCCTTTTCACAGAAACTGCAAATCCTCACTTTTTTAATAAGGTTCTTTTCACAGAAAGGGCAAATCATTACTTTTCTAAAAAGGACGCGTCCTTTTCACAGAAACAGCAAATCCTCACTTTTCTAAAAAGGACGCGTCCTTTTCACAGAAATTGCAAATCCTCACTTTCCTGAAAAGGACGCGTCCTTTTCACAGAAACTACAAATCTTCACTTTTCTAAAAAGGACGCGTCCTTTTCACAGAAACAGCAAATCCTCACTTTTCTAAAAAGGAC
Source organism: Sabellastarte sp. h YS-2021 (assembly GCA_964017235.1). NCBI lineage: Eukaryota > Metazoa > Annelida > Polychaeta > Sabellida > Sabellidae > Sabellastarte > Sabellastarte sp. h YS-2021. The sequence continues at coordinate 181,047,361 of OZ024930.1, forward strand.
GCGACCTTTTCACAGAAACTGCAAATCCTCACTTTCCTGAAAAGGACACGTCCTTTTCACAGAAACTACAAATCCTCACTTTTCTGAAAAGGACGCGTCCTTTTCACAGAAACAGCAAATCCTCACTTTTCTAAAAAGGACGCGTCCTTTTCACAGAAATTGCAAATCCTCACTTTCCTGAAAAGGACGCGTCCTTTTCACAGAAACTGCAAATCCTCACTTTTCTGAAAAGGACGCGTCCTTTTCACAGAAACTGCAAATCCTCAATTTTCTAAAAAGGTTCTTTTCACAGAAAGGGCAAATCATTACTTTTCTAAAAAGGACGCGCCCTTTTCACAGAAACAGCAAATCCTCACTTCTCTAAAAAGGACGCGTCCTTTTCACAGAAATTGCAAATCCTCACTTTCCTGAAAAGGACGCATCCTTTTCACAGAAACTGCAAATCCTCACTTTTCTAAAAAGGTTCTTTTCACAGAAAGGGCAAATCATTACTTTTCTAAAAAGGACGCGTCCTTTTCACAGAAACAGCAAATCCTCACTTTTCTAAAAAGGACGCGTCCTTTTCACAGAAATTGCAAATCCTCACTTTCCTGAAAAGGACGCGTCCTTTTCACAGAAACTACAAATCCTCACTTTTCTGAAAAGGACACGTCCTTTTCACAGAAATGGCAAATCTTCACTTCTCTGAAAAGGACGCGTCCTTTTCACAGAAACTGCAAATCCTCACTTTTCTAAAAAGGTTCTTTTCACAGAAAGGGCAAATCATTACTTTTCTAAAAAGGACGCGTCCTTTTCACAGAAATTGCAAATCCTCACTTTTCCAAAAAGGACACATCCTTTTCACAGAAACTGCAAATCCTCACTTTTCTAAAAAGGACGCGTCCTTTTCACAGAAACTGCAAATCGTCACTTTGAAAAAAGGACGCGTCCTTTTCCTTTTTCCTTTTAACGCTTCTTAGAGCGTTAACGCCGAAAATCTCTCGGACGCTAAACCAAAGTATCCACCGGATGCTTCCGGTGGATACAACAAGGATAGCCAAATTTAAAAGTGCTTATAACTCGCTTATTATTAGTCCTAGAGGTTTGAAATGTGGAACCAACCTATAGAAAATTATGGGCTGGGAATCTCCTGTTGTGGTCAGATTTGACCTTGGGCCTATCCTTCAGGTTAAAAGAGCATAGCCAAACTTAAAAGTGCTTATAACTCACTTATTATTGGTCCTAGAGGTTTGAAATGTGAAACCAACCTATAGGAAATCATGGGCTAATAATCTTCTGATGTAGTAAGATTTGACCTTGGACCCCTCCTTCAAGGTCAAATGAGGATAGTCGAACTTAAAAGTGCTTATAACTCGCTTATTATCGATCCTAGAGGTTTGGGATGGTAAACCAGCATTTAGGAAATCATGGGCTGGGAATCTTCTGGCGTGGTTGGATTTGACCTTGGGCCCCTCCTTCAAGGTCAAACGAGGACAGCCAAACTTAAAAGTGCTTATAACTCACTTATTATTGGTCCTAGAGGTTTGGGATGGTAAACCAGCATATAGGAAATCATGGGCTGGGAATCTTCTGATGTGGTCGGATTTGACCTTGGGCCCCTCCTTCAAGGTCAAACGAGGATAGCCAAAGGTAAAAGTGCCTATAACTCGCTTATTATTGGTCCTAGAGGTTTGGGATGGTAAACCAACCTATATGAAATCATGGGCTGGGAATCTTCTGGTGAGGTCGGATTTGACCTTGCGCCCCTCATTCAAGGTCAAACGAGGACAGCCAAACCTAAAAGTGCTTATAACTCGCTTATTATTGGTCCTAGAGGTATGGGATGGTAAACCAACATATAGAAAATCATGGGCTGGGAATCTTCTGGTGAGGTCGGATTTGACAATGGGCCCCTCATTCAAGGTCAAACGAGGACAGCCAAGCTTAAAAGTGCTTATAACTCGCTTATTATTGGTCCTAGAGGTTTGGGATGGTAAACCAGCATATAGAAAATCATGGGCAGGGAATATTCTGGCGTGGTCGGATTTCACCTTGGGCCCCTCATTCAAGGTCAAACGAGGACAGCCAAGCTTAAAAGTGCTTATAACTCGCTTATTATTGGTCCTAGAGGTTTGGGATGGTAAACCAGCATATAGAAAATCATGGGCAGGGAATATTCTGGCGTGGTCGGATTTCACCTTGGGCCCCTCATTCAAGGTCAAACGAGGACAGCCAAGCTTAAAAGTGCTTATAACTCGCTTATTATTGGTCCTAGAGGTTTGGGATGGTAAACCAGCATATAGAAAATCATGGGCAGGGAATATTCTGGCGTGGTCGGATTTCACCTTGGGCCCCTCATTCAAGGTCAAACGAGGACAGCCAAGCTTAAAAGTGCTTATAACTCGCTTATTATTGGTCCTAGAGGTTTGGGATGGTAAACCAGCATATAGGAAATCATGGGCTGGGAATCTTCTGGTGAGGTCGGATTTGACCTTGGGCCCCTCCTTCAAGGTCAAACGAGGATAGCCAAAGGTAAAAGTGCCTATAACTCGCTTATTATTGGTCCTAGAGGTTTGGGATGGTAAACCAGCATATAGAAAATCATGGGCTGGGAATCTTCTGGCATGGTCGCATTTGACCTTGGGCCCCTCCTTCAAGGTCAAACGAGGATAGCCAAAGGTAAAAGTGCCTATAACTCGCTTATTATTGGTCCTAGAGGTTTGGGATGGTAAACCAACCTATAGAAAATCATGGGCTGGGAATCTTCTGGCGTGGTCGGATTTGACCTTGGGCCTCTCCTTCAAGGTCAAATGAGGATAGCCAAAGGTAAAAGTGCCTATAGCTCGCTTAGTATTGGTCCTAGAGGTTTTGGTGCATTGTTTTTACGGTGGATACAATTTGCATCGGTTCTCCGATGCGCTAGGTCTAGTTTAACTTTGAAGGAGGGTGTCCAAGGTGAAATCTGACAACATCAAAAGATTCCTAGCCCATGATTTCCTATAGATTGGTTTCACATTTCCAATCTCTAGGGCCAATAATAAGTGAATTATAAGCACTTTTGCAATAGTTTTCAAATTATAACTGATTTACTGAAGTGTGAACCTCAAAGTAGCTATTACTCGGCTATGAAATGAGCTACAGGTCTGTAATTTTACTATGTTATAACTGACCCAAAGGTAGATGAATAACATACTCTAAACAAAATTCTTTAAATGCAATAGTTTTAGTTACAGCTGATGTAATCAACAGAGAAAGCCTCAAAGTGGTTATTGTTCAGCTATGTAATGACCTACAGGTCTTCAACTTGTTATAGCTGACCAGAAAGCTAAGGTTAACAACATATTTAAAGAAAATACTCTAAATGCAACAGTTTTCCAGTTGCAACTGATTTACCCAACAGTGAGAGCCTGAATGTAGCTATTGCTTAGCTGTGCCATGACTTACAGGTCTGCAATTTCACTATGTTACAGCCGCCCATAAAGTAGGTGAACAACATATTAAAACAAAATACTCTAAATGCAATAGTTTCCAAGATACAACTGATTTACTCAACAGTGAGAACCTGAGATTAACTGTTTCTCAGCTATGCAATGAGCAACCCGAAAAGTACATGAAAAACATATTTAACAAAATACTCTAATGCAACAGTTTTGAAGATAGACGCAATTTACTCAACAGTGATAACCTCAAGGTAGCTATTACTCAACTATGCAATGAGCTAAAAATAGCTGAATAACCTATTTATTCAAAATTCTCTAAACGCAATAGTTTTTGAGTTGCACTTTTCATCCTTGATAGATAAAGTATCCTTTAAAAAAACAGCATGTCTCTAGGCCTTGTAGTTTTGGAGGAGACGTTGTTCATGCGAACCCATATGCGGATGCGGACACCGCAGAGTGATGCCATAATGTCAGCTGACTGACAAGTCAGCTGACATAAAAAGTTTAAGTTAATGTATATAATAAAAATGACCAACATAATGACATATGCCAGAAATGGTTTTTCAGAATTATCCATGTACTGCAATTATTTGTGATAGTTTCATCCTCCTGGACAATAGAGAAAAATAAAGTAGGGGATGGCAAATAAAGTGAGAAATGACAATAATATGAGACACATAAACATTTAACATCCCTAATAGTACTCAATAATTTACAATTTAACAATACCTGTGTTAAAGCCCTACCAAAATGAAAAATTCAGAATGATACTTTTGGAATCAGGTGGAACGAGTGAGGTTATAGACACATTTTACATTTTGCAGGATAGGTGAAAATGTGAACATGAAGCTACCACAGATGATTGTATATACAATAGCCAGAATATAGAATGTCTAATCATGACATTCAGAAATAAACTAAAAATAACTGAAGTGATAACACAAGTGATTGAAACACTTCAGTATAAATACACCAGCTTTTCCATCAGAAAAATAACACAGAACATTACATAATAAAATATATTAGTAGAATATTTTTAATTACAATATCTAAAATTTCAGCGGCAGAATAACTAATTGTATATTTATTAAGTTCTGAACAATAGCATTTGACACATTCAAAAGTATAAAAATTTATCTAACCTCTGTAGTTGCCTTTTGTTTTTTATGTTAAATCCATTTTTTTATATTTCTCAACTCCATTTTTTTTTTGTTCATTTGCTTCTCCCATTCATAAACACACAAGGAACAGACATGATTTGAACTGCCATCTGATAACCCACAAAATACTGGATACTGAAAAGAGCTTTACATGATAATGAATTAGTCCTAAGTACTTGTGGTGTTGCCTGGTTAACAACTCATATGTGGGATGACCTTTATAAGGCTGTTCCATTATGGTGATCCAATCATAAACCTGCCTCCTGATTGGAAAAAATAAGTTATTTACAATCCCTAGGTGTAATTTGAGATAGGTTTAAGATAGGTAAAGATAGGTTTAATACCTGATAACTTTACAAGTGATCTTGAGATTACCACATAGGTTCCCAAAAAGTTTGATAAGTCATGATAGTTTATGATAGCTTTACAAACGTTAAAGATAGATTTAAGATGGGAAAAGATAGGCTTAATCACTGTAACATGGAAAATGTTGCTTTGTGACTTTTAAGATATGTTTAAGATCACTGTAAGGTCAAAAAGGTGATTTTATGAGTGAAAGCTAGGTTTAAGATGGGTTTAAGGTGATATGGATTTGATAAGGAGCAGTTTGCGATAATTTCAAACAGTTTATTACTGTTGTACACTGTTCCCAATGGACTTATGAATGCATCCAATCGGACAGACTGTGGAAGTTCCATAGCTTCCTACACGATGGCTTTATGATTATTACAATTGAAAAGCTCCACCTTCTGAACTGACAATTCACATGGATGTAAGCCTATTGTAAAGCATTATCGCCAAGGTGGAACAGCCCTATTAGAAACTTCAACCATCTAGTTTACCACATGCACACACTACCATACAAACTCTGGTGTTCAAGTTTGAAGATAATTCACTCTCTATATATCATGATCTTTGTTGTAATAGTGCAGAGTAATGTTATTGCAAGCAGCTGTGCATTTTAGTCCTTCAGTCACTGGAAAACACCCCCTTTCTTATCACACTTCATGTAAATAAATCACTGGATAAAGATAGCAACTCCATTGTTTATCTTGCATACCCATGTACCACATCATGCAAAACATCTGGGAAGAGGTTTTATTCCAAATCACAAACAAATGAATGGAAAATGCACTCTCTTTTTTACTTATAAAACTTTCACTTATGCATGTATTGTTATAAAGTAAACAAATATCCAAAATGGCAAGCAGTGCACAAATGAATGAAATACTTTCAACAAAAGTAATTCTATTCCTCTGATTACATTTTATTAATTCTGATACTATCACAATAAAAGTTAATACAGCATAATTTGCCACAGTGTTACTGCCCTATAGTACCAATTTAAAAACTTCGAAACACTAACTTGTAAAATGATTCTAAAAGTATCATCCATAAAAATGCTACTGTTTTTGGTAAATCCAAACAAGCGAAATGGTGGGGAATCAAAAATAGGTTTGTAATTAATATCTGTCTATTTTATATGCAGTGGAAGTGTTTCAATGAAAAACAACCATTAACTTATTTAAATGTTTAATGGTAATGGAATATATACACATAGGTTTATTTAGATAAATATACCCTACAGATACTAATGTCATGGTTTGAAATGTCACACTTTAATCATGTACTGTTTTTAATTGCTATCAGTATGTTCAATTATACTGTCAATCTTATAATTCCAGATTACACTTTCCCAGTTTTAATAATGTCACTATTCTATATTCTGTATTTTAACCTATAAGTTGAGCTATGATGCAAACTATCACTGTATATTATTCAAAGTCACAATAACTATATTTTCCTGTCCTTTACTATTTATACTTTCTATTCAAACAATAATCTGACTGTTCCTATCTATATCATATTTCTACTCAACTAAAAAACCAGTAGCATCTCTACATTTGCGATATTTGACAAAAACATAAATCCTTATATCTGGCATATAGAAGCATAGCCTGTACAAAACTGAAGCTAATTGTAAACTGAAACTAACAGTACTAAAGAAATACATAGAAAACTAATGAACCAAAGGTCTTGTGCAAGACTACAAAATCTCCATTGGCTATCTCATCCTCAAACACATAAAGCTAATGTATATGGTGATATTGGGTACATTCTAATCATTTCCCTTCATACTCTCAATTTACTGCACACTCCTGCATCTTAGTCCCTTAGTCCCTGGAAATCTCACACCCTTTCTTGTCACACTTCATCTACATAACCACAGGCTATAGATAACAACTCCATTGGATTGATTATATGGCATACCCCATCGTGCAAAGCATCTGGGAATAGGTTTTATTTCAAATTGATGGAAAAAGCACTCTCCTTTTCATTTGTAAAAATCACTTTTCATGCACTGTTGTAAAGAAAAGAAAAAATATGCAAAAAATATTAATTAATGCACAAATGAATTCAATACTTCCAACTAAGTCATTTTATTCCTCCTCTGTGTAACTATTTATTAATTTTGACATTTCTCCAATGTCAGTTGATACAATATACTTTATCACAGTATTACTGCCTTGAAATATCAATGTAAAACTTATATAAAGAAATTTAATTTTTAATGGGGATCCTAAACCCCTCCTCAAATTGAAGGGAGCTGAAAAGATCTATTGCTAATAAATTCCGGTTTAATCATATTTTAAACGGTGTGGTGTTTGATTACCATTACCACAAGACCACTCATAGAGTGCACACCTCTGCCAAGGCCCAACACCTCCAATATTGCTTATGAATCAATTGATTAAACAAGAGGGTCAGAAATGCCCCCAGCAATTAGAGTGTGGAAACGGAAATGTTGACGGAGACAAAAACGGACAAACCAAGGGATGGAATTACAACAATTTCAACAGCAACTTAGCTATGATGGTGATATATTTCCCTGTGACTTTTTGTGTTCAATTGGACAAAGCATTTTTGAGTCACAATCTGGAAACAAAAATGTTGACAGACAGACAAGTGGACAAACAAACTGACGAAATTACATCAATTTCGAAAGCAAACTAGCTACGATGGTGATCTATCTCCCTGTCATGTTTGAATTCAATTACACAAGGTGTAATCGAGTTAGAGTCCTTAAACGAAAATGTTGACAGACAGACAGACAGATAAATGGGCGAACAAACTGACGAAATTACACCAATTTTGAAAGCAAACTAGCTATGATGATGATCGATCTCCCTGTCAAGTTTGAATTCAATTGCACAAGGTGTATTTGAGTTAGAATCTGGAAACGAAAATGTTGGCGGACAGACAAAAATGACACCAATTTCAAAAGTAACCGAGCTATGATGGTGATCGATCTCCCTGTCAAGTTAGAATTCGATCGGAAAAAGCGTTTACGAGTTAGAGTCTGGAAACAAAAATGTTGACGGACAAACTTACAAAAAACGGACAAATGAACAGACGGAATTACACCTATTTCAAAAGCACCCTAGTTATGATGGTGATCTATCTCCCTGTCAAGTTTTAATTTGATTGGACAAACCTTTTTTGAGTTAGAGTCCGGAAACGAAAATGTTGACACAGACAAACTGACAAACGAACAGACGGAATAACACCAATTTCGAAAGCAACATAGCTATGATGGTGATCTATCTCCCTGTCAAGTTTTATATTTGATTGGTCAAAGTGTTTTTGAGTTAGCTTCCAGAAATGAAAATGTTGGCAGATAAAATACAGACAAACGAACAGATGGAATTACACCGATTTCGAAAGCAACCTAGCTATGATTGTGATCTCCCTGTGAAGTTTGAATTTGATTGGACAAAGCGTTTTTGAGTTAGGGCCCGGAAATGAAAATGTTGACAGATGAAAACGGACAAATAAGCGGATAGAATTACGCCATGTTTATTGCGTTAATACATCCTATCCAATGGACAATTGCTTTACCAGTTGGCGCGACCGGTCCCGCCAAACGCCAGAAAAGACATCCTGTATATACTACCGGCAGGACCGGTCATGGAGTGTACATTCACCAGGTGGCGCATTGTACTTTCTTCCTGTCTAGACAGCATGACATCATAGCATTTTTTTCTTTTGGCGCATGGAGTGTACAGACGTGTTTCCTACAGAGACGTTTTTGAAGTTTATCAACAAATTGATGCATTTTATGAACTTTTAAGTTCATTTCCTTACTTCTACGAGTTCTATCATCATGTCTTCTCTTGGGCAGAAAAGAGGAGCTTGCGGGCACGTGATGGCTCTGTTCAACAACCACAAGAAGTGTGCCAGATGTAGGGATAAGGGGGTGGGAGAGGATCCCTGTGTCAAGAAACTTGAATGCCAGATTTGTAGGGCTTTTACGCCTGCTCAAGTTCAACAATTGGCCACCCTGACCTACAAATCCAGGAAAGAACGTGGAGAGCTGAAGAATATGACAGAAACTACCAGTAGTGCTACCCCCACTCTCGGGGACCCTTCAGATGTTACTCTGTTGGGACGAGTACACTCAGACGAGCCATCTTCTGTTGAATCAACACCTACCAAGAAGAATAAGCGTTCTGATGGCTCTCCTAGCACAGCAGTAAACCTACCTCTGAAGACCTGAGAAGTCTAGATAACAAGTGGAGTGAGAGGTTTTCACGACTTGAAGCTTTGCTTCTTAGTAAGTTGTTTGTTGTGCCGGTAGAACCTGTGAGATCTTCAACTGTGGTGACCAGAGAAAATCCCTTCTTTGATCCGGGTGCATCTTCAAGTGTTGTGTCTGCTGGTTTGGTCACTGAGGATACCGGACCCACTCTTGTACAGAACACCGGTAAAGCTGTCCAGTTGTCTGCTATCCAACCTCCGCTGGAGGTTCCTGGTATGAAAGCTGTGCAGGATGTCAGTAAGTGTGCTACCCGCCCTGTTCAGGGTCCTGGTACCTCTGATGTAGCCATCCACCCTTTATAGGATCCTGGTGCAGACAGGAACCGAGCCTTTACAGGCTCCTGGTGCAGGGACAGCCACCCAGCCTCTACAGGCTCCCGGTACAGGTCCTGAAGTGCTGCCAACCGGTAATGATCCTGCTCAGCTAGACCAGTCACTTGCCGGTGGAAGAGCTGTGGAGATTGAAGGTGAATCTGAGAGTGAGCCAGAGCTGGATAGGAAACAGGCTTCACCAGCTAGGGTTAACGTCCAGGGTGAACTACCTGAAAATGCTACTGACCTGGACCTCTCTTAAGAAGCCAACTACAGAGAGACAATAAGATGGGTCAGATCATTCATGGGCTGCCATCAGATCCCTGATTTCGACAGCACTTCTTCTTCCCTGGATGATAACCCATTTGCTGGTTCCAGAGTCACGCCAACCGGTAAAGTGTCTGTCAAACTACTGGTGGATGAGTGGCTGTGTCGAAAATTTGAGAGAGTGAACCAGACTGTTCCCTGTACCCTTCTAGAAACACTGAGACTGGTGGACTGCTACCTGACCAGTTTGTCAAGCCACCCAGATCATCAAAGTGGTACGACATGCACACAGACAAAAAAAATCTGCTTCAACTAGTGTGTAACTGGTCTCCGGAACCGGCAAAGTTGAACAGCACCTTCTGCAGAGTGGCCAGACGTAGTTTGCCCTCTGCCCCAGCCTCCCATCTTTTCAGCCAGGACACTTTAAGGCAGTGGGAGAGAGCATTCCGGGAACAGTCTGTGATGTGTAACCAGACTGCTGGTCTGTCAAGATGTTTGACAAAATTGTTTATTTGGGGTTTAACGTCGCTTTCAACACTGTACAGGTCATATCACGACGGGTAGTTGGAAGGGCAGAGGAAACCAGTACATAGAGTTTGCTAGGGTTGTGTCCTGTAAACTGTCGACCAGCGGCAAGCAACTACCAGCTTTCCCACTTGAGCCTGTATGGGGATCGATCCCCGGCCTCAGAGGTGGGAGGCGAGAGTGTTACCATTCTGCTACCGTGGCCCCCGATAATTGGTAGTAAAGCAGTAAATGCCGAGGACCTGTCCCAATATGACCCTGGCTGTTGAACAGGATGTTTGACAAAAGTACAGGACCCTATGGTTACACACTTGAAGACACTACGTGTGGACAAGACTAAGGGCAAGGCAGCAGAAAGAATGCAGCAGGCAGTGAAGAACTAGAATATTTGGTGACCTTCAACCGGTCAATCTCTCAAGCCTTGCATCATACTATGCAGGATCTCTCAGAGGGAATTTTTGTCAGCATGGCTAATCTCACTCTGGCACGTAGACAGCTACCTGGAGTTCATACGTAGTGGAGTAAAGCCAGATACCTTTACTGTAGTGCTGGTATTGTTTATCGATATTGAAATATTTATCGAGCTGTGCTAAATATACTGATATCGATAATGTAGGGTACAATATCAATATCAAAACATACTACTAAATAGACACAATTAAGCTGTTTTCCATTCAAATAAAATATAAAATTTGAGAAATATATTGGTTTTCCTATCATTTTTTGTCAAATTACACTTACCGCTAAACCGGAAATGCCATATTTGTTTATGTTTAGAGAAACTTCTAAAACTCGGGAAAGGGTTTGGAAGCTCTCTCCCGGAAAACACCCATGACCCGATATTTCAATATCAATCAATACAGAAGCAAAAATATGGTTTGATATCAATATAGATATTATTATTCGATACCAACACTACTTTACTGCCTTATGTACAGCACCCCTTCTTCATTCACTGTTTCCAGACAATTTACTGATCAAGGCTGAAGATGAAATCTCTCATACTGAGGAGAGACATTCTTCTGGCAGTTCACACAGGAAGCCTGGTCGTTTCCACTCATACGCTTCCTCAAGTGGCAGATCAACACAGCTACCAGACAGGAAGTCTACTACACCGGTCTCGAAGCAAATTCGAGACCGGCAACTAGGACAGAAAGGTCATAGCAAAGCCTCAAACTTCACCCAGAAGCCGACCAAGAGTTCAAAGAAGAAGAAATGACAATTATTGTCTTTTAAATGTAGCCAGGGTGAAGGACTCTACATGTATCTGGCAAGTACCTGTACTCTGTACATGTATCTATATACCAATCCACAGTCAGTCCAGGAAGTACATGCACTTTCACATCCAGGGTCGGTCCTACCAGTTCAAAGTCCTACCCTTTGGCCTGTCCACAGTACCTATGGAGTTCACAGTGGCGGCCAATGAGGTCAAACTGATGGCTTTACAGAGGGGTATAAGAATCCACCAGTACCTAGACGACTGGTTGGTGAGAACCACATTCCACCAAACTTGTCTCCAGCATACACAGACCTTGGTAAACATATGAAGACCCCTAGTAAGCTGATAGCGGGGCTGGATGGGTGGGCCTTGCCTGTCCATTGGATAGGGTATTAACTTATAAAAATTTTGTTTACTGATTAAATTTGCAATTTCAAAAGCAACCTAGCTATGATGCTGATCTATCTCCCTGTCAAGTTTGAATTCGATCGGACAAAGCGTTTTCGAGTTAGAGTCTGGAAACAAAATTGTCGACGGGCAGACAGACTGACAGATGTCAGATACATCAATCTAATAGACGGGTTGGTTACACGCAACTCACCTAAAAATCATTTCCCAGGTTCAAATTATCTGTCTAATTTGAAAATTTTGATTACTTAAATGTAGCTTTTATACGCTACAAGCTTACCATGTGGAACTGAATGCTGATCTCGGCCCACAGGCCCTGATTAATATCCGAGAAAAATAGACATTTAGTATTTGCCACAGCCTCAGGTTGTCTTCTCATGGAACTCTTCACAATTCATCCTTTTCTTGTTGCAATCTCAGCTGTAATACAGCAGGGTGGCAGGGTTGGACTCTTTTCAGTTCCATGTGGTAAGCTTGTAGTGTATAAAAGCTACATTTAAGTTATCAAAATTTTCAATTTTATTGCACTACAATAGCCTACCATGTGAACTGAATGCTGAACCGCTCGGTGGAGGGATTACAGCTGAGACTGGAAGAAGTAGTCAATTTTTCTTGGATTTTGAAGTAATAGAATGAATGTTTTAGAAATACCAGTCTGAGTCCCATTTACAGTGCCCCAGTCCCAAAGACTGGGCCTGTAAAAAGCCAAAAACCTGAATTGTATGAATGACAGTGCGAAAAACTGTCTGGAAGTTTTGATTGGAGGAGAAAAGTGCAGTCTATGCTCACTTATGAAGAGTAAAGCCCCTAGGGCTAAGCCACGACGGAAAACAAGCCCTAGACTTGGAAATTTCATAATTTTTGCCACCCAAAAATGAGATTAAGTGACAACCTTAATAAGTCCTTTGTGTAAAGTGAATTAATAAGTCCTTAATACATAATACACTAGACCTAGCGCATCGGAGAACCGATGCAAATTGTATCCACCCTAAAGACAATGCACCAAAACCTCTGGGATCAATAATAAATGAGTTATAAGCATTTTTAAGTTTGGCTGTCCTTATTTGACCTTGAACGAGCGGCCCAAAGTCAAATCCAACCACACCAGAAGATTCCCAGCCCATGACTTCCTATAGGTTGGTTTACCATCCAAAACCTCTAGGACCAATAATAAGCGAGTTATAAGCACTTTTAAGTTGAGGTATCCTCGTTTGACCTTGAAGGAGGGGTCCAAGGTCAAATCTGACCACACCAAAAGATTCCCAGCCCATGATTTCCTATAGGTTGCTTTACCATCCCAAACCTCTAGGACCAATAATAAGCGAGTTATGAGCACTTTTAAGTTTGGCTATCCTCGTTTGACCTTGAAGGAAAGGCCAAGGTCAAATGCGACCACACCAAAAGATTCCCAGCCCATGATTTCCTTTCTGTTGGTTTACCATCACAAACCTGTAGGACCAATAATAAGCGAGTTATAAGCACTTTTATGTTTGGCTATCCTTGTTTGACCTTGAAGGAGAGGCCCAAGGTCAAATCCGACCACACCAGAAGATTTTCAGCCCATGATTTCCTACATGTTGGTTTACCATCCCAAACCTCTAGTACCAATAATAAGCGAGTTATAAGCACTTTTAAGTTAGGCTATGCTTGTTTGATCTTGAAGGAGAGGCCCAAGGTTAAATCCGACCACACCAGAAGATTTTCAGACCATGATTTCCTACATATTGGTTTACCATTCAAAACCTCTAGGATCAATAATAAGCAAGTTATAAGCATTGACCTTGAAGGAGAGGCCCAAGGTAAAATCCGACCACACCAAAAGATTCCCAGCCCATGGTTTCCTACATGTTGGTTTATCATTCAAAACCTCTAGGATCAGTAATAAGCAAGTTATAAGCATTGACCTTGAAGGAGAGGCCCAAGGTAAAATCCGACCACACCAAAAGATTCCCAGCCCATGGTTTCCTACATGTTGGTTTACCATCCCCAACCTCTAGGACCAATAATAAGCGAGCTATAAGCACTTTTAAGTTTGGGTATACTCGTTTGACCTTGAACAATGGGCCCAAGGTCAAATGTGAGCACACCAAAAGATTCCCAGCCCATGGTTTCCTATATGTTGGTATACCATCCCAAACCTCTAGGACCAATAATAAGCGAGTTATAAGCACTTTAAACTTTGCCTCTCCTCGTTTGACCTTGAACGAGGGGCCTAAGGTCAAATCTGACCACACCAGAAGATTCCCAGCACATGATTTCCTATATGTTGGTATACCATCCCAAACCTCTAGGACCAATAATAAGCGAGTTCAAGGCTTAATCTTAGGAAATTTTTTATGAACTTATAATCAGTCACCCGTCAATCGGTCAGTTTTGGCCCGATTGATCCCAATATCGACTGGCGCCTAGATTCTTCCCTCAGGAATGTGCATACCAAATTTGCTTGACCCAAACCCAGTACTTTCTGAGGAAATCTAGTGAATAGGAAGTAAATTTTTTTTTGAATTTTTGATAATGTGACCTTGATAAAGGTCAAAGGTCAAATTTATGCCTGTCAAACAATTTTCCCACGCCTATAGAAGACAACTGCCAAATATCATTTGGATAGGCCTAATAACAAGGGAGATACTCAAGGGAGACGATAATGCGGCGGCGGCGGCTGACTGAAAACCAGTGGTGAAACTAATAAGCATCCCCTTTTCAAGGGACGCTTAATTATTTAAAAAATAAAAAGAAAGATCCAAGTCTTATACAAACAAAAGGGAATCTACCTGTGGCCTAGTACATATATGCAAGATAAGAGAGAAATCCCTTCAATAGTCAATGAGAAAATTGTGATAAAGTGTTGAAATTTAACACTTTGGGTGGTGCTACCTCACTTCTAATGGCTCTGGGGAACAGACGAACAGACAGATCTGCCCATATTTTACGATTTATCATCTTTGATAGATAAGGAATCTTTTAAAATTAACAACATGTCTCTGGGCCTTATAGTTTCATCGGAGAAGATGTTCATGTGTACGTGGATGTACGGGCACCGCAGGGTGACAACATAATGTCAGCTGACTGACATAAAAAGCACTCACAGTAAAAAAGTCAATCAGGTGACATTTCAGAAAATTAAGGACTTTTTGTATCCAGAATATGACTGGTCTTTCCTAGACCATAAACACTTCTTTCCTTTGGACAAGCCCTACTCAAGATGTAAAAATTTATTGAACTATGCTCATTGCTTTTGGAGTAATTTCAAATAAAGATACACATGAAACTATAATTCCCATAGTTATGGAAAAAAAAACCTGGTAGAGGTTTGTGCTCTATGAGTGCTTTCCAGTTTTTCTCCAAGTGATTTTCTGCTCTTTAGAAGGACAATTCCAATTTGTTACATGTTAAATATATGCAACATGTACAAGTGAATGAATCTTCTAAAGCTTTTACTTTTCTGATAAATGTGCACACACACCTTGGTAACAGTAACCTCAGCAATACATGTACATACCCCTGCTACTTGGATAATCAACTTGATAGAAACCACAAGATATATATTTCACTCTCTTGACAGTTGTAAAACATACAAAACAGTGGGGGGGTAATGCTGGGAGAGGTGGGGTGGGGACGCAGTTAAAGGAACCAGTTGGAGATTTTCCTTAGACTGAATACTTGCTTTCTTCCAGTACTGGCAAAATATCTTGTTTGAAAGAGTCAGTTACAACCACAAAACACAGATGCAGATGATGGGCTATTAAATAGATGGTTTTCAGATAACATAAACACTTTCAGTGGGGTAGTAGATACCAATGGATAAGCTTTCCTTGCAGATTTGGTGTGTTGTGATGTATATTTCCTAGGGCTGAGTTGAGAGTCTTGTGATTAAAGATGAGTATTTGATTAAACAGTGTATGTGTGCACTTTTTGTTGTTGGTAGTTGAGACACATATCAACATACTACTGCAGTGGAGTTTTGATGAGTTGATGGTTTTCTTTATTGCATGATATAATTATCAAGTATTATTGTTCACTCTTCAATGGAACAAAATTGAACATATAAAATATGGTTTTAACATCAGTTTAATGTGACTTATCAGAATTACTGAATCCTGTTGCTCTGAATATATTAATTGTTTTGGAATCAAACAAATCTCAGGTGAGTTTTAATTATTAACTTTCTAATATATAAATTTTTTATCAAAAAAACATTTTTGTCCCTTATTTTTGAATGCTACAAAAAACAAATAGTACTGTAAAAAATTTTAATAGTATATGTGTGTGGACATATTATACTTGTGGCTGATATATTCTTCTAGAAATCATTACAGTCAGAGGATTGCACAAAAAACAAACTAGACAAAAGAAAATGGACCAAACGATACTGGACAAAAAGACACCAAAAAGTTTTAATACAAGGACAACTGTTTTGTTGAAACAATTTTAAAATATTTTAAAGTTATGTTAAACTATAAAGCATTGAACTAAACATTGACTTTGCATAAATACCACTCTTTTGAAAAGCAATCCAGTATTTATGATTCTACAGCTGATTTTTATGTCAGCTGACTTGTCACTCCCCCAACTCCATTTAACCCTGTTATTTTAGCCCTTCTATTATCCGATCCTTCTATTATCCGAACCAATTGTCCCTCCCCCAAGAGGGTCGGATAATAGAGGTTATACTGTCTTTAGTTTCAATATGTTATTCACCTATTTTGGGGTCAGCTATAACATAGTAAAATTCCACACCTGTGGCTCATTGCATAGCCAAGTAATAGCTACTTTGAGGTTCTTACTCAACACTAAATCATTTATAACTTGAAAAGTATTGCATTTAGAGCATTTTGTTAAAATATGTTAGCTACTTTTTCATTAACTACAACATGGTGAGTAACTATGTTGACTATCTCAATAGCTAAGTGAGTAATATCTACTTTTTAGTAACTTCCATCATGAGTAAAATCACTTGTAACTTGAAAACTATTGCATTTACAGAATTTTGTGTAAATATGTTATTGAGCTACTTTTGGGTCAGCTATAACATAGTAAAATTTCAGACCTGTAGCTCATGGTATTGCTGAGTAATAGCTAATTTTAAGTGATCACTGTTGGGTAAATCACTTATAACTTGAAAACTATTGCATTTAGATTATTTAGTTTCAGTATGTTATTCACCTATTTTGGGGTCAGCTATAACATAGTAAAATTAAAACTACTGCATTTGCTTTAATATGTTTTTAACCCTTAACAGTTTTCTTCTTACTTTCCTTCTGAACACCATTTCCAGTGCACAACTTTTGTGTCCTTCTGTCACTTTTACTCTGAAACTCAAAACACACAGTCAGCAGACACAGAGCCCATGAACGGACACTGATTGCTTGTTTTTACATGAAATTACCTATTTCACTTGTCAAAACTGTTTGCTCTAAGTAAACTGAGAATGTTCTATGTGTGTAGAGAAACTTACATTCTCAGTGTGCAGAGTTATTTTCCTTTGCATATGCAGATACTTTAGATAATTCTGATGCTAATAAAAGTATAACAAGTAGCAAAAATGATGGGGATAACACAGAACTTACCACATTAGGAATGTACAGGAATAAAACTTAGGTCCCTGTGTATCTAATTATAAAAGTAGCAATAATTTGAAAAAGGATAAATTGGAGTAAAAATGATTCATCTAAAATTTCATTTATATTGCATTATCGTATTGGACAATAATAAAGTTTTTATATCTGGATCCAGAATCTTAAAAAATATCAGTGTCAATGCCAAGTGGCTTGCTATGGCAGAGATCTGGCCACCCTATTGTTTTGGTAGCCCAGGAGTCAAAATTATGTTCTGGGGAGTCACAACATCAAAAATTTTGACTGTTGTTTGTGTTCAAGCTGAAGGGCACAGTTTCTTTCAGATTTATTTTATATTTAGTGCATGAATTGGTGGGTATGAGCTAAGTCTCACCACCCTACCTTTTTGGTACGACTAGGGTCAAAATCAAGCGACTAATAGCTATTTTAAGCCCAGGAGTCAAAATTATGCTCTGAGGAGTCAAAAGGCTCAAAACTTTTACTTGTAACTTGAAAACTGTTGCATTTAGAGAATTTTGTTTAAATATGTTATTCAGCTAGTTTTGGGTCAGCTATAACATAGTAAAATTGCAGACCTGTAGCTCATTGCATAGCCCAGTAATAGCTACTTGGAGGCTCTCACTGTTTAGTAAATCAACTTGAAAACTAGACCTAGCGCATCGCAGAGCCGATGCAAATTGTATCCACCGTAAAGACTATGCACCAAAACCTCTAGGACCAATAATAAGCGAGTTATAAGCACTTTTAAGCTTGGCTGTCCTCATTTGACCTTGAAGGAGGGGCCCAAGGTCAAATCCGGCCACACCAGAAGATTCCCATAGCATGATTTCCTATATGTTGGTTTACCATCCCAAACATCTAGGACCAATAATAAGCGAGTTATAAGCACTTTTTAGTTTGGCTGTCCTCATTCAACCTTGACCGTGGGGCCCAAGGTCAAATCCGACCACACCAGAAGATTCCCAGCTCATGATTTTCTATATGTTGGTTTGCCATCCCAAACCTCTAGGACCAATAATAAGCGAGTTATAAGCACTTTTAAGTTTGGCTGTCCTCGTTTGACCTTGAATGAGGGGCCCAAGGTCAAATCCGACCACACCAGAAGATTCCCAGCCCATGATTTCCTATAGGTTGGTTTACCATCCCAAACCTCTAGGAGCAATAATAAGCGAGTTATAGGCACTTTTACCTTTGGCTATCCTCATTTGACCTTAAAGGAGAGGCCCAAGGTCAAATTCGACCACGCCAGAAGATTCCCAGCCCATGATTTTCTATAGGTTGGTTTACCATCCCAAACCTCTAGGACCAATAATAAGCGAGTTATAGGCACTTTTACCTTTGGCTATCCTCATTTGACCTTGAAGGAGGGGCCCAAGGTCAAATCCGACCACACCAGAAGATTCCCAGTGCATGATTTCCTATATGTTGGTTTACCATCCCAAACCTCTAGGACCAATAATAAGCGAGTTATAAGCACTTTTAAGTTCGGCTGTCCTCATTTGACCTTGAACGAGGGGACCAAGGTCAAATCCGACCACACCAGAAGATTCCCAGCCCATAGTTTCCTATATGTTGGTTTACCATCCCAAACCCCTAGGACCAATAATAAGGGAGATATAGGCACTTTTAAAGTCCGCTATGTGGGTTACTTCGGCACTCCGTGGATGTCCTTGAATTAGGAGCTTCAAGGTCAAATGTGTGCAAGGTTGTAGAGGACATGTATATGTGTCATACATATCACCTATGAAGAGATTCCACCTTCTACCTATGAGGAACAGCCAGTAGAAAAATGTAGATTATTTTCAAAGAAATACCCGTGGCGGCCATCTTGTTTTTCAGAATGAGGCTATTTTCCTTCCCAGAGAAGCTTACCCCCCAATGAAGATATCCTGCAAATTTGGTGAACCTAGCTGCTGTTGTTTTCCTGTTAGAGCGTTAACGCCGAAAATCTCTACGCGCGGCGGCGGCGGCGTAGCGGACGCTAAACCAAAGTATCCACCGGATGCTTCCGGTGGATACAACTAATGCAAAAGTGCTTATAATTCGCTTATTATTGGTCCTAGAGGTTTGAAATGTGAAACCAATCTATAGAAAATCATGGGCTAGGAATCTTTTCATGTTCTCAGATTTGACCTTGGGCCCTCTCCTTCAAAGTCAAACAAGGATAGCCAAATTTAAAAGTGCTTATAACTCACTTTTTATTGGTCCTAGAGGTTTACAATGTGCAAAACAACAAAAAGGAAATTATGGGCTAGGAATCTTCTGATGTGGTAAGATTTGACCTTGGGCCCCTCCTTCAAGGTCAAACAAGGATAGCCAAATTTGAAATTGCTTATAACTCACTCATTATTGGTCCTAGAGGTTTGCAATGTGACCCTCCTTCAAGGTCAAATGAGGACAGCCAAAAAGTGCTTATAACTTCAGGAATCTTCAGCCTCTATGTCTTTTATTATTACTTCTACAAGTTTGCTATGTTCGGGGATACACTGCCGGCTCGCAATAAAGTGAACAGCATAAGTCTAGTTACATTAACAAAATTAGTTAATTGTTAACAGAGGGAACATTAAATAAAGTATATTTACTTTATAAAAAAAAAGGGATGCGTCCTTTTTAGAAAAGTAAGGATTTGCAGTTTCTGTGAAAGCGACAGGTCCTTTCCACAAAAGTGATGATTTGCAGTCTGTGTAAAATGACACATCCTTTTCAAAAAAATTAAGATTTGCAGTTTCTGTGAAAAGGACGTGTCCTGTTTTCAAAAGTGAGGAATTGCAGTTTCTGTGAAAAGGACGCGTCCTTTTCAGAGAAGTGAAGATTTGCAGGTTCTGTGAAAAGGACGCGTCCTTTTCAGAGAAGTGAGGATTTGCAGTTTCTGTGAAAAGGACGCGTCCTTTTCAGAAAAGTGAGGATTTGCAGGTTCTGTGAAAAGGACGCGTCCTTTTCAGAAAAGTGAGGATTTGCAGTTTCTGTGAAAAGGACGCGTCCTTTTCAGAGAAGTGAGGATTTGCAGTTTCTGTGAAAAGGACGCGTCCTTTTCAGAGAAGTGAAGATTTGCAGGTTCTGTGAAAAGGACGCGTCCTTTTCAGAGAAGTGAGGATTTGCAGTTTCTGTGAAAAGGACGCGTCCTCTTCAGAAAAGTGAGGATTTGCAGGTTCTGTGAAAAGGACGTGTCCTTTTCAGAGAAGTGAAGATTTGCAGTTTCTGTGAAAAGGACATGTCCTTTTCAGAGAAGTGAAGATTTGCAGTTTCTGTGAAAAGGACGCGTCCTTTTCAGAGAAGTGAGGATTTGCAGTTTCTGTGAAAAGGACGCGTCCTTTTCAGAGAAGTGAAGATTTGCAGGTTCTGTGAAAAGGACGCGTCCTTTTCAGAGAAGTGAGGATTTGCAGTTTCTGTGAAAAGGACGCGTCCTTTTCAGAAAAGTGAGGATTTGCAGGTTCTGTGAAAAGGACGCGTCCTTTTCAGAGAAGTGAAGATTTGCAGTTTCTGTGAAAAGGACGCGTCCTTTTCAGAGAAGTGAAGATTTGCAGTTTCTGTGAAAAGGACGCGTCCTTTTCAGAGAAGTGAGGATTTGCAGTTTCTGTGAAAAGGACGCGTCCTTTTCAGAGAAGTGAAGATTTGCAGTTTCTGTGAAAAGGACACGTCCTTTTCAGAGAAGTGAAGATTTGCAGGTTCTGTGAAAAGGACGCGTCCTTTTCAGAAAAGTGAGGATTTGCAGGTTCTGTGAAAAGGACGCGTCCTTTTCAGAAAAGTGAGGATTTGCAGGTTCTGTGAAAAGGACGCATCCTTTTCAGAGAAGTGAGGATTTGCAGGTTCTGTGAAAAGGACGCGTCCTTTTTAGAAAAGTGAAGATTTGCAGTTCCTGTGAAAAGGAAAATTTGCAGTTTTAAGGAATCGTCCTTTTCACAAAGTGAATATTTGCACTTTCTGTGCATTCTTATGCACCAAACTAGGGTAAATGTAGGAAATATTTATAGCCTTTTGCAGCAAAAGTATCAAAATGCTGAATTTTTATGCCTAAAAGGGACACTCTGATTTTTCCCTTTTAAATCTGAGAGCAGTTTATAATATATACAAAACAAAAACACAGAAAAACAAACACCCATATGCTTGTTTTACTACATGTACACTAAACAGTACCTCACTGTAAGTCATGTCATATATATACATGGCATAAATAATTTATCAATAATAATAATTACAGACTTTTCTCCAGACTATCAGACGTTTGGGAACATTATGTTTGAAAGTTCTTACAACAATGATGCAAAGCAACACAGATAAATAAAAGTTCCTTACCTGCAATGGCAATCACTTTAACTTTGTATTCCCTTGGGTGGTGCTTGTATTTCCTCACCAGAATATTCCTCCACCTGCTTTCTTGGTTGAACCACACATTTCATTAAAAGTTAATCATGCTTGAAAGTTCATTTTATCACTCAGCAACAAAAAAAAAATAACAATAATTTTCCATGGTTTACAAAATTAATCACACAAATTAACCCAATCCACTTTGATCCAACAAAAACTCATCCCTCTTCTTTTTGAAATCCCTTGCACATGGCAAGTGAAGTGTGTGGCACAGTCAAAATTAAAACCAGATGTTAAAATGTTCTGGACAGTTTAATCCTTGTTTTTTTCTGTAGTCATCTTAAACTGAAAGTAATAGTGTGCAGTATCATCTAGAATCTGAAAATTTACTTAAGCGAAATATTTTTAAAAAGATGATCTCTTTGCTATACATTGAAATATTTAAACTTCTATATCAATAACAGTTTTAAATTAAATTATTTTGTCAGAATTTTAATAAATGGAATTACAGGTGCAACTTAAACTGTTACAGGAAATCAGCCTTTTGGTTTTTCAGCTTTTCATACTTTAACCAGTATCTACAGTGTCTTCTTGGGGCCACAGTACACCACCAATATCTCAGTTATGTATTATATGATTTTTTTTTCAATACAAATTCAGCTTGAGCCATTATTTATGCATAGGCTTTGGTAATTTCATCCTTTAAAAAGTTGCTAGAGTAGATATAGCTTATATATTTTCCAATTATCATCTCACAAATGCATTCATTTATGTACAAAAATATTTTTGTTCATTAATTTTAAATCTCAATTGGTCAATAAAAGACATTTTAAGATATTTCAGGGCCAATATTCACAAAATTAAGGAACTAAAATATATTTTAGTACTTATTTAATTTATTAAAACATAAAACCCTTTATACTTAAGCCATTTTTTCACTGATCTTTCGCTAATCCCTTTTGTGAAAATGACCCCAGGATTACTGTCAAGAGCAACATATTCACTAACGTTAACATATCTCAAGATTCTTGTGGATAGTTTCACAAAATTTTAGTTATTTTAAAGATTTCCTACAATCATAACACAAAATAAGATATTTTAACTTTTATTTCAATAGTATTGTGATAGGTAAGTATATATCTATTTTATTGCGTTAATACATCCTATCCAATGGACAATTGCTTTACCGGTCGGCGCGAAAGAAAAAGATGTCCTGTATATACTACCGGCAGGACCGGTCACAGAGTGTGCATTCGCCAGGTGGCGCATCGTACTTCATTTCCTGTTTACCTATTGACGTCATAGCATCTTTTTCGTTTGGCGCGAAAGAGTGTGCAGAAGATTTTCTTCAGAGATACGTTTTTGAAGTTTTACAACGAACTCTTCCAAGTTTCTTGTTTTTTATTAGTACGGAGTAATTCTACAACGTTACTGATCATTATGTCGTCTCCTGGACAGAAACGAGGTTCTTGTGGGCACGTTATGGCCCTTTTCGACAACCATAAGAAATGCGCGCGTTGTCGTGACAAGGGGGTGGGAGACGACCCGTGTGTGAAGAAGTTGCCTTGTAGTTTCTGTAAGGCGTTTACGCCTGCTCAGATCCACCAGTTAGCAACCCCCACCTATAAGGAACGGAAAGAACGCGCTAGCCAGAAGAAATCTGAAGAATTGACAAGTACGTCTCCCAAGCTTGTTGATCCGTCTGAGGTTTCACTGCTGGGTCCAGTCAACTCAGGGACGCAGTCTCCTGTTGATTCTACACCCAAGCAGAAGAAGAAGCGTTCTGATGGCTCCCCAAGGTCTAGTAAACGGAAGCACAGCAGTAAGCCCACTTCAGATGACCTCAAGTCCCTTGATGACAAGTGGAGTGAGAGATTTTCCCGTCTGGAAGCAATGCTGGTTAACCAGTCATTTGCTGTCCCTGTGAGACCGGTGAATTCTGCTTCTGTGGTGCCCAGAGAACACCCCTTCTTTGATCCGGGTGCTTCTACAAGTGTTATGTTTTCTGAGGGCACTAGTGACGTTGCTACGCAGTTGACGGCTACCCAACCTCCGCTGGGGGTTCCCGGTACACAAGCTGTGAAGGAAGTGACTAAGAGTGCTACCCACCCTGTTCACGGTCCCGGTACCTCTGAGACTGTTGCCACCCAACCTTTACTGGTTCCCGGTGCAGGGACTGCCACCCAGCCTCCACAGGCTCCCGGTGCGGGTCCTGAGGTTCTGCCTTCCGGTTATGAAACTACGCTGTCTAACCAGTCGCCTCCCATTGGCCAGAATTCTGAGGTTGCTAGGGAATCTGACAGTGAGGCTGAGGTGGATGCGGAACCGGCTTCACCGGCTAGTGTTCACTACCAGGGTGATGTACCGGAATCTAACACTGACCAGGATCTTTCTGAAGATGCTAATTACCGGGAAACATTGAGAGGGGTGAGGAGTTTCATGGGCTGGCATCAAATCCCGGATTATGACACCTCAGCTGCATCTATGGATGACAACCCCTTTGCCGGTTCTAGAGTGAAGACTACCGGTAAAGTGTCAGTAAAATTGCCGGTGGATGAATGGCTTTGTAAAAAGCTGGAGAAACTAAATATAACTATTGCTGAAGGTTATCCTTCCAGGAATACAGAAACCAGTGGTCTGCTGCGTGACCAATTTGTCAAGACACCCCGTACTTCCAAGTGGTACGACATGCATGCTGTTAAGAAGGATGCGTCTAACCAGGCTGTTGGTGACTGGTCTCCGGAACCGGCAAAGCTTAACAGTATGTTTTCTAGAGTTGCAAGGCGCAGTTTACCTTCTGCCCCAGCTTCCAGGACCTTCAGCCAGGACACCCTTAGAAGGTGGGAGAGGTCATTCAGAGAACAATCAGTGATGTGTAATCACGCTGCTGGCCTCTCTAGATGCCTCACCAAAGTACAGGACTCCATGGTCACCCAGTTAAAGTCCCTGAGGTTCGATTCCTCAAAGGGCAAAAGTGCTGAGAAACAACAACAAGCTGTTGAAGAACTGGAATATCTGGTTACGTTTAACCGGTCAATTTCACAGGCTATGCAGCGTACCATGCAGGATTTATCAGAGGGAGTCTTTATCAGCATGGCTAATCTCACCCTGGCCCGTCGGGACAGTTATTTAGAGTTCATAAGGGGTGGCATTAAACCGGACACCTTGTCTGCCTTACGTACGTCTCCAGTTCACCAACTATCACTCTTCCCGGACAGCTTACTGGTCAAAGCTGAAGAGGAAATCTTACGTAGTGAAGAGAGGCGTTCTGCTGGTACCACACCAAGGAAACCTGGACGTTTTCATCCATACGTCTCCTCCAATCGAACCCCTCACCAGCCGGACCGGAAGCCCACTACTCCGGCATGGAAGCAGATTAGAGACCGGCAAACTGCTCAGAAAGGGGGTGGTAAAGCCTCAAACTTCAGCCAGAAGCCGGCCAGAGGTTTTAAAAAGCATAAATGACAATCACTGTTTTGCAAATGTGGTCGGATTGGTGAACTCTGTAAATGTATCCGACAAGATGGAGGGCTTGAACCCACCACCACCAGTGACAAACAAGAGCGAGACTGTGTTTCCACATGTAAACTCTTTTGTTGCAAGTGTTCCTTTTGTCAGCGGGTCACCGCAAAAGAAAGGTGTAAATCCCGTTTATTGTCAATCTATCAGAGAAATAAACCATGTGAAAGATGTTTCCTGTGTAGATCACTTGAGTTTTGTAAATATTGTCACAAATGTCCAAACTGTTGTCACAAATCTTCCTGTAGGGGCAAGACTTCAGCAGTTTTGGAGAAAGTGGGAAACTCTGGGTGCGAGTCCAAAAGTTATCAGAATACTGAGAGAGGGCTACACCCTTCCCTTCCGGTTCAGACCCAACCTAACCAGGTCACCAATGGTCATCAGCAAATATGTAAACCCCCAAAGACAGGCCTTCCTTTTGGAGGCACTGACTCAGCTAACAAACAAGAATGCAGTAGAACCGGTAACAAATCAGACCTCCCTAGGGTTTTACAACCGGCTATTTTTGGTTCCCAAACCCAACAACCGGTGGAGACCTATCTTGGACCTGAGCACTTTGAACACCTTTTTAAACACAGAGTCGTTCAAGATGGAGACCCCAGAGACAATAAGAACCTCCCTACAGGCAGGGGAGTGGGTCACATCCATAGACTTCAAAGACGCTTACTTCCACATTCCAATTCACAGTCAGTCAAGGAAGTACATGCGTTTTCACATTCAGGGCCACTCCTACCAGTTCAAGGCCCTGCCCTTTGGTCTTTCCACAGCACCCATGGAGTTCACAGTGGTGGCCAAAGAGGTCAAGCTCATGGTCTTACGACAGGGTATAAGAATCCACCAGTACCTAGACGACTGGCTGGTGAGGGCCTCTACCCTCCACACCTGTCTCCAGCATACTCAAACCCTGGTCACTCTTTGTCAGGAACTAGGGTGGCTGGTGAACAAGGAAAAGTCAGAACTGGCACCCAAACAGGTCTTCAACTTCGTAGGTTACCAGTTCGACCTGAAAGAGGGCAAGGTCAGACCAACAGAAGACCGTTGGCAGGCCTTGACAGACAAAATCAGATCAATGATGTCGGATCCGGTTTGTCCGGTCCGGAAATTCATGTCCCTCATAGGTCTCCTCACAGCAACAGAAAAACAAGTCCACTTAGGGCGACTCCACATGAGACCCATACAGTGGCACTTGAAAAACAATTGGAGGGTCCCAGAGTCACTGGAAAAGGTGATACCGGTCCCCAAGTCCCTCCACCCTCATCTAAGGTGGTGGCTGGAGGAAGGCAATGTGCTACTAGGTCAACCATTACACCCTCTAAAACATGCTCTGCAGATCTTTACAGACGCATTAAAACGAAGGGTGGGGCGCTCACTTGGACGACCATACTGCAAGGGGAACCTGGTCCCTTCCAGAAAGCAAGTTGCACATAAACCACTTAGAGCTAAAAGCAGTTTTTCTAGCTCTAAAGGAGTTTCGAACCCTGGTCTGCAACAAGACTGTGTTGATAGCTACAGACAACACAACAGTGGTTGCCTATATCAACAAAGAAGGGGGGATGAAGTCGGGGTCACTGTGTGCCCTACTGTGGAGAATCCTGTCCTGGTGCACCAGACAACAGGTAACCCTCAGGGCACGTCACATCCCCGGCCGGCTGAACGTGATAGCAGACAAGCTATCCAGACTTGGCCAGACCATTCAAACAGAGTGGTCACTTCATCCAGCAGTATTCCAAGCTGTATGCGCAAGGTGGCACCAGCCAAAAGTGGACCTGTTTGCCACCAGGTTCAACAACAAACTACCTCAGTTTGTGTCACCGGTGCCAGACCCCCAGGCTTGGGCAGTGGATGCACTCAGTCTCTCCTGGGAGTACCTGGACCCATACGCCTTCCCACCGGCAGCCATCTTGGGCAAAGTGGTGGAGAAGCTCCAGGACTACCCCTGCAACAGAATAATCCTGATTGCCCCAGGGTGGCCCAACATGCCCTGGTTTTGGGACCTGGTAGCAATGTCAAGCCAGATCCCACTCTGTCTGCCCAGCATACCAAACCTTGTGTCTCAGCCATTCAACCAGGTCCTTCACAGGAACCTGTCGAATCTGAACCTACATGCCTGGCTCCTAGAGCCTCAGCAATCAAGGAGCAAGGCTTCTCTGAGGCAGTGGCAGCACGAATTGAGGCTCCTCAAAGAAGATCAACCAGATCTGTCTATGAGGCAAAGTGGACCATTTTTACAAAGTGGTGCCTCAGTAATCAGGTGGACTTCAGGGCACCACCTCTGAAGGCCATTGCTGATTTCCTCCTGCACTTGTTCCAGGACAAGAAGTTACAACCAGGCACTATTGATGGCTACAGATCAGCCATTGCTGACAAACTGGGCAATTCCACCATTAATGTCAGCAAAGATGAGAATCTCACTCGTCTCCTGGATAGTTTCCATAGAGACAGACCTAAGGGCAGGAGGGGCATCCCCTCCTGAAACCTTTCACTGGTTTTACATCAGCTCACAAAGGCTCCTTTTGAACCCCTGAAAGAGTCCTCCTTGAAACATTTAACTTTCAAGACTGTTTTCCTGCTGGCTTTGGGTTCAGGTAAACGCAGGAGTGAGATCCATGCTTGGTTACATAAGAACATCAGACACCAGTCAGACTGGTCTAAGGTGTCTTTGTACCCCTCACCCAGCTTCCTATCCAAGAATCAGCTGGCTAAGGAAGGTCCAGATAGTGTGGCACCAGTGGTCATCCCAGCCCTGGCACCATCTCTGGATAGGTCACTCAAGGGTGACAGGTCCCTATGTCCAGTTAGAGCCCTGCGTTACTACTTGGACAGGACTGCAGACCTCAGGCAGAATAAGGAGTTAGTCTTTGTCTCCTTCAAGAAGGGTTTTGATAAAGACATCTCGCCTGCCACCATCTCCTCATGGATCAAACAGACTGTGGTTCTGTGCTATGAGCTCTCTGACCAGGAGGCCCTCACCTTACATCAGGTTAAAGCCCATGATGTTAGGGCCTTTGCTGCCTCTAAGGCTTTCCAATCAGGGATTTCCTTAGATCAGATCTTGTCAGCCTGCCACTGGAAATCTCACAACACCTTCACCCAATTCTATTTGAAGGATGTTGCCTGGGCTGACTCAGAGCTTTTCCATCTGGGACCTGTGGTGGCTGCCCAGCAGGTGCACCACCAGGCCCAGAAGTGAGGAGATGTTGTATATATGTAAATATGTACATATTGTAAATATGCTAGATATGTACATAATGTAAATATGTTGAATGTACATATATGTTCAAAAAAAAAAAAAAAAAAAAAAAAAACTGTGACTTGCTTCCTTTGGGAAGTTTATTTCTTCTGGGACTGAACTCAGCCCCTCTCTCTCTCTCTCTCTATCTTTCCAACTCAGACCAACTCTGAAAGGAAAGAAAAAGGGGGGGGGGGCAACGTCGGTAGGCTCCCGGTTAACCGGTGAGTTAGTGACCGACCCTGACCTTTCAGGGTTCTCTGACCCTAGGTCAAATGGGCCTGTTAAAAATTGTTGTTATGAGTTCACATAAGTCCCTAGCTGCTTACCCGCCTACCAAGCGGTAGTTATTCAGCAATTGTCCATTGGATAGGATGTATTAACGCAATAAAATTGCAAATTTAATAAGTAAATTAAATTTTTATAAGTTAATACCCTATCCAATGGACAGGCAAGGCCCACCCAACCGGCCCCGCTATCAGCTTACTAGGGGTCTTACTAGGATTAGACACGAAAAAGATGCTATGACGTCAATAGGTAAACAGGAAATGAAGTACGATGCGCCACCTGGCGAATGCACACTCTGTGACCGGTCCTGCCGGTAGTATATACAGGACGTCTTTTTCTGGCGTTTGGCGGGACCGGTCGCGCCGACCGGTAAAGCAATTGTCCATTGGATAGGGTATTAACTTATAAAAATTTAATTTACTTATTAAATTTGCAAGTTTGTGTCAACATAAATGTTATAAAAATTTTGAACACATTTCAAGCATTTGTAAGAAGCAAGACACAACACTGGACTGCATTAGATTATTTTTTCTGTTCTACTGTTACAGCAGATACATATATACATGCAAATGTATTGTGTCCTGTTTGTCTTCTTGAGGCTATCATAAACATGTCCCTGGAATATGTTTGCTCATAGCCCACTGCAGTGAAACACAAGTCTTTATCATTAGGCTGAAATATCCTGTTTTAGTAACTGTTTATCTTACAAACATGCTTCGGGAGGTATTTGTTAATTCTCTGTTGAAAGTAAACTTTGGAATTTTAATGCATCTAACTTATCACAGAATTATTTTAAATATCACATCAGGCAATAACAGAAAATTATACTTTCCTTCATGTATTTTACTAAATATAAATTAAGTTGCAGATTTACCTAATTTTTACCCTTTTTTAAACTCTACACATTAAACTACTTAATTTAAAATAATTTCATGTAATTCTCAGAAGTGTAACAGAGTATTTGCTGTATACAGTTTCTCTAAAATTTATCAGTTCAGATGAAAGACAGGGAAAACACAACAACAGACTACATATAAATGATCATATAGACACAGTACCAGCAGAAGAACTGGAAGAAAATTTAATATATATCTTACAGGTCCACAAGAATATTAGAAAGCAGAAGTTATTGCTCCACCAAAGAAAAATGGAAGAACAGTTTTCAAACTAGAAAAAGCAATCAAAGAGCACAGCCCTCCACTAGACCAGAGGGTCAATAGCATAAAAACCTCATTTTTCGACTTTAAGGTGGCTTTAATATCTGTGGCAGTGGCATTGGCAACTCCAAAAAATTCATCCACAAGTTTCTGAGGAATACCCCATTTTTATGAGTTTAACGTGACCTCAACAAGTTAAGTGTTGCAAATTAAATGTCAGAAGATTTTAGAAATGTTCGCCAAGGCTGACCTGCATACTGACATACACCACGTTTGCTGCAGAAATTATGAAAACAAAAAAAATATGTCACTTTAAGGTGGCCATAACTTGATAAAAATAGAACATTTAAGGTCACCATAAAGTCAGATTACATATTTATTCTGATACTGTGGTATATACAACAGGTATGATGGACCAAAATGAACCACAGTGCGAGTTATGGGATAAAAATCTCATTTTCAACTTTAAGGTGGCCCTAACACTGGTGGCAGTGGCATTGACACCTCCAAAATTTAATCATACTTCAGCATTTATGACCACTTTGAAAGCTTTAAAAATATCCATTCATAAGTTTTTGAGTTATGCTGGTCACGGACAAACAGACAGACTGACAAACCCCAATGATTACATAACTTCAGCTGGCACTCAGGACTATTGTTAAAGAAATATAATAAATTATGTAACACACCAAAAGAGCATATAATGCATATCATCTTCCAAATATAGCCTATTTTTAATTGGTAAAACATTGTTTATGATTCTAAATTGTAACATATTTTACAATTCCAATGATAAAATAAAACACTTAGGTTACAAGTTTGCCTAATATTATTCAGTTGATCATTTGAAAAATATTCACGAATGTATGATCTCATGAACTTCGGGAAATTTGGTTACATACATTTCGAAGTTCACAAACTTTGGAGTTCACGAAAGCCACAGTTAGTGAAGTTCATGATATCTCAACAATTATTTCACGAACACTAACGTGAAACCTGAAGTTCGTGAAATGGTAATATGTTACTTCATGAAGGTTCCCGAAGTAGAACGTCAAGTTCACGATAAATACGCCAAGTTCACCAAGGATCACATATTTCACGAATTCCCATTCGCCGGGGTTTCGGCCTAGCCACAGCCCCACAGGTTTGTACAATGATTGTAAAGGAAGTGAAGTTCATGTCCCTCTCAAGGGGACTCAGACTTTTCACCAATACCTGGACTGGCTGATCAGGTCTCAGTCTCAGGAAGAAGCTCAAGTAAACACAAAGGCCGTGGTAGACCTAACCCAGTCCTTGGGTTGGATAATAAATCAGGAGAAATCCAAACTGAAACCTACTCAGGTGTTTTTGTTCGTGGGCTACGAATACCATCTAGATTGTAAAACCCACTCAAGAGAGATGGCTCAAATTTCAGCATTTGATCCTATGTCTCAAGTAAAAAAAAATGCTTTGACTGCAAGATGTTTGCTGTTGCTAATTGGGTTGCTTGCCTCAACGGAGAAAATGGTCCGCGGGGGATGCTTTCACATGATGCCCTTTCAGTTTCACTTCAAGGAACACTCAGTGTTCGCTCTCGTCAAAAATGAATGCGAGACAGACTGTCTCCCTTCACTTGAAAAATCGAGAAAAAATGTGAGACATGTTTTGCGTCAAGATATTTTGAAATATTTAGTTCCAATTTGGGATTGCATAGAATCTTCTTTATTTAAATAATAAGAAATAGATGCTAAACTAAAAGTTCAAATAAATAAACTATTTTATTGCGTTAATACATCCTATCCAATGGACAATAGCTTAACCGGTCGGCGCAGACCGGCCCGCCAAACGCCAGAAAAAGACGTCCTGTGTTACCACCGGCTGGCCGGTCCGTAGTACTGTGCACTCCCCAGATGGCACCTCGTACCTCCTTCCTGTCTAGACAACCTGACGTCATAGCATCTTTTTCGTTTGGCGCGTGTACTGTGCAGACGTGTTTTCAACATCTCCAGAGTTTTAAAGGAAAAGTGTGCATTATGACGGATTTTCGACCTTATTTGGGAATATTTTAGTGTAGAAATGTTATCTTCATATCAAGCACGGATATACCTTAAGAAATCTGCTGGAAACGCTCCCTAGCTGACTCAATTTAGTGTTGATGATAGGGAAGTAATCGACGAGAAATATGAAGGCAGCCATTTTTTTCTAGTTTCCTCCCATTCAACCATGGTGTTGTTAGGGGCAGATCGACAATATTAAGGAAATACTGGATATACTACTTACAGGTATTTTTATCCGTGTCGTTTGTTGAATGTACCTTCTGTAACTTTCCAGTTCAATCACCATAGAAACGTCTTTTCTAGTACTACGAATAGAAATCATGGACGACCTCAATCTACGTAGTTTTGAACACTGCAAATAGAAGGAATTCCCCAAGAGGTGCATTCTTCAGAGCGCACTGGTACCGACTTCTCTGCTGTAAAGCATCAGTCACACCAGCCTAGCTCGAGTATTTAGTGTTTTTTCATCAGAAGCAAGAGATGAATTCTTCAGATTTCTTCAGAGCGTACTGGTCCAGACATCTTTGTTTTAAAGCATTAGTCGACCGGTAAGCTTATATATATGTACATCAGCAGCAAGAGATGAATTCTTCAGATTTCTTCAGAGCGCACTGGTCCAGACATCTTTGCTGTAAAGCAATAGAAGGAACTTCATCTTTGATCACTCTCAGTCCCTCCCTTGTGGACCCGGCACTTGTGTCGGTAGTAAGGGAGGTGGATGGCCAGGAAACTGGTTTGAGTGTACAGCCGGCTGAGAAGAAGAACCGACTTCAGACCGGCCAGGAATTTCATCTACAGAGCGCACTGGTCCAGGCTTCTCTGCTTTAAAAGCATCAGCCGACTGGCCAGCTCAAAAGAACGCGACCTCTGACGTCATATCCAGTCAGCCAATCGCGTGTCCTTCTGACTAATCACGAAGCAGGTCACGTGTTTTCACCGAACACGGAGGTCGGAAGAGCGTTCTTTCAGAACTCACGTCTACTGTGATTCCAGTCCCTGCTTTGCAGACCCGGCCTGGTTGTCGGTAGTGGGGTTTTGTGGACTGTAAAGTTGCCGGCAAAGCATCACACAAAAGAACGCGAATGCTGACGTCATCTCCAGTCAGCCAATCGTGTGTCTTTCCGACCAATCACGAAGCAGGTCACGTGTTTTCACCGACCAGGAAGGTCGGAAGTGCGTTCTTCAGAACTCACGTCTACTGTGATGCCAGTCCCTGCCTTGCAGACCCGGCTTCGTTGTCGGTAGTGGGGTTTGTGGATGAGCAGAATACTGCGCATTTGCATGTTTAAGTATCACAAAGAACGTCACAACTGACGAGCTCCAATCAGCCAATGGCGTGTCTTTCCGACCAGCAAGCTGGTCACGTGACACACCGAACACCAAGTGTTTCTAAATATAGCTCACAAGGGCTTTCCCAGCAACTGTCAAATCTACAAATAAGACGTGCGATTTAAGAAATACTTTAATTAATGGAGGAAACCTACAGCAAGCTGAATTCAACACAAAAGATAGTTGTAAAATTGCTTTAGCAATTGGTTACAGAGTGTACCGACCAGTATACCGGCTACACAGCCTTGTACACTTGCTTCAACAACTGGTTACAGAGTGTACCGACCAGTATACCGGCTACACAGCCTTGTACACTCGCTTCAACAACTGGTTACAGAGTGTACCGGCTGGTACTGGCTACACAGCCTTGTACACTCACTTCAACAACTGTTTACAGAGTGTACCGGCTGGTACTGGCTAGACAGCCTTGTACACTTGCTTCAACCTACTGGTTGCAAAGTCTACTAACAGGGTACTGGCTACACAGCCTTGTACACTTGCTTCAACCTACTGGTTGCAAAGTCTACTAACAGGGTGCTGGCTACACAGTCCTTACTGGCTACACAGTCCTTACAGTGCTTCACCCAACTGGTTACATAAAAAAAAAAAAAAAAAAAAAAATGCTGGCTAAATATAGACCAGTAGCTGTCTAAATTCATGGGTGACTCCAGCCTGCCAGTTTTGCCAGTTACAGAGATTTACTGGTTACAGGAAATTACCGGTTACAGAGACCTGGTACCTGACAGCGTTGCGCAAGGTCAGCCCTTTTTTCAAATAACAATTACTGTGTGAATGCTGCACCTTGCAGGCAGCTGGTCTGGGGCAAGAGTGTAAAATGTGAAGAGTTGACCGGACCACAACAAGAACAGAGAGACTGTTAACTTGGATCATTGTCACCAGACCGGACTAGTGTCCAGAGGGACCGGAAATGTTTGTCAGACTTCCAGTTCCAAATGTGGAACACAATCTGCCTGTAGGATCTAGACTAAATCCCTTTCGGGAACCTTGGAAGCCTTGGGGGCTGTACCCAAGACCAACTTGACAAGGTCACCAAAAATCCACCAGCTTATGGACAAGATACAGTCGAGCCAGTTCAAAATCCCTGGGCTTCTTCAGCTGACCTTTCTTGGTTCCAAAACTACACAGCCGTTGAGACCTATTCTAGGTCTGGTCAAACCAAGCCTTTCGGAGACCATCAGGACCTCCCTCCAACAAGGGGAGTGGGTTACCTCAGTAGATTTCAAGGACGCCTACTTCCATATACCTATACAGGAACAATCCAGGAAATACCTGAGATTTCACATCCAAGGTCGGGCATACCAGTTCAGGGCCCTGCCATTGCGGTTTGTCCACAGAACCCTTGGAGTTCACCGTGATCCCAAAGGAGGTGAAACTGATGGCCATACACAAGGTTTTTAAAAAATCCTCCAGTACCTAGACAACTGGTTGGTGAGAGCCAGATCCCACCAGGCTTGTCTCCAACATACACAGGAACTAGTAAATTAAGTGTCAGCAACTGGGTTGACTGATGAACTTAGAGAAATCAGAGCTGGAGCCCAAGCAAGACTTCAATTTTGTAGGCTACCAGTTCGACTTCAGGTCTGATCGGTTCCGACCGACTCTGGACCGGTGGCAGAACCTTCAAGAGACTATGTTTAAACTGCTATCCCTACCGGCTTGCCCGGTCCGGGAATTCATGTCCTTGATAGGTTACTAACAGCTACAGAAAAGCAAGTTCATCTAGGCCGACTTCATATGAGACCCATACAGTGGCATCTCAAAAACAACTGGAGGGTACCAGAATCATTAGAAAAGGTGATCCAAGTCCCCAGGTCCCTGCACCCCCATTTACAATGGTGGCTGAAGGAAGACAATGTACTTACAGGCCAACCATTACACCCATTAAAGCATGCTCTGCAAATATTTACAGACGCATCAATAGCAGGGTGGGGCGCTCACTTAAACGAGCACACTGCAGGAGGAACCGGGTCCCTTCTGGGAAGCAAGCTGCACATAACTATCTAGAACTTAAAGCAGTCTTTCTGGCTTTAAAAGAGTTCCAAGACCTTTGCTCAAACAAGATAGTACTTGTAGCAACCGACAACACCACAGTAGTGTCATACATAAACAAGGAAGGAGGCATGAGGTCGGGCCCATTTGTGCCCTACTATGGAGAATCTTGACCTGGTGTACAAGGAAACAAGTGACTCTAAGCCCGACACATTCCAGGCTGGCTGAATGTGGTAGCGGACAAGCTATCCAGGCTAGGCCAGACCATCCAAACAGAGTTGTTTCTCCTTCCAGAGGTCTTCCACTCAATCTGCAGCAGGTGGCACCAGCTCAAATAGACTTATTTGCCATGAGGTTCAACAACAAGTTGCCTCTGTTTGTGTCACCGGTACCGGATCCCCTGGCCACAGCAGTAGATACGCTCAGTCGGCCATGGTAGGATCTGGAAGTATACACCTTCCAACCATCAGCCATATTGGGCAAAGTGGTGGAGAAGTTGCAGGACTCCCCATGCAAGAGAATCATTCTGATTGCTCCGGGGTGGCCCAACATGCCTTGGTTTTGGGATCTAGTGGCCATGTCCAGTCAAATCCCACTGAGCCTGCCCAATCGGCCCAACCTGTTGACAGCCATTCAATCAGATCCCTCACAGAAATCTGACAAATCTTAATCTTCATGCATGGCTCCTAGAGCCTCAGCAATCGAGGAGCAGGGCTTGTCTGAGGCAGTGGCAGCAAGAATTGAGGCTCCTCAAAGGGGATCACTCAGATCAGTCTATGAGGCAAGTTGGCCTTTTTACAAGTGATGTATCACTCCTCAGGTGGACTTCGGGGCCCCCCCCTGTAAAGTCAGTTGCTGACTTCCTTATGTACCTGTTCCAGGACAGGAAGTTGCAGCCCAGCACCATTGATGGTTACAGGTCAGCCATTACTGATAGACTGGGAAATTCGCCCATCAAGATCAGTAAGGATGAAAATCTCACTCGTCTCCTGGATAGTTTCCACTGAGACAGACCCAAAGGCCGGAAGGGAATCCCCTCCTGGAACCTCTCCCTGGTTTTTGCACCAGTTGACAAGGGTCATTTTGAACCAATTAAAGAGGCCTCCTTGAAGCATTTGACCTTCAAGACGGTATTCCTCTTGGCCCTTGGGTTGGGCAAGTGCAGAAGTGAGATTCATGCTTAGCAATCTGATATATTGGACACCAATCCGATTGATCAAGGTGTCCCTGTATCCATCACCCAGCTTTCTATCCTAGAATCAGCTGGCCATAGAGGGTCCAGACAGTGTGGCCCCTGGGGTTATAACAGCCCTGGGCCCAACTCTGGATAGATCCCTCAAGTCTGACAGGTCCCTCTGTCCGGTCAGAGCATTGTGCTACTATTTGGACAGGACCTCAGACATCAGGCAGAATAAGGAGGTGGGTTTTTGTCTCCTTTAAGAAAGGTTTCAACAAAGACATCTCACCTGCCACTATCTCCTCTTGGATCAAGCAGACTGTGATCCTATGTTATGAGCTCTCTGACCAGGAGGCCCACAATTGACATCAGGTTAAAGCCCATGATGTCAGGGCCTTTGCTGCTTCTAAGGTCTTCCAGTCGGGAGTCTCCTTTGATACAATCTTGTCAGCCTGCCATTGAAGTCACAATACCTTCACACAGCTCTATATGAAGGGCGGGGCTTGGGCTGATTTAGAGCTTTACCAATTGGGCTCGGTAGTGGCTGCTCAGCAGATCCACAGGTGGCCCTTAGATTGAGGAGATTTGTATATGCGCATAACAGTTCTTCATGTACATAAGAATTAAGAGTGGCGTGCTTCCTTCGTGAGGTTTATTGGCATTCTGGGACTGAACTCATCCCTCTCTTCCCCTACCTCAGAGCAGGTCTGCAAAAAGGGGGGGGGGGGCGACGGCGGTATAGCCCCGGGTAACCGGCTGCTGGCAACCGACCATAGCCTAGACCATAGGTTAAAATTTGCTATTACTTGTGAGTTCACATAAGTCCCTAGTAACTTACCCGCCGACCAAGCGGTAGTTATTCAGCTATTGTCCATTGGATAGGATGTATTAACGCAATAAAATTGCAAATTTAATAAGTAAATTAAATTTTTATAAGTTAATACCCTATCCAATGGACACACAAGACCCTCCCACCGACCCCGCTATCAGCTTACTAGGGGCCTAATAGGTTTAGACAACGAAAAAGATGCTATGACGTCAGGTTGTCTAGACAGGAAGGAGGTACGAGGCGCCATCTGGGGAGTGCACAGTACTACGGACCGGCCAGCCGGTGGTAACACAGGACGTCTTTTTCTGGCGTTTGGCGGGCCGGTCTGCGCCGACCGGTTAAGCTATTGTCCATTGGATAGGGTATTAACTTATAAAAATTTAATTTACTTATTAAATTTGCAATTTAATGCTGTTTTATTGGTCTTTTGTTTTTTTTTTAAATTTCACTTCTAAACCACATCTTAATGGCTTAATGGCTGGGTGCTACTGTTTTTGTTTTTTTTATTTTTTATATTATTATTTTACTGTTATCTGGATTCATCAAATAAATAAATAAAATGCATTTGTTCTCTTTTCTTTGAAGAAATATATATTTTGTCTCTTCCGATAAAAGACGAATTTCTTTGGTAGGTAGTTATTTTGACTGTTTCGCCTGTGACACAATATGCAGAAGACGAGTTAAAAATTAGACATAAAGCACGGAAATCTTGTGAGAAAACCTGAATTCTCGCGTGAATTACTGTTAGCTGGATGTATCAGATAAAATAAACTCACTTTCATGTCTTTCTCACCTATTTCTATGAGGAAATATGTACGTCGTCGCTTCCGATAATAGACGAATTTCTTTGGTCAGTAGTTGTTTCGACTGTTTCACCTGTGACACTACAGAAGAAGACGAGTTTAAAAATCGACAAAAAGCACGGAAATCTTGGGAGAATACCCGAATTCTCACGTGAATTACTGTTAGCTGGATATATAAAATAAAATAAACTGCTTTTCATGCTTTTCTCACCCATTTCTATGAGGAAAC
Source organism: Sabellastarte sp. h YS-2021 (assembly GCA_964017235.1). NCBI lineage: Eukaryota > Metazoa > Annelida > Polychaeta > Sabellida > Sabellidae > Sabellastarte > Sabellastarte sp. h YS-2021. Next base: position 181,085,757 of record OZ024930.1, read on the forward strand.
ATGTACGTCGTCGCTTCCGATGATAGACAAATTTCTTCAGTTAGTTTTGAGTGTTTCGCCTGGTAGCGACAGCACATACGCGCTGGTGATTTGGTTTTGCAACAACTCGCCCCACAGTGTGTACAAACTCGCGAAATCACACTCGAGAGCGAACACTGAGCACTGGTGATATCCCCAGTCACTGGACAGCCTCTTTCCTTGGACAGAAGCCATTTCAGCTCACCTAGAGTGGTAGCAGAATCCCACAAAAGTGATGAAAGGTGCAGACCTTCATCCCAAAGTCCACAGTGTCCAGCTCTTTACAGACGCCTCAAACGAAGGCTGATATGCTCACTTAGAGCAAGCTTCTACAAAAGGCCTGTGGTCAGACAGGGAAAAAAGGCTACACATAAATGTTCTAGAGTTGAAGGCAGTTTCCCTGGCCCTTCGAAGTTTCAAGGACCAGTGTCAAAACCAAACTGTTGGTTGCAACGGACAACTCAACAGTGGTAGCCTACATAAACAAACAAGGAGGAACTCACTCAGCGGAGATGTGCGCTCTTCTGTGGAAGATCATGACCTGGTGCCATCATTACCAGATAACCTTAAAAGCAAGACACATTCCAGGGTGTTTGATTGTGATGGCCAACCTTATATCCAGGTCGAACCAAGTGCAGTGAACAGAATGGTCACTACGTCCACAGATATTCAAACAGATCTGTCAAAAGTGGTTCACCCCTCCTGTAAATCTATTTGCCACTCGTCTGAACCACAAACTTCCACTGTACGTATCTCCAGTCTCAGACCTAAATGCCTGGGACATAGATGCTCTAAACATAGACTAGACAGGATGGAAGTACAATGAGCCACCTGATGAATGCATAGTACGTGACCAACCCGGCTGGTGGAGACACAGCCTGTGCCGACCATTATAGCAATTGTCCATTGGATAGGGTATTAATTTATAAAAATTTAATTTATTTATTATATTTGCAATTTTATCCAAATGTATAGATCAAAATATCAATCTGATACAAATGTGGAAATTTGCCCACCCTAGGAAAGATTGTTAGTAGGTTTAATAGACTAATGTAAAGCACATTGTACTTTTGTTATATTAACCTTTAGATTATGCCAAAATGACAGTTATTCTCTACACAAATGGTTGGATTACATCAAAGAAGTTTTACAATAGAAATCCAAGCTTTCAAAAGTCAGAAAAAACTTATTCTTCATATTCCAGAGCTTTGATCTTTCCTGCAGGTGAATAGATATTAAACATAAAACTGAATACTGGACATAAAGTCTCCATAGGACTACCTGAGGAATGGTGTACAAACATACTTTTGGCTGGGATTACAGTAGTAAAAGTGTTATGAAAAATTATATCTATACAGCAAATGAGTACATAACCTTAGCCAGATCACAATCCTATATACACTATGGTGGTGCAGTGGTAACAGACTTGCCCCCCACCTCCGAGGTCTGTGATTCAAACCCCATACCCTATGTGTGAAAGTTGATTGTTGCTTATTGATGGTCGGCAGTTTACAGTACAGAACCTTGACCAACTCTATGTACCGGTTTCCTCTGCCCATAAAACTACCTGTCCTGATATGACCTATACAGTGTTGAAAGTGACATTAAAACCAAAATAAATAAGAGATCCCAAGTGGCTTAATGGGTTAGCAGGTTTGACATCCAATCACAGACTTTAACCTTTGTGAGGGTTTGACTCACTCATGATACTATACTGAGGACTTGTACCAATATTACCCTGGCTGTTGTGTGTAAAGTTCCAACTTAGACAATTCACATTCAACAAATAATATAATTTTGTTTCCAAATATTTTGAAAAATTGGTTCATTTATTTCCATCGAATGCTTTTCATTGAACAAAAGTGATATAACCATGTAAATTGACCTTCTTATCAACAAAGATATTGAAAAGTTTAGCCTAGTATAATTTTACATTGTCCAACGAGAAATGTGTTGTCTAAATATCTCCGGATTACTTTCTTTCAGTTATAATATTTGAGAATTGTAGACAAGTTTGAGGTACAAATCATGTTTTTTCCTTGCTCATATTTCTTGATATATTTATTAAGGAGTTTCATGACAGCTTTGGAAATAAATGAAGAGGTTTCCACATAACTGTATCAAGCTACTGTTACCCCATTCACACTTTCTCATTTTCATCATAGTAAAGGAACAGCTCATTTTTAATCTATAAAATGTGAAATAAATTTTTTTTTATAATTTTAATCAATTTGATGTCACAATAAACACCTAAAGTTTCCATAACAGCTTTAGTCATTGTAATGAAATAAGGCTGAAAAGCATTTTGGTCTTCATGCTCGAGCTGCAAAGCCATCACAAACTTGAGTAGTGTACTAGAATTTATAAAAGTCTGTCAACAAAGACAAATTTCCAAGTCGGATACATCCCATACCTAGCCAAGGAATCACATGTTCACCCGCCCAAGTACTAAGTGTTCATGTCCATTCACACTGATCCATGATCCATGTCGAAGATGCAGATCCACGAATGCGTTTACATTTATTTGCAGCATGTATAAATGAGAGACTGTTACATATGCACTGATGCTTATTGTGTTAAGCATGCTAATGTGCAATGCATGAAGAGAATGCAGCACTGTTGCAAAAAAAAACACATTCACGCAACATCAAAAAATATCAAGATCACTGATTTAGTTATCTTTTCTCTTTAAACAAGCATAAAATCGTCATTTATTCGCTGGGTAAACATGAGTGCAAGTGACACAGCCTTGTCTGCCAACATCCAGAATCTGGAAGTTCAGGATTCTAGTGCTTTCAACACTCCTACAAGTGGAACACCAATCCCCACTACTAGTGTCAGCAGTGAAACTACTTCTCTACTGCAGGATGTAGCCAACAAGCTTAAAGACCCCGTCTCCACCAGAGGAAAGGGCATGAAGAGAAAAAGAGTTATGTCTCCAGCCACCTCTCCTGATAGCCGAGGACAATACCCTCCTGCTGCTAAGCCTCTTTACCTCAGAGCTAAGAACTTATACAGGAAGAAAGAAAGTTGACCAGATCACCAGCTTTCACACTAACCAAGTGTTTCAATGCAAACGCTTACCACCCAAACATAAAGTTACCTGTGAACTCACTTATTTAATTTACATCATAAATTGTAAGAAATGTGGCCACCAATACATTGGTGAAACCAAGAGACCATTCAGAAATAGAATGTATGAACACCATTCTAGTGTCCAGAAATTCTCCACTGATAAATCCACTCCTGTCTCTAGACATTTCAGCCAGAAAGATCATTCTGTGAAACATATGGAGTTCAGTATTTTACATTTGATGGGGGATCCAATAAACCCAAATACCACAAATAGGCGCAGAAGCCAAGAACTATATTACATTTGGGCATTCCCCACATTCCACCCAGCAGGCATTAACATGTTTGTATGAAGCCTATGCCCTCTCATGGCACCCCCTACCCAGGTGCCCCCTCTTTTCCCTTATTTTCCCTTAAAATCGTCATTTATCATGCTCAATTTTTAAAAATAAGGTATCATTTTGAAGCTTGTAACATTCAGAATACATCTACCTTGGTTATGTAATTGATTTCATAACATTTTAATGTAAATATGACAACAAAAAATATAAATGGACAAATTAAAAAATCTGCATTTCAGAAATATTTATAAGTTGTAAAATATATTTCTATTATGGATTCAACTATTAACCAATACTTTTCTACCAATTCAAATGGAAATCTATGCTTGCTATTCTCAAATCTGCATTGTTTAAGCACTTTTGTTTAAGCGCATATGGAAGCACATTTTATGCAATCTGCATACGCATTGCGGATCTGTGATGCAGATAAGCATTACAGGCCAGTGCCAATGGAAATATACATTAACAAAGTATTAAAGTCTGGTGACAAAAAGACGAAAATGTGTAAAGTTTGGGTGAACTAAATTTCATGCAGTAGTAAGGTATTCTACATAGAATCATATTCCTTTGTTAATGGAGTCTATAAAAGTGACTCCGCATTGATAGGAAATCAGCCATAAACCTCTATAATTATGGTAACATTGTGTGTGGGGATGCCTTAGGAAGATATTAAACATGACAAGCATTTGATGTTCTTCCACTATGACATGCATCCTTAATTATGATATAAACAGACAAAAATAAGAATTTTAGACAATTTATTATCTGCAAATCATTTTTATTTTATCAAACATTGGAAGCAATTTACATTACATAAAACAATTTTATTTGCACGCTTAAATAAAATACACAATTAAGTGACATATTCAGTTAAGTAAGATAGGCATATATTTCTCCAGGGAAGAGTACACATACCTGATTAAAGTGTCTGAAAGGACATAAGAAAGCTTTTGTTAGACACTTGACTCTCCAGGGGATTGTAAATACTAAAGGCTTATAGATTTACTTGTCACTACATAGCAAACTGCCTTATATCCAGGATTATTCATTCTCATTATTTTCAGCTTACTGTCTGCATAAAGACTGCCAAATCTCTCCAAGTTTTTGTGCATTATAATATCATTCAGAAGTGAATTATTTGATATTATTCTGCCTACTTTTTTCTGTGGAATTTCATTACAGAGTAATAATAACATTAAGTACCATGTATATTATTATTACTAAAATGTATCACTGATAGGTTTTTATGACAAATGCAAAATTTTAGTGGCAGGAGTGTTTTTAGGATATACTTAATCTGCTCTTAGTCGGGGAACGATTGTGAGTTGTACGAGGTCTCAGACTTCCTGGGGACATTTTGGGTTTGATCCCAGACCTGTATCAGGATTCCATTGCCCCACCCATTATTCATGTTTTTTTACAGACTTTCAAGGATTAAGGATCCAAGTCTCAATCGGGGCTTAATCCTTTGGTGGAACAGGGGCATAAGTTCAGGCTAAGTCTGAAACCTTTTTTGAAACTGGGCCCTGATATTCTGTCACATGGACCCAACAATCATAACAAAATTTTCAATCATAAAGAACTGCATTATTATATACAGGTGCTGAAATTTATGTGATACTTTAAGAAGTAACAATGTGATATGTCTAAGCTTTAAATATTTCATCTCAATACTTTATTTCAGACAATCAATGAATTGGAAAAATTCACGAAACAGAAAAAATAAACCATTTTTTAAAATATGGTTCAGTGGGTATCATACGACAAATACAAAACGAGAAATAATTGTTATTAAATGGGAAATAATGGAGATATATAAAACCCAACTTTGACCCTTGGTGGGGACTTTAAATAATAGTGGAGCCAAAATAATTGTCTGTCTGTCAACATTTTCATTCCGGACTCCAACTCAAAAACGCTTCGTCCAATCAAATTCAACCTTGACCGGGAGATAGATCACCATCATAGCTAAGTTACTTTCAAAATTGGTGTAATTCCGTCTGCTTGTTCATCCGTTTGTCTGACCCTCAACATTTTTGTTTCCGGACTCTAACTGGAAAATGCTTTGTCCAATTGAAGACAAACTTCACTGGGAGATAGATCACAATCATAGCTAAATTGCTTTCGAAATTGGTGTAATTCTGTCTGCTCATTTGTCTGTATTTTGTCCGTCAACGTTGTCATTTCCGGACTCTAACTCGAAAACGCTTTATCCAATCTAATTCAAACTTGATAGGGAGATAGACCACCCTCATGACTAAGTTGTTTTCAAAATTGGTGTGATTCCATCCGTTCTCTAAAAATTATGAGCATACTTTGGTATGTTCCTGACCACTATTACTACCTTCTGCACACATCTACCATACATCGATCCTGTAGATATGGTAATACTATGTGTTACTTTAATAAATTAACTTTTGTGATTAGGTGCCATGCAATATTTTATTATCGTACATTAATGCTCTACACTTACTTAGTTTCAATCCTATAACAAGATGCACTCAGAGAGAGCAAAACGCTCGACTCCATGTGACCAGTCTCTCAAGTGACAGAAAGTATTGTAAGGAAGACAATAAAATAAAACCAAACATGTAAATTAATCTTCATAGAAATATCAAGTAGAAAGCCAAAGTCATTAAAAATACATTGAAATGGGACCTCTGAAAATTCATGATTTTTTTTTGTATCCAAAAGAAGATCCAGATCCTTCTTTTAGTAAGTTCTTCCTTTGGCCAGGTCCTATCCACTAATTTTTAATAAAGATCTGTTCATTACTTCTGGAATAATCTAAACACACACAAAAAAAAAATCAGACAAAGAGACAAACAATTAGCAAACAAAAACATAAACTGCAACTGCTGGTGGAGGTAAAAATAGAAAATAAAAACAAATAATAATTAATAAAATGACGAATATACCACCTCACTCTCTATTATCTTTATGTCAATTTCAAGACATAAAATGAGAAGAAATATTTTTACTTAAAGACAGCAAGTATCACAACCTAGGTTTGTGACCTCACAATGACAATTGTATTGTGACATCACTGAGTAATGACATCATCAAGAACAAAGTATTGATTTTTTACGTATGGGATGAAGAGAAGCAGTTTCACTGTGTAATCCCAATTAGAAATAAGAAAAACTCTCTCCTGATTTTAATTTTCAAACAAATTACACCAAATTTTTAAGAATCTGTCTGTACCCCATGAAATACCTCCCCACCAAATTTGAGATTGATTGATGTTATAGTTTTTGAGTTATAAGGGTACAACGGTGCACAGACAGACTGACAGACAGAAACAAACTGATTACAATAACCCTCTCCTATCGTTGAGCGTTAATTAGTATTGCATAGATACAATAAGGTAACCTAGATTGCAAGTTTCACATTTCTTCAGCACGTCTAACACATTTACCTTAACTGGGTGACCTAACATTTATTTCCTTGTTTCTAAATTTAATTACGGCAGTTGCTAACCTATTTGCTGTCTGCGCTACCCGCCTTTTGGGGCATCTCTGACCCTCTTGTTAATTAAATGAGTGAAGGATGTCCTATGATCGAAATTTTCATGTGTGGTTATGTCAACTTATTTTTTCACTCATAATCCATACATGCTAATATTCTCGTAGCTTTAATATACAGGTATAGCAGGACCAATTTGGTATGTCCTACAGTGTGTTGTGTAAGTGTAACAGTTGAATAAACGAATGTGCCCATTCTTGACTTGTTATTCAATCTTGGATTACTGTCTGTAGAAAGATTGACACTCCTTAAATATGTGGACCTGTGTACTCCAGTGGAATGTTACAAGAATTTATAAATAATCTGGTATGATCACTTAACTATAAGGAATTTTGTCAGGAAAAATATAATCTGTTCCTTCAATCTTGCATTAAATCTAAGCCAGTTTATATTGAAGAGAAATCAACATTCTTGAAACTGAATAGGGGGCAGGTAAATTTCATATCTGATGCAATATGTACTGGTAAATATAGAGTATTGAATGCTTTGATCTACCATATTTAACCGTATAAACACCCCTCCCTATTAATTGCTCCCTCTACCTCTCTACCTTTGCAAAGTTCATATTTGGAGGTTTTACATCCCTGTCAACAGCCAACAGGTTTGTGATTCTGGGATTCTAAAAAAAGATGCTTTTTAGTACTTCCCCAATACGAATACTGCTTATGAGAAATAAAGAAAATCAAAACGTAACATGCCAGTTTTGAGCTCCCCTTTTGAAAAATGCATTACACCCGGGGTGTTTATACAAATAAATACAGTATATCATTTTTAAAACTAACAATATTTATCCAAAGATTACATTATAACTTTGAATTGATGCAACAATGAAATGTACAGAATAATAAACTGTTTATTAAAAGGAAATCAAGTTATATTTACCGCTTTATTTGGTTAACATATTTATCTGTATGCCTGATAAATTATGTAACACATGATACATATATTATTATCTCTTGTGTTAATTAACATACATTGATTATCCATCTCATTGAAAGACTGATGGAATCCTTAAGGGAAATAGGAGTCACTAATATTATGGATTTTAATATGCCATATTTTGGCATTACATGTGGTTGAATTCCCTCTATTTTCATTAGTGACATTGAAACTTTAGAGATGGGTGGTATGATCCCAAACTCACAGCTTCTTATAGATAAAAAGGCTGAACTAGAGACTTTTAGACAACAAAAAGTTAAAGGTGAAATGGTTCAAGAGTTAATTGGTTAAAAGATGGTGAAAAGCCAACAGAAGTTTTCTGCAATTTAGAAAATAGGAATTTTATTGAAAAAACAATGAAAAAAATGCAACTTCCGGATGGTTCCGTAATTTTGGAACAAAAAGAAGTGCTTAACCACATTGGCAAATTTTATTCTAAACTCTTTGAGAATAAAGATAGCAATCTTGATTTTGAAAAACTAAATAAAATTCTGAAAAATTTAAACATTCCCCAGGTGAGCTGTTCAGATTTTGGGCGCACCAGTCACAGTAGAGGAATTAGGTGCTGTCCTTAAACAGTGTAAGCACAACAAAACACCAGGTATGGATGGTGTTACATCCAAATTTTTGAAAGTGTTTTGGCTTAAACTGAAGTATATTATTACTAATGCCATAATCTGTTGTTTTTCGAAAGGACAGCTGTCAACAACCCTCCGCCAATGTGTAGTTGTCTGTTTACCAAAAGAAAATAAAGACAGGTCTTTAATTAAGAACTGGCGCCCTATTTCTCTTCTGTGTGTAGTATACAAACTTGCATAGGGGCAATCGCTAATAGACTAAAGGGCACTCTTGACTCTGTTATATCTCATTGCCAAACTGGATTCATTAAAGGCAGACTTATTAGTGAGAGTAATTCTAATTCTAATTGGACTTTTATAGCGCTTAATCTCCCCAAATAAGAGGACTCTAAGGCGCGACTAAGCAATAAGCAGACATCAAATTTCTGTATCCACGGGCATAACAGGGGTCAAGCACCACGGAGAACACCAGGGAAATGATCCAGGCTAAGGTGGGTATGCTTTGGTGTACAGGTGGGTTTTGAGCTGCTTTCTGAAGGAGGCCAGCGAGGGAGAGGCACGAATCTTATCAGGGAGAGCATTCCACACAGTGGGAGCATCAAACGCAAAACTATTACCGAATTGTTTGACAGATTTGTGAACAGAGGGGCAGAACTTTGGAATGACAAGGAAATTACCACCACTTTGACTACGCCTAGTGCTATAAGAACTGCTGTAGGAGGAAAGATATGGAGCAAAATATCTGGGAAAGCCTGTGTGAAGATACTTATAAACAAGTGTGGCCGTCTTGAACACTGTGCGCTGTTCAACAGGAAGCCAATGCAGTTTCTTTAGCACAGGAGTTATACTGGTGTATCGACTGGTGTTTGATACAATTCTAGCTGCACTATTTTGGATGCACTGTAATTTGCGTAGATTGAACTTGGAGAGGCTCCTGAAAAGTGAGTTGCAGTAATCCAACCGACTACTAACCAGAGCATTAGCCACAAGCACAGAAACATCATGAGTGAGAAACCGCCTGACATGTCTGAAATCACGGAGTTTAACAAAACAACTTTTGCAGACATTCTGAACATGCTTGGACAAAGAAAGGTCTGAATCAAACCACACTCCCAGATTTTTTACTGAATCAGCAGGGTAGAATGAGTTGCCCAAGATATTAATTGGAAAACATGCTTTCAACTTGTCCCGCTGTCTCTTCGAACCAAAGATGATAAACTCGGTCTTGTCTGGATTCAATTTGAGCTTACTAGTGGACATCCACTCTTTAACATCGTCTAGGCACCTATTTAGCTTTTCAAAGGCAGCAGATGCATTCTTCTGGGATAAATGTATATAAACTTGGCTATCATCTGCATAGAAATGAAACTTTATTCCCTTATGTCTACTGATAATCGAATTAAGGGGGGTGGTGTACAATGAGAACAGCAAAGGGCCCAGGACGGAACCTTGGGGAACGCCAAATAGGAGTTTACAAACATCTGACAAAGTAGATCCAATTTTTATTGATTGGTAACGGTCTGTTAGGTAGGATGTGAACCATTTCAGAACACAACCGCCGACACCAAACCAGTTTTGGAGGCAACTAAGAAGAGTGGAGTGATCTATGGTGTTGAAGGCGGCAGACAGATCGAGCAATACCAAGGCAGTGGTTTCACCTCTTGACAATGATAAGTGAACTTCATTTTTTATGTAGAGAAGAGCTGTCTCAGTTGAATGGCCGGCTTTATATGCCGACTGGTATGGATTGTCTAAGTTATGGACGTGAATATGTTCTAATAGCTGCTTAGCAACCACACGTTCTACCAGTTTTGAGATAAAACTGAGGCCAGATACAGGACGATAATTCTTCAAGTCATTTGAGGGAAGATTAGGCTTTTTAATAAGAGGAGTGACCACAGCAGATTTGAAAGCGTCAGGGACGCATCCCTCCATAAGTGAGCAGTTAACCAGCTTTGTAAGGGAGGGTAACAGTATATCAATGCATTCCTTAATAAGGAATGTTGGCAAAGGGTCCAACAGGCATGATTTTGTTGGTGATGTTTTAATTATTTTATCAACAGCGTCCTCAGAAACTTGCCTAAAGACGTTAATTTTTGGAGGATCTGAAGCAGGGTGAATATCATTTTCAGTGCCAATGGAACCAAAGTTATCTCTAATTTTCTTAATTTTGTTGGAAAAGAAGGAGGCAAACTGGTCAGCCAGTGATTTTTTTGACTCGTGGGATGGAAGTGTGGCATCAGAAACCGTGTTCAGGGTTTTATGACGCCAAAGTTTTCGAGAGTCATGACTATTATCTGAAATCAGTTTGCTATAGTAGTCTGATTTATCTTTGTTTACAAGTGCATTGCACTGGACAATCTGACGACGAAGCCGACTTCTGTTCAGTGGATTTTTAGCCCTACGCCAGGTTCTCTCAAATTGGTGCCTAAGGGACTTTGCACGTCGATAATCGTCAGACATCCAATCAGCGGAATCTTTTTTTATCATTCTAGATACGAGTGGTGCATGCCTATCAAGAACATGGCCCAAATCATGTACATATTGTTCATATAGATCGACAACAGCATCAGCTGGAGACTTGACAAAGGACGTGTTTTTGAGATCCAAGTGAAAGTCAGACATATTGATATGGTGGTACCTTCTATACTGAACTATATTTGGAGTGTGAGCCACTTGACAAGGGAAGGTAACTGAGCATTTGACTAATGCATGGTCAGAAACAAAGTCGCAAATCTTAACATCAGCAATGGTGTCCTGGTCACTAGGGGATAAAATGAGGTCCAATATGTGGCCATGTAGATGAGTAGGTTTATCGACTGTTTCAAATCACACGAATCAAGAAAAGTAGTGAATTTATTACCGTCACCAACTGGAACGTCAACATGAATGTTAAAGTCGCCACATATGTAATATGAAGAATTAATACATGAGAGGTAACAAAAAAATGACATGAATTCTTCCAGAAAGTTACAGGTACATGATCCTGGAGGACGGTAGATGCAAGCAAGCAACAATGAATGGCCATGAAGCCCGATTGACACCACCATATTCTCAAATGACTGATAAAGAGGAGATTCTATTGTGTGGGGTCTGTAAGAGGATTTGATGAAAAAACCCAACACCACCTCCAATACCTGAGGGACGAGGCTTTTGAGGGAAATTAAAATCGGGAGGAGTTATAGACCGTTGTCTAGGAAGCTGTCTGAGTCAAAGGACCGAATATGTGTTTCAGTGAGGCAAAGAAAATCAAGCTCATATGAAGCAACCATATCAGCTAGGAGTGGACCCTTGTTCCTTACGGATCTGGCATTCAAAACACCGAGTGTGAACGGACCAGGGTTGAGGGATACATCACCTCCCAGTAACAGCAACAACATAAGCCCTCGTCTATTAACCATGGATGAAAATTTTCGGCAGGAACACAAATATGAGAAATTTTTTGCAACCCTTGTCAAAGGAGGACATGATGTATAAGATACTCTGGTGCTAAACCACTCATACCTGTGGGCGAGTGCCACAGCAAACAGTACCGTGAAGAAGAGAGCCCGAACACTAATCATGATTGGTGGGGTTGTTCATAAGTAAGAGCCCTAAATCTAAGCTCAACAGTGGGGGGACTCAAGGATATATCCCTAAACCTCAGCACAGTCACAACTCTTCGTCCTGTGGGCGACTCACAGGCACCCTAACACCCCACACTACAGCCTACCTTAAAACTAAGTAACAACACCACCAGACACCAACAATAGATTAAAAAGTAAACTTACAAAACACAAATTAGATTATATATAATACCCAATGCTTGATGTTGGGGAAATATTGATCAAATTTCACCGGCAATTCCCGGCAAGATGGGCGATAATACCCGAATAACCAACAAGTGGGTAGAACAGTGAGATGAGGGGAGATAAAAATTAAAAGGCACGATCAACCAAATGATCGTACATGAAAGCAATATTTGGAGCTGAAATCCTGTCTAAAAATAACTTTATATGTGGAAAAACGGCTTTTGTTGAGATAAATTTTCAAGAAAAGCGTCTCCGCGGTGCGTACTAAAATCAGTACTAGACTAATGTTTATGATATTATGCACTATGTTGACAATAAGCAATTACCAGGGTTATTAATGTTAATTGATTTCGAAAAAGCATTTGATTCTTTATCTTGGACCTTTCTCTATAAAATTCTTAACTCTTTTGGATACAGTGAAAACTTCATTAAATCGATTAAATTATTTAACACTGATATTACAGCCTACATCCTGCAGTGTGGACACTTATCAGATAAAATTTTAATCCAAAGAGGCTGCAGGCAGGGTGATCCAATTTCATCATATTTGTTTTTACTTGGTGCAGAAATTCTTTCTATAATGATTTTAAATTTTTTTTTATTGCATGAAAAGCCATGAACATTTAGCGTTAAAAAAAAATTAAATTTGGATTTTACAATATTCATTGCTGTCCCTAAATACTTAATTACTACTTCAATGTTTAAATTTTAAATATGGACTTCAAAGTCATCAAACACAAAAGAGCTGATGTAAATATCTAGGGATTTTCTCAAATATATTTACAGCAGAAAATAGACAATATTTAATTATTTGATGATAAAAGACCTCAAACCTCGATTTTTGAAGGTATTTTTTTACATAATTAGTGTATCAGTATGCATGGCCAGCTTCAGTGACGGACAAAACTAATTTTACATTCACACAGAATCCTAAAAATAAGGTGGAAATGTAGAAAACTTGTGAATACTAGTTCCATGTGTACTTGAATACATCAAAATGAGGTCCTCGGTGACTTTAAATACCAATACAAAAAGTAAAAAATACCCACGATATGAGACAGGTTGCTGAAGGAAAATTGTATTCATACATTAAAGATTTTTTTCATATTCAAATGACCAAAAATATTGCAAGAGGATCAGCATTTAGTGATCATCTAACTCACTATGCATCGGCCCATATGGGGCCAGAATTCAGATGGTCACCCATACAAGTAGTAACCAAAGCCCAGTACTTCTTAACTTCAGTGATCAGATAAGAACTGGCCAAGCCACCCAACAATAAACAATCAATTGCCAGCGAGTATTGCAACATTGCTCCAAAATTGGCCGAACAGAGGTCAGATCTACAAATAAGCAGCCCAAAAACAGTCATTACAAAGCCACAGATAGCCCAATAACTTGACCCAAGGGTAGCAGAACTGACAATGCATACATTACAAGTAGCCAATGTCAGTCAGATGGTGTCATATACTGCATGCGTAAATAAGAGTACTTAGTGTGCAAATACCTCCACCAAATTGTATTTCTAATGATATATATAAAATATTTTTAGGTTACACAGTTTTTGAAATATTTGCACTGATGCTAATTTCTGAGAGTAGATAGATTTGAATACCTGTAGTGTGCGAAAATAGGTGATTTATTATAAAAACTGCTTCAAATATCTTGCATAAATTTCATATTGTACACAGAATTTATTTATTTAATTTACTACACTTTTGCCATTATAATTTTTATGATTAACTTTCGTACATATATAGTATTCACATAAATTATATTTTCGCTACTTCCTGGTTTTTCTGTTTGTTTTTACCCACTTCACCTTTCAAGGCCGTTCGCGAAAATGAGGCATATTGAAACTGTGAATTCTTGAAGACAGCCTCACTTCCGGTCGCGATGTCGCAAAAATCAACTCGGTGAAAACAAACTTGTCAGGAAGGTGTTATCCACGTTTTTGAATTTTCTGATATATAAACATTTGTACTACATGTTTCAGCAAATTAATCTACAAAAGTTTGTTCTGCATAATTATTTGAGGTAACTATTTGTTTTTCTGGTCTAAATCTTGGATATTAAGGTTGTATTTAAGTAATATCACCTATTTTCGCCCATTCACGTACAAAACTTCACATTGTTTCTGTGACAGGGGATTGCAAAATCATGCATTACTTTGCCATTTTTGGGGCATAAAATATCTGTATTATGTGATATTTACTTGATATATCATATTGTCGCCATTGTGTAGCCTCTTCCTGGTCAACTGGTATATAATGTAAAATACTATTAACAGGCTTAATAGTATTTACAGGCTTAATTTCGCCAGAATTCCCTATTATCTGCTTCTCTATTAGAATTTATATCTTTAAAAATTCTTTTGGAAGGTAATATAGGAAATCATATGAATATAGATATGAATATTCATGGGCAACATTTTTGTTGACCACATGTAATCCATATACTTTATTTCAACGTAGTGGCTAATGTCATGGATCCGTTAACGGAAAGTACTAGTTTTGTGTCATGGACCCATGTTTTAATGTCACAGACACCTTAGGTCATGGATTTCCCCTGTAGTTTCCCAATAGGAGACTTTAAACTACCGAACTCACAGCCATAGCATCCAAGTCATTAATATTCACGAATTTCTCCTGTAGTTTCCCAACAGAAGACTTTAAAATAAATAACTCATGGCCATAGCACCCAAGTCATTAATATTCATGAGAAGGTATGAGGTCATGGAATTTCCCCTGTAGTTTCCTAACAATATTTTCTAAAATGGACGTCTCGACGAAGATCAAATACTTTAAATTACAGAACTCACGGCCACAGCACCCAAGCCATTAATATTCATGAGAAGGTATGAGGTCACAGATTTCCCCTGTTTCTCATGGACATCCATGAATATTGACATTTCGGTGACACAAGCCTATAACTTTCCGTTAACAGATCCGTTTCAATAGCCACGCCGTTATTTCAGTTCTCTGTAAAATTGTAAGTAGCTATGGTTGACAAAGCTTTATAAAGAAAAATTTAAAATGGATTACAATTTAAGAAAATAAATATATAAACTAGAGGAATGATTTTGCTAACAAAAGCGAAGCGTCCCTGAAAGTTTAAAATGCTTTGTGGTTTTAATAAGCATGCTGTAAAGCTAACAATGCACAAAGCTGCACCGTATGCTTTCCCAATACCTCTTAATACATTCTGAAGCTATAAAAGCAACGATAAAGGAGATATAAGGCAAAAACTCCAAAGCAGCTATTTATGACCCCAGTTTGGCCCATAAGGGGGAGTCGGGGGGTAAAACTGACCCGCTATTTAGACTCTCCACATATACTTTCCCAATACCTCTTAATACATTCTGAAGCTATAAAAGCAACAATAAAAAAGATATAAGGCAAAAACTCAAAATCAGCTATTTTATGACCCCGGTTTGACCCATAAGGGGGGGCCGTGGGGTAAAACTGACCGGCTGTTTAGACTCTCTACATATGGTTTCCTATTACCTCCCAGTACATTTTATGGCTCTAAATGCAATACTTAAGAAGATAATAGGGGGGGTTGACCTAAATTTAAGGCTTTCAGATTGGAAGGTGTCAGAAAATCACTCATAAATGAGACATTTTTCAAGGGATTGCTCCCAAAATCTAATCAGCTCGCGTTTTTAATACTATGAACAGGTGTGTCGAATTATAAGGCTGTGTAGCAAGTAGCTTTTCCTGAACTGCGATGACGGGGAGGTGTACTTCAAAAAATTGTTTTTGATCATGTGACCTTCATAAAGGTGAAAGGTCAAATTTAAGCATGCAGAAAAAATTTCCCACGCCTAAGGTATATAACTGCCAAATATGGTTTGAAACCTTCTAATAATAAGGGTGATATTCAAGGGAGACCATAATGCGGCCTTTTCAGGGACGCTTAATAAATTAAATAAATAAATGCACAGGTGAAGGCCTTTGCCATCATTGATCACTTTTGTAATATTGTTTTGACTAGGGAATATCAGCCCCCCACACTCGCCTTGTTGCCTCCATTTAAAAAATGGCGACTTTATCTGTATATTTTGTGAGGAAATACAGTGAAGGACAGACCCCAGTGAAAATGATGATACAAATAAAAATTTAATTAACTAGGATGGGACATGGTTGAAGCGGGAATGTGTCGGGCTTGAGCCTGTTACCTGGAGCACCAGGTTAGGATTCTCCATAGTAGGGCACAAAGAGGGCCCAACTTACCCCCCCACCCCCTTAAATAGGCAACCACCATGGTCAAGGTCACAAAACAATAGCATTCGTGGCATTGCCCATATGTACCCAGATACCAAATTTGAAAGGTGTAACTAAAATAATTTTTTTTAAGTTATCGCGTCCAAAAGGAAATCTCTGCGGCAGCGTGACCCTACTGAATCCAAAGTATCCCCACCTCTCGTCCGGGGATACAATGAAATTGAGTAATAAATACACAAAAGTCAATATCATACTTATTTATCTCTCGCCAGCAGCCGAAGGTCGTGGTCAGGAGATTATAAAACACCTCCCGTCCGTCCATCCATTCCTCACATTTTTACATAAACCTTATATCTCATTCCTTAACACAGATATCTTCACCAAATTTGCAGGGAATGTTTATGGCTGTAAGAAACATGTAAAAAGTGTGGTCTCATTTTGAAAAATAAAATGGCCGACATAGCCAATTATTTGAAAATCATAAAGCGCTGCTGGTTTTTCTTTTCATAAACCCCTTTTCTTTCTGCTTTTATGCTATATTGCATCTAACCATTGGGGACACTTTGCTTTTGTAAGCAAAAACATTTTTCTAGTTTATTTAGTGTTTTATATCACAACTATTTCCTCATCAATGACAAGGAACTACCAGCTTTCCATAGTGACCTTGACCTTTCAAATAGTCTCCATTGTAGTAGAATTTGCTGTTTGTGTGCATTTGTTACAAAGCCTGGAAAAATTAAGAACAGTTTCTGAGATATAAAAGTGATATTGGAAATTTTTATCTTTTTCAAAAAAAAAAAAAGTGTAACCTCAGACTGAGAGGCCTGGGTTTGATTCCCAGTGATGTGTAAATCAAGACATCATAGCTTAGTGACAGAGCACTCAGTCTGGGTGTATATAAACATAAATTTAAAGAATATAAGTGATCTGACATACAGGTCTGCAATTTCACTATGTTATAGCTGACCAAAAATTACGTGAATAACATATTTAAACAAAATACTCTAAATGCAATAGTTTTCAAGTTACAACTGATTTACTCAACAGTGATAACCTCAAAGTAGCTGTTACTCAGCTATGCACTGATCTACAGGTCTGAAATTTTACTATGCTGTAACTGACCCAAAAGTAGCTGAATAACATATTTATACAAAATTCTGTATATGCAATAGTTTTCAAGTTGTAGGTGATTTTACTCATTATGGGAGGTACTGAAAAATCAGAAAGTAGCTATTACTCACTTAGCTATAGGGATAGACACTCACTCACCATGTTGTAGCTATGGAAAAAGTAGTTGAATAACATATTTTAAGAAAATGCTCTAACTGCAATACTTTTCAAGTTATAAGTGTTTTAGTGCATGATTTCATGAATTTTATTGCATTAAAAATTATTTTAAAAATTAATAAAAAAAAATAAGACAGATCCAGGTCTAATACTCACACAAGGAAATCTACTAATGGCCTAGTACATATATACAAGATATGAGAAAAATCCCTGTAATAGTGAATGAGAAAATTGTGATAAAGTGTTGAAATTTTCACACTTTGGTGGGGGTACCTCACTTGTAATGACTCTGGGGAACAGACGAACGAACAGATCTGCATGGCCTGAATAATTTTTCATCCTCGATAGTTAAGGTATCTTTAAAAAAACAGCATGTCTCTGGGTATCGTAGTTTAGGAGGAGAAGTTGTTCATACGGACGCAAGTCAGCTGACATAAAAAAGTAACATAACCAACAAACTGAGTGCTTTATCACTAAGCTATGACGTTTTTTTGAGGAACACCACTGGGAATCAAACCCAGGTCTCCCAGTCTGTTAGAATATGCTACTCTATTACTTATTGTTGGAAAATGTACTTTAAATACAAGAATTATAACCTTGCCCATTAATTTACATACAGACATTCCTGGCATTTCTTTGAAAATTATCTACCTTTTTGTAATGGCTGGTTCCCGTAACTAGAAGGTTGATTCTCTTCATAGGTGATATGTATTACAGATATATATGTTCTCTACAAGCATGCAGACATTTGACCTTGAAGCTCTTCATTCAAGGTTATGCTAACTCCACGTACTGGGCTAAAAGACAGAGGGATTACCTGAAGGACTACTTCAATAATGAGGGAGCAGTGGCCTGGCAAGATGGCAGAGTATAACTCCTGCTGCAGTAACCAGTCCTTTTCAGGACTACCAAATATTCCAAAAACAATTAATCAGCTATGCTTGTTCAAAATAACCCAACCATTACCAAACATAAGTCACCCACCCAACAAACAGACAGAAAGAAATGCCTTACAGAAGTCACCCAACTAACAAACAGACAAACCCAGTGCTAAACATAATTCTCAAAAGAACACACAAACCAAACATAACTTCCTAAATGGAATAAATATTGCATATATTTTGAAAGCTACATCCTAATTTTACTTACATTTGGTTTTTTTGGGGAAAAATATTTGAAACAGAAATGTTTTCCTGGAAATCTTAAAATTAAAATCTTTTACTCCACTTGACAAATATTTAGGAAATATAACCACCAAACTGTTTTTTTTTACAATAATGGGGAGTTATGTTTGCAAAATAGTTTGTTAGTTCTTTGGTGTGGGTTCTGTTTGCTATTGGGTTTGTCTGTTTCTTGGTTGGTGGTTATTTTTGGTATTTGGTTTGTGTGTTTGTGGGTTGGTGGTTAGGTTTGGTATTTGGTTTGTGTGTTTGTGGGTTGGTAGTTAGGTTTGGTATTGGTTTGTGTGTTGTTTAGTTGGGGGTTAGGTTTGGTATTGGGTTTGTGTGTTTGTTAGTTGGGGGTTAGGTTTGGTATTTGGTTTGTGTGTTTGTGTGTTTTGTAAGTATGTCATAATGCCTTTTAACTCCAGGGATGATGTAAATGTTGGACTTTTTTATTAAAGATTTTAACCAATCCCATGGATTTTAAGCTAAAAATGGGCTGATTATTAGCCATATTGGGAGTTTATTTTAATTTTTTTTTTCTATGTGGCCTTTTTTGGTTATGTGTGGTACCATGGGTTATTTGTTTCATGTTCGGGGTGGTGCAGGTGTTGGACTTTTTTTTTGTGATAAGTATTTGTACTGTTATGTTTTCGGAGGGGAATTGGAATAACTTGCAGCTGAATAATTGCTTTTGGAATATTTGGGTGGCCCTGAAAATGGCCTGGCAGGTCAAAGACCCACCTGACTGGATGGCTACTGAGGAGGCTGCTGCTGTTGAGGCGGTGCTGTAGTGGTGATAGTGAAGAGTTGCGGCTGCTGCTACTGCTGAGGCTGCTCAATGATCTGTGTAGATGTCAGATGTGGTAGCTGGCTTAGTATTCCACTTAAGTTGTGTCTACTGCCCTTGTCCTGTACTGCTAGGACTGATGGAGGGTAGCCAAAGCCAAGTGGGCTTGGTGTGTAGTAGACGTAACTGCTGCTAGCTGCTGCTTGGGTGGAAGTACATGCCTGTTGAGTGGTTGTTGGCAGTATCCCGACCCTCTGGGACTCCGTGGTAATAGTGGCTGATCTTCTGGCTACTGGTTGATGTCTACGGCTGCTTTTAATGCTTTCAATATCTCTAAAAATTCTGCCCTTGAGGTCCTCAAACTGTCTGACTTCTGCTGCAGGAAACCTGAGATCAATGTCCTCATCTGGTCAAAGTGCTCGAGTATCTTGGAGTCTGTTATAACTGGTGTAGATGTGAACATAGGTTTACTCCTACTCTCCCTGACGACACTGGACTCAAGGTGTTCTGTATCAGTAGTAGATCCACGAGATTCATCCTGCTTGCTGGTATTTGGACTGGCCTCGAACCCTGAACTTCTGCTGGCCCCCTTGCGTCTGATATGGGTCTTAAGGAAACCCATCTGCTGGTAGACCCAGGACTGTCTCTTGGTCATCTCCCTTGGGGCTTGGCCAGATTGTAGTTTTGACAGCTTGCCATAACGCGTTCGCTGAGATTCGAACCATCTTCTGACATCAAAGGGCTGGAGCTTCAGTTCTGCAGAGATTTCTGCCCAGAGAGTCTCCTTCTGTCTGTCGTGGAAACGTGCATGCTCCTTGTTGTAGAGCTCTGGATGCTCCTTCCCAAACTCCACAATTGCAGTTTCTTGGCTGTCAGTGAAAGTTGAACAGACCATGGCTCTCTTGGCTGCCGAGTGACTCTCTGAATCCTCCTCACACCTCTTTTCTTCCTTGCAAGCTTCCTCAGTAACTTCCAATCGCTCCTCAATCTCTTGTGTACCCTCCTCTGTACTTATATGATATTTAAAAAACTGAAAACCCCTACAAAACAGAGACACACGTCTCTCAGTAGCCAAACAGTCAGTAACAACGAGAATGTGTGCGTGGTCGCTTATATAGTCCCAGACCCCCTCATTGCCTTGTTTTAATTTCCGACAGGCGGAAAACAGTCGGCTCTTAATCGGTTCTTAGTCCCAGGCCTCCTGGGGCATCCTCAGACCGTCGCAGACTAAATTTGTGCTGTCCCAGGCGGCCTGAGGACGCCGGCTTGGATCGGTTAGGGTCGGCTTCTCTTAGTCGGAGCTTAGTCCCAGACCCAGATTTCTTAGTCCCAGGACACCTGAGACAGTCTGAGGCTTCCCGGGACTAATGAAACCGAATCGCTTTCACACGCATGAAACTTCAAAGATCTGTAATGAGTCGGGGACTGCCAAACAGGCTTCCTGGGACTAAGCTACGGAGACCTAGGAGTAAGGGTCGCAGGGCGCCTGGGACAACATAGGACTGTGTAAATTTGGGTCTGAGGAGGCCTGAGGAAGCCTGGGACTGGACAGTTTGTTGTCGGCGGGAAATGAGAATCAGTTTGAGTCATGAGAAATATCAAACATGTTTGATTTCTCTCACGGCCACAACCGACAACTACCGACCCTTACAGGACGTCTGGGACTAAGCAAATATTTGAAACCGACTCCCAAAAACCCTTAATCGGGAAGCTTAGTCGTGTGGTGGAACACCCACATAAAATTCAACTCTCTTTATCTACATCTGCATGGCCGAATTATGGTTAAGATGTTTTGAATATTACCATGCATACAGAAGTGGTAATACATTTAATGAATGCTTATGTGTGGTGTTGGAGCAACATCTATGGCTCACTTGATGAAATTCTATCTCTTACAATGGGAAGTTATGAAAGTAAAATTCTTAATAAATTCTAATATGACTTTAACAGTGCTAAATCTGCACCAAAAGACAGACCCAAAGGTGCAACAAGATTTTAAAGGTCAAGGTCACTCCGACAAGGTCAAAGGTCAAATTAAGGTCACACCATGATAATATACACCTATTGCCCCTAAACAATGTCCCTAGCAAGTATCAACTTCCTACACCTTACGGTTTCCGAGATATAGCCCAGACAAGATTTTGTAGGTCAAGGTCACTATGGCAAGGTCAAAGGTCAAATCAAGGTCAGACCATGATGCTGCACACCTACACCCCCTAACCAATGTCTCTACCAAACATCAACTTCCTACACCTTACAGTTTCTGATATAGCCCGGACAATATTTTATAGGTCAAGGTCACTACAACAAGGTCAAAGGTCAAATCAAGGTCACACCATGATGTTGCACACCTACTCCCCCTAATCAATGTCGCTACCAAGTATCAACTTCCTACACCTTACGGTTTCCGATATATAGCCCGGACAAGATTTTATAGGTCAAGGTCACTACGGCAAGGTCGAAGATCAAATTAAGGCCAGACCATGACGTTGCACACCTACACCCTCTAACCAATATCCCTACCAAGTATCAACTTCCTACACCTTACGGTTTCCGAGATATAGCCCGGACAAGATTTTATAGGTCAATGTCACTACGGCAAGGTCAAAGGTCAAATTAAGGCCAGACCATGACGTTGCACACCTACAACCCCTAACTAATGTCTGCCAAGTATCAACTTCCTACACCTTATGGTTGCCGAGATATAGCCTGGACAAGATTTTCAAACTCAAGGTCACTACGGCAAGGTCAAAGGTTAAATCAAAGTCAGACCATGACGTTGCACACCTACACCCCCAAACCAATGTCTCTGCCAAGTATGAACTTTCTACACCTTACAGTTTCTGAGATACAGTCCAGACAAACTATTTCCAACCACCCGCCCGACCGCCCATCCGGACACCATGGGTGAAAACAATACCCCGACAGCCCTTAAGGGCTGCGGGGTAAAAACTAATTTTTCTTCATAAAAATAAAATCTTCTGCAAAAAATTACCTGTGGGTGTTCTACAGCAGAATTCCTTTGATTTTCCTTCTGAAAATCGGCAGATGAGGCTCTTGCAGGAAACTCAGATTTCACAACTGCACACACAATAAGCTCAAATGTAAAAATTGATTATTCAATTATTTTCCCCTACACTTGACAACTACAGTCTCACTTTATATCTAACTTAATACCTGGCAGCATCCCAAGTGAATAGTATTTTACATATAACAAGGCCACTGCCGCAGCGGTTATCTCCCGCCTTAGATTCAATAATAATGGAGAACTAAAGGAGATATAAGGTCTTTGTAGTAAGATGGCCCAACTTGACATTGAAGAAGGGGTCTAAGGTAAAAGTCAGCAATTGGAAAAGAGTCTCGGGCCAAGACTTTCTTTGCAAATTTGGCTCCAATATTTCAAGTTTTAGAGCATCTTAACCCTTATAGCGCTGAATGCCTGGTAGCAGGCATGCCTCTCAAACTGACCATTTTGGGGATCACTAACAAACGCCTGGTACACAATTTTTAATTGTTACATAATATTGTTATTTTTGAAGGAATATACACATATTATATATCAAAATAAACAGAATGGAATACTCTTTCATAATAACAACACTTTATTGGGTTATTTTCAACTTTAGTGTGTGACCATGAAAAAAGAAAAACAAAAATGTTACTATCATTTTCATGAAGCTGACGAACTGCCCCCAGCTGATGAGTACATGTTACACATACTATGTTAGCTAGAGTAAAAAAATGATAAAAGAGCAAGTAAAAACAGCTCAACAGAGAGTAAGAGACATAACAATAACAGTGGAAAGTTATATAATGTAAAGTAATGTGTAAAAAGTTACTACAAATGTAAAATATATCCGCAATATGAATGCTGATATTCAGTTAACTTTTTGAAAGTGTATTTGTAAAAATGTTACTAATAATGACAAGATTACACCCACAATACTGATGTTGAGAATCATATTCTTTTTACTTCATTCACAGCTAATATTAGGAAAAACAATTCTTAAATTGCAAAATTAGTGAAGTAATGTTTGACAGTAACTGAATAAATAGTAATTGTAAATCAGTGATTGTACTGTATCGTCACAGACATGAACATGGATCCATGGCACCAATCCAATAGTTACTAATCATTACTGTCACCACCCCCTCCTTCTTTTTGCACAATGTAACTTTTATAGGCACCAATGAAATCTTTGTATGAATGATAAATCCTGAAACATGGATCCACACACAAACCAACACCACATGTTGAACATTCATACGATGATTCACGACCAGGCCGATTCACTGGTGGGAGACCGAGCATTTGCCAAATGGCACGCTCACCAGGGAAGCAAACTGCACATTTCCTACACCGCACTTTCTTTTTTTGAGGGTCATTTGGTGGGACTTTGGATGGAAAATGATGGCCATTTAACCTCCTTGGATGATCAGTTAAGGTCAGGGTGCGTGACTTTGACCTTTCAGTTGGTGTGACCTCCACCTCCTTCACCAATTGTTTGACCAACTCTCTCCTGAACACTCGCTGAAGAACTGGGGTTCGGCCATTGGAGCTGCACCACTCTCTGTATACAATCCAGCTGTTCAGTATGGTTAAGCTGAGCATGTGAAAAAATACTTTTTTCCACCACTTTATGGTTCTTCTTCTGAAGCTGGAGTATGCAACCATTTGATCACTTCGGTCAACTGCCCCCATGAACTGATTATAGAGATGCACAACTTCACAGCGTTTGATCACCCTGTCATTATGATCTCGTTTTCCAGTATTAATCTCACTAGATTTGTGAACTGTGGACAGCATCTTGACATCTTTTCGGTCCTTTATCTTCATGGCCATCAGAGGACCATTTGACATCACAATTTTGTCACCTCGTACCTTCAGTTTGGCATTAATGACCTCTCTTGGAAAGCCTTTTCTGTTACGAGCTGTGCCTGAAAATAGCAAGGCAAAAGCATGTATACTTTTATAACGCTTAATCTCTGCCAAGAGACAAGGTGCACCATCACAAGCATAAACAAAAAATCATTAGCCTAATCTGTATTCTGTAGCAGTGGTCAACATCAAGGGGAGTGCCATATGAGATGGAAATACTAAGGAGAATAAGCTTTGGAAAATAGGAAGCAAGGAAGTGGCGGACCTTACATCAGCAGGAAGTTTAATCCATATTTATATTCAACAATAAGCTAAGACCACACTGCCTTGTAGATTTGTAAATGGTAGTACTGCACTTGTAAGTCATCAAGAAATACTAGTCGACACGTCGGAACTAATAGACAACATTGAACTGACAAAAGTCACACTAGTGTCGATCAAGGATCTCAGAAGAAATATATTTTATAAGTTAGCCAATTTTAAATGAAAAATGAATTTTTGCAGTTTGACCCTATCCAAAAAAGTACTGAATCTCATGAGAATATATATTTGCGGTGAAAAACTGAGGGAAGCAGCCATTGTTGTTTCCACTTGATAACTGTGACAACTTGAACAATGTGATTGTTTTCTTTAAAAATCCTAATCATCATAAGATTTTATGAGGTAGGTAATATTTTGGTGTATTATCAAAGTCTTGATGAAAAATTTATCTTTATGATGTATGAACCCACACATCCTAATTTCAACACTCACGACCGACTATGAACAAGTCGAGTCGCACTAGTAAATAGTTTGAATTTTTTTAATAAATTATTTGTTTCATTTTTGAATAAATTATTTGTTTCACAATTTTGGTCAAAATTTTTAATATATTTACCTGTAGCACCAGTTCCCTTGCTGAACAAGTCAAGAAAGAGTTGTGGTGAACTGTAATAGTTGTCGACATATAAAATATGTCCCTTGTTTATGTAGCTTTCCATCAGTTCCATCACCAAGTCATAAGTTTTACCATGAGCAGAAACAGGGGTGTCATCTTTGCCAGTGTATAACTTGAATATGCAACAGTATGCGTTTGACGAGTCACACAGTTCTTAAGATTTAAGGCCATACTTGTCGGGCTTGTCGGGAGCGTACACACGCATGTGAACTTTTCCACGAAATGGGATCATCCCTTCATCTATACATACATGTTGACCTGGATAATACACTGATTTAAACCTGTCCAATATATTTTGGTATACAACTCCCAGTTTTGCCAATGGATTGTATCTATTCTGACCACGAACAACATAATTTGCATTGTCTGAAAGGTGAAAAAATGTCAGAATATTGAAGAAAAAATCCCGGGACATAGTACTAGGGTAGAACGGGGTCAACATGACAGGATCAGTACTCCAGTAATCCGCAAGATCTTCCTGGACAGTCAGGCCCATGGCTATGGTACAAGCAATGAAACACTTCATGTCACTGACAGTGATACCTTCGGCCGGCCATCTTTTCAGCCTTGAAAATTGACGAAGTGTTGCATTTTCCAAGTATGATTTTGCATATCTGTTAGTTTCGGTTGTTAGTACCTCAAAGTCACTATCATTGAAAAATAATTTCACAAAGTCAATAACCTCAGGATTATCTGGAATTGGGGCTTGTATTCCACTGGAACCAGAAAAATTCAGTTCAGTTGGTACTCTGTCACCAGCAATCCAAGTATCACTACTGGACTCCTCATTGTCACTATCATTGTCATTGATATCAGATAAAGTAAATCCTTCAAATTCCTCATCAGAATCATCACCCATAAAAAGTTCACTGTATATATCTCTCAAATCAGCACTAACACGACGTAATTCCTCATTATTCACCTGATCTCCACCACCAGATGCCATGTTGAAAACAGTGTGACATTCAAATTGGTTCAAAGTGGACGATAATATGAGATGTGCGTTTCCGAGTGCATTTTGACTTTAATAATGTGGGAAACACATGTCAAAGTAGTTGAAATGCCATTAAATCTTGTTTTGTACAAACAAAACAGGCAAATATGCTGTAAAACGTTCACATTTTGCAATATATTTCGATATCAAAATATAACGGACAAAAGACGTATATGTCCGGCTTGCATTTCAGTGGGGTAGTACTAAAAGCCGGACGAATTCGTCTCCCGCACTACGAGGGTTAAGGATTTTGAAATAATTGGCTATGGCGGCCATTTTGTTTTTCAAAATAAAGCCAAAATTTTTCTTACGGAAAATATTTGCAGGCCAGGACTTTTCATGCTCTGTCTTTACATTCTGAAGCCATAGCACCAATAATATGGGAGAAATAAGGATGTTTTAGTGTGAGGACCCCATTTAACCTTGAAGCAGGGGTCAAAAGACAAATTCTACACCTGGAAAAGATTTCCTGGCCATCGCTTCCTACAAGTTGTTTTCACATTCTGAACCTCTAGGAGCAATAATAGGGAAGATATAATGTCTTTTAATAGGATAACCCCATATGATATTAAACATATGCTATGGCGGCCATTTTGTTTTGCAAACTAGGCCAAAATTACTATCATTTTAGCTTTTCTAACCATATAGCTTTTGTGCAAATTTGATGAAACTAGCTGGAATATTTTAAGATTTATCTAATCTAATCTAATCTAATCTACTGCTTTGCAGGCGCAATATCTTCCCCACTAAGGGGAACTCAGTGCACTAGTTAACAAAAATCATTTCTTATAAGGAGAGTCGAGGGGCGTTCAAGGTCAGTGTACCAGGTTTGTGGGTGAGACCGAGAGGGAAGGAGACTAAGTTGGGAAGCTAGAGTTGAAAAGGTGGGTTTTGCGGTGTTTCCTGAAAGATGCGACAGAGGGACTGTTTCTTATTTGGAAGGGGAGAGAGTTCCAAAGAACTCGGGCGTAGTGACTAAAAGAATTTGAGAAGTGTTCAATTGATTTATGAACTCTACGATCAAAAGTGGGGGTATGAAGAAACTTGAGTTTAGGAGTACTTCGTCTAGTATTTCTAAAGGAAGTGTAGAGGTGGATTAGTTCTCTTAGGTAAACAGGTTGACCTTGGTTGAGGATTTTGTATGTAATGAGGCCTATTTTGAATTGTACCCTATACCTAACTGGAAGCCAATGGAGTTTTTTCAGTTGAGGGGTGATGTGAGAAAATTTTGAGGAACGGGTGACAACCCTGCAGAGTGAGTTTTGCACTAGTTGCAATCTTCTTAGCTCAAAGTCTGTGAGTGATAGAAACAGGGAATTGCAGTAGTCCAATCTGCTGCTGACCAAGGCATTGGCTAAAAGAACTGATGTTTTAAGGTCTAGAAGGGGGCCTATTCTGTAGAGGTCTCTTGCATGAGCTCTAGTGGACTTTATGACCTGTGACACATGGTCGGAGAAAGTGAAATTGGAGTCAAACACCACTCCGAGGTTCTTGACACTTTGTGCTGGTGAGACCTGATTACCAAGAATATTAATTGGAAAATGAGGAAGGAGTTGTTTATGGTTGTTTTTCGAACCTATCAAAATGAACTCGGTTTTATCAGGGTTGAGTTTTAATTTATTTGTGAACATGAAGTTTTGGATGTCGTTTAGGCAATTTTTTTAGTTTTTGTACAGAGTGAGAAAAATTTGCTGGAGAGAGTGAAATGTATAGCTGGGTGTCATCGACATAGAAATGGAAATTGTTGCTACGGTGAGATTGAATGATGGAGCTGATTGGTTTGGTGTAAAGGGAAAAAAGAATTGGACCAAGGACGCAGCCCTGGGGGACCCCATGCTGAAGGGCAACAGGATTTGAGAGTGTGCTGCCTACCTTGACCGAGTGTGTCCTTCCCGACAGGTATGATTTGAACCAGCCAAGTGCCAGTTCACTGATTCCATAGTAACCATTAAGTCTGTCCAGAAGAATAGTGTGATCAATGGTATCGAAAGCAGCAGAGAGATCTAGAAGGGTGAGGGCTGTAACAGACCCTTTGGCCATATTCTATAAGCCGACTGGAAGGTAGTCATCAGGCCGGCTTCATCAAGGTGAGTTTGTAGCTGGGCTGCTACTACCCTTTCAAGTATCTTTGAAATAAAGTTTAGATTGGAAACAGGCCTGTACTTTTTGAAAACTTCCTTGTCTAAGGATGATTTTTTGAGAATTGGGGTTACATGGGCCTGCTTAAAGAAATTAGGACACGTACCTTGTGCTAGAGAGGTGTTGATTAGTGAGGTGATGGGGGTAATAAGAATATCCAGGAATTCAAGAACAAGAGAAGTGGGCCAAGGGTCAAGGGAACATGATTTAGTGGGAGAGTCTTGAATGATTTTGGTGACCTGCGCTTCAGTTACAGCAGAGAAAGAGGCGAATGTGGGTGGAGGAGAGTCTGGGGTGATGTGTCGGAAATTGAGTGAGGTAGAGAAAATTGAGTGTATTTTTTCTATTTTTTCTGTAAAGAACTTGACAAATCTGTCAGCCAAAAGCTTTGGGGGGTTTATAGATGGGAGAATCTTTGCTGGGATTCTGTATAACACATCACCCAGGACTCAGCATAGTTTTTGTGGGTTGTGGTGATTGTCCCCATTTTTTTCTTTGAGGAATTCAGATTTGGCCTGCATGCAGATTTTATTGTACTGGTGGACTTTCTGCATGTATTGGGATCTATTGAAGGTAGATTTATTTCGACGCCAAATACGTTCAAACAAACGCTTGGTCTCCTTTGCCGCAATTAGAGCACCTTTATGATTTTCAAACAGTTAGCTATGATGGCCATTTTGTTTTTCAAAATGAGGCCAAAATTTTGCACAGACAGGTTTTCATAGTCATAAACATTCCCTGGTTTGGTGAAGAAATTTTTATAAATAAATGATATATTAAGGTTTATGTAAAAACATGACGAACGGATGGGCGGACTCACACACATACAGAAGGCGTTTTATAATCTGACCACGGCCTTCGGACGCAGGCGGAAGATAAAAATGGAATAAGTATTACCTTTAGTTGTAAACTACTCAACGTTAACATTTATTTTATATATGAAAGATTAAAAATTACAAGAAAAATACACAATTATCATATAATGCAATGAAGCTCAAAACCTAAATTGATAATGGAAATACTTTTTTTCCGAAATTGTCAGAGAAAATGGAGATTTGATGAGCCATTAACAATACTTCAGACGGTACAATCGGTTAACTTGCTGTTTGATCTTACCTTCATAGATATGATGAAACTGAACCCAGTTAACTTGAATGTAAAGAAACTAGAAAATAACTCAACTACCCAAACTCCCATAGAACAGAGAAAAATTCAATTAAAAAAAAATCCCAAAAGGACCAGATACTTCTACTATAAGCAAATTTTATATGTTTGAAATTTACTTTTTAATGGATTCACTGTTCATGCACCGCAGCAAAAACTATTTCCTTACCAGATGACACAGTGGCAGGCTTCTGTCTGATTTCTGGCATCTGCTCGACCTCTACATAAGACTTCAGAATCTTCAGCTCATGGATATCAGATGGACTGCAGAATATTTCAAACATAAAAATATACTTTCCACATGAGGAATACTGAATATTTAAGCACTCTCAATAAAATTTGGACATGCTCAATTTGATATAGCATCATCATACAGATGACTTATTATATGTAACACAGTTTACAAAGAAATATAAACTGGTACAAAATAATGCAAAAAAATGTGAAAACTAGAGGATCGCTCGCAAAAAAAAGATAATGTTTTTGCATAGCAAAAACAAAGCGTCCCGAAAAGGATATAAAGGTGAGTGCTAAAGTATTAAGAAAATGCTTCGTTTCTAGCCTTATACTGTTGTGGCAACCAAAGTCAGCGCAGTCTGCTCTATCTAGCACGGTTTTCAAGATATAAGCATTTTTGTCTTTTGCAAAAAATAAAAAAATTAAAAATGTCCGCTATATTTGGCGAGACAAAAATATTTTGAAAATTGGCATGGCTACTCTGCAGAGATACCCAGCAGGTCTAAAATTTTGTTGAGTTCACTCCATATAGCACGGTTTTCGAGATATAAGCATTTTTGTGTTTTGCAAAAACTTTGAAAATTCAAAATGGTCACCATTTTTGGAGAGACAAAAATTTTTGTCAAGACCACTGCCATGGTGTGTATCTCCCGCCGAGCATTAAAGCAGAAGAAATAGCTTTTCCGAGATATTCACAATTTTTCATTTTCGTGTGTGAAAGCTCTTCCAAAAGTAGGTGAATCAGTTATTTGAGAAAAATTGGCTATCTGCAATACTATTAAGAGATAATTCACATTTACTCATTTTGAGTAGGTGAATAATTATCTATGGGTCTGAAACTTCACCAAGTGAAAGCTCTCCCAAAAGTAGGTGAATGAGTTATTTGAGAAAAATTGGCTATCTGCAATACTTTTAGAGATAATTCGCATTTACTCATTTTGAGTAGGTGAGTAATTAGCTATGGGTCTGAAACTTCACCATGTGAAAGCTCTCCCACAAGTAGATGAATGAGTTATTTCATAAAAATTGGGTATCCGCAATACTTTTACAGATAATTAGCATTTACTCATTTTAAGTAGGTGAATAAATAGCTATGGGTCTGAAACTTCACAGAGTGAAAGCTCTCCCAAAAGTAGGTGAATGAGTTATTTGAGAAAAATTGGCTATCTGCAATACTTTTAGAGATAATTCGCATTTACTCATTTTGAGTAGGTGAGTAATTTGCTATGGGTCTGAAACTTCACCAAGTGAAAGCTCTCCCAAAAGTAGGTGAATGAGTTATTTGAGAAAAACTGGCTATCTGCAATACTTTTACAGATAATTCGCATTTACTCATTTTGAGTAGGTGAGTAATTAGCTATGGGTCTGAAACTTCACCAAGTGAAAGCTCTCCCAAAAGTAGGTGAATGATTAATTTGAGAAAAACTGGCTATCTGCAATACTTTTACAGATAATTCGCATTTACTCATTTTGAGTAGGTGAGTAATTAGCTATGGGTCTGAAACTTCACCAAGTGAAAGCTCTCCCAAAAGTAGGTGAATGAGTTATTTGAGAAAAATTGGCTATCTGCAATACTTTTAGAGATAATTCGCATTTACTCATTTTGAGTAGGTGAGTAATTAGCTATGGGTCTGAAACTTCACAGAGTGAAAGCTCTCCCAAAAGTAGGTGAATGAGTTATTTGAGAAAAATTGGCTATCTGCAATACTTTTAGAGATAATTCGCATTTACTCATTTTGAGTAGGTGAGTAATTAGCTATGGGTCTGAAACTTCACCAAGTGAAAGCTCTCCCAAAAGTAGGTGAATGATTTATTTGAGAAAAATTGGCTATCTGCAATACTTTTAGAGATAATTCGCATTTACTCATTTTGAGTAGGTGAGTAATTAGCTATGGGTCTGAAACTTCACAGAGTGGAAGTTCTCCCAAAAGTAGGTGAATGAGTTATTTGAGAAAAATTGGCTATCTGCAATACTTTTAGAGATAATTCGCATTTACTCATTTTGAGTAGGTGAGTAATTATCTATGGGTCTGAAACTTCACAGAGTGGAAGTTCTCCCAAAAGTAGGTGAATGAGTTATTTGAGAAAAATTGGCTATCTGCAATACTTTTAGAGATAATTCGCATTTACTCATTTTGAGTAGGTGAGTAATTAGCTATGGGTCTGAAACTTCACCGAGTGAAAGCTCTCCCAAAAGTAGGTGAATGAGTTATTTGAGAAAAATTGGCTATCTGCAATACTTTTAGAGATAATTCGCATTTACTCATTTTGAGTAGGTGAGTAATTAGCTATGGGTCTGAAACTTCACCATGTGAAAGCTCTCCCACAAGTAGATGAATGAGTTATTTGAGAAAAATTGGGTATCCGCAATACTTTTACAGATAATTAGCATTTACTCATTTTGAGTAGGTAAATAATTAGCTATGGGTCTGAAACTTCACCATGTGAAAGCTCTCCCACAAGTAGATGAATGAGTTATTTGATAAAAATTGGGTATCCGCAATACTTTTACAGATAATTAGCATTTACTCATTTTGAGTAGGTAAATAATTAGCTATGGGTCTGAAACTTCACCATGTGAAAGCTCTCTCAAAAGTAGGTGAATGAGTTATTTGAGAAAAATTGGCTATCTGCAATACTTTTAGAGATAATTCGCATTTACTCATTTTGAGTAGGTGAGTAATTGGCTATGGGTCTGAAACTTCACCATGTGAAAGCTCTTCCAAAAGTAGGTGAATGAGTTATTTGAGAAAAATTGGCCATCTGCAATACTTTTAGAGGTAATTCGCATTTACTCTTTTTGAGTAGGTGAGCAATTAGCTATGGGTCTGAAACTTCACCAAGTGAAAGCTCTTTGGGATAGCTGCTCTGCAGAGATACCCTGAAGATAAAAAATTTCGTCGAAATCGCTCTATGTAGCACGGTTTTCGAAATATTAGCATTTTTGTGTATTGCAATTTTTGCGCAAAAATTCGAAAATTCAAAATGGCTGCCATTTTTGGCAAGATAAAATTTTTTTGAAAATTGGCATGGCTACTCTGCAGAGATACCCAGTAGGTTAAAAATTTCGTCGAAATCGCTCTATCTAGCACGGTTTTCGAGATATAAGCATTTTTGTGTTTTGCAATTTTGCGAAAAATTCGAAAATTCAAAATGGCCGCCATTTTTTGCGAGAAATTTTTTGTTTGAAAATTTGCATGGCTACTCTGCAGAGATACCCTACGGGTCAAAAATTTCGTCGAAATCGCTCTATCTAGCAGGGTTTTTGAGATAGAAGCATTTTTATGTTTTGCAATTTTTGCGAAAAATTCGAAAATTCAAAATGGCCGCCAGTTTTGGCGAGACAAAATTTTTTTGAAAATTGGCATGGCTACTCTGCAGATATACCCTGTGGGTCAAAAATTTCGTCGAAATCGCTCTCTCTAGCAGGGTTTTCGAGATATAAGCATTTTTATGTTTTGCAATTTTTGCGAAAAATTCGAAAATTCAAAATGGCCGCCATTTTTGGCGAGACAAAAATTTTTTCAAAATTGGGATAACTACTCTGCAGAGATACCCTTGCGGGACGCTTAATAAATCATTCTTTCTGACAGAACATCTTGTCTTTTCACAACATAAAATGATAACTGAGGCAACAGAAAGGCATCCAATTAAATATTGATATGTTCACGAAGTAGGGATGGGTCAGTATCAAAAATGATCCGGAGGACGCCAATGCAAAGAAATCGCAATAAAAACTGGCAAATGTACAAAAATATGGGATAAAAGTGTGCAATTTCTTCAGATTTCTAGTGTGATACCAATATCTGAACTTTTCTTTCAACTGTATGTGTCAACAAGCAAGATGGAGGTTATGGAGTGTCATAACTTACTTTCCAATACATGGCAGATGAATGAAATTGCTATAAAATAGCATCAGAGATGCCCGTACCCCACAGCCTGGGGAAATATTTTTTAACACCATGAGATATAGAAGTAGTATAACAGTACAAAGCTCAAGATACTTTCAGAGCAGTGTCAGTTATATTAAGGTCCAAATAATGCTTAAGTAGAGAAAATAATATCTAAGGAAAAGAAATGTATGTAAAGATGAAGTATTAAAACAAAACAATTCAATAATAAAATGACAGCACTTATCAGTAAACCAAAAATGGCCAAATTATGGTTTGGATGTTTTGAATATTACCCATGCATACAGAAGTGGCAATACATTCAATGAATGCTTATGTGTGGTGTTGGAGAAAAGCCTGTGGCTCACTTGATGAAATTCCATCTGTTACAATGGGAACTTGCAAAAGGAAATTGTTAATGAATTCTAATATGACTTTAACAGTGCTTAAATTCCATCTGTTACAATGGGAACTTGCAAAAGGAAATTGTTAATGAATTCTAATATGACTTTAACAGTGCTTAATCTACATCAACAGACACACCCAAAGGTGCAACAAGATTTTAAAGGTCAATACAGCAATGTCAAAGGTCAATCAGTGTCACACCATGACGTGGCACACCTAAAACCCTCAACTAATGTCCCTACCAAGTATAAACTTCCTACACCTTACAGTCTCTGAGATATAGCCTGGACAAGATTTTATAGGTCAAGGTCACTACAGCAAGGTCAAAGGTCAAATCAAGGTCACACTATGACGTTGCACATCCACACCCCCTAACCAATGTCCCTACTAAGTATCAACTTCCTACACCTTACAGTTGCCGAGATATAGCCCGGACAAGGTTTTATAGGTCAAGGTCACTACCGCAAAGTCAAAGGTCAAATCAAGGTCACACCATGATGTTCCTACCAAGTATCAACTTCCTTCACCTTACAGTTTCCGAGATATAGCCCGAACAAGATTTTATAGGTCAAGGTCACTACGGCAAGGTCAAAGGTCAAATCAAGGTCAGACCATGACGTTGCACACCTACAACCCCTAACTAATGTCCCTGCCAAGTATCAACTTCCTACACCTTATGGTTGCCGAGATATAGCCTGGACAAGATTTTTAAACCCCCATGTCACTACGGCAAGGTCAAAGCAAGGTCAGACCATGATTTTGCACACGTACACCCCCCAACCAATGTCCCTGCCAAGTATGATCTTCCTACACCTTACGGTTTCTGAGATACAGCCCGGACAAACTATTTCCCGGCGCCCGCCCGCCCATCCGGACACCATGGGTGAAAACAATACACCGACAGCCCTTAAGGGCTGTGGGGTAAAAATATATCATACCCATTGCATACCCTTGCTTCACAGGCCTTGGTCTTCATTTCTGCAGCTTTGCTTTCTGTCAAAACATTTAGGAATAACTTTCACTAAACGTTTAATTTACAGTATATTTCAAAACTATGCATGTTTCTTGAAAGAATATACAGTTAAATTTCAGAATTTTTTGGAGCAAAAAAAAAATACATAAAAAACAAAGAAACTGTGGTTGTAGAGCCCAAAAGGCGGGTTGTGCAATCAGTATCAGGGATTGTAACACAAACTACTACTTTCCATGACTACAGGATGAATGTTTGCCAGATGTGTGCAACATGATAGCTGTGATATTCGTCTTGATCCAACTTTCTGTATGTGAGAACTGGGTCAAACTGTGAAAAACTGGCCAAAATCTGACCTTTAAGAGGCCACCAATGACCTTGAAAATGAAGGTCAAGGTCACAAAACAATAGCCTTTGTGGCATTGCCCAAAAATACCCACATACAAAAATTTGAAAGGTCTAGCTAAAATATTTTTAAAGTTATTGCACACCTACAACCCCTAACTAATGTCCCTGCCAAGTATCAACTTCCTACACCTTATGGTTGCCGAGATATAGCCTGGACAAGATTTTTAAACTCAAGGTCACTACAGCAAGGTCAAAGCAAGGTCAGACCATGATTTTGCACACGTACACCCCCCAACCAATGTCCCTGCCAAGTATGATCTTCCTACACCTTACGGTTTCTGAGATACAGCCCGGACAAACTATTTCCCGGCGCCCGCCCGCCCATCCGGACACCATGGGTGAAAACAATACACCGACAGCCCTTAAGGGCTGTGGGGTAAAAATATATCATACCCATTGCATACCCTTGCTTCACAGGCCTTGGTCTTCATTTCTGCAGCTTTGCTTTCTGTCAAAACATTTAGGAATAACTTTCACTAAACGTTTAATTTACAGTATATTTCAAAACTATGCATGTTTCTTGAAAGAATATACAGTTAAATTTCAGAATTTTTTGGAGCAAAAAAAAATACATAAAAAACAAAGAAACTGTGGTTGTAGAGCCCAAAAGGCGGGTTGTGCAATCAGTATCAGGGATTGTAACACAAACTACTACTTTCCATGACTACAGGATGAATGTTTGCCAGATGTGTGCAACATGATAGCTGTGATATTCGTCTTGATCCAACTTTCTGTATGTGAGAACTGGGTCAAACTGTGAAAAACTGGCCAAAATCTGACCTTTAAGAGGCCACCAATGACCTTGAAAATGAAGGTCAAGGTCACAAAACAATAGCCTTTGTGGCATTGCCCAAAAATACCCACATACAAAAATTTGAAAGGTCTAGCTAAAATATTTTTAAAGTTATCGCGTCCAAAAGGAAATCTCTGCGGCAGCAGTGGCGGCGGCGTGACCGTACTGAATCCCAAGTATCCCCGACTTTTGTCCGTGGATACAATTACAGTCTGCAGCAATCTTGTTTTTCCAAATGGATCCAATTTTGAAAGCAACCTAGCCAAGGTGGTGCTCTACCACCCTGTTAAATTTTAAATCAATCGGCAGAAGCATCTTCAATTTAGAGACCGGAAATGGAATTTCAGGATGTAGGCCTTGGTTGCCATCTTGTTTTCCCGAATAGCACCAACAATAAAAGCAACCTAGCCGAGGTGGTGCCCTACCCCACCCTGTTATGTCTAAAAATCAGCTAAAGAGAATTTCAGGATGGTGGCCATCTTGTTTTTTTCAAATGGTACCAATTTTGAACACGCCCTAGCCTAAGTGGTGCCCTACCACCCTGTTAAGTTTCTTATCTATGGGATAAAGCGTCTTCAAGTTAGAGTCCAGAAATGGAATTTCAAGTGGTGGCCATGGTAGCCATCTTGTTTTTTTTTTAAAAATGGAACCAAATTTGAAAGCAACTTAGCCTTGGTGGTGCCGTACCACCCTGTTAAGTTTTAATTTGATTGGTGGAAGCGTGTTTGAGTTAGACTCCGGAAACCAAATATGGATGGACAAATGGATAGATGTAACCCGCCAATTAATAAAGACCCACACAGCATTCCAACGTTGGGCCATCGGATGGTCCAACTGCTTTTTGGCCAACGTCGGCAAGCCACAGGTAAAAAAATTTACTCAATGTATAGCATCAGCCAATAAGATTGCAGCATGGTGTTATGTGGCCATTGTTTAACAGAAGGCAAGTGATAGACAGATTGTGGGAGGATCCTAGTTAAGAGAATGCCTGATAAGTCACATGACCAAACATTAACAATGGCGGAACAAAATTATAATGTTCACAAACAACTTTTTCTTTGTGAATTTATGAGAATATTATTATGTCTAAAATTGTTAAATAGTTAGTTAAAATTTGTGCGCTCACTGAAATATGATATTTAAACATACCATAATAAATAATTATTTACTAAGTTTCCCAAAATCCCTGATTATTGCTCGCCGCCATCTTGAATAAAAACCCACCATTGGCCCAACATTGGCAAAATATAGAGATATCGAACTTGAGTTGTGGTTGGCAAGCCACCGTTGGCATAATCTGCTGACGCTGCGACCAACAGCCAACATTGGGCCAACGTTGGTAAAATATCCCGACCATGCGACCAACAGCCAACGTTGGTCCGACGGCGGAATGCTATCTGGGAAAGAGAAAAATAAAAAATTCCTAATAACTTCAAACACATTAAACTACATTGTATTATTGGGAAAAAAGCTGTCTCTGACACTTAAGATTTTGAAAATATGTTAGAAATAAATGGTTTAAGTAATTCAAGTAAAGGACTTGTCATACAATTATCCTGCTCTTCAGAATGATCTTCAGTGCCTGAAATTTGCAGAAAATTTCAGTTTTCATAATTTTTAAATACATACTTAAAAAGAGGATTACTCAAATGTAAAACACAGTAACAATTTCAAAAAATACAATTAAGAATTTTCAAAATCTGTAAAAGTTTTTATCAATAACCATAATGCCAGTTCGGCAACTGGATATTGTCACACACAGGTTGTACAGCTTGCAATTGTGTAAATAACTTAAGGTTGTATAATATTAAAGAAGGGAACTAGACATTGCGTCTCAATGCAGTGTATCCGGATGGTTGAAGCGTGACATACAGAGTATTTCCAGCCATATAAGTGAGTTATAAGCACTTTAAAGTTTGTCTATCCTCGTTTGACCTTGAAGGAGGGACCCAAGGTCAAATCCGTCCACACCAGAAGATTCCCAACCCATGATTTCCTATATGTTGGTTTACCATCGAAAACCTCTAGGGCCAGTAATAAGCGAGTTATAAGCACTTTTAACTTTGGCTATCCTCAATTGACCTTGAAGGAGGGACCCAAGGTCAAATCCAAACACACCAAAAGATTCCCAGCCCATGATTTCCTATAGGTTGGTTTATCATCCCAAACTTCTAGGACCCAAAATAAGCAAGTTATAAGCACTTTTATGTTTGCTATATTCGTTTGACCTTGAAGGAGGGGCCCAAGGTCAAATCCGACCACTCCAGAAGATTCCCAGTCCATGATTTCATATGTGTTGGTTTACCATCCCAAACCTCTAGGACCAATAATAAACAAGTTATAAGCACTTTTAAGTTTGGATATCCTCGTTTGACCTTGAAGGATGGGTCTAAGGTCAAATCCGACCACACCCAGAGATTCTCAGCCCATGATTTCATATAGGTTGGTTTATCATCTCAAACCTCTAGGACCAAAAATAGTGAGTTTTAAGCACTTTTAAGTTTGGCTATATCCGTTTGACCTTGAAGGAGGGGGCCAAAGTCCAATTTGACCACACCAGAAGATTTCCAGCCCATGATTTCATATGTGTTGGTTTACCATCCCAAACCTGTAGGACCAATAATAAGCGAGTTATAAGCACTTTTAAGTTTGGCTTTCCTCATTTGATCTTGAAGGAGGGGTCCAAGGTCAAATCCAAACACATCAGAAGATTCGCAGCACATGATTTCCTATAGGTTGGTTTCACATTGCCCACCTCTAGGACCAATAATAAGGGAGATATAGGCACTTTTAAAGTCCGCTATGTGGGGTACTTTGGCACTCCGCGAATGACTTTGAATTAAGAACTTCAAGGTTAAATGTCTGCAAGGTTGTAGAGGACATGTGTATCTGTTATACATATCACCTATAAAGAGATTAAACCTTCTACCTATGAGAAACGGCCGGCAGAAAAATGTAGATAATTTTCAAAGAAATGTCCGTGGTGGCCATCTTATTTTTTAGATTGAGACTAATTTCAGTCTCAGAGAAAGTAAGACATCCTGCAAATTTGTGGAACGTAGCTGGTGTAGTTTTCCTCTGAGAGCGTTTACGCCGAAAATCTCTCCAAAAATGACCTTGGTGAGGTATTTTGGCGGTCAGTGGATGACCTTCAATGAAGAGCTTCAAGGTCAAATTTCTGCATGCTTACAGAGGACATATATATGTATCATATATACCAGCCATAGGATGATCTAACTTTCTGTATATGAGAACTGGGCCAAAATGTGAAAAAATGGCCAAAATCTGACATTTAAGAGGCCACCAGTGACCTTGAAATTGAAGGTCAAGGTGAAACAAGAGGGTCACAGATGCCCCAAAAGGTGGGTTGCACAGGCAACAATAAGGTTAGCACTGCTGTAACTACATTTAGAAAAGAAGGAAAGAAATGTTAGGTTACCCAGTTAAGGTGAATGTGTAAGACGCGCTAAGAAATGTAAAACTTGTAATCTAGGTTACATAATTGTATCTATGCTATAAACGGACAAACGAAAGGACGGAATTACACCAACTTAGCAACTTAGCTATGATGGTGATGCATCTCCCTGTCAAGTTTGAATTCGATTGGACAAAGCGTTTTTGAGTCCGGAAACAAAAATGTGGACGGACAGACGGATGGACAGAAAAATGGACAAAAATGGACAAACGGACGGAAAAACAGACAAACAAACGGACGGAATTACACCAATTTCGAGAGGAACCTAGCTATGATGGTGATATATGTCCCTGTCAAGTATGAATTCGATTGGATAAACTGTTTTTGAGTTAGAGTCTGGAAACGAAAATTACACCAATTTTGAAAGGAGCCTAGTTATGATGGTGATCTATGTGCCTGTCAAGTTTGAATTTGATTGGACAAACAGTGTTGATTCTAGAAATTTTGAAATGTGGGGGCAGTTCCCCCCTATGTCCGAAACATGTGGTCAATAAAAATGGGAATTTGTACCTCTGCCAAAGAGGGATTAATTTCGGAAGCATTTGTCTGTCCGTATGTTTACTAGCAGGATTACACAAATGCTACTGTATGGAAAAAAAAATAGAAGATGGAAACTGACCCAACTTAGATCACATTAAATTTTATTACTGCCTTGCTACCTATTATCGCCACTTTAAAGTTGAGAACTCACAGCCATAGCTCCCAATTCTTTAATATTCATGAGAAGATATGAGGTCATAGATTTCTATTGGGATTTTCTAGCAATATTTTATAAAATGGAAGCCTCAACAGAGATCTAACACTTTAAACTTGAGAACTCACGGCATAGCACCCAACTCATTAATATTCAGATATGACGTAACAAACATACTGTATGAACTGGTTCAACAGTATTGTTGTTAGTATCTGATGTTTGCATGAGCCACTTTCAAACTGTAGTATCCGTTTTGTTTTCATATGAAATAACATTTTTCACTGAAAAAAACACCAAATATAGCCTTCATGATGATAAAATTAAAGGATTCTCACGAAACGATTGGTGCCTCTCCATTTTGTAAACATGCGGGATCACGTCTTCTACCGAACGCGCGAGATATCGCGTATCCCGCGCTCTAGAAGTATCACTGACAAACCGTTTTCGAGGAAGAGTCCGGAAAGGAAAATGTGGACGGACAGATGGATGGACAGAAAAACGGACAAATGGACAGAAAAACG
Organism: Sabellastarte sp. h YS-2021; assembly: GCA_964017235.1. NCBI lineage: Eukaryota > Metazoa > Annelida > Polychaeta > Sabellida > Sabellidae > Sabellastarte > Sabellastarte sp. h YS-2021. The sequence goes on from OZ024930.1 coordinate 181,126,993, forward strand.
GACAAACAAACAGACGGAATTTCACCAATTTCGAAAGGAACCTAGCTATGATGGTGATCTATGTCCCTATCAAAGTATGAATTCGATTGGACAAACCGTTTTCGAGTTAGAGTCCGGAAACAAAAATGTGAACAAACAGATGGACAGACAAACGGACGAAAAATGGACAAACGAACAGACAGAATTTCACCAATTTCGAAAGGAATCTAGCTATGAAGGTGATCTATCTCCCTGTCAAGTTTGAATTCGATTGGACAAACCGTTTTCGAGAGTCCGGAAACGAAAAATGTGGACGGACAGACGGATGTCGGAAACATCAATCTAATAGGCGGGTTGGTTACATGCAACCCGCCTAAAACGATAGTGTTTGTGCCATTGCCCATATATACCCACATACCAAATTTGAAAGTTCTAACTAAAATATTTTTAAGTTGTCGCATCCAAAAGGGTATCTCTGAGGTGGCGGCGTGACCGTACTGAATCCTAAGTATCCCTGACTTTTGTCTGGGGATACAATTAAAACAGGAAAACTTCTTAATGACATAAACAGAAAGAACTATCAGGAATGAAGATGACAATATTATACCAGTGTGTATATTGGATATATACGGTGTGTGGTGGATAATAAAAACCCTGAAATGTAAAAGCATTTAATGCAAAATAAAAACTGAAACACATTGCAACCATTTTATAAAAATTACACAATTACATCTAAAGTTATCAATTACTAGTCTGCCACGTTATTTTAACAATTTAATATGTATATAAATGATTTACCTAATCATTTTCCGTCTCCAGCATTACCAAGCTGTTTTCTGGTGCCACTGAATCTGAAAAATGTAAAAGAGGGAAATTTTGAAACAGCATGATGAAAGAAAGTACTTGACAAAAGACCATCTTTTTAAAGGTGAACAATAAATGTGATTTGTCAAAACAAGGTAAATAAAACCAAGTATGACATTGCACAGTTTTCCACTCTAATTCTATTTGAATTTGACAGTGCTTTGTCTCTGCCATGAATCCAGAATTAAATACTTGTAAATAAAACATTAACCTATTACACAGTCAGGGAAATAATTATAGGCCAACATTGTCGTGAAATTTGCTTGGTTTACTTAGGTTCTGATTGATCAAGACAAACAGATCCAGTGATATCTCCAGGATATTGTAAATTTATTAAGTAAATTAAGTTTTTATAAGTTAAAATTAAATTTTTAATAAAAAATGATTACCATATTCTTTCCGCTGAAGGTCCTGTTCACTAATGGGTTGGTGGGTCATAAGCTTGGTCAGCAGAGTGCTACTCCACATCTTTTTTTGTGCTCGACTGAGGTCATTGTACACACCCTGCTGTACCTTCTTATCATGCAGCATAAGGTCCGCCAACTAATCACTTTCTTCTGGCAGCACTGACATTACTAAGTTTACTGCCAGGTGCCTGGCATCAGGGCTGGTCATGCTACAGATTATAAAATACAAAGTTTAATTTAGCATCATTTCCTGCAAATAACAGGCATTAACCAGCAATAAAATAATGATTACCCACACTAATGAAAGATTTCATATTAAGCGAGTTATAAGCACTTTTATGTTTGCCTATCCTTGGAGAGGCCCAAGGTCAAGTCTGATCACATCAGAAGACTCACAGCCCATGATTTCCTATAGATTGGTTGCACATTACAAATCTCTAGGGGCAATAATAAGCATGTTATAACCATTTTTAAGTTTGGCTATCCACGTTTTACCTTGAAGGAGGGGTCCAAGGTCAAGTCTGACCACATCAGAAGACTCGCAGCCCATGATTTGCTATAGTTCGGTTTCACATTGCAAACCTCTAGGACCAATAATAAGTGAGCTATAAGCACTTTTAAGTTTGGCTCTCCTCGTTTGACCTTGAAGGAGGGGCCCAAGGTCAAATCTGACCACATCAGAAGATTTACAGCCCATGACTTCCTATAGGTTGGTTTCACATTGCAAATTTGTAAGACAAATATTAAGGGAGATATAACCACTTTTCATGACTGAAAAGAAATGGCCGTGGCAGCCATCTTGTTTTTCAAAATTAGGCCAAAAATATTTTCAAGATTTTGTAATGATGAACATATCCTGTGAATTTGAGATCTGTACCTATGATACCCTTTGTTCTACTGGGCCAACAATACTCCTTGTTGAAAGTTGAAAAACACCCATGGTGGCCATCTTGTTTTTAAAAATGAGGCCAAAAATATTTCCACGCAAGATTTTATGGATATGAATACATCCTGCAAATTTGAGAAGTCTACCTGTGGCCTCTAGAGGGGTAACGAGAAAATCTCTACACACTGCGGCGGCGTACTCATGCATAATCCATAGTATCCACTAGATGCTATCCGGTGAATACGATTATATTGAAAGTGTTCCAGACTACTCCTGAAAAATATAAGAGAGAATATGTACGTTAAAGTAGAGTACTAAAATGAGACAATTCAATGTCAAGACGACAGCATTAATCAGTAACTAAAAATAGCATCAGAGATGTCCGTACCACACAGCCTAGGGAAATATTTTTAACATCATGAGATATAGAAGTACTGTATCAGTACAAAGTTCAGGATACTTTCAGAGAACTGTCAGTTATATAAATGTCCAAATAATGTTGAAATAGAGAAAATAATGTCTAAGAGAAAGATAATGCATGTACTTTATCTACATCTGGCATGGCCGAATTATGGTTTAGATGTTTTGAATATTACCATGCATACAGAAGTGGTAATACATTCAATGAATGCTTATGTGTGGTGTTGGAGTAAAATCTGTGGCTCACTTGATGAAATTCCATCTGTTACAATGGGAAGTTGTAAAAGTAAAATTCTTAAGAATTCTAATATGACTTTAATCGTGCTTAATCTGCATCAAAAGACAGACTCAAAGGTGCAACAAGATTTTATAGATCAAGTTCACTACGGCAAGGTCAAAGGTCAAATCAAGGTCACACCATGATGCTGCACACCTACACCCCCTAACCAATGTCCCTACCAAGCATCAACTTCCTACACCTTACGGTTTCCGAGATATAGCCCGGACAAGATTTTATAGGTCAAGGTCACTACAGCAAGGTCAAAGGTTAAGTCAAGGTCAGACCATGACGATGCACACCTACACTCCATAACCAATGTCCCTAGTAAGTATCAAGTTCCTACACCTCACGATTTCCGAGATATAGCCCAGACAAAATTTTATAGATCAAGGTCACTATGGCAAGGTCAAAGGTCAAATCAAGGTCCCACCATGACATTGCACACCTACACCTCCTAACCAATGTCCCTACCAAGTATCAACTTTCTACATCTTACGGTTTCCCAGATATAGCACGGACAAGAATTTTTAGGTCAAGATCACTACAGCAAGGTCAAAGGTCAAATCAAGGTCACACCATGACGCTGCACACCTACACCCCCTAACCAATGTCCTTGCCAAGTATCAACTTCCTACAGCTCACGGTTTTCGAGATATCGCCCGGACAAGATTTTATAGGTGAAGATCACTATGGCAAGGTCAAAGGTCAAATCAAGGTCACACCATGACGTTGCACACCTACACCCCTAACCAATGTCCCTACCAAGTATCAACTTCCTACACCCTACGGTTTCCGAAATATAGCCCGGACAAGATTTTATAGGTCAAGGTCACTACGGCAAGGTCAAATCAAGGTCAGACCATGACGTTGCAGACCCACACATCCTGACCAATGTCCGGGCTGTATCTCAGAAACCATAAGCTGTAGGAATTTGATATTTGGCAGGGACATTGGTCAGGATGTGTGGGTCTGCAACGTCATGGTCTGACCTTGATTTGACCTTGCCGTAGTGACCTTGACCTATAAAATCTTGTCCGGGCTATATTTCGGAAACCGAAAAAGGAAACTTTTTCCCGCCGACCGCCCATCCGGACACCATGGGTGAAAACAATTCCCCGACAGCCCTTATTAATTAAAGTACAGCTGTGAAAATAGCACAATAAGTAAAAGTGCACAAAAACAGCCCCTAACTGATGCCCCTACTAGGTATCAAGTTCTATGTTTAAAGGTTTCTAAGACATAGCTTGGACAAGATATAAAAGGTTATAGTCACTGTGGCAATGTCAAAGAAAAAAAAACAAGGTTACACCATGACCTTGTACATCTATTATCAACTTCCTACACCTTACAGTTTCTGACATGTAGCCCGGACTAGAGTTTCAAGTCAGACCATCGTGCAAGCTTGTTACTGGAAAGCTCAAAACACATTTTTACAAATTTTTACCTAAAAGACTTTAGTTGGTCAGATAACAACAACAATATGAATCTGGGTCCAATAGTACCAGCTCAACAAGTCCTAGACCCTTCCCCTCAGTTATCCTTGGAAAGAAAAGACGGGGGCACCTCCACTGCAACCAAGTCTTCAGGAGTCTAAATTCCAGGGTCTAGGTATACGTCTACCTCCTCAGGATGTTTGGTAAAGTCTTTTATCTTTATTTTATTTAAATAGTATTTAATAATTCATTACGTAATTCCCTAGGTGACCCCATAATCTCATTATTAGTTTTTCATTTTATCATTTGTGGCAAATATGAAATTCACAAGCCCCGGGCTTGTTGTCAGGAGTAGTGAAACCCTTGGATAAATCATACCATTTTAAATGAGCATGGCTGCACTTCTTCCTTCAAAATCCAGATATCCAGACAGTATAGGTACTGTCAGATCAACTACATTTCTGGTTTTTCGCTTCTTACAAGCCCAGTTTCTGAAACCGGGGCACTGTAAATGGGACTCAGACTGATAATTTCAAACATACTTTCTAATTTAACTCAAAATCTAAATACGTCCAGTCTCAGCTGTAATTCCCCCACCACTATATCACAGCTGAGGGGGTATGGGCTAAATTCCAACAAGAAAAGAAGGGAGAATTTGCAGTATTTCACTATGGGGTTCACCTGCAGTACTAAGGATTTGGACCACTATTATTCGTCTATTTTTCTTGGACGTTGGCCAATGCCTGCGGCCTCCCGAGATAGCATTTAGTTCCATATGGTAAGCTTGTAGCTTATAAAAGCTACATTTAAGTAATTAAAATTTTCAATTTGATGGAGTTTATACCCAGAGAGCACATGGTGAAATACAATGGAAATCTTGATAAATCACAGCAGTGTCCAAATTTACCTTGACCTAGGTTGGAGCAAGAGTCATGTACTAATTTATTCCTGAAGTTCCAAGCAGTGGTATTTCCATAATGCAGCTAACAAAAACAAACAAAAAGACAAACAGCAAACAGACAAACAACCATGAAATCAATGTACCTCTTACCAATAAGTGAATCGAAAAATTTACAGTACAAACATTCATAAAAACAACATCTCACTGGCAGAGGTAATAACACATACACTTCCAACCAATTTCTTAGTTTGACAACAACAAAAAGATGATGACAGTTAACAACAATGGGGGAAAAAGTAACTATAATAACAAGAACAAAGATAATGTCCTCAAGATGGCTTTTCATCAAAAATACACTGACCTACCAATCACGTTATTACATTCCTGCAATTCTGTAGCCTGGGTTGTTGTGGGTTCTGAAGTTTGTTCCGGTGTGTTTGGAGTGTCTTTGTAGGGTTAAACCTTTTTCTACAAATCAGAAATAAAATGTCTTGAAATATTTACTGAAAGTAATAATTTATTTGAAGATGTTTTTTTGTTGGACTACATGAGAATACAGAACTTATTTTGGAAACTAATGTGACCTGATTTTCAGTTCAATCACCCATACATTCCCACTTCTAGACATTTGACCCCAAACCTCTGTGACTCAAATATTAAAGAGATAAACAATCTACAATAATTGTTTGGAGCATTATTATTTCAGAGGCGAAGTTAATTACGTGGATGGTGTAGATCCAAATAATAATGTCAGCCCGTGATAATTTTAAAATAAGTCGAACACTCTTTGGTCATAAAAACAAAGTATGAGAAAATGAGTTCATACACGACTGAAAATTTTAACATATATTCTTATATATTCTTATAACTACCATAACTGCACTGTTACTGATAACTTACAAGTGATCTATAAAAATGCTGAACAATATAATTAGATTATTAATCCAGTTTTGACACATTCAAAGAGGCAGAAAATAAGCAATCAGTGCCCGTGAACGGGCTCTGTGTCAGCTGACTGTGTGTTTTGAGTTTCAGACTAGAAGTGACAGAAGAAAAGGACACAAAAGTTGTGCCCTGCAAATGATATTGAGAAGGAAAATAACAAGGTAACTGTTTCGGTGTAAAAAGTAGGTTAAAACTAGACCTATCGCATCGGAGAACCGATGCAAACTGTATCCACCAGAAAGAAAACTCACCAAAGCCATTCACTTAACCTTGAAGGAGAATATTTTTACCCCAAGGTGAAATCTGACCATATCAAAAGATTCTTAGCCCATGATTTCCTGTAGGTTGGTGTGACACTGCAAACCTCTAAGAATACAAATAAGCGAGATATAAACACTGTTAATTTGGGCTATCCTCATTTGACCTTAAAAGAGGGGTCAAAGGTCAAATCTGATCACATCAAAAGATCCCAGCCCATGATTTCCTATAGGTTGATTTGACATTGCCAACCTGTAGACCCAATAATAAGCGAGTTATAAGCACCTTTAAGTTTGGATATCCTTGTTTGACCTTGAAAGAGGGGTCCAAGGTCAAATCTGATCACATCAAAAGATTCCCAGCCCATGATTTCCTATAGGTTGATTTTGACATCCCAAACCTCTAGGACCAATAATAAGCGAGTTATAAGCACTTTAAACTTTGACTATCCTCGTTTGAACTTGAAGGCGGGGTCCGAAGTCAAATCTGACTACACAAAAAGATTCCCAGCTCATGATTTCCTGTAGGATGGTTTACCATCCCAAGCCTGTATGACCAATAATAAGCGAGTTAAAAGCACTTTTAAGTTTGGCTATCCTTGTTTGACCTTTAAGGAGGGGTCCAAGGTCAAATCTGACCACACCACAAGATTCCCAGCTCATGATTTCCTATATGTTGGTTTGCCATCCCAAACCTCTAGGACCAATAAGAAGCAAGTTATAAGCACTTTTAAGTTTGGCTATCCTCATTTGACCTTGAAGGAGGGGGTCCAAGGTCAAGTCTGACCACACCAGAAGATTCCAAACCTATGATTTCCTATATGTTGGTTTACCATCCCAAACCTGTACGACCAATAATAAGCGAGTGATAAGCACTTTTAAGGTTGGCTATCCTCGTTGGACCTTGAAGGCGGGGTCCAAGGTCAAATCTGACCACACAAAAAGGTTCCCAGCCCATGATTTCCTATAAGATGGTTTACCATCCCAAACCTCTAGGAACAATAATAAGCGAGTTATAAGCACTTGTAAGTTTGGCTATCCTCATTTGTCCTTGAAGGAGGGGTCCAAGGTCAAATCTGACCCAGCCCATGATTTGCTATATGTTGGTTTACCATCCCAAACCTCTAGGACCAATAATAAGTGAGTTATAGGCACTTTTAAGTTTGGCTATCCTCGTTTGACCTAGAAGGAGGGGTCAAAGGCCAAATTTGAACACACCAAAAGATTCCCAGGACATGATTTCCTATAGGTTGGTTTACCATCCCAAACCTCTAGGACCAATAATAAGTGAGATAAAAGCACTTTTCATGTTTCATCTTGTTTTTCAAAATGAGTCCAAAAATATTCCCAGTCAAGATTTTTAATGACTAAAATATCCTGCGAATTTGAGATCTATACCTATAATACCCTTTGCTCTAGGGGGCCAACAAAAGTCCTTGCTTTAAGTCAAATAAACGTCCCTGGCTGCCATCTTGTTTTTCAAAATGAGGCCAAAAATATTCCCAGGCAACATTTTATGGTTATTAATATATCCTGCAAATTTGAGAAGGCTAGCTATAATATTTTTTTCGTTAGTGCAGTAATGGTGAAATCTCTCTACACACTGCGGCTATCTAGTGGATACAATGATTTACTCACCAGTGAGAACCTGAAAGTAGCTATTGCTCAGCTATGCCATGACATACAAGTCTGCAATTTCACTACGTTATAGCTGACCAAAAATTACGTTAACAACATATTTAAACAAAATACTCCAAATGCAATAGTTTTCAAGTTACAACTGATTTACTCAACAGTGATAACCTCCAAGTAGCTATTACTCAGCTATGCAATGAGCTACATGTCTGTAATTTCACTATGTTATAGCTGACCCAAAAGTAAGTGAACAACATATTTTAACAAAATACTCCAAATGCTATATTTTTAAAGTGACAACTGATTTACTCAACAGTGAGAACCTCAAAATAGCTATTACTCAGCTATGCACTGAGCTACAGGTCTAAAATTTTACTATATTGTAGCTGACCCAAAAGTAGCTGAATAACATATTTATACAAAATTCTCTACATGCAATAGTTTTCAAGTCATAGGTGATTTTACTCATTACAAGAGGTACTGAAAAATCAGAAAGTAGCTATTACTCACTTAGCTATTGGGACAGACACTCAATTTACTCACCATGTTGTAGCTATGGAAAAAGTAGCTGAATAACATATTTTAACAAAATGCTCTAAATGCAATACTTTTCAAGTTATAAGTGATTTAGTGCATGATTTCATGAATTTTATTGCATTAAAAATTATTTTAAAAATTAATAAAAAAAATTAAGACAGATCCAGATCTAATACTCACAGAAGGTATTCTACTAGTGGCCTAGTACATATATGCAAGATATGAGAAAAATCCCTGTAATAGTGAATGAGAAAATTGTGATCAAGTGTTGAAATTTTCACACTTTGGGTGGGGGTACCTAACTTGTAATGGCCCTAGGAAACAGACAAACAGACAGATCTGCATGAATTTTACAATTTATTATCCTCGATAATTCAGGTGTCTTTTAAAAAAACAGCGTGTCTCTGGGTCTTGTAGTTCTGGAGAAGAAGTCGTTCACACGTACGTGTACACAGATGCGGATGCCGCAGAGTGATGCCATAATGTCAGCTGACTGACAAGTCAGCTGACATAAAAAGCCTTAGAAAATCAATACTGAAATACGCTGAAATTAAGAGCAAAGTTAAATAACACGATGACCTGCAATTTAAAAGAACTCAATCTTTGCCAGCATGTATGTTCTACCATTGAGCTACAAGTACTTCATAATTATCCTCAGTAGGAGTCGAACCTACAACCTCACAGCTGGAGAGAAAGCAAAAAAAGGTTTATGTGTTATATATGTTTGATAAGCAGTATCACTATGTGGTAAGTAAACTTCAACAATACAAGTCCATATGTGCAAACATATATGGAAGTGGACTTGACTGTATCATAAGTACCTTCTGAAAATGCTTGGTTTGGAGCAGTTATCACCCCTGCAAAATATACAGTAAACTTATGCAATGCCATATAAGTCCATATTTCCAACAGACATATGCAACTGGACTCAGTTGCATCATAGCTAACTTCTGAAAAAATATTTGATTTCACAAAGCAAAATTAGCACTCCATCAATTGTCACCTCTGCAAAATTATGTGATTAAGTTCAGTAATTCTAAGTTCATATTTGTAACACAATACATACAACTGGATTCAACTTCATCATGACAATTTAAACTTCTGAAAATACGTCGGTTGGAAAAAAAATTATCAGTTCTGTAAAATATTGTGATTAAGTTCTGCAATGCTAAGTCCATATTTGCAAAAACAATATATATTCAAGTGGACTATATTATGGAAATAATAAGTTTCACAAAACAAACTTACCTCCTCTGCAAAATTTTGTAATTAAGTTCAGCAATGCAAAGTTCATATTTTTCCAAATGAGGCCATAATTTTTAGAAGGAAAACATTTGTAGGTCATGAATTCATATAGCCTGTTTTCAAATCGTGAAGCACTAGGACTAATAATAAGATGTAAGGACCACTTAATATAATGACCCCATTTGATCTTGTAGCAGGTGTCAAAAGTCAAATTCAACGCTTTGAAAATATTTTCAGGGCATGACTTCCTGTAACTTGTTTCACAATCTGAACCCCTAGGAGCAATGATAAGGGAGATGGCCTTTTCAATGGAAAAAATCCCATTTGCCATTAAATGTGATTTGACGGCCATTTTGTTTTTGCAACTAGGACCAAAATTAATAGTGTGCTAGCTTTCCTAGCCATATATCTTTTGTGCAAATTTGATGAAGCTAGCTGCAATATTTCAAGTTTCAGAGCATCTTAATAATTTTTAAACAATCAGCTATGGCAGCCATTTTAGTTTTCAAAAGAGAACGATGTAAGAAATTAAAATGATTGGGGAACATCCATCCAAGTGTAGTTTCATACATTTCTTGCATTTACAAATATGCATGGACTCAAGCGCAAGTTTTAAAGTATTTTACGGACAAAAATGCAAAACAACAATCCATTTAGGGCAGTTTTTAAGGGGCGATAATATATTTTCTGCTTGAAATCAGCACCCAACTTGGCATAATCGGCAGACGGAAGTCTCCGAAGATATTTCTTTTATTTCTGTTTTCACTTCAAATCCCTTATTTAGTAGGTGGAAGTGCACAAATTTTACCGATTGCACTCAAATAACAATAGAAATCCTGTCTTCCACTCTGTGCCAAGTTCATAAAGCATTATGTGAAATTTGACTCAACTGCATCAACAGTTACTTCTGAAAATACTTTGTTTTACAAAGTTAAGTTAGCATTGCTGCAAACCTTGAGTTAAAACTCCAGCTCAAAATCCAGTTTTGCAATAGAAGGTTGCAACTACAATTAATAAAGCTGCATCATCAGAAAGTCTGCAGGAGTATATAATTCAAAGCTACGATGAAGTATTTTTTAAATTTCACTATATGTTAACCTCAGCAGCTTACAACTCATTTCAGCAACAAAAATGTGGAACGTAATCAGTAAGTATGCATAAAAATACCATCATCAAGATTCTCAAAAATGAAGTTTTTATTACATCGCACTTTGACTTTTTTAGTTTCAGTTGCTTAAAGCCTATATTTCAAACATGTAAATTAGTGGTGGCACTCGCCACTGCAAATCAACATCGAATATCACCCATTTTGGCCTACCGAGTACTCACATATGTCGACTTCATCTCACCTTGACACCAAACTATTCAATTAAAATGTAAAATAATGTTACTTTCTCACCTGAATACAACATTTTAGTGTCATATTTGTCTTTTTATTTTGGTTGTTTATGCATCTTTAAATGCAATATCACTTTGAAAACCATCAGTATATTAAAATAATTATCTAATTCTGACTTTATAAAGTGTTGCATAATGTCTATATTGTAACATATATGAATCAAATAAATAGAACTACAGTGTTTTTACACATTATTTAAAAGCTTTACATCAATTAAATTGACTTACCAAGTGCAAAAAAAATAAATTTGCAATTCCGAAACTACATTGAGCAATGGTTTAATGCTTTCCTGATAGGTCATGTGACTAGATTTGTATGGACTGGGTTGTTAAAAGACTGAAAATATATTTTATCATGTTGAATAATCCTTCATTTTCAAAAGATATTTTATCATTATTGTATAAATATGTTAATATCTTTGTAATCGGATTTGAAAAAACGCATCCGCTTATTGCTAGCAAACGACAATATCGGAAGTATCGAGTGTCACGACAGCACTAATTTACATGCAACTGCACAGAAAGAATCACACTGTTATATGACATGCTGTAACACTAATGTGAATATCAACAAGAAAATATACCAGAGTTCAATAATAGTCCTCTCCTTTCACCTCAGGATGGCACTTCTTCATGTGGTGATCAGGCCTTTTAACATACCCTAATCACATCGGGCATTTCTTCAATTTCCTGATTCTCTGGAAGAACAAAACGAAATGAAAGCTAATTATGTAATTATCTCTAACAGATTAAATTTCTGTTCTGTAGTTTGTTTCAAAATAAACTCCCAAACTTTTCAGAGTTTCAGATTTATATCACTTTATAGTATTCAAATGTGCTAACAATGTTTACCTTTGCATTCTTCTGATTCCTTAGGCAATATGCTGGTAGGGTCCGTGACAGTTCTGTGTTGTCAGCAGAGTGCATCTGCCTCAGATGTCTGTTTAGGTTAAACAAAGAACGGTCACACCTGGGACATATCGCCTTTTTTGTGTACTTCGATTTTTTTCCCAAAGCTGTTCTTATGCCCAGGTCACACTGTGGCGAGGCGACTACGAATTAACTGGCGAATATGAAAATTTGCTGCGAATTAGAAATCGTGGTAGTTCGCCACAGAAAGGGCGGGAAAGTGTGGTCACGTGGTTGGAATTGGAAAAATCCACGAATTACTTCGATCCGGCTACCATGGGCTACCATCATCTTCATCCTGTGGAAGATCTTGGTACGATGTTCTCATCACCCAGTCAAGAACATCTTGTTTCTGTGAAGAACGTTGACGAAGATCAAACGAACTTCGTAGAAGTATGTACGAATTAATGCGAAGTGTAGCGATTTCCGTGAGATGTTCTTGCACCGAGCCACGACCATGGTGGAGGGTTGAGCGAGCTGTGACGAGCCCCCGACGAGGAGGAAGAACGTGCTGAGAAGTGACGACCAATTCGTGTATAATGCCAGTTCCTATATAAACAGCCTGGATCATCTGGATTCACTTCATTTATCATCAGACGTCGGACAGTGTACATCAAAGGCTATGGATCTACAGAGACTCAGATTATTGCAGCAACTGTATGAGGCTCATCGTTTAAATGTACAGAATCAGATTGTGATTGCACAGATACTGGTTGATAGACAGAGAAGGCGCCGACCAAGGCCCAGGAGGTATTGGGTGAAGCCCTGGCTCTCCAGGAGGTTGGACTATGGACACTATGATCGTTTGATGAGGGAGCTGGAGGCTGAGGATGTGGTGTCTTTCAGAAATTTTGTCCGGATGGACCCGGCCATGTTCAGAGAGGTCTTGCAGAGGGTGGGGCCCAGAATTGAGAAATATGACACATGGTTCAGGAAGTCTATCAACCCTGGATGCAAACTTGCAATCACACTTCGTTTCTTGGCCACTGGAGAGAAGTACAGGAGTCTGATGTTTGGCTTCAGGGTAGCACACAACACCATCTCAGTCATAGTAAGACAGACTTGTGAGGCCATCGTGGCAGAATATGGTGAGGAAGTCATGCAGCGTCCCCGTACCAGTGATGCATGGAAGCAGGTTGCTGCAGAATTTTCTTCCAGATGGAATTTCCATCACACCCTGGGGGCTATAGATGACAAGCATGTGGCAATCAGGTGTCCTAAGAATGGTGGCTCACTCTATTTCAACTACAAGGGCTTCCATTCCATAATACTTCTGGCTCTGGTGGATGCCAAGTACAAGTTCCTTTGGGTGGATGCTGGCACCAATGGATCCAGTTCTGATGCACAGATCTTCAATGACTGCGATTTGCGCTCAGGCATTATTGATGGCACCTTGGATGTACCTGATGCAGAGCCATTGCCTGGTGATGACCGTGATATGCCATATTTTCTCATTGGGGATGATGCCTTCTCTCTGAGGACCTGGTTGATGAAGCCGTTTAGTGCCAGAGGACTTCCTGATGAGGAGAGGATCTATAACTACAGACTGTCTCGTGCCAGAAGGGTGGTGGAAAATGTGTTTGGCATCATGGCCAACAGATTTGGTTGTCTCCTCACCACCATGTGTCAGAATCCAGAGACTGTTACCTCTATTGTACTGGCCTGTTGCACATTGCACAACATCATGAGACTGAGGTATCCAGGTATCCACCACGGACTGGGTGATGAGGAGGATGACAACCACAGAGTTATCCCAGGACAGTGGAGGCAAGGTGCTTGTTTGCAGGACATTGAGGATGTGACTGGTGGCAACAGACACACACAGGTTGCCAAGAGACAGAGACTGTATTTGAAGCATTATTATAATGCTCCAGTAGGGGCCACGGCGTGGCAAAGAGACATGATTTGAGACTTTCACATATGCCAAGGACATTTCTTAGTAGCGACTGTATTGTGCTAATTATTGTTATGATTCAGTGCTGCATCATTATCTGTGTTATATTTTGTATTGGGCGTTATATACTTGTTGAAATAAAGTTGCAATGTTCTTGTATTGCAAAAAAGTTATTGTCCTATTGCACTTCATATATGTATTATGTGTATAGTAGGGTCAAAGAGGTCAAGTCTGAAACCAAATCAGGTCAAACATGTAACAGGTCACACAAACCAGTTCACAACTTTGCCACCACAGGGGGCAGAAGGTCACAAAGGTCAACAAGCAATCAGTGACCGAATGAATCGGTCACATATCTAGGGTTTGGCAGAGTGGAATGGCTTAATGTATGTTTTATGTGTGAAAGGTTTACAGAGAGTGGTTGTGCATGAAACCAATGTCCCTACCAAGTATCAACTTCCAAGAAATCTGATTAGGTCATATTTCCTCATTAATATTAACAAGGCGGGTCCGTGCACTGGAAGTTCACTGGTATTTATTCATAAACCAGCCTTTTTTTCTATTTATTCCAGAAATTCTGTGATCTCCTATTTCCTCATTAGTGTTAATGAGGCAGGTCCATGGACAGGAAGTGGACTGGTATTTAATCTTAAACCAGCTTTTCTTTGAAATTTATAAAATACTTCTGGATACCGATAAACAAAACTCTTGGCGTGAACTTACAGTACAGTAGTAAACCCTCATCCAAGAAATTTGGTCAGGTCATATTTCCTCATTAATATTAATGAGACAGGTCCCTGGACAGGAAGGTCACTGGTATTTAATCATAATCCAGCCCTTTTTTTCTATTTATCCAAGAAATTCTGGACCTCATATTTCGTCATTAATATTAATGAGGCAGGTCCGTGGACAGGAAGTTCACTGGTATTTAATGTTAAACCAGTTTCTCTTGTACTGGGTATCTGGAATATACGCGGTCAGGAAGATATGCGATCAATATTGGAAGATTCGCAGTAAATACTTGGAAGATTCGCGGTAAATATATTACAGATTCATAGTTAATAATATTTTATAAATTGATACGCTGCTTTAAGATGAAAACTACCAGTACCTGCCTAATTAATATTAATGAGCAAATATAAGGTCACAGCAGTTCTTTGAGGGGGTTTCCTGACAATATTTTATAACAGAAAGCTTTTCTTTAAAATCTATGAAATACTGCTGGATTACGATAAACAAAACTCTTGGTGTGAACTCACAGTACAGTAGTAAACCCCCATCAAAGAAATTCGATTAGACCATATTTCCTCATTAATATTAATTAGGCAGCTCCGTGCACTGGAAGTTTACTGGTATTTAATCACAAACCAGCCTTTTTTTTCTATTTATTCGAGAAATTCTGGACCTCATATTTCGTCATTAATATTAATGAGGCACATCCGTGTTCACTGGTATTTAATCTTAAACCATTTTTTTCTTTGAAATTTATAATATACTAGTACTGAGTATCTGGAATATACGCGGTCAATATTAGAAGGTTCGCAGTAGACATTTGGAAGATTCGCGGTAAATATATTATAGATTCGTGGTTAATAATATATTATAAATTGATATGCTGCTTTGAGATGAAAACTACCAGTAGCTGCCTAATTAATATTAATGAGCAAATATAAGGTCACGGCAGTTCTTTGGGGGGGGGGGGAGGGGGGTTTCCTGACAATATTTTATAAGAGAAAGACTGGTTTAAGATGAAAACTACTAGCATATTTCCTGTTCACGGACCTGCCTAATTAATATTAATGAGCAAATATGCGCGGTTACGGCAGTTCTTTTAGCGGGTTTCCTGACAATATTTTACAAATAGAAAGGCTGGTTTAAGATGAAAACTACTAGCATATTTCCTGTTCACGGACCTGCCTCATTAACATTAATGAGCAAATATGCGCGGTCACGGCAGTTCTTTAAGGGGGTTTCCTGACAATATAGTGGCATTCTACTGCTTCTAGGCATAAGTTGGCCGTCACTAATCTAATTGGGCCAAACAGACAAATAAGTCTTTGTACAGTGTTTAAAACCAATAAAAAGCATAAATGTAATAATAATGGACCATTTACGATTGCAATCAGCTTTTAAATTTGTGGCAATTTGAAGATTTAGTGATGGTGGCCAACTTATGACCACGGCCAACTTACGCCTAGAAGCAGTACCAGTAAACGCCCACGCTGAAGCTAATATATTGATTTTAAATTATATCAACAGCTTTATATTTTATTCTTTTAACAACAGATTGTCAAATAATACAAACTGCAATTTTTAACTGAGGCACATGTTGTTTTATTTTTTTCAAAGCTTTCTATTTTTATAATTTAGATCTATTATCGGCCGTTTCTACCGCAAAACGGAAATACCAGTGAACGCCCATTTTGTAGTTAAATAGAAGCATTTGTCCTTGACCTCCAAAAAAGAAATAGTAGGTGGGCGTTCACTGGTAGGCGGGCGTTCACTGGTAGAAAGCCACTACTGCTTCCCTTCATAAGTTGGCCGCAGTCATAAGTTGGCCACCCGCACCATAGCTTCACAGGGCTTTAACATCAGTTTTAACATCAGGCTGGTTTAAGATGAAAACTACCAGCATATTTCCTGTACACGGACCTGCCTCATTAATATTAATGAGCAAATATGCGCGGACACGGCAGTTCTTTGAGGAAGTTTCCCGACAATATTTTACAAATAGAAAGGCTGGTTTAAGATGAAAACTACTGCTTCCCTGCATAAGTTGGCCGCGGGTCGTAAGTTGGCCACCACTCATTTAAATGTATCAAGCAGACAAATGTGTGGTTGCACAGGTTTTAAAAGTGGTAGTTATAATAAATCTTATTATGATAGACCATTCAAGAATGATACAGGCCTTTAGATTTATAGAAATTTCGAAATATGATGATGGCGGCCAACTTACGACCCGCGGCCAACTTATGCAAGGAAGCAGTACCAGCATATTTCTAGACGTGGCAACCGCGGCGATCGACCCTATCGGGATCTAACGCCGTGGTTCCTCCCCATTTAAAAGTAGAGATTTTAAAATATTTACAACCTAGACATTCATCGGCTTGCTAAGTGCATTAAAATCGAAATATATTCAACAAACAACAATACTTCGTACTTAACTCACATTAAATATCCTCTTATTTCAGTATAACACCTTATATTACCTTGTTTTTATTCTCTGTCCGCCATATTGTTTACCATAACTGAAATAATTGATTCATATTTATAGCCGTTAATATAAACCTTTATAGTCACCCCACACATAAAATCTTACTGCAACTCGGAGAAAATTTGTAAAAAGTTCAGAGGCAAATAGTGTAATGTAAAAATTATTTTCTTTCAAAAGCATAACACACTAACACTAGTGCTTGATAAAGAACTTTGTTAGAAACAAAATATTACAGAAATGATTCCTCGTCACATTCATATGCTAATGCAGACCATAATATTATTAATTTTTTTTTTTTTTTTGCATTGAAGTAATATTAATTAAACATTAAAAAAAATTAGTTTTGAAGCCAAGTAGAACTCCAAAAATATTTTAAATATTTGCATCAGCAATCCTGACAAGAGGGTTGCATTGGTAACATTGCAGGGAAACTCAAAATATTTTTACAAGCAATTCAAAAATATTTAAACAACTTTAACATATTAAATACAAAAATGTAAATAGATGCAAAAAATCAAATGACACTTAAATCCAATATAAAATCTCCCTGGTCAAGGATGGACTGGTCATTGTTTCCCACAAAATAAACACAATTTCATTAAATTTGAATTAAAATTATTTTTCATTGCATTTTCAGTATTGATACGTCATTTCACATTTTAATTCTTATATCTAAATACTACAGTTATTGTTTGATGAATTACCAAAGCTTCAAATCTTCATATGTATCATATCATATAACTACAAACCTAGAGTGAGTGATGTAAATTCGCCAGTTTTTTTGCAATTGGTTCTGCTACATCAAGTCACAATTTCTTTTTTCAATTTTTTGTTTTAATAATTATGGCTCATCCCTGCATTATCCAAAACTGAAAAAAAGATTTAACTCACCTGGACATAGGTTCACTCAGAGGGCTGTTGTTATTTCATACAAAAATATCTATTATTTATGAAAATGGATGTAAATTCGCCGTTTATTGAAAAAACTGTTTTTCAAGTATAATACCTACCATTCTGTGAAAAATTTAAGCTAAATAATTATTTTACATCTTTTCTAACCAAAATGTAAATTTTCAAAAGTTTGTCCCAGAGAAGTTTAAAATGCTGGTTGGTATTTGTTAAAACTGCACAATTTACACTCTTTAAAGTCACTTGTAGAAATGTATCATTCAAAAATATACTTAATACTCTGAAAATATATAAAGTTGGACGATAAAATCTTGTAGTGCAATAGACATGTATTTTATCTATTTATATTTAACAAAACTATGAAATGTTTTCCATATATCTGCTGTAAAATTTACAAAAACCAAAAAGTGGCGAATTTACATCCAGTGGCGAATTTACATCACTTGCTCTAATACAAAAAAATATGAAATTTTGCGTTTGTAGTTCAAACAGTGTTGATTGTGTCAAAAATTTATTAAAAAATTCCAACACAAGTATTTCTCTGATTCCCACTTTCAAGAGTTTTTGTGTTTGAAGGTACTGCTCAGCCAGTGAATTTCGTCACCCAGTGAATTTCGTCAGCTGCCATTTAAACCCTCAAAAACCAGCAATACTTGTGCTTAAATACATGTAACTGCAACTTGCAATATAAATATGTAATTCAGCGATGGAAATTAAGTGTAAACATGATTTAAATATGTCATGAAATGCAGGTGACGAAATTCACTGGGTGACGAAATTCACTGGCTGAGCAGTACCTTCAAACACAAAAACTTTTGAAAGTGGGAATCAGAGAAATCCGAGGTTTAGCAGATACCACATATGAACGGCAATAAATTCAAACCAATCAGAATTTCAACATGGAGGATGAAAACTATAAACATTGTTGTTAAAAGTCATTATGTTACATTATACACGTGAAATAGCATTATTGGATTAATAATTTAAATATTATTACAATATTTTACTTGTGTTATCGTTTCACGTACAGTTCTGATGGTGAGTAAGCTAATATTTTAAAATCTCTACTTTTAAATGGGGAGGAACCACGGCGTTAGATCCCGATAGGGTCGATCGCCGCGGTTACCACGTCTACATATTTCTTGTTCATCGCTTCAGCCGTGGGCGATAATAGAAGATTTTACCTAAATATGCAGATTTCGACATTTTTCGTAAATATTTCTTCTTACATATCAATAACAGACATATTTTATATTTATTTTATTATTTCCTTTCATATTTAACCCTTTTCTTACGTCTTCTGGCAATATTTGAAGTTTTGAAGTGACAGATCTTGAAAATAGAGGATTGCGCATGCGTGGATCGTGGGCTTGAACAAGCTTTTCAGACTGGTACCCTAAATAATATTTTTCAACGAAAACGACTCCCCGAGAAGTGGGTATGCAACCTGATCATAAAAATCAAAATAAAATTGAAATCTTAACAAGCATTTTAGAGTGGTACCCTAAGTTATATTCCCTTGATTTGAAAAACTTTGGCAATATATTGGCCAAGATACTACTTTTAAAAGTTAGTATGCACAGCAATGAACAGTAAATGCAAAATATAATGTTCAATTAAAACAATTATCCTGTGAATTGTGTATGGAATTTAATGCAATAAAAATGACATCAAACACTAAAAATGTGTGATTAACTGAGAGGAAAGACAGGCCTAATCACTCGTGCTACCTTTAGTGGGGAATATCAGAAGGCACTTCTAGATTGACCTGAACAGTTATTCAGCTTTGCAACAATTCTGTGATGGAATCTCTTGTTTTCATATCACACATAGAGAACTTAGACCACAGTGCTTCAGATATTTCTTATGCTTGACAAAATAGAAAGGCCTTGTGGGTTAGCAGGTTTGACATCTTATGATAGGCTGTTACCTCTTTGTACGTATGACTTCCCCAAATGACAATGCAGAGTACCTGTCATAATATGACACTGGCTGTTGCTGTTGCATCAGACATAAAATCACAACTTTAACCTTTGACAAAATTAAATCCACATAATAAAGAAGTCCATATTTAAATATCCCTAACTCTATATCATTTTATTGTGTTATAGTATATTAATTATATTATATTTAGAACAATAACTGGTGTGACTGCTTTTAAATATTTGAAGAACACGAACACCTGTTGAGATACGCAATCTTGCTGGAATTCTGTTTAAAATAATTTTTGTGATTGTTTTATCGAAGCTAGCAATAGAATATCTATACCAATTTAAAGGCAAATTTCTAGAGGTTATGTTCCTTTTGATTCTAGGAAAATTGGTCCAATATTGTCCAAGATACTTGTTTTAAAAATTACTGTGCACAGCAAATAATAATAAATAATATTCTTCTCTGTGACTTGTGTATGGAATTTAATGCAATAAAAATGACATCAAACACTAAATATGTGTGATTAACTGGGAGGAAAGGCAGGCCTTGTCACTCATGCTACCTTTAGTGGGAAATATCAGAAGGCACTTCTAGATTGACCTGAACAGTTATTCAGCTTTGCAACAATTCTGTGGTGGAATCACTTGTTTTCATATTACACATAGAGAACATAGACCACAGTGCTTCAGATATTTCTTATGCTTGACAAAATAGAAAGGCCTTGTGGGTTAGCAGGTTTGACATCTAATGATAGGCTGTTACCTCTTTGTAGGTATGACTCCCCCAAATGACAATGCAGAGTACCTGTCCTAATATGACCCTGGCTGTTGCTGTTGCATCAGACAAAATCACAACTTTAACCTTTGATGAAATTAAATCTACATAATAAAGAAGTCCATACTTAAATATCCCTAACTCTATATCATTTTATTGTGTTATAGTATATTAATTATATCATATTTAGAACAATAACTGGTGTGACTGTTTTTAAATATTTGAAGAACACGAACACCTGTTGCGATCCACAATCTTGCTGGAACTCTATTTAAAATAATTTTTGTGATTGTTTTATTGAAGCTAACAATATAATATCTATACCAATTTAAAGGAAAATTTCTAGAGGTTATGTTCCTTTTGATTTGAGGAAAATTGGTCCAATATTGTCCAAGATACTTGTTTTAAAAATTACTATGCACAGCAAATAATAATAAATAATATTCTTCTCTGTGACTTGTGTATGGAATTTAATGCAATAAAAATGACATCAAACACTAAAAATGTGTGATTAACTAAGAGGAAAGGCAGGCTTTATCACTCGTGCTACCTTTATTGGGGGATTATCAGAAGGCACTTCTGGATTGACCTGAACAGTTATTCAGCTTTGTCACAATTCTGTGATGGAATCTCTTGTTTTCATATCACACATAGAGAACTTAGACCACAGTGCTTCAGATATTTCTTATGCTTGACAAAATAGAAAGACCTTGTGGGTTAGCAGGTTTGACATCTAATGATAGGCTGTTACCTCTTTGTAGGTATGACTTCCCCAAATGACAATGCAGAGTACCTGTTATAATATGACACTGGCTGTTGCTGTTGCATCAGACATAAAATCACAACTTTAACCTTTGACAAAATTAAATCCACATAATAAAGAAGTCCATATTTAAATATCCCTAACTCTATATCATTTTAATGTGTTATAGTATATTAATTATATCATATTTAGAACAATAACTGGTGTGACTGTTTTTAAATATTTGAAGAACACGAACACCTGTTGAGATACGCAATCTTGCTGGAATTCTGTTTAAAATAATTTTTGTGATTGTTTTATTGAAGCTAGCAATAGAATATCTATACCAATTTAAAGGCAAATTTCTAGAGGTTATGTTCCTTTTGATTTGAGGAAAATTGGTCCAATACTGACGAAGATGCTTGTTTTAAAAATTACAATGCACAGCAAATAATAACAAATAATATTCTTCTCTGTGACTTGTGTATGGAATTTAATGCAATAAAAATGACATCAAACACTAAACATGTGTGATTAACTGGGAGGAAAGGTAGGCCTTATCACTTATGTTACCTTTAGTGGGGAATATCAGAACGCACTTCTGGATTGACCTGAACAGTTATTCAGCTTTGTCACAATTCTATGGTGGAATCACTTGTTTTCATATCACACATAGAGAACTTAGACCACAGTGCCTCAGACATGATTTCTTATGCTTTACAAAATAGAACGTCCTTGTGGGTTAGCAGGTTTGACATCTTATGATAGGCTGTCACCTCTGTGTAGGTTTGACTTCCCTAAATGACAATGCAGAGTGCCTGTCCTAATATGACCCAGGCTGTTGCTGTTGTACAAGACATAAAATCACAAGTTTGACTTTTGACAAAATTAAATCCACATAATAAAGAAGTCCATACTTAAATATCCCTAACTCTATTTCATTTTATTGTGTTATAGTATATTAATTATATCATATTTATTCTGATAACTGGATTGACTTTTTTTTAAATATTTGAAGAACACGAACACCTGTTGAGATACGCAATCTTGCTGGAATTCTGTTTAAAATAATTTTTGTGATTGTTTTATTGAAGCTAGCAATAGAATATCTATACCAATTTAAAGGCAAATTTCTAGAGGTTATGTTCCTTTTGATTTGAGGAAAATTGGGCCAATATTGACCAAGATACTTGTTTTAAAAATTACTATGCACAGCAAACAATAATAAATAATATTCTTCTCTGTGACTTGTGTATGGAATTTAATGCAATAAAAATGACATCAAACACTAAATATGTGTGATTATCTGGGAGGAAAGGCAGGCCTTATCACTCATGCTACCTTTAGTGGGGAATATCAGAAGGCACTTCTGGATTGACCTGAACAGTTATTCAGCTTTGCAACAATTCTGTGATGGAATCACTTGTTTTCATATCACACATAGAGAACTTAGACCACAGTGCTTCAGATATTTCTTATGCTTGACAATATAGAAAGGCCTTGTGGGTTAGCAGGTTTGACATCTAATGATAGGCTGTTACTTCTTTGTAGGTATGACTCCCCCAAATGACAATGCAGAGTACCTGTCCTAATATGACCCTGGCTGTTGCTGTTGCATCAGACATAAAATCACATTAAATCCATGTAATAAAGAAGTCCATATGTAAATATCCCTAACTCTATATCATTTTATTGTGTTATAGTATATTAATTATATCATATTTAGAACAATAACTGGTGTGACTTTTTTAAATATTTGAAGAACACGAACACCTGTTGCGATCCACAATCTTGCTGGAACTCTGTTTAAAATAATTTGTGATTGTTTCATTGAAGGTAGCAATATAATATCTACACCAATTTAAAGGCAAATTTCTAGAGGTTATGTTCCTTTTGATTCTAGGAAAATTGGTCCAATATTGTCCAAGATACTTGTTTTAAAAATTACTGTGCACTGCAAATAATAATAAATTATAATATTCTTCTCTGTGACTTGTGTATGGAATTTAATGCAATAAAAATGACATCAAACACTAAACATGTGTGATTAACTGAGAGGAAAGGCAGGCTTTATCACTTGTGTTATCTTTAGTAGGGAATATCAGAACGCACTTCTGAATTGACCTGAACAGTTATTCAGCTTTGCAACAATTCTGTGGTGGAATCACTTGTTTTCATATCACACATAGAGAACTTAGACCACAGTGCTTCAGATATTTCTTATGCTTGACAAAATAGAAAGACCTTGTGGGTTAGCAGGTTTGACATCTAATGATAGGCTGTTACCTCTATGTAGGTTTGACTCCCCCAAATGACAATGCAGAGTACCTGTCATAATATGACACTGGCTGTTGCTGTTGCATCAGACATAAAATCATAACTTTGACCTTTGACAAAATTAAATCCACATAATAAAGAAGTCCATATTTAAATATCCCTAACTCTATATCATTTTACTGTTATAGTATATTAATTATATCATATTTATTAGAATAACTAGTGTCACTTTTTAAATATTTGAAGAACACAAACACCTGTTGCGATCCACAATCTTGCTGGAACTCTGTTTAAAATAATTTTTGTGATGGTTTTATTGAAGCTAGCAATATAATATCTATACCAATTTAAAGGTAAATTTTCTAGAGGTTATGTTCCTTTTGATTTGAGGAAAATTGGTCCAATATTGTCCAAGATACTTGTTTTAAAAATTACTATGCACAGCAAATAATAATAAATAATATTCTTCTCTGTGACTTGTGTATGGAATTTAATGCAATAAAAATGACATGAAGCACTAAATATGTGTGATTAACTGAGAGGAAAGGCAGGCTTTATCACTCGTGCTACCTTTATTGGGGGAATATCAGAAGGCACATCTGGATTGACCTGAACAGTTATTCAGCTTTGCAACAATTCTGTGGTGGAATCACTTGTTTTCATATCACACATAGAGAACTTAGACCACAGTGCTTCAGATATTTCTTATGCTTGACAAAATAGAAAGACCTTGTGGGTTAGCACATTTGACATCTAATGATAGGCTGTTACCTCTGTGTAGGTTTGACTCCCCCAAATGACAATGCAGAGTACCTGTCCTAATATGACACTGGCTGTTGCTGTTGCATCAGACATAAAATCACAACTTTGACCTTTGACAAAATTAAATCCACATAATAAAGAAGTCCATATTTAAATATCCCTAACTCTATATCATTTTATTGTGTTATAGTATATTAATTATATCATATTTAGAACAATAACTGGTGTGACTTTTTTTAAATATTTGAAGAACACAAACACCTGTTGTGATCCACAATCTTGCTGGAACTCTGTTTAAATAATTTGTGATTGTTTCATTGAAGGTAGCAATATAATATCTATACAAATTTAAAGGAAAATTTCTAGAGGTTATGTTCCTTTTGATTCGAGGAAAACTGGTCCAATATTGACCAAGATACTTGTTCTAAAAATTACTGTGCACAGCAAATAATAATATTCTTCTCTGTGACTTGTGTATGGAATTTAATGCAATAAAAATGACATCAAACACTAAATATGTGTGATTAACTGGGAGGAAAGGCAGGCTTTATCACTCGTGCTACCTTTAGTGGGGAATATCAGAAGGCACTTCTGGATTGACCTGAACAGTTATTCAGCTTTGCAACAATTCTGTGGTGGAATCAGTTGCTTTCATATCACACATAGAGAACCTATACCACAGTGCTTTGACCATTGACCAAATTAAATCCACATAATAAAGAAGTCCATATTTTACTACCCCCCACCTCTATATCAATTTTATTATTATGTTATAATATATTTATATGATATATTAACAAATAAATACATAAATATCAACACAGCATAAGGGGCTGTAGTCACAAAATGGATCAAGCTGAAGTTGAGCCAAAAAGTGTGTAGTTGTTTATAATAAGCTTGAGCTGATTTTCGGCTCAACCTGAGCTTGATTCCTTTTCTAAATATAGCCCCAGAACAAAGTCATCAGGTTATCATTGTCTCCTGAAAATATTTTCAGATCACACAACTTACAATTTCTCGGGGGGTCTCAGAAGAAAAATGGACAGGGTACCAGACTAATCAAAAGACGTTTTTCAGAGACAAAAGATTCACGTCATATGTTTTCAAGAAGAAACGGTCCAGATAGATCTTATCAGCACAGTTTAATTAGGCCACTGAGGTCAATAACTAAAATCCCTCCACAAATCTTAAAAACAAAAGATCAAAAACTGTGAAAGTTGCAGAACGTTTACTAGTTGAAATTATTCAAAACGATCCGAAAACGGCAATTAGTTCCCACTCGAAACGCCCGAAATTGATGAAGAAAGAGGCAAAAAATCCCATAACAGTATCTAGGGTTGGCCATAATCAATCAAGGCCATAACTGAAGGAAAGTTAAGAAATCTAACCAGCTGCAAGGTGGAAACTCTGCAACCAAACGCCGATTGCTTTGGAATCAGAGCATAATGAAATCCAGAAATGAAAGATTAACAAATTTTAACATTGGCCACCTGTTAAAATTTGTTTATCTTCCGTTTCTGCATTTCATTCGAAACAGTGAAACTTCCACAGTGAACCACTCACATTGGGTCATAACAGGTCCTGGTAACCACTGGGCCACTTTTTTTGGATCCTTCATGTTAAGATGTGACACCTTCCAAGTATTATGCCAATGTTTTTGAAACATGAGAAAAACAAGCAATCACATAAACAATTTATTATTCCAACAAGGTCAAAAAGGACAAATCACAATAACATAGTAAGTGTACTTTTTAATAAAGAAATGCAGGCACATTATAGCTCACAGCTAAGGTTAACATACAACTGACAAGAACAGCTGTCAAAGTGAAACCTGGTTTATAATAGTAATAATCATAGTAATACTTGAGCCAGACATAGCAAAAATACACAAATAAATTACTTTACACCTGTTTGATAATTACTTCTTACATCTCACCTAAACTACTTCTTAAGTGTCTATAGACAAAGGACAAAGTTATTTCTAAACCTAAGAACCTTGAGAATCATCCTGATTAAGTAATGCCATAGGTGTCATGGGTGTTGAAGGCACACTAGGAATACCTGCAAATGACGCATTTAAATCTGACAAATTCAGGTCTGACAGTCCTATTGTCCTTCCCTCGGTGTCTGTGATAACAAACTTGGTGGATGAAGTGCTGGATGATGAACCCACTGACTGTCCAGAGGTACTGGCCCCCGATGGGGTCTGGAAAATAACAGTTGTCTGGCTCTGGGTGTCTGACCCTTGAGGCAAAGGGGTAGAGGAGGCTAGAGCTGCGGGCCCAGGTGCGGGTGGCGGAGGCATTTGTGTGATGGTGTACTGTTGCTGTGGCTGCGGCTGATGGAAAATAAGTTGCTGCTGCAGCTGCTGTTGCTGCACCTTCATCTGCTGCTGCATACTGTCCAGCTGCTTCTGCCTGTCGTCCAGCTGCTTCTGCCTATCATCCAGCTGCTTCTGCCTATCAAGCTCCTGCCTCTTGATGTCCCTCTCCGAAAGCAGCTTGGACTCCTTGATGGTCTGGTTGAGGAGGTCCATACTGCGCATCTGATATGTGGGCCAGAGATCCTCGTGGATCTTCAACATGGCACTTGACATCCAGCCAGCCCAAGCAGTCCTGTCATTGGTCTGTGCCTCCATAGATGTTAAGAGTCTGTCCAGCCTGTCAGAGATCTGGGCACTGTTGTCGCTCTGCTCGCACATCTTGTCCAGGAGCTCTGACTCAGTGCTAGCACTTCTCCTTGTGGCTCTCCTGCCACTAGTCCCAGAGAGGGTGATACCTGGAGGAGGAGTGCTGCACACTCTTGGTTCACCCAGTGATCCTGACTCCACGGGCTCATCTGCAGGATCCAAGTCAGTGGATAGGTGTGAAGGCATGGTGGCAGTTGCAGAAGCAGCAGAGGCCGATGAGGTGATGACAGAGGCAGTGGTGGTAGCAGATGAGCAGGTAGCAGAGGCTGAGGTGGCTGCGGCAGAGGCAGTTGTGGTGGAAGCTGGTTTCAACTGAAAGTACAGTAGAACAAAGACACATGGTAAGCATATAGTATACATGTTCAACAAACAGTTTAGGTAGGTACTGTGAAGTAACAAGTATGAACTCCTGTGTCACTACAGAAAACTTTACAGATTTTTGCCAAACATTAGTGTTACAGCTACAAACTTGTATCCATAGGTAGTCACTGTTTACAAGTCAAGAATACACAATGCAGCAAAAACATCAGGATATCCAGGTGAGTCAGACTGTGAGAATGTACTTACATTGCAGGACTGCCTGGAGGGGACTCTGGAGATGTGGTCATCCAGGAAGCTGAAAGACCTCAGGATCCAGGTGTCCCTGTCTGTGTGTTCCTTTGCCCCGTCACCAGACTTCTTGCAGGTAAGCTTGCCATACCTTGTCCTCATCCCAGGTTATCAAAGTAACAATGGGTTACATTAAGTTTTAAATTGCTTCACATCTGTGGTGTCATCTGCAAATGGGTGAAGCCTAATACATCACACGATGACAGAGTACAATTCAAAATAACATAAATTAACAGAATAAGTAAACATTCAACATAAGTCCATTTACACATTACTGTACACGTAGTACCTCCATCACAATTTAAATTATTACCTGAAACTATGAAAAGGTTAAATCATAATGGTTAGTCTAACTCACCTTCCAGGCCCATGGCCCTGGCCTGGGTGGCCCAAGCAGCCTCCTTCCTGTCTGTGTCCCTGTACTCCTTCTTGGCCTTGTTGTACATTTCCGGATGGTTCTTGAGCCACTCAGCCATCTCATCCTCTTGCCCATCTGTCATCCTCACCAGCCTCTTCTTCTTGAACCTCCCCTGGGACTGGCTGTCTGGGGTTGCCTCTTCCAAGTCATCTGTGTCTTCCGGCTGGGTGGCCAGAGTGGCTGTATCCCCTGGGTCTGATGATGAAGCTTGAGTGGCAGGCAGTTCATCCGGCTGTTCTGGCTGTTCAGGCTCCTCAGATGCTTCAACAGGAGGCAGACTGACCCTCTTCCTCTTTCCAAGTCCAGGTGTCTTCACCATATTTCTTGTATGAAATATATCCAAAAATTTATCCAAAGTTCGTCGATGTGTACGCATTGAAGAAAAATTCGCAAGTGATGACAATTGTTTGCAGTGCCCTGCTTTTATAGTCTCCAGCCAGTTCGCCGCAACCTACGAAGGTCGTAGCTGATTGGTAGCCAGTTCTTCGCATGCGCAGTCAGTTCGCCAATCACCGACGAACTACTGCGACATTCGCTTCTCATTGGCTGAGAGGAGCGACGAATATCTCCGGGGCCTCGTAGCATATTCTTCAGGGGCGACGATGCATGGCTTCCCTGCTGCGAATATCGTTGTTTGTTCTTCGTCTTTCAGCCGACAATCTTCAAAGGAACGTTGGCGAACAATGAAGAACAATGAAGAAGCCTGCTACGAAGTGGCGAATTGGGGTACGAGGGTGCTACGAAGTCGACGAATCCACCACCATCTGTGAAGAATTGCAAAGAAATGGATGAAGTGTGGCGATAGTTTTGAACAGTTTGAAACTGTCGTAGCCAGATGACGATCCAAGGAGAATGTTGGAGAACAGTGAAGATGGACCAAGAATATGCTGCCAACAAGGACGAATTGCATGATCGCGCATATTCGCCACTAAACATCGCCACAGTGTGACCTGGGCATTACCTACATGGGTAAAAAACAAAAACATAGAATCTTACAATGGAGAGTTAATAACACATAAGGTTCTATAAATATATTATATTTGTTTTTGCCTCAAAGGTCTGCTAGGGCTGTACATAAAAGTGGTCAAAAGGGCACTCCATCCCAGCAAGGCATCTTCAACCTCTATTAACACCACACTTTCTGTTGATTTGTCTCTCCTCTTGGATCTATGATTGAGCAAGTATGCTTTTGCTCTTTATTGAAATGTGGACACATACAACACTCATTTTCTTGTGCCTGCAAATGAAGGCCTTCTCAGCAACCCTTCTCACGGCAACTGGATTCTATTCCTTTTTCTCTGTGTTGGGGGACAAGGTAACACTATGAACAATCCTCCATTGAAGCCTTTGCACAAACATCTATTATTCTGACCCTTTTAGTGACAAGGGCGGCAGAATGTGTGGTAGTCCCTGTCAAATAATGGGTGACCACAGTGAGATGCACGTTTCAAATCTTCAATCTTCCACCTGTGCATAGACAATCTTATCCTGTCATTTTTTATAAGAAGGGAGGCAGAATAATGGTAGTATTAGTCGAATAGTAGGTGAACACAGCCAGGTGTAGGTCCTAACAAATGCTTCAAATATTCATAGTTTTTTGTCTGCGCATCGATAAACTCAAAAAGACCTGTTGCTCCCACATTGACCAAAAACATAATGAAGAGTTCTCAACAATTCTCTGTCGACATCGGTTAAAGCGCGAGGACATACACAAACTTTTCACCTCTTGTGACAAGAATATTTCCTTAAAATTTTTTGTTTGTCGATGTGTTTTGCTCCACGAAACCAAACCAGGCACTTGTGTGGATAAGGTTATTTTACGGAATAAAAACATGAATTTACAGTAAAGGCAACTTTGGCATAGCATTTAATGAGCAGCTTATTCAAATGGACTAACACCAGTCAACTATGTCTCATTTCTCAGATGTGAGAATAACATTAACAGAAATGGCAATATCAGATAAGTTATTAATCATTTAAAAATTAATGAAATTATGAAACCTAGGCTTGAATCACATATACAACTAGAGGATCGCTAACAAAAAAAAAGAGAATGTTTTTGCTTAGCAAAAACAAAGCGTCCTGAAAAGGATATAAAGGTGAGTGCTAAAGTATTAAGAAAATGCTTCGTTTCTAGCCTTATACTGTTGTGGCAACCAAAGACAGCGCAGTCTGCTCTATCTAGCACGGTTTTCAAGATATAAGCATTTTTGTGTTTTGCAAAAAATTCGAAAATTCAAAATGTCCGCTATATTTGGCGAGACAAAAATATTTTGAAAATTGGCATGGCTACTCTGCAGAGATACCAGCAGGTCAAAAATTTTGTTGAGTTCGCTCCATCTAGCACGGTTTTCGAGATATAAGCATTTTTGTGTTTTGCAAAAACTTTGAAAATTCAAAATGGCCACCATTTTTGGGGAGACAAAAATTTTTGACAAGACCACTGCCGCGGTGTGTATCTCCCGCCGAGCATTAAAGGAGAAGAAATAGCTTTTCCGAGATATTCACAATTTTTCATTTTCATGTGTGAAAGCTCTTCCAAAAGTAGGTGAATGATTTATTTGAGAAAAATTGGCTATCTGCAATACTATTAAGAGATAATTCACATTTACTCCTTTTGAGTAGGTGAGTAATTAGCTATGGGTCTGAAACTTCACCATGTGAAAGCTCTCCCACAAGTAGATGAATGAGTATTTGATAAAAATTGGGTATCCGCAATACTTTTACAGATAATTAGCATTTGCTCATTTTGAGTAGGTGAATAATTAGCTATGGGTCTGAAACTTCAACAAGTGAAAGCTCTCCCACAAGTAGGTGAATGAGTTATTTGAGAAAAATTGGCTATCTGCAATACTTTTAAGAGATAATTCGCATTTACTCATTTTGAGTAGGTGAGTAATTAGCTATGGGTCTGAAACTTCACCATGTGAAAGCTCTTCCAAAAGTACATGAATGAGTTATTTGAGAAAAATTGGCTATCTGCAATACTTTTAAGAGATAATTTGCATTTACTCATTTTGAGTAGGTGAGTAATTATCCACGGGTCTGAAACTTCACCATGTGAAAGCTCTCCTAAAAGTAGATGAATGAGTTATTTGATAAAAATTGGGTATCCGCAATAGGTTTGGAGATAATTAGCATTTACTCATATGCAGAGATACCCTGAAGATCAAAAATTTCGTCGAAATCGTTCTATGTAGCACGGTTTTCGAGATATTAGCATTTTTGTGTTTTGCAATTTTTGCGCAAAAATTCGAAAATTCAAAATGGCCGCCATTTTTGGCAAGACAAAATTTTTTTGAAAATTGGCATGGGTACTCTTTAGAGATACTCTGTGGGTCAAACATTTCGTTGAAATCGCTCTATCTAGCACGGTTTTCGAGATATAACCATTTTTATGTTTTGCAATTTTGCGAAAAATTGGAAAATTCAAAATGGCCGCCATTTTTGGCAAGATAAAACTTTTTTGAAAACAGGTATGGCTACTCTGCAGAGATACCCTGTGGGTAAAAAATTTCATCGAAATCGCTCTATCTAGTACAGTTTTCGAGATATAAGCATTTGTATGTTTTGCAATTTTTGCGAAAAATTCGAAAATTCAAAATGGCCGCCATTTTTGGCGAGACAAAATTTTTTTTGAAAATTGCTATAATTAGTCTGCAGAGATACCCTGTGGGTCAAAAATTTTGTCGAAATCGCTCTATCTAGCATGGTTTTCGAGATATAAGCACTTTTGTGTTTTCCTTATTTGGAAAATTCATAATGATTAATTAATCATTAATTACTCGGCCACTTCTTAACCAATCAATGCCAAAATCTAATGATTTCCAGATTTTAATAGAATGAATGTATTTGCCAAGTTTCAGGTGAATTGATAAAATTCCTTTCACATTTTTGGTCATGTGACCTCTCTGATTGGTTGAAATGTCACTGCAGCATATTCAAAAAAATTCCCCAAGGCTACTGCCTAAACCTGCCAAATTTGAAAAGAATCCACCTAACGGTTACAGAGTTATAGGGAAAACAAAATGCGGAGCCGGAGGAGCCGGTGGAGCCGGCAGAGCAGGCGGAGCCTGAAGGTCTCCCATACACAAACAAGCGTCCCTTGCGGGACACTTAACTAGACCTAGGCATCAGCGAACCGATGCAAATTTGCATCAACTTGAAAGACAACTCACCAAAGCTAGTGAACCATCATTCGACCTTGAAGGAGGGGCCAAAGGTCAAATCTGACAACTTCAAAAGATTCAAAGCCCATGATTTCCTATATGTTGGTTTACCATCCCAAGCCTCTAGGGCCAATAATAAGCGAGTTATAAGCACTTTTAGGTTTGGCTGTATTTGTTTGATGTTGAAGGAGGGGTCCAAGGTCAAATCTGACCACATCAGAAGATTCGCAGCACATGATTTCCTATAGGTTGGTTTCACACTGCAAACCTCTAGGACCAATAATAAGGGAGATATAGGCACTTTTAAAGTCCACTATGTGGGGTATTTTGGCACTCTGTGGATGACCTTGAATTAAGAGCTTCAAGGTCAAATGTCTCCAAGGTTGTAGAGGACATGTTTATCTGTTATACATATCACCTATGAAGAAATTAAACCTTCTACATATGAGAAAGAGCCAGTACAAAAATGTAGATAATTTTCAAAGAAATGCCAGCAGGGGCCATCTTGTTTTTCAGAATGACGCTAATTTCAGTCTCACAGAGGCTTACCCCTCAATGAAGATATCCTGCAAATTTGGTGAACCTCTGAGAGCGTTAACGCTGAATATCTCTCTATGCTTTGGCAGCATAGCTAACGCTAAACCAAAGTATCCACCGGATGCCTCCGGTGGATACAATAAATAGCATCCTAGATACTCATACCCCAAAGCCTGGGGAAATAGTTTTTGACACCATGAGATAGAGAAGAAACAAAACAATACAAAGACCTGGAGACTTTCACAGCAAACTAAGTCAGTTATGTAAAGGTCCAAATGATGCTAATAGAGAAAATAATGTTTAAGAGAGAAAATGTCTGCAAATTCTGAAGATGTGAAATTCATTAACTGACGTGTGGCTACCAACAGAAATAGTAACGAGTAAAAGTAAATATAACTAGACCTAGCGCATCGGAAAACCGATGCAAATTGTATCCACCGTAAAGACAATGCACCAAAACCTCTAGGACCAATAATAAGCAAGTTATAAGCACTTTTAAGTTTGGCTGTCCTCATTTGACCTTCAAGGAGGGGCCCAAGGTCAAATCCAACCACGCCAGAAGATTCCCAGCCCATGATTTCCTATATGTTGGTTTACCATCCCAAACCTCTAGGACCAATAATAAGCGAGTTATAAGCGCTTTTAAGTTTGGCTGTCCTCATTTGACCTTGAAGGAGGGGCCCAAGGTCAAATCCGACCACACCAGAAGATTCCCAGCCCACGATTTTCTATATGTTGGTTTACCATCCCAAACCTCTAGGACCAATAATAAGCGAGTTATAGGCACTTTTACCTTTGGCTGTCCTCGTTTGACCTTGAAGGAGGGGCCCAAGGTCAAATCCGACCATGCCAGAAGATTCCCAGACCATGATTTCCTATATGTTCGTTTACTATCCCAAACCTCTAAGTCCAATATTAAGCAAGTTATATGCACTTTTAAGTTTGGCTGTCCTCACTTGACCTTAAAGGAGGGGCCCAAGGTCAAATCCGACCATGCCAGAAGATTCCCCGCCCATGATTTCCTGTATGTTGGTTTACCATCCCAAACCACTGGGATCAATAATAAGCGAGCTATAAGCAGTTTTAAGTTTGGCTATCCTCGTTTGACCTCGAAGGAGGGGCCCAAGGTCAAATCCGACCACGCCAGAAGATTCCCAGCCCATGATTTCCTATATGTTGGTTTACCATCCCAAACCTCTAGAACCAATAATAAGCGAGTTATAAGCACTTTTACCTTTGGCTATCCTCATTTGACCTTCAAGGAGGGGCCCAAGGTCAAATCCAACCACACCAGAAAATTCCCAGCCCATGATTTTCTATATGCTGGTTTACCATCCCAAACATCTAGGACCAATAATAAGCAAGTTATAAGCACTTTTAAGTTTGGCTGTCCTCATTTGACCTTCAAGGAGAGCCCAAGGTCAAATCCAACCACGCCAGAAAATTCCCAGCCCATGATTTTCTATATGCTGGTTTACCATCCCAAACATCTAGGACCAATAATAAGCGAGTTATAAGCACTTTTAAGTTTGGCTGTCCTCATTTGACCTTGAAGGAGGGGCCCAAGGTCAAATCCGACCACACCAGAAGATTCCCAGCGCATGATTTCCCATATGTTGGTTTACCATCCCAAACCTCTAGGATCGATAATAAGTGAGTTATAACCACTTTTAAGTTTGGCTATCCTCGTTTGACCTTGAAGGAGAGGCCGAAGGTCAAATCTGACCACACCAGAAGATTCCCAGCCCATGATTTTCTATATGTTGGTTTACCATCCCAAACCTCTAGGATCGATAATAAGTGAGTTATAACCACTTTTAAGTTTGGCTATCCTCGTTTGACCTTGAAGGAGAGGCCGAAGGTCAAATCCAACCACGCCAGAAAATTCCCAGCCCATGATTTTCTATATGCTGGTTTACCATCCCAAACATCTAGGACCAATAATAAGCGAGTTATAAGCACTTTTAAGTTTGGCTGTCCTCACTTGACCTTGAAGGAGGGGCCCAAGGTCAAATCCGACCATGCCAGAAGATTCCCCGCCCATGATTTCCTGTATGTTGGTTTACCATCCCAAACCACTGGGATCAATAATAAGCGAACTATAAGCACTTTCAAGTTTGGCTATCCTCGTTTGACCTCGAAGGAGGGGCCCAAGGTCAAATCCGACCACGCCAGAAGATTCTCAGCCCATGATTTCCTATAGGTTGGTTTACCATCCCAAACCTCTAGAACCAATAATAAGCGAGTTATAAGCACTTTTAAGTTTGGCTGTCCTCATTTGACCTTCAAGGAGGGGCCCAAGGTCAAATCCAACCACGCCAGAAGATTGAAAGCCCATGATTTCCTATATGTTGGTTTACCATCCCAAACATCTAGGACCAATAATAAGCGAGTTATAAGCACTTTTAAGTTTGGCTGTCCTCATTTGACCTTCAAGGAGGGGCCCCAGGTCAAATCCGACCACACCAGAAGATTCCCAGCCCATGATTTTCTATATGTTGGTTTACCATCCCAAACCTCTAGGACCAATAATAAGCGAGTTATAAGCACTTTTAAGTTTGGCTGTCCTCATTTGACCTTGAAGGAGGGGCCCAAGGTCAAATCCGACCACACCAGAAGATTCCCAGACCATGATTTCCTATATGTTGGTTTACCATCCCAAACATCTAGGACCAATAATAAGCGAGTTATAAGCACTTTTAAGTTTGGCTGTCCTCGTTTGACCTTGAATGAGCGGCCCAAGGTCAAATCCGACCACACCAGAAGATTCCCAGCCCATGATTTTCTATGTGTTGGTTTACCATCCCAAACCTCTAGGACCAATAATAAGTGAGTTATAGGCACTTTTACCTTTGGCTATCTTCGTTTGACCTTCAAGGAGGGGCCCCAGGTCAAATCCGACCACACCAGAAGATTCCCAGCCCATGATTTTCTATATGTTGGTTTACCATCCCAAACCTCTAGGACCAATAAAAAGCAAGTTATAAGCACTTTCAAGTTTGGCTATCCTCGTTTGACCTTGAAGGAGGGGCCCAAGGTCAAATCCGACCACGCCAGAAGATTTCCAGCCCATGATTTCCTATATGTTGGTTTACCATCCCAAACCTCTAGGACCGATAATAAGCAAGTTATAAGCACTTTTAAGTTTGGCTGTCCTCATTTGACCTTGAAGGAGGGGCCCAAGGTCAAATCTGACCACACAAGAAGATTCCCAGCCCATGATTTCCTATATGTTGGTTTACCATCCCAAACCTCTAGGATCGATAATAAGTGAGTTATAAGCACTTTTAAGTTTGGCTATCCTCGTTTGACCTTGAATGAGGGGTCCAAGGTCAAATCTGACAACATCAGAAGATTCGCAGCACATGATTTCCTATGTGTTGGTTTACCATCCCAAACCTCTAGGATCGATAATAAGCAACTTATAAGCACTTTTAAGTTTGGCTATCCTTGTTGACCTTGAAGGAGGGGTCCAAGGTCAAATCTGATCACATCAGAAGATTCGCAGCACATGATTTCCCATAGGTTGGCTTCACATTGCAAACCTCTAGGACCAATAATAAGGGAGATATAGGCACTTTTAAAGTCCCCTATGTGGGTTACTTCGGCACTCCGTGGATGACCTTGAGTTAGGAGCTTCAAGGTGAAATGTGTGCAAGGTTGTAGAGGACATGTATATGTGTCATACATATCGCCTATGAAGAGATTCAACCTTCTACCTGTGAGCAACAGCCAGTAGAAAAATGTAGATTATTTTCAAAGAAATGCCTGTGGCGGCCATCTTGTTTTTCAGAATGAGGCTATTTTCCTTCCCAGAGAAGCTTACCCCCCAATGAAGATATCCTGCAAATTTGGTGATCCTAGCTGCTGTTGTTTTCCTCTTAGAGCGTTAACGCTGAAAATCTCTCTACACGCGGCGGCGTAGCGAACGCTAAACCAAAGTATCCACCGGATGCTTTCGGTGGATACAATAATCAGCTAGAGCAATCCATATATTGTAATAAGAGAAATATATCCCAATTATGAAAGGTGAACACACTTTGACAGAATCAAGGTTAAAGATCACGCCATGACTTAGTTTACCTGCACCTCCAATCAATTACCCATTCAAGAATCGAAAGGAACCTAGCTATAATGGTGATCTATCTCAATGTCAAGTTTGAATTCGATTGAAACAGGCATTTTCGAGTTACAGTCCGGAAACGGAAATGTTGATGGACAGACAAAAGGACAAAAAATGGACGAACAGACTGAATTACACCAATTTCGAAAGGAACCTAGCTATAATGGTGATCTATCTCAATGTCAAGTTTGAATTAGATTGAACAAAGTATTTTCGAGTTACAGTCCGGAAACGGAAATGTTGATGGACAGACAAACAGACAAAAAATGGACGAACAGATGGAATGACACCAATTTCTAAAGGAACCTAGCTATAATGGTGATCTATCTCCCTGTCAAGTTTGAATTCGATTAAACAAAGCGTTTTCGAGTCAGAGTCCGGAAAGGGAAATGTTGACAAACAGACAAACGGATAAAAAACGGACAAATGAATGGACGGAATAACACCAATTTCAAAGGAACCTAGCTATGATGGTGATGTATGTCCCTGTCAAGTTTGAATTTGATTGGACAGTTAGAGTCCAGAAAGAAAAATGCAGACGGACAGACAAACGAACGTCAAACATATCTATCTAATAGGCGGGTTGGTTGCACGCAACCCACCTAAAAACACATTCTTTTGAACTATGTGTGTACATGTAACTCAGTTCAAAATCATAACTAGATTGCGCTGACTCGATGCCAACATATCCGCAGACAGGCCATTTCTCATGCCAAAGGCATTCATTGGGTATTTTTGTAGCACTCACTTTGTGAGATTCACAATTACAACAAGGGTGCAGTGGCTGGCTTTCTGCCTACCACGGAGTCGAATCATAGGACAGCACTGGGTATTGAAATCTGTGACCTCTGTATTATCACCCGCATTTGCAAACCGCTTTCAAAGACGTTCTTTCAGATTTGTGTAGATTTGTCTTTCTTACGTCTTCTGGCAATATTTGAAGTTTTGAAGTGGTGACAGATCGCGAAAATAGAGGAATGCGCATGCATACTTAACGCACTATACACCTATTGTAGGTAAAAACGAGAACCAGTACAGCGTTTGATTGACAGGAAAATTGAGACATGCTAAATATATATTTAGCGAGGATTAGGATACATGCTACCATCATTATGTTCAATAGGCTTTGCTTAACAAACAGATACGAAAATCACAATGACCAAATACATTTTTAATCTGATTTTTCAGCATCTTTACATTCGCATAAATGAGAAGCAATACTAATAAATGTAACAGGCCAAAGGAGCAAAACTAGTAGGTTACAGAGTAAAATGCCATGACTTTGGAAAATACATATTTAAAAATAATTAATTTGGCATAATTTGTAGGTCCATTTCTCATGATAAGATGACCATTTGGCGCGACTACACACCTATTGTGAGTGACTAATTTGGCAGGAAATGGACATGTATTTCCACCACACACCTATTGTAGATAAGTTTCTTCTCATAATAAGACCAATTATCACAACTACACACATATCGTAGGTGACTTATTTGTTCGAAATTGACATATATTTCCACCACACACCTATTGTAGGTCCCTTTCTGATCATAATAAGACCATTTATCGCCACTACACACCTATTGTAGGTGACTAATTTGGCCAGAAATGGCCAAGTATTTCCACCACACACCTATTGTAGGTTGGATCTGGTCATAATATGACCATTTGACGCAAGTACACACCTATCGTAGGTGGCTAATTTGGCCAGAAATGGAGATAATTTTCCACCACACACCTATTGTAGGTCCATTTCTCATCATAAGATGACCATTTAGCGCCACTACACACCTATTGTGAGTGACTAATTTGGCAGGAAATGGACACGTATTTCCACCACACACCTATTGTAGGTCCCTTTCTGATCATAATAAGACCATTTATCGCCACTACACACCTATTGTAGGTGACTAATTTGGCCAGAAATGGCCAAGTATTTCCACCACACACCTATTGTAGGTTGGATCTGGTCATAATATGACCATTTGCCGCAACTACACACATATCGTAGGTGGCTAATTTGGCCAGAAATGGAGATAATTTTCCACCACACACCTATTGTAGGTCCATTTCTCATGATAAGATGACCATTTAGCGCCACTACACACCTATTGTGAGTGACTAATTTGGCAGGAAATGGACACGTATTTCCACCACACACCTATTGTAGGTTGGATTTGGTCATAATATGACCATTTGCCGCAAGTACACACCTATCGTAGGTGGCTAATTTGGCCAGAAATGGAGATAATTTTCCACCACACACCTATTGTAGGTCCATTTCTCATGATAAGATGACCATTTAGCGCCACTACACACCTATTGTGAGTGACTAATTTGGCAGGAAATGGACACGTATTTCCACCACACACCTATTGTAGGTCCCTTTCTGATCATAATAAGACCATTTATCGCCACTACACACCTATTGTTGGTGACTAATTTGGCCAGAAATGGCCAAGTATTTCCACCACACACCTATTGTAGGTTGGATCTGGTCATAATATGACCATTTGCCGCAAGTACACACCTATCGTAGGTGGCTAATTTGGCCAGAAATGGAGATAATTTTCCACCACACACCTATTGTAGGTCCATTTCTCATGATAAGATGACCATTTAGCGCCACTACACACCTATTGTGAGTGACTAATTTGGCAGGAAATGGACACGTATTTCCACCACACACCTATTGTAGGTCCCTTTCTGATCATAATAAGACCATTTATCGCCACTACACACCTATTGTAGGTGACTAATTTGGCCAGAAATGGCCAAGTATTTCCACCACACACCTATTGTAGGTTGGATCTGGTCATAATATGACCATTTGGCGCAACTACACACATATCGTAGGTGGCTAATTTGGCCAGAAATGGAGATAATTTTCCACCACACACCTATTGTAGGTCCATTTCTCATGATAAGATGACCATTTAGCGCCACTACACACCTATTGTGAGTGACTAATTTGGCAGGAAATGGACACGTATTTCCACCACACACCTATTGTAGGTTGGATCTGGTCATAATATGACCATTTGCCGCAACTACACACCTATCGTAGGTGGCTAATTTGGCCAGAAATGGAGATAATTTTCCACCACACACCTATTGTAGGTCCATTTCTCATGATAAGATGACCATTTAGCGCCACTACACACCTATTGTGAGTGACTAATTTGGCAGGAAATGGACACGTATTTCCACCACACACCTATTGTAGGTCCCTTTCTGATCATAATCAGACCATTTATCGCCACTACACACCTATTGTAGGTGACTAATTTGGCCAGAAATGGCCAAGTATTTCCACCACACACCTATTGTAGGTTGGATCTGGTCATAATATGACCATTTGCCGCAACTACACACCTATCGTAGGTGGCTAATTTGGCCAGAAATGGAGATAATTTTCCACCACACACCTATTGTAGGTCCATTTCTCATGATAAGATGACCATTTAGCGCCACTACACACCTATTGTGAGTGACTAATTTGGCAGGAAATGGACACGTATTTCCACCACACACCTATTGTAGGTCCCTTTCTGATCATAATAAGACCATTTAT
The DNA here is from genome assembly GCA_964017235.1 of Sabellastarte sp. h YS-2021. Lineage (NCBI taxonomy): Eukaryota > Metazoa > Annelida > Polychaeta > Sabellida > Sabellidae > Sabellastarte > Sabellastarte sp. h YS-2021. The sequence continues at coordinate 181,167,715 of OZ024930.1, forward strand.
CGCCACTACACACCTATTGTTGGTGACTAATTTGGCCAGAAATGGCCAAGTATTTCCACCACACACCTATTGTAGGTTGGATCTGGTCATAATATGACCATTTGCCGCAAGTACACACCTATCGTAGGTGGCTAATTTGGCCAGAAATGGAGATAATTTTCCACCACACACCTATTGTAGGTCCATTTCTCATGATAAGATGACCATTTAGCGCCACTACACACCTATTGTGAGTGACTAATTTGGCAGGAAATGGACACGTATTTCCACCACACACCTATTGTAGGTTGGATCTGGTCATAATATGACCATTTGCCGCAACTACACACCTATCGTAGGTGGCTAATTTGGCCAGAAATGGAGATAATTTTCCACCACACACCTATTGTAGGTCCATTTCTCATGATAAGATGACCATTTAGCGCCACTACACACCTATTGTGAGTGACTAATTTGGCAGGAAATGGACACGTATTTCCACCACACACCTATTGTAGGTTGGATCTGGTCATAATATAACCATTTGCCGCAAGTACACACCTATCGTAGGTGGCTAATTTGGCCAGAAATGGAGATAATTTTCCACCACACACCTATTGTAGGTCCATTTCTCATGATAAGATGACCATTTAGCGCCACTACACACCTATTGTGAGTGACTAATTTGGCAGGAAATGGACACGTATTTCCACCACACACCTATTGTAGGTCCCTTTCTGATCATAATCAGACCATTTATCGCCACTACACACCTATTGTAGGTGACTAATTTGGCCAGAAATGGCCAAGTATTTCCACCACACACCTATTGTAGGTTGGATCTGGTCATAATATGACCATTTGCCGCAAGTACACACCTATCGTAGGTGGCTAATTTGGCCAGAAATGGAGATAATTTTCCACCACACACCTATTGTAGGTCCCTTTCTGATCATAATAAGACCATTTATCGCCACTACACATCTATTGTAGGTGACTAATTTGGCCAGAAATGGCCAAGTATTTCCACCACACACCTATTGTAGGTTGGATCTGGTCATAATATGACCATTTGCCGCAAGTACACACCTATCGTAGGTGGCTAATTTGGCCAGAAATGGAGATAATTTTCCACCACACACCTATTGTAGGTCCATTTCTCATGATAAGATGACCATTTAGCGCCACTACACACCTATTGTGAGTGACTAATTTGGCAGGAAATGGACACGTATTTCCACCACACACCTATTGTAGGTCCCTTTCTGATCATAATAAGACCATTTATCGCCACTACACACCTATTGTAGGTGACTAATTTGGCCAGAAATGGCCAAGTATTTCCACCACACACCTATTGTAGGTTGGATCTGGTCATAATATGACCATTTGCCGCAACTACACACCTATCGTAGGTGGCTAATTTGGCCAGAAATGGAGATAATTTTCCACCACACACCTATTGTAGGTCCATTTCTCATGATAAGATGACCATTTAGCGCCACTACACACCTATTGTGAGTGACTAATTTGGCAGGAAATGGACACGTATTTCCACCACACACCTATTGTAGGTTGGATCTGGTCATAATATGACCATTTGCCGCAAGTACACACCTATCGTAGGTGGCTAATTTGGCCAGAAATGGAGATAATTTTCCACCACACACCTATTGTAGGTCCATTTCTCATGATAAGATGACCATTTAGCGCCACTACACACCTATTGTGAGTGACTAATTTGGCAGGAAATGGACACGTATTTCCACCACACACCTATTGTAGGTCCCTTTCTGATCATAATAAGACCATTTATCGCCACTACACACCTATTGTTGGTGACTAATTTGGCCAGAAATGGCCAAGTATTTCCACCACACACCTATTGTAGGTTGGATCTGGTCATAATATGACCATTTGCCGCAAGTACACACCTATCGTAGGTGGCTAATTTGGCCAGAAATGGAGATAATTTTCCACCACACACCTATTGTCGGTCCATTTCTCATGATAAGATGACCATTTAGCGCCACTACACACCTATTGTGAGTGACTAATTTGGCAGGAAATGGACACGTATTTCCACCACACACCTATTGTAGGTCCCTTTCTGATCATAATAAGACCATTTATCGCCACTACACACCTATTGTAGGTGACTAATTTGGCCAGAAATGGCCAAGTATTTCCACCACACACCTATTGTAGGTTGGATCTGGTCATAATATGACCATTTGGCGCAACTACACACATATCGTAGGTGGCTAATTTGGCCAGAAATGGAGATAATTTTCCACCACACACCTATTGTAGGTCCATTTCTCATGATAAGATGACCATTTAGCGCCACTACACACCTATTGTGAGTGACTAATTTGGCAGGAAATGGACACGTATTTCCACCACACACCTATTGTAGGTCCCTTTCTGATCATAATCAGACCATTTATCGCCACTACACACCTATTGTAGGTGACTAATTTGGCCAGAAATGGCCAAGTATTTCCACCACACACCTATTGTAGGTTGGATCTGGTCATAATATGACCATTTGCCGCAACTACACACCTATCGTAGGTGGCTAATTTGGCCAGAAATGGAGATAATTTTCCACCACACACCTATTGTAGGTCCATTTCTCATGATAAGATGACCATTTAGCGCCACTACACACCTATTGTGAGTGACTAATTTGGCAGGAAATGGACACGTATTTCCACCACACACCTATTGTAGGTCCCTTTCTGATCATAATAAGACCATTTATCGCCACTACACACCTATTGTTGGTGACTAATTTGGCCAGAAATGGCCAAGTATTTCCACCACACACCTATTGTAGGTTGGATCTGGTCATAATATGACCATTTGCCGCAAGTACACACCTATCGTAGGTGGCTAATTTGGCCAGAAATGGAGATAATTTTCCACCACACACCTATTGTAGGTCCATTTCTCATGATAAGATGACCATTTAGCGCCACTACACACCTATTGTGAGTGACTAATTTGGCAGGAAATGGACACGTATTTCCACCACACACCTATTGTAGGTTGGATCTGGTCATAATATGACCATTTGCCGCAACTACACACCTATCGTAGGTGGCTAATTTGGCCAGAAATGGAGATAATTTTCCACCACACACCTATTGTAGGTCCATTTCTCATGATAAGATGACCATTTAGCGCCACTACACACCTATTGTGAGTGACTAATTTGGCAGGAAATGGACACGTATTTCCACCACACACCTATTGTAGGTTGGATCTGGTCATAATATAACCATTTGCCGCAAGTACACACCTATCGTAGGTGGCTAATTTGGCCAGAAATGGAGATAATTTTCCACCACACACCTATTGTAGGTCCATTTCTCATGATAAGATGACCATTTAGCGCCACTACACACCTATTGTGAGTGACTAATTTGGCAGGAAATGGACACGTATTTCCACCACACACCTATTGTAGGTCCCTTTCTGATCATAATCAGACCATTTATCGCCACTACACACCTATTGTAGGTGACTAATTTGGCCAGAAATGGCCAAGTATTTCCACCACACACCTATTGTAGGTTGGATCTGGTCATAATATGACCATTTGCCGCAAGTACACACCTATCGTAGGTGGCTAATTTGGCCAGAAATGGAGATAATTTTCCACCACACACCTATTGTAGGTCCCTTTCTGATCATAATAAGACCATTTATCGCCACTACACATCTATTGTAGGTGACTAATTTGGCCAGAAATGGCCAAGTATTTCCACCACACACCTATTGTAGGTTGGATCTGGTCATAATATGACCATTTGCCGCAAGTACACACCTATCGTAGGTGGCTAATTTGGCCAGAAATGGAGATAATTTTCCACCACACACCTATTGTAGGTCCATTTCTCATGATAAGATGACCATTTAGCGCCACTACACACCTATTGTGAGTGACTAATTTGGCAGGAAATGGACACGTATTTCCACCACACACCTATTGTAGGTCCCTTTCTGATCATAATAAGACCATTTATCGCCACTACACACCTATTGTAGGTGACTAATTTGGCCAGAAATGGCCAAGTATTTCCACCACACACCTATTGTAGGTTGGATCTGGTCATAATATGACCATTTGCCGCAACTACACACCTATCGTAGGTGGCTAATTTGGCCAGAAATGGAGATAATTTTCCACCACACACCTATTGTAGGTCCATTTCTCATGATAAGATGACCATTTAGCGCCACTACACACCTATTGTGAGTGACTAATTTGGCAGGAAATGGACACGTATTTCCACCACACACCTATTGTAGGTTGGATCTGGTCATAATATGACCATTTGCCGCAAGTACACACCTATCGTAGGTGGCTAATTTGGCCAGAAATGGAGATAATTTTCCACCACACACCTATTGTAGGTCCATTTCTCATGATAAGATGACCATTTAGCGCCACTACACACCTATTGTGAGTGACTAATTTGGCAGGAAATGGACACGTATTTCCACCACACACCTATTGTAGGTCCCGTTCTGATCATAATAAGACCATTTATCGCCACTACACACCTATTGTTGGTGACTAATTTGGCCAGAAATGGCCAAGTATTTCCACCACACACCTATTGTAGGTTGGATCTGGTCATAATATGACCATTTGCCGCAAGTACACACCTATTGTAGGTGGCTAATTTGGCCAGAAATGGAGATAATTTTCCACCACACACCTATTGTAGGTCCATTTCTCATGATAAGATGACCATTTAGCGCCACTACACACCTATTGTGAGTGACTAATTTGGCAGGAAATGGACACGTATTTCCACCACACACCTATTGTAGGTCCCTTTCTGATCATAATAAGACCATTTATCGCCACTACACACCTATTGTAGGTGACTAATTTGGCCAGAAATGGCCAAGTATTTCCACCACACACCTATTGTAGGTTGGATCTGGTCATAATATGACCATTTGCCGCAACTACACATATATCGTAGGTGGCTAATTTGGCCAGAAATGGAGATAATTTTCCACCACACACCTATTGTAGGTCCATTTCTCATGATAAGATGACCATTTAGCGCCACTACACACCTATTGTGAGTGACTAATTTGGCAGGAAATGGACACGTATTTCCACCACACACCTATTGTAGGTTGGATCTGGTCATAATATGACCATTTGCCGCAACTACACACCTATCGTAGGTGGCTAATTTGGCCAGAAATGGAGATAATTTTCCACCACACACCTATTGTAGGTCCATTTCTCATGATAAGATGACCATTTAGCGCCACTACACACCTATTGTGAGTGACTAATTTGGCAGGAAATGGACACGTATTTCCACCACACACCTATTGTAGGTCCCTTTCTGATCATAATAAGACCATTTATCGCCACTACACACCTATTGTAGGTGACTAATTTGGCCAGAAATGGCCAAGTATTTCCACCACACACCTATTGTAGGTTGGATCTGGTCATAATATGACCATTTCCCGCAACTACACACATATCGTAGGTGGCTAATTTGGCCAGAAATGGAGATAATTTTCCACCACACACCTATTGTAGGTCCATTTCTCATGATAAGATGACTATTTAGCGCCACTACACACCTATTGTGAGTGACTAATTTGGCAGGAAATGGACACGTATTTCCACCACACACCTATTGCAGGTTGGATCTGGTCATAATATAACCATTTGCCGCAAGTACACACCTATCGTAGGTGGCTAATTTGGCCAGAAATGGAGATAATTTTCCACCACACACCTATTGTAGGTCCATTTCTCATGATAAGATGACCATTTAGCGCCACTACACACCTATTGTGAGTGACTAATTTGGCAGGAAATGGACACGTATTTCCACCACACACCTATTGTAGGTTGGATCTGGTCATAATATAACCATTTGCCGCAAGTACACACCTATCGTAGGTGGCTAATTTGGCCAGAAATGGAGATAATTTTCCACCACACACCTATTGTAGGTCCATTTCTCATGATAAGATGACCATTTAGCGCCACTACACACCTATTGTGAGTGACTAATTTGGCAGGAAATGGACACGTATTTCCACCACACACCTATTGTAGGTCCCTTTCTGATCATAATCAGACCATTTATCGCCACTACACACCTATTGTAGGTGACTAATTTGGCCAGAAATGGCCAAGTATTTCCACCACACACCTATTGTAGGTTGGATCTGGTCATAATATGACCATTTGCCGCAAGTACACACCTATCATAGGTGGCTAATTTGGCCAGAAATGGAGATAATTTTCCACCACACACCTATTGTAGGTCCCTTTCTGATCATAATAAGACCATTTATCGCCACTACACATCTATTGTAGGTGACTAATTTGGCCAGAAATGGCCAAGTATTTCCACCACACACCTATTGTAGGTTGGATCTGGTCATAATATGACCATTTGCCGCAAGTACACACCTATCGTAGGTGGCTAATTTGGCCAGAAATGGAGATAATTTTCCACCACACACCTATTGTAGGTCCATTTCTCATGATAAGATGACCATTTAGCGCCACTACACACCTATTGTGAGTGACTAATTTGGCAGGAAATGGACACGTATTTCCACCACACACCTATTGTAGGTTGGATCTGGTCATAATATGACCATTTGCCGCAAGTACACACCTATCGTAGGTGGCTAATTTGGCCAGAAATGGAGATAATTTTCCACCACACACCTATTGTAGGTCCATTTCTCATGATAAGATGACCATTTAGCGCCACTACACACCTATTGTGAGTGACTAATTTGGCAGGAAATGGACACGTATTTCCACCACACACCTATTGTAGGTCCCGTTCTGATCATAATAAGACCATTTATCGCCACTACACACCTATTGTTGGTGACTAATTTGGCCAGAAATGGCCAAGTATTTCCACCACACACCTATTGTAGGTTGGATCTGGTCATAATATGACCATTTGCCGCAAGTACACACCTATTGTAGGTAGCTAATTTGGCCAGAAATGGAGATAATTTTCCACCACACACCTATTGTAGGTCCATTTCTCATGATAAGATGACCATTTAGCGCCACTACACACCTATTGTGAGTGACTAATTTGGCAGGAAATGGACACGTATTTCCACCACACACCTATTGTAGGTCCCTTTCTGATCATAATAAGACCATTTATCGCCACTACACACCTATTGTAGGTGACTAATTTGGCCAGAAATGGCCAAGTATTTCCACCACACACCTATTGTAGGTTGGATCTGGTCATAATATGACCATTTGCCGCAACTACACATATATCGTAGGTGGCTAATTTGGCCAGAAATGGAGATAATTTTCCACCACACACCTATTGTAGGTCCATTTCTCATGATAAGATGACCATTTAGCGCCACTACACACCTATTGTGAGTGACTAATTTGGCAGGAAATGGACACGTATTTCCACCACACACCTATTGTAGGTTGGATCTGGTCATAATATGACCATTTGCCGCAACTACACACCTATCGTAGGTGGCTAATTTGGCCAGAAATGGAGATAATTTTCCACCACACACCTATTGTAGGTCCATTTCTCATGATAAGATGACCATTTAGCGCCACTACACACCTATTGTGAGTGACTAATTTGGCAGGAAATGGACACGTATTTCCACCACACACCTATTGTAGGTCCCTTTCTGATCATAATAAGACCATTTATCGCCACTACACACCTATTGTAGGTGACTAATTTGGCCAGAAATGGCCAAGTATTTCCACCACACACCTATTGTAGGTTGGATCTGGTCATAATATGACCATTTCCCGCAACTACACACATATCGTAGGTGGCTAATTTGGCCAGAAATGGAGATAATTTTCCACCACACACCTATTGTAGGTCCATTTCTCATGATAAGATGACTATTTAGCGCCACTACACACCTATTGTGAGTGACTAATTTGGCAGGAAATGGACACGTATTTCCACCACACACCTATTGCAGGTTGGATCTGGTCATAATATAACCATTTGCCGCAAGTACACACCTATCGTAGGTGGCTAATTTGGCCAGAAATGGAGATAATTTTCCACCACACACCTATTGTAGGTCCATTTCTCATGATAAGATGACCATTTCGCGCCACTACACACCTATTGTGAGTGACTAATTTGGCAGGAAATGGACATGTATTTCCACCACACACCTATTGTAGGTTGGATCTGGTCATAATATGACCATTTGCCGCAAGTACACACCTATCGTAGGTGAGTAATTTGGCCAGAAATGGAGATAATTTTCCACCACACACCTATTGTAGGTCCATTTCTCATGATAAGATGACCATTTAGCGCCACTACACACCTATTGTGAGTGACTAATTTGGCAGGAAATGGACACGTATTTCCACCACACACCTATTGTAGGTCCCTTTCTGATCATAATAAGACCATTTATCGCCACTACACACCTATTGTAGGTGACTAATTTGGCCAGAAATGGCCAAGTATTTCCACCACACACCTATTGTAGGTTGGATCTGGTCATAATATGACCATTTGCCGCAACTACACACATATCGTAGGTGGCTAATTTGGCCAGAAATGGAGATAATTTTCCACCACACACCTATTGTAGGTCCATTTCTCATGATAAGATGACCATTTAGCGCCACTACACACCTATTGTGAGTGACTAATTTGGCAGGAAATGGACACGTATTTCCACCACACACCTATTGTAGGTTGGATCTGGTCATAATATGACCATTTGCCGCAACTACACACCTATCGTAGGTGGCTAATTTGGCCAGAAATGGAGATAATTTTCCACCACACACCTATTGTAGGTCCATTTCTCATGATAAGATGACCATTTAGCGCCACTACACACCTATTGTGAGTGACTAATTTGGCAGGAAATGGACACGTATTTCCACCACACACCTATTGTAGGTCCCTTTCTGATCATAATAAGACCATTTATCGCCACTACACACCTATTGTAGGTGACTAATTTGGCCAGAAATGGCCAAGTATTTCCACCACACACCTATTGTAGGTTGGATCTGGTCATAATATGACCATTTCCCGCAACTACACACATATCGTAGGTGGCTAATTTGGCCAGAAATGGAGATAATTTTCCACCACACACCTATTGTAGGTCCATTTCTCATGATAAGATGACCATTTAGCGCCACTACACACCTATTGTGAGTGACTAATTTGGCAGGAAATGGACACGTATTTCCACCACACACCTATTGTAGGTTGGATCTGGTCATAATATAACCATTTGCCGCAAGTACACACCTATCGTAGGTGGCTAATTTGGCCAGAAATGGAGATAATTTTCCACCACACACCTATTGTAGGTCCATTTCTCATGATAAGATGACCATTTAGCGCCACTACACACCTATTGTGAGTGACTAATTTGGCAGGAAATGGACATGTATTTCCACCACACACCTATTGTAGGTTGGATCTGGTCATAATATGACCATTTGCCGCAAGTACACACCTATCGTAGGTGAGTAATTTGGCCAGAAATGGAGATAATTTTCCACCACACACCTATTGTAGGTCCATTTCTCATGATAAGATGACCATTTAGCGCCACTACACACCTATTGTGAGTGACTAATTTGGCAGGAAATGGACACGTATTTCCACCACACACCTATTGTAGGTCCCTTTCTGATCATAATAAGACCATTTATCGCCACTACACACCTATTGTAGGTGACTAATTTGGCCAGAAATGGCCAAGTATTTCCACCACACACCTATTGTAGGTTGGATCTGGTCATAATATGACCATTTGCCGCAACTACACACATATCGTAGGTGGCTAATTTGGCCAGAAATGGAGATAATTTTCCACCACACACCTATTGTAGGTCCATTTCTCATGATAAGATGACCATTTAGCGCCACTACACACCTATTGTGAGTGACTAATTTGGCAGGAAATGGACACGTATTTCCACCACACACCTATTGTAGGTCCCTTTCTGATCATAATAAGACCATTTATCGCCACTACACACCTATTGTAGGTGACTAATTTTGCCAGAAATGGCCAAGTATTTCCACCACACACCTATTGTAGGTTGGATCTGGTCATAATATGACCATTTGCCACAAGTACACACCTATCGTAGGTGGCTAATTTGGCCAGAAATGGAGATAATTTTCCACCACACACCTATTGTAGGTCCATTTCTCATGATAAGATGACCATTTAGCGCCACTACACACCTATTGTGAGTGACTAATTTGGCAGGAAATGGACACGTATTTCCACCACACACCTATTGTAGGTCCCTTTCTGATCATAATAAGACCATTTATCGCCACTACACACGTATTGTAGGTGACTAATTTGGCCAGAAATGGCCAAGTTTTTCCACCACACACCTATTGTAGGTTGGATCTGGTCATAATATGACCATTTGCCGCAACTACACACCTATCGTAGGTGGCTAATTTGGCCAGAAATGGAGATAATTTTCCACCACACACCTATTGTAGGTCCATTTCTCATGATAAGATGACCATTTAGCGCCACTACACACCTATTGTGAGTGACTAATTTGGCAGGAAATGGACACGTATTTCCACCACACACCTATTGTAGGTTGGATCTGGTCATAATATGACCATTTGCCGCAAGTACACACCTATCGTAGGTGGCTAATTTGGCCAGAAATGGAGATAATTTTCCACCACACACCTATTGTAGGTCCATTTCTCATGATAAGATGACCATTTAGCGCCACTACACACCTATTGGGAGTGACTAATTTGGCAGGAAATGGACACGTATTTCCACCACACACCTATTGTAGGTCCCTTTCTGATCATAATAAGACCATTTATCGCCACTACACACATATTGTAGGTGACTAATTTGGCCAGAAATGGCCAAGTATTTCCACCACACACCTATTGTAGGTTGGATCTGGTCATAATATGACCATTTGCCGCAAGTACACACCTATTGTAGGTGACTAATTTGGCCAGAAATGGCCAAGTATTTCCACCACACACCTATTGTAGGTTGGATCTGGTCATAATATGACCATTTGCCGCAACTACACACATATCGTAGGTGGCTAATTTGGCCAGAAATGGAGATAATTTTCCACCACACACCTATTGTAGGTCCATTTCTCATGATAAGAAGACCATTTAGCGCCACTACACACCTATTGTGAGTGACTAATTTGGCAGGAAATGGACACGTATTTCCACCACACACCTATTGTAGGTTGGATCTGGTCATAATATGACCATTTGCCGCAAGTACACACCTATCGTAGGTGAGTAATTTGGCCAGAAATGGAGATAATTTTCCACCACACACCTATTGTAGGTCCATTTCTCATGATAAGATGACCATTTAGCGCCACTACACACCTATTGTGAGTGACTAATTTGGCAGGAAATGGACACGTATTTCCACCACACACCTATTGTAGGTCCCTTTCTGATCATAATAAGACCATTTATCGCCACTACACACCTATTGTAGGTGACTAATTTGGCCAGAAATGGCCAAGTATTTCCACCACACACCTATTGTAGGTTGGATCTGGTCATAATATGACCATTTGCCGCAACTACACACATATCGTAGGTGGCTAATTTGGCCAGAAATGGAGATAATTTTCCACCACACACCTATTGTAGGGCCATTTCTCATGATAAGATGACCATTTAGCGCCACTACACACCTATTGTGAGTGACTAATTTGGCAGGAAATGGACACGTATTTCCACCACACACCTATTGTAGGTCCCTTTCTGATCATAATAAGACCATTTATCGCCACTACACACCTATTGTAGGTGACTAATTTGGCCAGAAATGGCCAAGTATTTCCACCACACACCTATTGTAGGTTGGATCTGGTCATAATATGACCATTTGCCGCAACTACACACATATCGTAGGTGGCTAATTTGGCCAGAAATGGAGATAATTTTCCACCACACACCTATTGTAGGTCCATTTCTCATGATAAGATGACCATTTAGCGCCACTACACACCTATTGTGAGTGACTAATTTGGCAGGAAATGGACACGTATTTCCACAACACACCTATTGTAGGTTGGATCTGGTCATAATATGACCATTTGCCGCAACTACACACCTATCGTAGGTGGCTAATTTGGCCAGAAATGGAGATAATTTTCCACCACACACCTATTGTAGGTCCATTTCTCATGATAAGATGACCATTTAGCGCCACTACACACCTATTGTGAGTGACTAATTTGGCAGGAAATGGACACGTATTTCCACCACACACCTATTGTAGGTCCCTTTCTGATCATAATAAGACCATTTATCGCCACTACACACCTATTGTAGGTGACTAATTTGGCCAGAAATGGCCAAGTATTTCCACCACACACCTATTGTAGGTTGGATCTGGTCATAATATGACCATTTCCCGCAACTACACACATATCGTAGGTGGCTAATTTGGCCAGAAATGGAGATAATTTTCCACCACACACCTATTGTAGGTCCATTTCTCATGATAAGATGACCATTTAGCGCCACTACACACCTATTGTGAGTGACTAATTTGGCAGGAAATGGACACGTATTTCCACCACACACCTATTGTAGGTTGGATCTGGTCATAATATAACCATTTGCCGCAAGTACACACCTATCGTAGGTGGCTAATTTGGCCAGAAATGGAGATAATTTTCCACCACACACCTATTGTAGGTCCATTTCTCATGATAAGATGACCATTTAGCGCCACTACACACCTATTGTGAGTGACTAATTTGGCAGGAAATGGACATGTATTTCCACCACACACCTATTGTAGGTTGGATCTGGTCATAATATGACCATTTGCCGCAAGTACACACCTATCGTAGGTGAGTAATTTGGCCAGAAATGGAGATAATTTTCCACCACACACCTATTGTAGGTCCATTTCTCATGATAAGATGACCATTTAGCGCCACTACACACCTATTGTGAGTGACTAATTTGGCAGGAAATGGACACGTATTTCCACCACACACCTATTGTAGGTCCCTTTCTGATCATAATAAGACCATTTATCGCCACTACACACCTATTGTAGGTGACTAATTTGGCCAGAAATGGCCAAGTATTTCCACCACACACCTATTGTAGGTTGGATCTGGTCATAATATGACCATTTGCCGCAACTACACACATATCGTAGGTGGCTAATTTGGCCAGAAATGGAGATAATTTTCCACCACACACCTATTGTAGGTCCATTTCTCATGATAAGATGACCATTTAGCGCCACTACACACCTATTGTGAGTGACTAATTTGGCAGGAAATGGACACGTATTTCCACCACACACCTATTGTAGGTCCCTTTCTGATCATAATAAGACCATTTATCGCCACTACACACCTATTGTAGGTGACTAATTTGGCCAGAAATGGCCAAGTATTTCCACCACACACCTATTGTAGGCTGGATCTGGTCATAATATGACCATTTGCCGCAACTACACACATATCGTAGGTGGCTAATTTGGCCAGAAATGGAGATAATTTTCCACCACACACCTATTGTAGGTCCATTTCTCATGATAAGATGACCATTTAGCGCCACTACACACCTATTGTGAGTGACTAATTTGGCAGGAAATGGACACGTATTTCCACCACACACCTATTGTAGGTTGGATCTGGTCATAATATGACCATTTGCCGCAACTACACACCTATCGTAGGTGGCTAATTTGGCCAGAAATGGAGATAATTTTCCACCACACACCTATTGTAGGTCCATTTCTCATGATAAGATGACCATTTAGCGCCACTACACACCTATTGTGAGTGACTAATTTGGCAGGAAATGGACACGTATTTCCACCACACACCTATTGTAGGTCCCTTTCCGATCATAATAAGACCATTTATCGCCACTACACACCTATTGTAGGTGACTAATTTGGCCAGAAATGGCCAAGTATTTCCACCACACACCTATTGTAGGTTGGATCTGGTCATAATATGACCATTTCCCGCAACTACACACATATCGTAGGTGGCTAATTTGGCCAGAAATGGAGATAATTTTCCACCACACACCTATTGTAGGTCCATTTCTCATGATAAGATGACCATTTAGCGCCACTACACACCTATTGTGAGTGACTAATTTGGCAGGAAATGGACACGTATTTCCACCACACACCTATTGTAGATTGGATCTGGTCATAATATAACCATTTGCCGCAAGTACACACCTATCGTAGGTGGCTAATTTGGCCAGAAATGGAGATAATTTTCCACCACACACCTATTGTAGGTTGGATCTGGTCATAATATGACCATTTGCCGCAAGTACACACCTATCGTAGGTGGCTAATTTGGCCAGAAATGGAGATAATTTTCCACCACACACCTATTGTAGGTCCATTTCTCATGATAAGATGACCATTTAGCGCCACTACACACCTATTGTGAGTGACTAATTTGGCAGGAAATGGACACGTATTTCCACCACACACCTATTGTAGGTCCCTTTCTGATCATAATAAGACCATTTATCGCCACTACACACGTATTGTAGGTGACTAATTTGGCCAGAAATGGCCAAGTTTTTCCACCACACACCTATTGTAGGTTGGATCTGGTCATAATATGACCATTTGCCGCAACTACACACCTATCGTAGGTGGCTAATTTGGCCAGAAATGGAGATAATTTTCCACCACACACCTATTGTAGGTCCATTTCTCATGATAAGATGACCATTTAGCGCCACTACACACCTATTGTGAGTGACTAATTTGGCAGGAAATGGACACGTATTTCCACCACACACCTATTGTAGGTTGGATCTGGTCATAATATGACCATTTGCCGCAAGTACACACCTATCGTAGGTGGCTAATTTGGCCAGAAATGGAGATAATTTTCCACCACACACCTATTGTAGGTCCATTTCTCATGATAAGATGACCATTTAGCGCCACTACACACCTATTGGGAGTGACTAATTTGGCAGGAAATGGACACGTATTTCCACCACACACCTATTGTAGGTCCCTTTCTGATCATAATAAGACCATTTATCGCCACTACACACATATTGTAGGTGACTAATTTGGCCAGAAATGGCCAAGTATTTCCACCACACACCTATTGTAGGTTGGATCTGGTCATAATATGACCATTTGCCGCAAGTACACACCTATTGTAGGTGACTAATTTGGCCAGAAATGGCCAAGTATTTCCACCACACACCTATTGTAGGTTGGATCTGGTCATAATATGACCATTTGCCGCAACTACACACATATCGTAGGTGGCTAATTTGGCCAGAAATGGAGATAATTTTCCACCACACACCTATTGTAGGTCCATTTCTCATGATAAGAAGACCATTTAGCGCCACTACACACCTATTGTGAGTGACTAATTTGGCAGGAAATGGACACGTATTTCCACCACACACCTATTGTAGGTTGGATCTGGTCATAATATGACCATTTGCCGCAACTACACACCTATCGTAGGTGGCTAATTTGGCCAGAAATGGAGATAATTTTCCACCACACACCTATTGTAGGTCCATTTCTCATGATAAGATGACCATTTAGCGCCACTACACACCTATTGTGAGTGACTAATTTGGCAGGAAATGGACACGTATTTCCACCACACACCTATTGTAGGTCCCTTTCCGATCATAATAAGACCATTTATCGCCACTACACACCTATTGTAGGTGACTAATTTGGCCAGAAATGGCCAAGTATTTCCACCACACACCTATTGTAGGTTGGATCTGGTCATAATATGACCATTTCCCGCAACTACACACATATCGTAGGTGGCTAATTTGGCCAGAAATGGAGATAATTTTCCACCACACACCTATTGTAGGTCCATTTCTCATGATAAGATGACCATTTAGCGCCACTACACACCTATTGTGAGTGACTAATTTGGCAGGAAATGGACACGTATTTCCACCACACACCTATTGTAGATTGGATCTGGTCATAATATAACCATTTGCCGCAAGTACACACCTATCGTAGGTGGCTAATTTGGCCAGAAATGGAGATAATTTTCCACCACACACCTATTGTAGGTTGGATCTGGTCATAATATGACCATTTGCCGCAAGTACACACCTATCGTAGGTGGCTAATTTGGCCAGAAATGGAGATAATTTTCCACCACACACCTATTGTAGGTCCATTTCTCATGATAAGATGACCATTTAGCGCCACTACACACCTATTGTGAGTGACTAATTTGGCAGGAAATGGACACGTATTTCCACCACACACCTATTGTAGGTCCCTTTCTGATCATAATAAGACCATTTATCGCCACTACACACGTATTGTAGGTGACTAATTTGGCCAGAAATGGCCAAGTTTTTCCACCACACACCTATTGTAGGTTGGATCTGGTCATAATATGACCATTTGCCGCAACTACACACCTATCGTAGGTGGCTAATTTGGCCAGAAATGGAGATAATTTTCCACCACACACCTATTGTAGGTCCATTTCTCATGATAAGATGACCATTTAGCGCCACTACACACCTATTGTGAGTGACTAATTTGGCAGGAAATGGACACGTATTTCCACCACACACCTATTGTAGGTTGGATCTGGTCATAATATGACCATTTGCCGCAAGTACACACCTATCGTAGGTGGCTAATTTGGCCAGAAATGGAGATAATTTTCCACCACACACCTATTGTAGGTCCATTTCTCATGATAAGATGACCATTTAGCGCCACTACACACCTATTGGGAGTGACTAATTTGGCAGGAAATGGACACGTATTTCCACCACACACCTATTGTAGGTCCCTTTCTGATCATAATAAGACCATTTATCGCCACTACACACATATTGTAGGTGACTAATTTGGCCAGAAATGGCCAAGTATTTCCACCACACACCTATTGTAGGTTGGATCTGGTCATAATATGACCATTTGCCGCAAGTACACACCTATTGTAGGTGACTAATTTGGCCAGAAATGGCCAAGTATTTCCACCACACACCTATTGTAGGTTGGATCTGGTCATAATATGACCATTTGCCGCAACTACACACATATCGTAGGTGGCTAATTTGGCCAGAAATGGAGATAATTTTCCACCACACACCTATTGTAGGTCCATTTCTCATGATAAGAAGACCATTTAGCGCCACTACACACCTATTGTGAGTGACTAATTTGGCAGGAAATGGACACGTATTTCCACCACACACCTATTGTAGGTTGGATCTGGTCATAATATGACCATTTGCCGCAAGTACACACCTATCGTAGGTGAGTAATTTGGCCAGAAATGGAGATAATTTTCCACCACACACCTATTGTAGGTCCATTTCTCATGATAAGATGACCATTTAGCGCCACTACACACCTATTGTGAGTGACTAATTTGGCAGGAAATGGACACGTATTTCCACCACACACCTATTGTAGGTCCCTTTCTGATCATAATAAGACCATTTATCGCCACTACACACCTATTGTAGGTGACTAATTTGGCCAGAAATGGCCAAGTATTTCCACCACACACCTATTGTAGGTTGGATCTGGTCATAATATGACCATTTGCCGCAACTACACACATATCGTAGGTGGCTAATTTGGCCAGAAATGGAGATAATTTTCCACCACACACCTATTGTAGGGCCATTTCTCATGATAAGATGACCATTTAGCGCCACTACACACCTATTGTGAGTGACTAATTTGGCAGGAAATGGACACGTATTTCCACCACACACCTATTGTAGGTCCCTTTCTGATCATAATAAGACCATTTATCGCCACTACACACCTATTGTAGGTGACTAATTTGGCCAGAAATGGCCAAGTATTTCCACCACACACCTATTGTAGGTTGGATCTGGTCATAATATGACCATTTGCCGCAACTACACACATATCGTAGGTGGCTAATTTGGCCAGAAATGGAGATAATTTTCCACCACACACCTATTGTAGGTCCATTTCTCATGATAAGATGACCATTTAGCGCCACTACACACCTATTGTGAGTGACTAATTTGGCAGGAAATGGACACGTATTTCCACAACACACCTATTGTAGGTTGGATCTGGTCATAATATGACCATTTGCCGCAACTACACACCTATCGTAGGTGGCTAATTTGGCCAGAAATGGAGATAATTTTCGACCACACACCTATTGTAGGTCCATTTCTCATGATAAGATGACCATTTAGCGCCACTACACACCTATTGTGAGTGACTAATTTGGCAGGAAATGGACACGTATTTCCACCACACACCTATTGTAGGTCCCTTTCTGATCATAATAAGACCATTTATCGCCACTACACACCTATTGTAGGTGACTAATTTGGCCAGAAATGGCCAAGTATTTCCACCACACACCTATTGTAGGTTGGATCTGGTCATAATATGACCATTTCCCGCAACTACACACATATCGTAGGTGGCTAATTTGGCCAGAAATGGAGATAATTTTCCACCACACACCTATTGTATGTCCATTTCTCATGATAAGATGACCATTTAGCGCCACTACACACCTATTGTGAGTGACTAATTTGGCAGGAAATGGACACGTATTTCCACCACACACCTATTGTAGGTTGGATCTGGTCATAATATAACCATTTGCCGCAAGTACACACCTATCGTAGGTGGCTAATTTGGCCAGAAATGGAGATAATTTTCCACCACACACCTATTGTAGGTCCATTTCTCATGATAAGATGACCATTTAGCGCCACTACACACCTATTGTGAGTGACTAATTTGGCAGGAAATGGACATGTATTTCCACCACACACCTATTGTAGGTTGGATCTGGTCATAATATGACCATTTGCCGCAAGTACACACCTATCGTAGGTGAGTAATTTGGCCAGAAATGGAGATAATTTTCCACCACACACCTATTGTAGGTCCATTTCTCATGATAAGATGACCATTTAGCGCCACTACACACCTATTGTGAGTGACTAATTTGGCAGGAAATGGACACGTATTTCCACCACACACCTATTGTAGGTCCCTTTCTGATCATAATAAGACCATTTATCGCCACTACACACCTATTGTAGGTGACTAATTTGGCCAGAAATGGCCAAGTATTTCCACCACACACCTATTGTAGGTTGGATCTGGTCATAATATGACCATTTGCCGCAACTACACACATATCGTAGGTGGCTAATTTGGCCAGAAATGGAGATAATTTTCCAACACACACCTATTGTAGGTCCATTTCTCATGATAAGATGACCATTTAGCGCCACTACACACCTATTGTGAGTGACTAATTTGGCAGGAAATGGACACGTATTTCCACCACACACCTATTGTAGGTCCCTTTCTGATCATAATCAGACCATTTATCGCCACTACACACCTATTGTAGGTGACTAATTTGGCCAGAAATGGCCAAGTATTTCCACCACACACCTATTGTAGGTTGGATCTGGTCATAATATGACCATTTCCCGCAACTACACACATATCGTAGGTGGCTAATTTGGCCAGAAATGGAGATAATTTTCCACCACACACCTATTGTATGTCCATTTCTCATGATAAGATGACCATTTAGCGCCACTACACACCTATTGTGAGTGACTAATTTGGCAGGAAATGGACACGTATTTCCACCACACACCTATTGTAGGTTGGATCTGGTCATAATATAACCATTTGCCGCAAGTACACACCTATCGTAGGTGGCTAATTTGGCCAGAAATGGAGATAATTTTCCACCACACACCTATTGTAGGTCCATTTCTCATGATAAGATGACCATTTAGCGCCACTACACACCTATTGTGAGTGACTAATTTGGCAGGAAATGGACATGTATTTCCACCACACACCTATTGTAGGTTGGATCTGGTCATAATATGACCATTTGCCGCAAGTACACACCTATCGTAGGTGAGTAATTTGGCCAGAAATGGAGATAATTTTCCACCACACACCTATTGTAGGTCCATTTCTCATGATAAGATGACCATTTAGCGCCACTACACACCTATTGTGAGTGACTAATTTGGCAGGAAATGGACACGTATTTCCACCACACACCTATTGTAGGTCCCTTTCTGATCATAATAAGACCATTTATCGCCACTACACACCTATTGTAGGTGACTAATTTGGCCAGAAATGGCCAAGTATTTCCACCACACACCTATTGTAGGTTGGATCTGGTCATAATATGACCATTTGCCGCAACTACACACATATCGTAGGTGGCTAATTTGGCCAGAAATGGAGATAATTTTCCAACACACACCTATTGTAGGTCCATTTCTCATGATAAGATGACCATTTAGCGCCACTACACACCTATTGTGAGTGACTAATTTGGCAGGAAATGGACACGTATTTCCACCACACACCTATTGTAGGTCCCTTTCTGATCATAATCAGACCATTTATCGCCACTACACACCTATTGTAGGTGACTAATTTGGCCAGAAATGGCCAAGTATTTCCACCACACACCTATTGTAGGTTGGATCTGGTCATAATATGACCATTTGCCGCAAGTACACACCTATCGTAGGTGGCTAATTTGGCCAGAAATGGAGATAATTTTCCACCACACACCTATTGTAGGTCCATTTCTCATGATAAGATGACCATTTAGCGCCACTACACACCTATTGTGAGTGACTAATTTGGCAGGAAATGGACACGTATTTCCACCACACACCTATTGTAGGTCCCTTTCTGATCATAATAAGACCATTTATCGCCACTACACACGTATTGTAGGTGACTAATTTGGCCAGAAATGGCCAAGTTTTTCCACCACACACCTATTGTAGGTTGGATCTGGTCATAATATGACCATTTGCCGCAACTACACACCTATCGTAGGTGGCTAATTTGGCCAGAAATGGAGATAATTTTCCACCACACACCTATTGTAGGTCCATTTCTCATGATAAGATGACCATTTAGCGCCACTACACACCTATTGTGAGTGACTAATTTGGCAGGAAATGGACACGTATTTCCACCACACACCTATTGTAGGTTGGATCTGGTCATAATATGACCATTTGCCGCAAGTACACACCTATCGTAGGTGGCTAATTTGGCCAGAAATGGAGATAATTTTCCACCACACACCTATTGTAGGTCCATTTCTCATGATAAGATGACCATTTAGCGCCACTACACACCTATTGGGAGTGACTAATTTGGCAGGAAATGGACACGTATTTCCACCACACACCTATTGTAGGTCCCTTTCTGATCATAATAAGACCATTTATCGCCACTACACACATATTGTAGGTGACTAATTTGGCCAGAAATGGCCAAGTATTTCCACCACACACCTATTGTAGGTTGGATCTGGTCATAATATGACCATTTGCCGCAAGTACACACCTATTGTAGGTGACTAATTTGGCCAGAAATGGCCAAGTATTTCCACCACACACCTATTGTAGGTTGGATCTGGTCATAATATGACCATTTGCCGCAACTACACACATATCGTAGGTGGCTAATTTGGCCAGAAATGGAGATAATTTTCCACCACACACCTATTGTAGGTCCATTTCTCATGATAAGATGACCATTTAGCGCCACTACACACCTATTGTGAGTGACTAATTTGGCAGGAAATGGACATGTATTTCCACCACACACCTATTGTAGGTTGGATCTGGTCATAATATGACCATTTGCCGCAACTACACACCTATCGTAGGTGGCTAATTTGGCCAGAAATGGAGATAATTTTCCACCACACACCTATTGTAGGTCCATTTCTCATGATAAGATGACCATTTAGCGCCACTACACACCTATTGTGAGTGACTAATTTGGCAGGAAATGGACACGTATTTCCACCACACACCTATTGTAGGTCCCTTTCTGATCATAATCAGACCATTTATCGCCACTACACACCTATTGTAGGTGACTAATTTGGCCAGAAATGGCCAAGTATTTCCACCACACACCTATTGTAGGTTGGATCTGGTCATAATATGACCATTTGCCGCAAGTACACACCTATCGTAGGTGGCTAATTTGGCCAGAAATGGAGATAATTTTCCACCACACACCTATTGTAGGTCCATTTCTCATGATAAGATGACCATTTAGCGCCACTACACACCTATTGTGAGTGACTAATTTGGCAGGAAATGGACACGTATTTCCACCACACACCTATTGTAGGTCCCTTTCTGATCATAATAAGACCATTTATCGCCACTACACACGTATTGTAGGTGACTAATTTGGCCAGAAATGGCCAAGTTTTTCCACCACACACCTATTGTAGGTTGGATCTGGTCATAATATGACCATTTGCCGCAACTACACACCTATCGTAGGTGGCTAATTTGGCCAGAAATGGAGATAATTTTCCACCACACACCTATTGTAGGTCCATTTCTCATGATAAGATGACCATTTAGCGCCACTACACACCTATTGTGAGTGACTAATTTGGCAGGAAATGGACACGTATTTCCACCACACACCTATTGTAGGTTGGATCTGGTCATAATATGACCATTTGCCGCAAGTACACACCTATCGTAGGTGGCTAATTTGGCCAGAAATGGAGATAATTTTCCACCACACACCTATTGTAGGTCCATTTCTCATGATAAGATGACCATTTAGCGCCACTACACACCTATTGGGAGTGACTAATTTGGCAGGAAATGGACACGTATTTCCACCACACACCTATTGTAGGTCCCTTTCTGATCATAATAAGACCATTTATCGCCACTACACACATATTGTAGGTGACTAATTTGGCCAGAAATGGCCAAGTATTTCCACCACACACCTATTGTAGGTTGGATCTGGTCATAATATGACCATTTGCCGCAAGTACACACCTATTGTAGGTGACTAATTTGGCCAGAAATGGCCAAGTATTTCCACCACACACCTATTGTAGGTTGGATCTGGTCATAATATGACCATTTGCCGCAACTACACACATATCGTAGGTGGCTAATTTGGCCAGAAATGGAGATAATTTTCCACCACACACCTATTGTAGGTCCATTTCTCATGATAAGATGACCATTTAGCGCCACTACACACCTATTGTGAGTGACTAATTTGGCAGGAAATGGACACGTATTTCCACCACACACCTATTGTAGGTTGGATCTGGTCATAATATGACCATTTGCCGCAACTACACACCTATCGTAGGTGGCTAATTTGGCCAGAAATGGAGATAATTTTCCACCACACACCTATTGTAGGTCCATTTCTCATGATAAGATGACCATTTAGCGCCACTACACACCTATTGTGAGTGACTAATTTGGCAGGAAATGGACACGTATTTCCACCACACACCTATTGTAGGTCCCTTTCCGATCATAATAAGACCATTTATCGCCACTACACACCTATTGTAGGTGACTAATTTGGCCAGAAATGGCCAAGTATTTCCACCACACACCTATTGTAGGTTGGATCTGGTCATAATATGACCATTTCCCGCAACTACACACATATCGTAGGTGGCTAATTTGGCCAGAAATGGAGATAATTTTCCACCACACACCTATTGTAGGTCCATTTCTCATGATAAGATGACCATTTAGCGCCACTACACACCTATTGTGAGTGACTAATTTGGCAGGAAATGGACACGTATTTCCACCACACACCTATTGTAGGTTGGATCTGGTCATAATATAACCATTTGCCGCAAGTACACACCTATCGTAGGTGGCTAATTTGGCCAGAAATGGAGATAATTTTCCACCACACACCTATTGTAGGTTGGATCTGGTCATAATATGACCATTTGCCGCAAGTACACACCTATCGTAGGTGGCTAATTTGGCCAGAAATGGAGATAATTTTCCACCACACACCTATTGTAGGTCCATTTCTCATGATAAGATGACCATTTAGCGCCACTACACACCTATTGTGAGTGACTAATTTGGCAGGAAATGGACACGTATTTCCACCACACACCTATTGTAGGTCCCTTTCTGATCATAATAAGACCATTTATCGCCACTACACACGTATTGTAGGTGACTAATTTGGCCAGAAATGGCCAAGTTTTTCCACCACACACCTATTGTAGGTTGGATCTGGTCATAATATGACCATTTGCCGCAACTACACACCTATCGTAGGTGGCTAATTTGGCCAGAAATGGAGATAATTTTCCACCACACACCTATTGTAGGTCCATTTCTCATGATAAGATGACCATTTAGCGCCACTACACACCTATTGTGAGTGACTAATTTGGCAGGAAATGGACACGTATTTCCACCACACACCTATTGTAGGTTGGATCTGGTCATAATATGACCATTTGCCGCAAGTACACACCTATCGTAGGTGGCTAATTTGGCCAGAAATGGAGATAATTTTCCACCACACACCTATTGTAGGTCCATTTCTCATGATAAGATGACCATTTAGCGCCACTACACACCTATTGGGAGTGACTAATTTGGCAGGAAATGGACACGTATTTCCACCACACACCTATTGTAGGTTGGATCTGGTCATAATATGACCATTTGCCGCAAGTACACACCTATCGTAGGTGAGTAATTTGGCCAGAAATGGAGATAATTTTCCACCACACACCTATTGTAGGTCCATTTCTCATGATAAGATGACCATTTAGCGCCACTACACACCTATTGTGAGTGACTAATTTGGCAGGAAATGGACACGTATTTCCACCACACACCTATTGTAGGTCCCTTTCTGATCATAATAAGACCATTTATCGCCACTACACACCTATTGTAGGTGACTAATTTGGCCAGAAATGGCCAAGTATTTCCACCACACACCTATTGTAGGTTGGATCTGGTCATAATATGACCATTTGCCGCAACTACACACATATCGTAGGTGGCTAATTTGGCCAGAAATGGAGATAATTTTCCACCACACACCTATTGTAGGGCCATTTCTCATGATAAGATGACCATTTAGCGCCACTACACACCTATTGTGAGTGACTAATTTGGCAGGAAATGGACACGTATTTCCACCACACACCTATTGTAGGTCCCTTTCTGATCATAATAAGACCATTTATCGCCACTACACACCTATTGTAGGTGACTAATTTGGCCAGAAATGGCCAAGTATTTCCACCACACACCTATTGTAGGTTGGATCTGGTCATAATATGACCATTTGCCGCAACTACACACATATCGTAGGTGGCTAATTTGGCCAGAAATGGAGATAATTTTCCACCACACACCTATTGTAGGTCCATTTCTCATGATAAGATGACCATTTAGCGCCACTACACACCTATTGTGAGTGACTAATTTGGCAGGAAATGGACACGTATTTCCACAACACACCTATTGTAGGTTGGATCTGGTCATAATATGACCATTTGCCGCAACTACACACCTATCGTAGGTGGCTAATTTGGCCAGAAATGGAGATAATTTTCCACCACACACCTATTGTAGGTCCATTTCTCATGATAAGATGACCATTTAGCGCCACTACACACCTATTGTGAGTGACTAATTTGGCAGGAAATGGACACGTATTTCCACCACACACCTATTGTAGGTCCCTTTCTGATCATAATAAGACCATTTATCGCCACTACACACCTATTGTAGGTGACTAATTTGGCCAGAAATGGCCAAGTATTTCCACCACACACCTATTGTAGGTTGGATCTAGTCATAATATGACCATTTGCCGCAACTACACACATATCGTAGGTGGCTAATTTGGCCAGAAATGGAGATAATTTTCCACCACACACCTATTGTAGGTCCATTTCTCATGATAAGATGACCATTTAGCGCCACTACACACCTATTGTGAGTGACTAATTTGGCAGGAAATGGACACGTATTTCCACCACACACCTATTGTAGGTTGGATCTGGTCATAATATAACCATTTGCCGCAAGTACACACCTATCGTAGGTGGCTAATTTGGCCAGAAATGGAGATAATTTTCCACCACACACCTATTGTAGGTCCATTTCTCATGATAAGATGACCATTTAGCGCTACTACACACCTATTGTGAGTGACTAATTTGGCAGGAAATGGACATGTATTTCCACCACACACCTATTGTAGGTTGGATCTGGTCATAATATGACCATTTGCCGCAAGTACACACCTATCGTAGGTGAGTAATTTGGCCAGAAATGGAGATAATTTTCCACCACACACCTATTGTAGGTCCATTTCTCATGATAAGATGACCATTTAGCGCCACTACACACCTATTGTGAGTGACTAATTTGGCAGGAAATGGACACGTATTTCCACCACACACCTATTGTAGGTCCCTTTCTGATCATAATAAGACCATTTATCGCCACTACACACCTATTGTAGGTGACTAATTTGGCCAGAAATGGCCAAGTATTTCCACCACACACCTATTGTAGGTTGGATCTGGTCATAATATGACCATTTGCCGCAACTACACACATATCGTAGGTGGCTAATTTGGCCAGAAATGGAGATAATTTTCCAACACACACCTATTGTAGGTCCATTTCTCATGATAAGATGACCATTTAGCGCCACTACACACCTATTGTGAGTGACTAATTTGGCAGGAAATGGACACGTATTTCCACCACACACCTATTGTAGGTCCCTTTCTGATCATAATCAGACCATTTATCGCCACTACACACCTATTGTAGGTGACTAATTTGGCCAGAAATGGCCAAGTATTTCCACCACACACCTATTGTAGGTTGGATCTGGTCATAATATGACCATTTGCCGCAAGTACACACCTATCGTAGGTGGCTAATTTGGCCAGAAATGGAGATAATTTTCCACCACACACCTATTGTAGGTCCATTTCTCATGATAAGATGACCATTTAGCGCCACTACACACCTATTGTGAGTGACTAATTTGGCAGGAAATGGACACGTATTTCCACCACACACCTATTGTAGGTCCCTTTCTGATCATAATAAGACCATTTATCGCCACTACACACGTATTGTAGGTGACTAATTTGGCCAGAAATGGCCACGTTTTTCCACCACACACCTATTGTAGGTTGGATCTGGTCATAATATGACCATTTGCCGCAACTACACACCTATCGTAGGTGGCTAATTTGGCCAGAAATGGAGATAATTTTCCACCACACACCTATTGTAGGTCCATTTCTCATGATAAGATGACCATTTAGCGCCACTACACACCTATTGTGAGTGACTAATTTGGCAGGAAATGGACACGTATTTCCACCACACACCTATTGTAGGTTGGATCTGGTCATAATATGACCATTTGCCGCAAGTACACACCTATCGTAGGTGGCTAATTTGGCCAGAAATGGAGATAATTTTCCACCACACACCTATTGTAGGTCCATTTCTCATGATAAGATGACCATTTAGCGCCACTACACACCTATTGGGAGTGACTAATTTGGCAGGAAATGGACACGTATTTCCACCACACACCTATTGTAGGTCCCTTTCTGATCATAATAAGACCATTTATCGCCACTACACACATATTGTAGCTGACTAATTTGGCCAGAAATGGCCAAGTATTTCCACCACACACCTATTGTAGGTTGGATCTGGTCATAATATGACCATTTGCCGCAAGTACACACCTATTGTAGGTGACTAATTTGGCCAGAAATGGCCAAGTATTTCCACCACACACCTATTGTAGGTTGGATCTGGTCATAATATGACCATTTGCCGCAACTACACACATATCGTAGGTGGCTAATTTGGCCAGAAATGGAGATAATTTTCCACCACACACCTATTGTAGGTCCATTTCTCATGATAAGATGACCATTTAGCGCCACTACACACCTATTGTGAGTGACTAATTTGGCAGGAAATGGACACGTATTTCCACCACACACCTATTGTAGGTTGGATCTGGTCATAATATGACCATTTGCCGCAAGTACACACCTATCGTAGGTGAGTAATTTGGCCAGAAATGGAGATAATTTTCCACCACACACCTATTGTAGGTCCATTTCTCATGATAAGATGACCATTTAGCGCCACTACACACCTATTGTGAGTGACTAATTTGGCAGGAAATGGACACGTATTTCCACCACACACCTATTGTAGGTCCCTTTCTGATCATAATAAGACCATTTATCGCCACTACACACCTATTGTAGGTGACTAATTTGGCCAGAAATGGCCAAGTATTTCCACCACACACCTATTGTAGGTTGGATCTGGTCATAATATGACCATTTGCCGCAACTACACACATATCGTAGGTGGCTAATTTGGCCAGAAATGGAGATAATTTTCCACCACACACCTATTGTAGGTCCATTTCTCATGATAAGATGACCATTTAGCGCCACTACACACCTATTGTGAGTGACTAATTTGGCAGGAAATGGACACGTATTTCCACCACACACCTATTGTAGGTCCCTTTCTGATCATAATAAGACCATTTATCGCCACTACACACCTATTGCAGGTGACTAATTTGGCCAGAAATGGCCAAGTATTTCCACCACACACCTATTGTAGGCTGGATCTGGTCATAATATGACCATTTGCCGCAACTACACACATATCGTAGGTGGCTAATTTGGCCAGAAATGGAGATAATTTTCCACCACACACCTATTGTAGGTCCATTTCTCATGATAAGATGACCATTTAGCGCCACTACACACCTATTGTGAGTGACTAATTTGGCAGGAAATGGACACGTATTTCCACCACACACCTATTGTAGGTTGGATCTGGTCATAATATGACCATTTGCCGCAACTACACACCTATCGTAGGTGGCTAATTTGGCCAGAAATGGAGATAATTTTCCACCACACACCTATTGTAGGTCCATTTCTCATGATAAGATGACCATTTAGCGCCACTACACACCTATTGTGAGTGACTAATTTGGCAGGAAATGGACACGTATTTCCACCACACACCTATTGTAGGTCCCTTTCCGATCATAATAAGACCATTTATCGCCACTACACACCTATTGTAGGTGACTAATTTGGCCAGAAATGGCCAAGTATTTCCACCACACACCTATTGTAGGTTGGATCTGGTCATAATATGACCATTTCCCGCAACTACACACATATCGTAGGTGGCTAATTTGGCCAGAAATGGAGATAATTTTCCACCACACACCTATTGTAGGTCCATTTCTCATGATAAGATGACCATTTAGCGCCACTACACACCTATTGTGAGTGACTAATTTGGCAGGAAATGGACACGTATTTCCACCACACACCTATTGTAGGTTGGATCTGGTCATAATATAACCATTTGCCGCAAGTACACACCTATCGTAGGTGGCTAATTTGGCCAGAAATGGAGATAATTTTCCACCACACACCTATTGTAGGTCCATTTCTCATGATAAGATGACCATTTAGCGCCACTACACACCTATTGTGAGTGACTAATTTGGCAGGAAATGGACATGTATTTCCACCACACACCTATTGTAGGTTGGATCTGGTCATAATATGACCATTTGCCGCAAGTACACACCTATCGTAGGTGAGTAATTTGGCCAGAAATGGAGATAATTTTCCACCACACACCTATTGTAGGTCCATTTCTCATGATAAGATGACCATTTAGCGCCACTACACACCTATTGTGAGTGACTAATTTGGCAGGAAATGGACACGTATTTCCACCACACACCTATTGTAGGTCCCTTTCTGATCATAATAAGACCATTTATCGCCACTACACACCTATTGTAGGTGACTAATTTGGCCAGAAATGGCCAAGTATTTCCACCACACACCTATTGTAGGTTGGATCTGGTCATAATATGACCATTTGCCGCAACTACACACATATCGTAGGTGGCTAATTTGGCCAGAAATGGAGATAATTTTCCAACACACACCTATTGTAGGTCCATTTCTCATGATAAGATGACCATTTAGCGCCACTACACACCTATTGTGAGTGACTAATTTGGCAGGAAATGGACACGTATTTCCACCACACACCTATTGTAGGTCCCTTTCTGATCATAATAAGACCATTTATCGCCACTACACACCTATTGTAGGTGACTAATTTGGCCAGAAATGGCCAAGTATTTCCACCACACACCTATTGTAGGTTGGATCTGGTCATAATATGACCATTTGCCGCAAGTACACACCTATCGTAGGTGGCTAATTTGGCCAGAAATGGAGATAATTTTCCACCACACACCTATTGTAGGTCCATTTCTCATGATAAGATGACCATTTAGCGCCACTACACACCTATTGTGAGTGACTAATTTGGCAGGAAATGGACACGTATTTCCACCACACACCTATTGTAGGTCCCTTTCTGATCATAATAAGACCATTTATCGCCACTACACACGTATTGTAGGTGACTAATTTGGCCAGAAATGGCCAAGTTTTTCCACCACACACCTATTGTAGGTTGGATCTGGTCATAATATGACCATTTGCCGCAACTACACACCTATCGTAGGTGGCTAATTTGGCCAGAAATGGAGATAATTTTCCACCACACACCTATTGTAGGTCCATTTCTCATGATAAGATGACCATTTAGCGCCACTACACACCTATTGTGAGTGACTAATTTGGCAGGAAATGGACACGTATTTCCACCACACACCTATTGTAGGTTGGATCTGGTCATAATATGACCATTTGCCGCAACTACACACATATCGTAGGTGGCTAATTTGGCCAGAAATGGAGATAATTTTCCACCACACACCTATTGTAGGTCCATTTCTCATGATAAGATGACCATTTAGCGCCACTACACACCTATTGTGAGTGACTAATTTGGCAGGAAATGGACACGTATTTCCACCACACACCTATTGTAGGTTGGATCTGGTCATAATATGACCATTTGCCGCAAGTACACACCTATCGTAGGTGAGTAATTTGGCCAGAAATGGAGATAATTTTCCACCACACACCTATTGTAGGTCCATTTCTCATGATAAGATGACCATTTAGCGCCACTACACACCTATTGTGAGTGACTAATTTGGCAGGAAATGGACACGTATTTCCACCACACACCTATTGTAGGTCCCTTTCTGATCATAATAAGACCATTTATCGCCACTACACACCTATTGTAGGTGACTAATTTGGCCAGAAATGGCCAAGTATTTCCACCACACACCTATTGTAGGTTGGATCTGGTCATAATATGACCATTTGCCGCAACTACACACATATCGTAGGTGGCTAATTTGGCCAGAAATGGAGATAATTTTCCACCACACACCTATTGTAGGTCCATTTCTCATGATAAGATGACCATTTAGCGCCACTACACACCTATTGTGAGTGACTAATTTGGCAGGAAATGGACACGTATTTCCACCACACACCTATTGTAGGTTGGATCTGATCATAATATGACCATTTGCCGCAAGTACACACCTATCGTAGGTGAGTAATTTGGCCAGAAATGGAGATAATTTTCCACCACACACCTATTGTAGGTCCATTTCTCATGATAAGATGACCATTTAGCGCCACTACACACCTATTGTGAGTGACTAATTTGGCAGGAAATGGACACGTATTTCCACCACACACCTATTGTAGGTCCCTTTCTGATCATAATAAGACCATTTATCGCCACTACACACCTATTGTAGGTGACTAATTTGGCCAGAAATGGCCAAGTAAATCCACCACACACCTATTGTAGGTTGGATCTGGTCATAATATGACCATTTGCCGCAACTACACACATATCGTAGGTGGCTAATTTGGCCAGAAATGGAGATAATTTTCCACCACACACCTATTGTAGGTCCATTTCTCATGATAAGATGACCATTTAGCGCCACTACACACCTATTGTGAGTGACTAATTTGGCAGGAAATGGACACGTATTTCCACCACACACCTATTGTAGGTCCCTTTCTGATCATAATAAGACCATTTATCGCCACTACACACCTATTGTAGGTGACTAATTTGGCCAGAAATGGCCAAGTATTTCCACCACACGCCTATTGTAGGTTGGATCTGGTCATAATATGACCATTTGCCGCAACTACACACATATCGTAGGTGGCTAATTTGGCCAGAAATGGAGATAATTTTCCACCACACACCTATTGTAGGTCCATTTCTCATGATAAGATGACCATTTAGCGCCACTACACACCTATTGTGAGTGACTAATTTGGCAGGAATTGGACACGTATTTCCACCACACACCTATTGTAGGTTGGATCTGGTCATAATATGACCAGTTGCCGCAACTACACACCTATCGTAGGTGGCTAATTTGGCCAGAAATGGAGATAATTTTCCACCACACACCTATTGTAGGTCCATTTCTCATGATAAGATGACCATTTAGCGCCACTACACACCTATTGTGAGTGACTAATTTGGCAGGAAATGGACACGTATTTCCACCACACACCTATTGTAGGTCCCTTTCTGATCATAATAAGACCATTTATCGCCACTACACACCTATTGTAGGTGACTAATTTGGCCAGAAATGGCCAAGTATTTCCACCACACACCTATTGTAGGTTGGATCTGGTCATAATATGACCATTTCCCGCAACTACACACATATCGTAGGTGGCTAATTTGGCCAGAAATGGAGATAATTTTCCACCACACACCTATTGTAGGTCCATTTCTCATGATAAGATGACCATTTAGCGCCACTACACACCTATTGTGAGTGACTAATTTGGCAGGAAATGGACACGTATTTCCACCACACACCTATTGTAGGTTGGATCTGGTCATAATATAACCATTTGCCGCAAGTACACACCTATCGTAGGTGGCTAATTTGGCCAGAAATGGAGATAATTTTCCACCACACACCTATTGTAGGTCCATTTCTCATGATAAGATGACCATTTAGCGCCACTACACACCTATTGTGAGTGACTAATTTGGCAGGAAATGGACATGTATTTCCACCACACACCTATTGTAGGTTGGATCTGGTCATAATATGACCATTTGCCGCAAGTACACACCTATCGTAGGTGAGTAATTTGGCCAGAAATGGAGATAATTTTCCACCACACACCTATTGTAGGTCCATTTCTCATGATAAGATGACCATTTAGCGCCACTACACACCTATTGTGAGTGACTAATTTGGCAGGAAATGGACACGTATTTCCACCACACACCTATTGTAGGTCCCTTTCTGATCATAATAAGACCATTTATCGCCACTACACACCTATTGTAGGTGACTAATTTGGCCAGAAATGGCCAAGTATTTCCACCACACACCTATTGTAGGTTGGATCTGGTCATAATATGACCATTTGCCGCAACTACACACATATCGTAGGTGGCTAATTTGGCCAGAAATGGAGATAATTTTCCAACACACACCTATTGTAGGTCCATTTCTCATGATAAGATGACCATTTAGCGCCACTACACACCTATTGTGAGTGACTAATTTGGCAGGAAATGGACACGTATTTCCACCACACACCTATTGTAGGTCCCTTTCTGATCATAATAAGACCATTTATCGCCACTACACACCTATTGTAGGTGACTAATTTGGCCAGAAATGGCCAAGTATTTCCACCACACACCTATTGTAGGTTGGATCTGGTCATAATATGACCATTTGCCGCAAGTACACACCTATCGTAGGTGGCTAATTTGGCCAGAAATGGAGATAATTTTCCACCACACACCTATTGTAGGTCCATTTCTCATGATAAGATGACCATTTAGCGCCACTACACACCTATTGTGAGTGACTAATTTGGCAGGAAATGGACACGTATTTCCACCACACACCTATTGTAGGTCCCTTTCTGATCATAATAAGACCATTTATCGCCACTACACACGTATTGTAGGTGACTAATTTGGCCAGAAATGGCCAAGTTTTTCCACCACACACCTATTGTAGGTTGGATCTGGTCATAATATGACCATTTGCCGCAACTACACACCTATCGTAGGTGGCTAATTTGGCCAGAAATGGAGATAATTTTCCACCACACACCTATTGTAGGTCCATTTCTCATGATAAGATGACCATTTAGCGCCACTACACACCTATTGTGAGTGACTAATTTGGCAGGAAATGGACACGTATTTCCACCACACACCTATTGTAGGTTGGATCTGGTCATAATATGACCATTTGCCGCAACTACACACATATCGTAGGTGGCTAATTTGGCCAGAAATGGAGATAATTTTCCACCACACACCTATTGTAGGTCCATTTCTCATGATAAGATGACCATTTAGCGCCACTACACACCTATTGTGAGTGACTAATTTGGCAGGAAATGGACACGTATTTCCACCACACACCTATTGTAGGTTGGATCTGGTCATAATATGACCATTTGCCGCAAGTACACACCTATCGTAGGTGAGTAATTTGGCCAGAAATGGAGATAATTTTCCACCACACACCTATTGTAGGTCCATTTCTCATGATAAGATGACCATTTAGCGCCACTACACACCTATTGTGAGTGACTAATTTGGCAGGAAATGGACACGTATTTCCACCACACACCTATTGTAGGTCCCTTTCTGATCATAATAAGACCATTTATCGCCACTACACACCTATTGTAGGTGACTAATTTGGCCAGAAATGGCCAAGTATTTCCACCACACACCTATTGTAGGTTGGATCTGGTCATAATATGACCATTTGCCGCAACTACACACATATCGTAGGTGGCTAATTTGGCCAGAAATGGAGATAATTTTCCACCACACACCTATTGTAGGTCCATTTCTCATGATAAGATGACCATTTAGCGCCACTACACACCTATTGTGAGTGACTAATTTGGCAGGAAATGGACACGTATTTCCACCACACACCTATTGTAGGTCCCTTTCTGATCATAATAAGACCATTTATCGCCACTACACACCTATTGTAGGTGACTAATTTGGCCAGAAATGGCCAAGTATTTCCACCACACACCTATTGTAGGTTGGATCTGGTCATAATATGACCATTTGCCGCAACTACACACATATCGTAGGTGGCTAATTTGGCCAGAAATGGAGATAATTTTCCACCACACACCTATTGTAGGTACATTTCTCATGATAAGATGACCATTTAGCGCCACTACACACCTATTGTGAGTGACTAATTTGGCAGGAAATGGACACGTATTTCCACCACACACCTATTGTAGGTTGGATCTGGTCATAATATGACCATTTGCCGCAACTACACACCTATCGTAGGTGGCTAATTTGGCCAGAAATGGAGATAATTTTCCACCACACACCTATTGTAGGTCCATTTCTCATGATAAGATGACCATTTAGCGCCACTACACACCTATTGTGAGTGACTAATTTGGCAGGAAATGGACACGTATTTCCACCACACACCTATTGTAGGTCCCTTTCTGATCATAATAAGACCATTTATCGCCACTACACACCTATTGTAGGTGACTAATTTGGCCAGAAATGGCCAAGTATTTCCACCACACACCTATTGTAGGTTGGATCTGGTCATAATATGACCATTTGCCGCAACTACACACATATCGTAGGTGGCTAATTTGGCCAGAAATGGAGATAATTTTCCACCACACACCTATTGTAGGTCCATTTCTCATGATAAGATGACCATTTAGCGCCACTACACACCTATTGTGAGTGACTAATTTGGCAGGAAATGGACACGTATTTCCACCACACACCTATTGTAGGTCCCTTTCTGATCATAATAAGACCATTTATCGCCACTACACACCTATTGTAGGTGACTAATTTGGCCAGAAATGGCCAAGTATTTCCACCACACACCTATTGTAGGTTGGATCTGGTCATAATATGACCATTTGCCGCAACTACACACATATCGTAGGTGGCTAATTTGGCCAGAAATGGAGATAATTTTCCACCACACACCTATTGTAGGTCCATTTCTCATGATAAGATGACCATTTAGCGCCACTACACACCTATTGTGAGTGACTAATTTGGCAGGAAATGGACACGTATTTCCACCACACACCTATTGTAGGTTGGATCTGGTCATAATATGACCATTTGCCGCAACTACACACCTATCGTAGGTGGCTAATTTGGCCAGAAATGGAGATAATTTTCCACCACACACCTATTGTAGGTCCATTTCTCATGATAAGATGACCATTTAGCGCCACTACACACCTATTGTGAGTGACTAATTTGGCAGGAAATGGACACGTATTTCCACCACACACCTATTGTAGGTCCCTTTCTGATCATAATAAGACCATTTATCGCCACTACACACCTATTGTAGGTGACTAATTTGGCCAGAAATGGCCAAGTATTTCCACCACACACCTATTGTAGGTTGGATCTGGTCATAATATGACCATTTCCCGCAACTACACACCTATCGTAGGTGGCTAATTTGGCCAGAAATGGAGATAATTTTCCACCACACACCTATTGTAGGTCCATTTCTCATGATAAGATGACCATTTAGCGCCACTACACACCTATTGTGAGTGACTAATTTGGCAGGAAATGGACACGTATTTCCACCACACACCTATTGTAGGTTGGATCTGGTCATAATATAACCATTTGCCGCAAGTACACACCTATCGTAGGTGGCTAATTTGGCCAGAAATGGAGATAATTTTCCACCACACACCTATTGTAGGTCCATTTCTCATGATAAGATGACCATTTAGCGCCACTACACACCTATTGTGAGTGACTAATTTGGCAGGAAATGGACATGTATTTCCACCACACACCTATTGTAGGTTGGATCTGGTCATAATATGACCATTTGCCGCAAGTACACACCTATCGTAGGTGAGTAATTTGGCCAGAAATGGAGATAATTTTCCACCACACACCTATTGTAGGTCCATTTCTCATGATAAGATGACCATTTAGCGCCACTACACACCTATTGTGAGTGACTAATTTGGCAGGAAATGGACACGTATTTCCACCACACACCTATTGTAGGTCCCTTTCTGATCATAATAAGACCATTTATCGCCACTACACACCTATTGTAGGTGACTAATTTGGCCAGAAATGGCCAAGTATTTCCACCACACACCTATTGTAGGTTGGATCTGGTCATAATATGACCATTTGCCGCAACTACACACATATCGTAGGTGGCTAATTTGGCCAGAAATGGAGATAATTTTCCAACACACACCTATTGTAGGTCCATTTCTCATGATAAGATGACCATTTAGCGCCACTACACACCTATTGTGAGTGACTAATTTGGCAGGAAATGGACACGTATTTCCACCACACACCTATTGTAGGTCCCTTTCTGATCATAATAAGACCATTTATCGCCACTACACACCTATTGTAGGTGACTAATTTGGC
Source organism: Sabellastarte sp. h YS-2021 (assembly GCA_964017235.1). NCBI lineage: Eukaryota > Metazoa > Annelida > Polychaeta > Sabellida > Sabellidae > Sabellastarte > Sabellastarte sp. h YS-2021. The sequence continues at coordinate 181,205,130 of OZ024930.1, forward strand.
CAGAAATGGCCAAGTATTTCCACCACACACCTATTGTAGGTTGGATCTGGTCATAATATGACCATTTGCCGTAAGTACACACCTATCGTAGGTGGCTAATTTGGCCAGAAATGGAGATAATTTTCCACCACACACCTATTGTAGGTCCATTTCTCATGATAAGATGACCATTTAGCGCCACTACACACCTATTGTGAGTGACTAATTTGGCAGGAAATGGACACGTATTTCCACCACACACCTATTGTAGGTCCCTTTCTGATCATAATAAGACCATTTATCGCCACTACACACGTATTGTAGGTGACTAATTTGGCCAGAAATGGCCAAGTTTTTCCACCACACACCTATTGTAGGTTGGATCTGGTCATAATATGACCATTTGCCGCAACTACACACCTATCGTAGGTGGCTAATTTGGCCAGAAATGGAGATAATTTTCCACCACACACCTATTGTAGGTCCATTTCTCATGATAAGATGACCATTTAGCGCCACTACACACCTATTGTGAGTGACTAATTTGGCAGGAAATGGACACGTATTTCCACCACACACCTATTGTAGGTTGGATCTGGTCATAATATGACCATTTGCCGCAAGTACACACCTATCGTAGGTGGCTAATTTGGCCAGAAATGGAGATAATTTTCCACCACACACCTATTGTAGGTCCATTTCTCATGATAAGATGACCATTTAGCGCCACTACACACCTATTGGGAGTGACTAATTTGGCAGGAAATGGACACGTATTTCCACCACACACCTATTGTAGGTCCCTTTCTGATCATAATAAGACCATTTATCGCCACTACACACATATTGTAGGTGACTAATTTGGCCAGAAATGGCCAAGTATTTCCACCACACACCTATTGTAGGTTGGATCTGGTCATAATATGACCATTTGCCGCAAGTACACACCTATTGTAGGTGACTAATTTGGCCAGAAATGGCCAAGTATTTCCACCACACACCTATTGTAGGTTGGATCTGGTCATAATATGACCATTTGCCGCAACTACACACATATCGTAGGTGGCTAATTTGGCCAGAAATGGAGATAATTTTCCACCACACACCTATTGTAGGTCCATTTCTCATGATAAGATGACCATTTAGCGCCACTACACACCTATTGTGAGTGACTAATTTGGCAGGAAATGGACACGTATTTCCACCACACACCTATTGTAGGTTGGATCTGGTCATAATATGACCATTTGCCGCAAGTACACACCTATCGTAGTTGGCTAATTTGGCCAGAAATGGAGATAATTTTCCACCACACACCTATTGTAGGTCCATTTCTCATGATAAGATGACCATTTAGCGCCACTACACACCTATTGTGAGTGACTAATTTGGCAGGAAATGGACACGTATTTCCACCACACACCTATTGTAGGTTGGATCTGGTCATAATATAACCATTTGCCGCAAGTACACACCTATCGTAGGTGGCTAATTTGGCCAGAAATGGAGATAATTTTCCACCACACACCTATTGTAGGTCCATTTCTCATGATAAGATGACCATTTAGCGCCACTACACACCTATTGTGAGTGACTAATTTGGCAGGAAATGGACATGTATTTCCACCACACACCTATTGTAGGTTGGATCTGGTCATAATATGACCATTTGCCGCAAGTACACACCTATCGTAGGTGAGTAATTTGGCCAGAAATGGAGATAATTTTCCACCACACACCTATTGTAGGTCCATTTCTCATGATAAGATGACCATTTAGCGCCACTACACACCTATTGTGAGTGACTAATTTGGCAGGAAATGGACACGTATTTCCACCACACACCTATTGTAGGTCCCTTTCTGATCATAATAAGACCATTTATCGCCACTACACACGTATTGTAGGTGACTAATTTGGCCAGAAATGGCCAAGTTTTTCCACCACACACCTATTGTAGGTTGGATCTGGTCATAATATGACCATTTGCCGCAACTACACACCTATCGTAGGTGGCTAATTTGGCCAGAAATGGAGATAATTTTCCACCACACACCTATTGTAGGTCCATTTCTCATGATAAGATGACCATTTAGCGCCACTACACACCTATTGTGAGTGACTAATTTGGCAGGAAATGGACACGTATTTCCACCACACACCTATTGTAGGTTGGATCTGGTCATAATATGACCATTTGCCGCAAGTACACACCTATCGTAGGTGGCTAATTTGGCCAGAAATGGAGATAATTTTCCACCACACACCTATTGTAGGTCCATTTCTCATGATAAGATGGCCATTTAGCGCCACTACACACCTATTGGGAGTTACTAATTTGGCAGGAAATGGACACGTATTTCCACCACACACCTATTGTAGGTCCCTTTCTGATCATAATAAGACCATTTATCGCCACTACACACATATTGTAGGTGACTAATTTGGCCAGAAATGGCCAAGTATTTCCACCACACACCTATTGTAGGTTGGATCTGGTCATAATATGACCATTTGCCGCAAGTACACACCTATTGTAGGTGACTAATTTGGCCAGAAATGGCCAAGTATTTCCACCACACACCTATTGTAGGTTGGATCTGGTCATAATATGACCATTTGCCGCAACTACACACATATCGTAGGTGGCTAATTTGGCCAGAAATGGAGATAATTTTCCACCACACACCTATTGTAGGTCCATTTCTCATGATAAGATGACCATTTAGCGCCACTACACACCTATTGTGAGTGACTAATTTGGCAGGAAATGGACACGTATTTCCACCACACACCTATTGTAGGTTGGATCTGGTCATAATATGACCATTTGCCGCAAGTACACACCTATCGTAGTTGGCTAATTTTCTCCAGAAATGGAGATAATTTTCCACCACACACCTATTGTAGGTCCATTTCTCATGATAAGATGACCATTTAGCGCCACTACACACCTATTGTGAGTGACTAATTTGGCAGGAAATGGACACGAATTTCCACCACACACCTATTGTAGGTTGGATCTGGTCATAATATAACCATTTGCCACAAGTACACACCTATCGTAGGTGGCTAATTTGGCCAGAAATGGAGATAATTTTCCACCACACACCTATTGTAGGTCCATTTCTCATGATAAGATGACCATTTAGCGCCACTACACACCTATTGTGAGTGACTAATTTGGCAGGAAATGGACATGTATTTCCACCACACACCTATTGTAGGTTGGATCTGGTCATAATATGACCATTTGCCGCAAGTACACACCTATCGTAGGTGAGTAATTTGGCCAGAAATGGAGATAATTTTCCACCACACACCTATTGTAGGTCCATTTCTCATGATAAGATGACCATTTAGCGCCACTACACACCTATTGTGAGTGACTAATTTGGCAGGAAATGGACACGTATTTCCACCACACACCTATTGTAGGTCCCTTTCTGATCATAATAAGACCATTTATCGCCACTACACACCTATTGTAGGTGACTAATTTGGCCAGAAATGGCCAAGTATTTCCACCACACACCTATTGTAGGTTGGATCTGGTCATAATATGACCATTTGCCGCAACTACACACATATCGTAGGTGGCTAATTTGGCCAGAAATGGAGATAATTTTCCACCACACACCTATTGTAGGTCCATTTCTCATGATAAGATGACCATTTAGCGCCACTACACACCTATTGTGAGTGACTAATTTGGCAGGAAATGGACACGTATTTCCACCACACACCTATTGTAGGTTGGATCTGGTCATAATATGACCATTTGCCGCAAGTACACACCTATCGTAGGTGGCTAATTTGGCCAGAAATGGAGATAATTTTCCACCACACACCTATTGTAGGTCCATTTCTCATGATAAGATGACCATTTAGCGCCACTACACACCTATTGTGAGTGACTAATTTGGCAGGAAATGGACACGTATTTCCACCACACACCTATTGTAGGTCCCTTTCTGATCATAATAAGACCATTTATCGCCACTACACACCTATTGTAGGTGACTAATTTGGCCAGAAATGGCCAAGTATTTCCACCACACACCTATTGTAGGTTGGATCTGGTCATAATATGACCATTTGCCGCAACTACACACATATCGTAGGTGGCTAATTTGGCCAGAAATGGAGATAATTTTCCACCACACACCTATTGTAGGTCCATTTCTCATGATAAGATGACCATTTAGCGCCACTACACACCTATTGTGCGTGACTAATTTGGCAGGAAATGGACACGTATTTCCACCACACACCTATTGTAGGTCCCTTTCTGATCATAATAAGACCATTTATCGCCACTACACACCTATTGTAGGTGATTAATTTGGCCAGAAATGGCCAAGTATTTCCACCACACACCTATTGTAGGTTGGATCTGGTCATAATATGACCATTTGCCGCAACTACACACATATCGTAGGTGGCTAATTTGGCCAGAAATGGAGATAATTTTCCACCACACACCTATTGTAGGTCCATTTCTCATGATAAGATGACCATTTAGCGCCACTACACACCTATTGTGAGTGACTAATTTGGCAGGAAATGGACACGTATTTCCACCACACACCTATTGTAGGTTGGATCTGGTCATAATATAACCATTTGCCGCAAGTACACACCTATCGTAGGTGGCTAATTTGGCCAGAAATGGAGATAATTTTCCACCACACACCTATTGTAGGTCCATTTCTCATGATAAGATGACCATTTAGCGCCACTACACACCTATTGTGAGTGACTAATTTGGCAGGAAATGGACATGTATTTCCACCACACACCTATTGTAGGTTGGATCTGGTCATAATATGACCATTTGCCGCAAGTACACACCTATCGTAGGTGAGTAATTTGGCCAGAAATGGAGATAATTTTCCACCACACACCTATTGTAGGTCCATTTCTCATGATAAGATGACCATTTAGCGCCACTACACACCTATTGTGAGTGACTAATTTGGCAGGAAATGGACACGTATTTCCACCACACACCTATTGTAGGTCCCTTTCTGATCATAATAAGACCATTTATCGCCACTACACACCTATTGTAGGTGACTAATTTGGCCAGAAATGGCCAAGTATTTCCACCACACACCTATTGTAGGTTGGATCTGGTCATAATATGACCATTTCCCGCAACTACACACATATCGTAGGTGGCTAATTTGGCCAGAAATGGAGATAATTTTCCACCACACACCTATTGTAGGTCCATTTCTCATGATAAGATGACCATTTAGCGCCACTACACACCTATTGTGAGTAACTAATTTGGCAGGAAATGGACACGTATTTCCACCACACACCTATTGTAGGTTGGATCTGGTCATAATATAACCATTTGCCGCAAGTACACACCTATCGTAGGTGGCTAATTTGGCCAGAAATGGAGATAATTTTCCACCACACACCTATTGTAGGTCCATTTCTCATGATAAGATGACCATTTAGCGCCACTACACACCTATTGTGAGTGACTAATTTGGCAGGAAATGGACATGTATTTCCACCACACACCTATTGTAGGTTGGATCTGGTCATAATATGACCATTTGCCGCAAGTACACACCTATCGTAGGTGGCTAATTTGGCCAGAAATGGAGATAATTTTCCACCACACACCTATTGTAGGTCCATTTCTCATGATAAGATGACCATTTAGCGCCACTACACACCTATTGTGAGTGACTAATTTGGCAGGAAATGGACACGTATTTCCACCACACACCTATTGTAGGTCCCTTTCTGATCATAATAAGACCATTTATCGCCACTACACACCTATTGTAGGTGACTAATTTGGCCAGAAATGGCCAAGTATTTCCACCACACACCTATTGTAGGTTGGATCTGGTCATAATATGACCATTTGCCGCAACTACACACATATCGTAGGTGGCTAATTTGGCCAGAAATGGAGATAATTTTCCACCACACACCTATTGTAGGTCCATTTCTCATGATAAGATGACCATTTAGCGCCACTACACACCTATTGTGAGTGACTAATTTGGCAGGAAATGGACACGTATTTCCACCACACACCTATTGTAGGTCCCTTTCTGATCATAATAAGACCATTTATCGCCACTACACACCTATTGTAGGTGACTAATTTGGCCAGAAATGGCCAAGTATTTCCACCACACACCTATTGTAGGTTGGATCTGGTCATAATATGACCATTTGCCGCAAGTACACACCTATCGTAGGTGGTTAATTTGGCCAGAAATGGAGATAATTTTCAACCACACACCTATTGTAGGTCCATTTCTCATGATAAGATGACCATTTAGCGCCACTACACACCTATTGTGAGTAACTATTTTGGCAGGAAATGGACACGTATTTCCACCACACACCTATTGTAGGTCCCTTTCTGATCATAATAAGACCATTTATCGCCACTACACACCTATTGTAGGTGACTAATTTGGCCAGAAATGGCCAAGTTTTTCCACCACACACCTATTGTTGGTTGGATCTGGTCATAATATGACCATTTGCCGCAACTACACACCTATCGTAGGTGGCTAATTTGGCCAGAAATGGAGATAATTTTCCACCACACACCTATTGTAGGTCCATTTCTCATGATAAGATGACCATTTAGCGCCACTACACACCTATTGTGAGTGACTAATTTGGCAGGAAATGGACACGTATTTCCACCACACACCTATTGTAGGTTGGATCTGGTCATAATATGACCATTTGCCGCAAGTACACACCTATCGTAGGTGGCTAATTTGGCCAGAAATGGAGATAATTTTCCACCACACACCTATTGTAGGTCCATTTCTCATGATAAGATGACCATTTAGCGCCACTACACACCTATTGGGAGTGACTAATTTGGCAGGAAATGGACACGTATTTCCACCACACACCTATTGTAGGTCCCTTTCTGATCATAATAAGACCATTTATCGCCACTACACACCTATTGTAGGTGACTAATTTGGCCAGAAATGGCCAAGTATTTCCACCACACACCTATTGTAGGTTGGATCTGGTCATAATATGACCATTTGCCGCAACTACACACCTATTGTAGGTGACTAATTTGGCCAGAAATGGCCAAGTATTTCCACCACACACCTATTGTAGGTTGGATCTGGTCATAATATGACCATTTGCCGCAACTACACACATATCGTAGGTGGCTAATTTGGCCAGAAATGGAGATAATTTTCCACCACACACCTATTGTAGGTCCATTTCTCATGATAAGATGACCATTTAGCGCCACTACACACCTATTGTGAGTGACTAATTTGGCAGGAAATGGACACGTATTTCCACCACACACCTATTGTAGGTTGGATCTGGTCATAATATGACCATTTGCCGCAAGTACACACCTATCGTAGTTGGCTAATTTGGCCAGAAATGGAGATAATTTTCCACCACACACCTATTGTAGGTCCATTTCTCATGATAAGATGACCATTTAGCGCCACTACACACCTATTGTGAGTGACTAATTTAGCAGGAAATGGACACGTATTTCCACCACACACCTATTGTAGGTTGGATCTGGTCATAATATGACCATTTGCCGCAAGTACACACCTATCGTAGGTGGCTAATTTGGCCAGAAATGGAGATAATTTTCCACCACACACCTATTGTAGGTCCATTTCTCATGATAAGATGACCATTTAGCGCCACTACACACCTATTGTGAGTGACTAATTTGGCAGGAAATGGACATGTATTTCCACCACACACCTATTGTAGGTTGGATCTGGTCATAATATGACCATTTGCCGCAAGTACACACCTATCGTAGGTGAGTAATTTGGCCAGAAATGGAGATAATTTTCCACCACACACCTATTGTAGGTCCATTTCTCATGATAAGATGACCATTTAGCGCCACTACACACCTATTGTGAGTGACTAATTTGGCAGGAAATGGACACGTATTTCCACCACACACCTATTGTAGGTCCCTTTCTGATCATAATAAGACCATTTATCGCCACTACACACCTATTGTAGGTGACTAATTTGGCCAGAAATGGCCAAGTATTTCCACCACACACCTATTGTAGGTTGGATCTGGTCATAATATGACCATTTGCCGCAAGTACACACCTATCGTAGGTGGTTAATTTGGCCAGAAATGGAGATAATTTTCAACCACACACCTATTGTAGGTCCATTTCTCATGATAAGATGACCATTCAGCGCCACTACACACCTATTGTGAGTAACTATTTTGGCAGGAAATGGACACGTATTTCCACCACACACCTATTGTAGGTCCCTTTCTGATCATAATAAGACCATTTATCGCCACTACACACGTATTGTAGGTGACTAATTTGGCCAGAAATGGCCAAGTTTTTCCACCACACACCTATTGTTGGTTGGATCTGGTCATAATATGACCATTTGCCGCAACTACACACCTATCGTAGGTGGCTAATTTGGCCAGAAATGGAGATAATTTTCCACCACACACCTATTGTAGGTCCATTTCTCATGATAAGATGACCATTTAGCGCCACTACACACCTATTGTGAGTGACTAATTTGGCAGGAAATGGACACGTATTTCCACCACACACCTATTGTAGGTTGGATCTGGTCATAATATGACCATTTGCCGCAAGTACACACCTATCGTAGGTGGCTAATTTGGCCAGAAATGGAGATAATTTTCCACCACACACCTATTGTAGGTCCATTTCTCATGATAAGATGACCATTTAGCGCCACTACACACCTATTGGGAGTGACTAATTTGGCAGGAAATGGACACGTATTTCCACCACACACCTATTGTAGGTCCCTTTCTGATCATAATAAGACCATTTATCGCCACTACACACCTATTGTAGGTGACTAATTTGGCCAGAAATGGCCAAGTATTTCCACCACACACCTATTGTAGGTTGGATCTGGTCATAATATGACCATTTGCCGCAACTACACACCTATTGTAGGTGACTAATTTGGCCAGAAATGGCCAAGTATTTCCACCACACACCTATTGTAGGTTGGATCTGGTCATAATATGACCATTTGCCGCAACTACACACATATCGTAGGTGGCTAATTTGGCCAGAAATGGAGATAATTTTCCACCACACACCTATTGTAGGTCCATTTCTCATGATAAGATGACCATTTAGCGCCACTACACACCTATTGTGAGTGACTAATTTGGCAGGAAATGGACACGTATTTCCACCACACACCTATTGTAGGTTGGATCTGGTCATAATATGACCATTTGCCGCAAGTACACACCTATCGTAGTTGGCTAATTTGGCCAGAAATGGAGATAATTTTCCACCACACACCTATTGTAGGTCCATTTCTCATGATAAGATGACCATTTAGCGCCACTACACACCTATTGTGAGTGACTAATTTAGCAGGAAATGGACACGTATTTCCACCACACACCTATTGTAGGTTGGATCTGGTCATAATATGACCATTTGCCGCAAGTACACACCTATCGTAGGTGGCTAATTTGGCCAGAAATGGAGATAATTTTCCACCACACACCTATTGTAGGTCCATTTCTCATGATAAGATGACCATTTAGCGCCACTACACACCTATTGTGAGTGACTAATTTGGCAGGAAATGGACATGTATTTCCACCACACACCTATTGTAGGTTGGATCTGGTCATAATATGACCATTTGCCGCAAGTACACACCTATCGTAGGTGAGTAATTTGGCCAGAAATGGAGATAATTTTCCACCACACACCTATTGTAGGTCCATTTCTCATGATAAGATGACCATTTAGCGCCACTACACACCTATTGTGAGTGACTAATTTGGCAGGAAATGGACACGTATTTCCACCACACACCTATTGTAGGTCCCTTTCTGATCATAATAAGACCATTTATCGCCACTACACACCTATTGTAGGTGACTAATTTGGCCAGAAATGGCCAAGTATTTCCACCACACACCTATTGTAGGTTGGATCTGGTCATAATATGACCATTTGCCGCAACTACACACATATCGTAGGTGGCTAATTTGGCCAGAAATGGAGATAATTTTCCACCACACACCTATTGTAGGTCCATTTCTCATGATAAGATGACCATTTAGCGCCACTACACACCTATTGTGAGTGACTAATTTGGCAGGAAATGGACACGTATTTCCACCACACACCTATTGTAGGTCCCTTTCTGATCATAATAAGACCATTTATCGCCACTACACACCTATTGTAGGTGACTAATTTGGCCAGAAATGGCCAAGTATTTCCACCACACACCTATTGTAGGTTGGATCTGGTCATAATATGACCATTTGCCGCAAGTACACACCTATCGTAGGTGAGTAATTTGGCCAGAAATGGAGATAATTTTCCACCACACACCTATTGTAGGTCCATTTCTCATGATAAGATGACCATTTAGCGCCACTACACACCTATTGTGAGTGACTAATTTGGCAGGAAATGGACACGTATTTCCACCACACACCTATTGTAGGTCCCTTTCTGATCATAATAAGACCATTTATCGCCACTACACACGTATTGTAGGTGACTAATTTGGCCAGAAATGGCCAAGTTTTTCCACCACACACCTATTGTAGGTTGGATCTGGTCATAATATGACCATTTGCCGCAACTACACACCTATCGTAGGTGGCTAATTTGGCCAGAAATGGAGATAATTTTCCACCACACACCTATTGTAGGTCCATTTCTCATGATAAGATGACCATTTAGCGCTACTACACACCTATTGTGAGTGACTAATTTGGCAGGAAATGGACACGTATTTCCACCACACACCTATTGTAGGTTGGATCTGGTCATAATATGACCATTTGCCGCAAGTACACACCTATCGTAGGTGGCTAATTTGGCCAGAAATGGAGATAATTTTCCACCACACACCTATTGTAGGTCCATTTCTCATGATAAGATGACCATTTAGCGCCACTACACACCTATTGGGAGTGACTAATTTGGCAGGAAATGGACACGTATTTCCACCACACACCTATTGTAGGTCCCTTTCTGATCATAATAAGACCATTTATCGCCACTACACACCTATTGTAGGTGACTAATTTGGCCAGAAATGGCCAAGTATTTCCACCACACACCTATTGTAGGTTGGATCTGGTCATAATATGACCATTTGCCGCAACTACACACCTATTGTAGGTGACTAATTTGGCCAGAAATGGCCAAGTATTTCCACCACACACCTATTGTAGGTTGGATCTGGTCATAATATGACCATTTGCCGCAACTACACACATATCGTAGGTGGCTAATTTGGCCAGAAATGGAGATAATTTTCCACCACACACCTATTGTAGGTCCATTTCTGATGATAAGATGACCATTTAGCGCCACTACACACCTATTGTGAGTGACTAATTTGGCAGGAAATGGACACGTATTTCCACCACACACCTATTGTAGGTTGGATCTGGTCATAATATGACCATTTGCCGCAAGTACACACCTATCGTAGTTGGCTAATTTGGCCAGAAATGGAGATAATTTTCCACCACACACCTATTGTAGGTCCATTTCTCATGATAAGATGACCATTTAGCGCCACTACACACCTATTGTGAGTGACTAATTTGGCAGGAAATGGACACGTATTTCCACCACACACCTATTGTAGGTCCCTTTCTGATCATAATAAGACCATTTATCGCCACTACACACCTATTGTAGGTGACTAATTTGGCCAGAAATGGCCAAGTATTTCCACCACACACATATTGTAGGTTGGATCTGGTCATAATATGACCATTTGCCGCAACTACACACCTATTGTAGGTGACTAATTTGGCCAGAAATGGCCAAGTATTTCCACCACACACCTATTGTAGGTTGGATCTGGTCATAATATGACCATTTGCCGCAACTACACACATATCGTAGGTGGCTAATTTGGCCAGAAATGGAGATAATTTTCCACCACACACCTATTGTAGGTACATTTCTCATGATAAGATGACCATTTAGCGCCACTACACACCTATTGTGAGTGACTAATTTGGCAGGAAATGGACACGTATTTCCACCACACACCTATTGTAGGTTGGATCTGGTCATAATATGACCATTTGCCGCAACTACACACCTATCGTAGGTGGCTAATTTGGCCAGAAATGGAGATAATTTTCCACCACACACCTATTGTAGGTCCATTTCTCATGATAAGATGACCATTTAGCGCCACTACACACCTATTGTGAGTGACTAATTTGGCAGGAAATGGACATGTATTTCCACCACACACCTATTGTAGGTTGGATCTGGTCATAATATGACCATTTGCCGCAAGTACACACCTATCGTAGGTGAGTAATTTGGCCAGAAATGGAGATAATTTTCCACCACACACCTATTGTAGGTCCATTTCTCATGATAAGATGACCATTTAGCGCCACTACACACCTATTGTGAGTGACTAATTTGGCAGGAAATGGACACGTATTTCCACCACACACCTATTGTAGGTCCCTTTCTGATCATAATAAGACCATTTATCGCCACTACACACCTATTGTAGGTGACTAATTTGGCCAGAAATGGCCAAGTATTTCCACCACACACCTATTGTAGGTTGGATCTGGTCATAATATGACCATTTCCCGCAACTACACACATATCGTAGGTGGCTAATTTGGCCAGAAATGGAGATAATTTTCCACCACACACCTATTGTAGGTCCATTTCTCATGATAAGATGACCATTTAGCGCCACTACACACCTATTGTGAGTGACTAATTTGGCAGGAAATGGACACGTATTTCCACCACACACCTATTGTAGGTTGGATCTGGTCATAATATAACCATTTGCCGCAAGTACACACCTATCGTAGGTGGCTAATTTGGCCAGAAATGGAGATAATTTTCCACCACACACCTATTGTAGGTCCATTTCTCATGATAAGATGACCATTTAGCGCCACTACACACCTATTGTGAGTGACTAATTTGGCAGGAAATGGACATGTATTTCCACCACACACCTATTGTAGGTTGGATCTGGTCATAATATGACCATTTGCCGCAAGTACACACCTATCGTAGGTGGCTAATTTGGCCAGAAATGGAGATAATTTTCCACCACACACCTATTGTAGGTCCATTTCTCATGATAAGATGACCATTTAGCGCCACTACACACCTATTGTGAGTGACTAATTTGGCAGGAAATGGACACGTATTTCCACCACACACCTATTGTAGGTCCCTTTCTGATCATAATAAGACCATTTATCGCCACTACACACCTATTGTAGGTGACTAATTTGGCCAGAAATGGCCAAGTATTTCCACCACACACCTATTGTAGGTTGGATCTGGTCATAATATGACCATTTGCCGCAACTACACACATATCGTAGGTGGCTAATTTGGCCAGAAATGGAGATAATTTTCCACCACACACCTATTGTAGGTCCATTTCTCATGATAAGATGACCATTTAGCGCCACTACACACCTATTGTGAGTGACTAATTTGGCAGGAAATGGACACGTATTTCCACCACACACCTATTGTAGGTCCCTTTCTGATCATAATAAGACCATTTATCGCCACTACACACCTATTGTAGGTGACTAATTTGGCCAGAAATGGCCAAGTATTTCCACCACACACCTATTGTAGGTTGGATCTGGTCATAATATGACCATTTGCCGCAAGTACACACCTATCGTAGGTGGTTAATTTGGCCAGAAATGGAGATAATTTTCAACCACACACCTATTGTAGGTCCATTTCTCATGATAAGATGACCATTTAGCGCCACTACACACCTATTGTGAGTAACTATTTTGGCAGGAAATGGACACGTATTTCCACCACACACCTATTGTAGGTCCCTTTCTGATCATAATAAGACCATTTATCGCCACTACACACCTATTGTAGGTGACTAATTTGGCCAGAAATGGCCAAGTTTTTCCACCACACACCTATTGTTGGTTGGATCTGGTCATAATATGACCATTTGCCGCAACTACACACCTATCGTAGGTGGCTAATTTGGCCAGAAATGGAGATAATTTTCCACCACACACCTATTGTAGGTCCATTTCTCATGATAAGATGACCATTTAGCGCCACTACACACCTATTGTGAGTGACTAATTTGGCAGCAAATGGACACGTATTTCCACCACACACCTATTGTAGGTTGGATCTGGTCATAATATGACCATTTGCCGCAAGTACACACCTATCGTAGGTGGCTAATTTGGCCAGAAATGGAGATAATTTTCCACCACACACCTATTGTAGGTCCATTTCTCATGATAAGATGACCATTTAGCGCCACTACACACCTATTGGGAGTGACTAATTTGGCAGGAAATGGACACGTATTTCCACCACACACCTATTGTAGGTCCCTTTCTGATCATAATAAGACCATTTATCGCCACTACACACCTATTGTAGGTGACTAATTTGGCCAGAAATGGCCAAGTATTTCCACCACACACCTATTGTAGGTTGGATCTGGTCATAATATGACCATTTGCCGCAACTACACACCTATTGTAGGTGACTAATTTGGCCAGAAATGGCCAAGTATTTCCACCACACACCTATTGTAGGTTGGATCTGGTCATAATATGACCATTTGCCGCAACTACACACATATCGTAGGTGGCTAATTTGGCCAGAAATGGAGATAATTTTCCACCACACACCTATTGTAGGTCCATTTCTCATGATAAGATGACCATTTAGCGCCACTACACACCTATTGTGAGTGACTAATTTGGCAGGAAATGGACACGTATTTCCACCACACACCTATTGTAGGTTGGATCTGGTCATAATATGACCATTTGCCGCAAGTACACACCTATCGTAGTTGGCTAATTTGGCCAGAAATGGAGATAATTTTCCACCACACACCTATTGTAGGTCCATTTCTCATGATAAGATGACCATTTAGCGCCACTACACACCTATTGTGAGTGACTAATTTAGCAGGAAATGGACACGTATTTCCACCACACACCTATTGTAGGTTGGATCTGGTCATAATATGACCATTTGCCGCAAGTACACACCTATCGTAGGTGGCTAATTTGGCCAGAAATGGAGATAATTTTCCACCACACACCTATTGTAGGTCCATTTCTCATGATAAGATGACCATTTAGCGCCACTACACACCTATTGTGAGTGACTAATTTGGCAGGAAATGGACATGTATTTCCACCACACACCTATTGTAGGTTGGATCTGGTCATAATATGACCATTTGCCGCAAGTACACACCTATCGTAGGTGAGTAATTTGGCCAGAAATGGAGATAATTTTCCACCACACACCTATTGTAGGTCCATTTCTCATGATAAGATGACCATTTAGCGCCACTACACACCTATTGTGAGTGACTAATTTGGCAGGAAATGGACACGTATTTCCACCACACACCTATTGTAGGTCCCTTTCTGATCATAATAAGACCATTTATCGCCACTACACACCTATTGTAGGTGACTAATTTGGCCAGAAATGGCCAAGTATTTCCACCACACACCTATTGTAGGTTGGATCTGGTCATAATATGACCATTTGCCGCAAGTACACACCTATCGTAGGTGGTTAATTTGGCCAGAAATGGAGATAATTTTCAACCACACACCTATTGTAGGTCCATTTCTCATGATAAGATGACCATTCAGCGCCACTACACACCTATTGTGAGTAACTATTTTGGCAGGAAATGGACACGTATTTCCACCACACACCTATTGTAGGTCCCTTTCTGATCATAATAAGACCATTTATCGCCACTACACACGTATTGTAGGTGACTAATTTGGCCAGAAATGGCCAAGTTTTTCCACCACACACCTATTGTTGGTTGGATCTGGTCATAATATGACCATTTGCCGCAACTACACACCTATCGTAGGTGGCTAATTTGGCCAGAAATGGAGATAATTTTCCACCACACACCTATTGTAGGTCCATTTCTCATGATAAGATGACCATTTAGCGCCACTACACACCTATTGTGAGTGACTAATTTGGCAGGAAATGGACACGTATTTCCACCACACACCTATTGTAGGTTGGATCTGGTCATAATATGACCATTTGCCGCAAGTACACACCTATCGTAGGTGGCTAATTTGGCCAGAAATGGAGATAATTTTCCACCACACACCTATTGTAGGTCCATTTCTCATGATAAGATGACCATTTAGCGCCACTACACACCTATTGGGAGTGACTAATTTGGCAGGAAATGGACACGTATTTCCACCACACACCTATTGTAGGTCCCTTTCTGATCATAATAAGACCATTTATCGCCACTACACACCTATTGTAGGTGACTAATTTGGCCAGAAATGGCCAAGTATTTCCACCACACACCTATTGTAGGTTGGATCTGGTCATAATATGACCATTTGCCGCAACTACACACCTATTGTAGGTGACTAATTTGGCCAGAAATGGCCAAGTATTTCCACCACACACCTATTGTAGGTTGGATCTGGTCATAATATGACCATTTGCCGCAACTACACACATATCGTAGGTGGCTAATTTGGCCAGAAATGGAGATAATTTTCCACCACACACCTATTGTAGGTCCATTTCTCATGATAAGATGACCATTTAGCGCCACTACACACCTATTGTGAGTGACTAATTTGGCAGGAAATGGACACGTATTTCCACCACACACCTATTGTAGGTTAGATCTGGTCATAATATGACCATTTGCCGCAAGTACACACCTATCGTAGTTGGCTAATTTGGCCAGAAATGGAGATAATTTTCCACCACACACCTATTGTAGGTCCATTTCTCATGATAAGATGACCATTTAGCGCCACTACACACCTATTGTGAGTGACTAATTTAGCAGGAAATGGACACGTATTTCCACCACACACCTATTGTAGGTTGGATCTGGTCATAATATGACCATTTGCCGCAAGTACACACCTATCGTAGGTGGCTAATTTGGCCAGAAATGGAGATAATTTTCCACCACACACCTATTGTAGGTCCATTTCTCATGATAAGATGACCATTTAGCGCCACTACACACCTATTGTGAGTGACTAATTTGGCAGGAAATGGACATGTATTTCCACCACACACCTATTGTAGGTTGGATCTGGTCATAATATGACCATTTGCCGCAAGTACACACCTATCGTAGGTGAGTAATTTGGCCAGAAATGGAGATAATTTTCCACCACACACCTATTGTAGGTCCATTTCTCATGATAAGATGACCATTTAGCGCCACTACACACCTATTGTGAGTGACTAATTTGGCAGGAAATGGACACGTATTTCCACCACACACCTATTGTAGGTCCCTTTCTGATCATAATAAGACCATTTATCGCCACTACACACCTATTGTAGGTGACTAATTTGGCCAGAAATGGCCAAGTATTTCCACCACACACCTATTGTAGGTTGGATCTGGTCATAATATGACCATTTGCCGCAACTACACACATATCGTAGGTGGCTAATTTGGCCAGAAATGGAGATAATTTTCCACCACACACCTATTGTAGGTCCATTTCTCATGATAAGATGACCATTTAGCGCCACTACACACCTATTGTGAGTGACTAATTTGGCAGGAAATGGACACGTATTTCCACCACACACCTATTGTAGGTCCCTTTCTGATCATAATAAGACCATTTATCGCCACTACACACCTATTGTAGGTGACTAATTTGGCCAGAAATGGCCAAGTATTTCCACCACACACCTATTGTAGGTTGGATCTGGTCATAATATGACCATTTGCCGCAAGTACACACCTATCGTAGGTGAGTAATTTGGCCAGAAATGGAGATAATTTTCCACCACACACCTATTGTAGGTCCATTTCTCATGATAAGATGACCATTTAGCGCCACTACACACCTATTGTGAGTGACTAATTTGGCAGGAAATGGACACGTATTTCCACCACACACCTATTGTAGGTCCCTTTCTGATCATAATAAGACCATTTATCGCCACTACACACGTATTGTAGGTGACTAATTTGGCCAGAAATGGCCAAGTTTTTCCACCACACACCTATTGTAGGTTGGATCTGGTCATAATATGACCATTTGCCGCAACTACACACCTATCGTAGGTGGCTAATTTGGCCAGAAATGGAGATAATTTTCCACCACACACCTATTGTAGGTCCATTTCTCATGATAAGATGACCATTTAGCGCTACTACACACCTATTGTGAGTGACTAATTTGGCAGGAAATGGACACGTATTTCCACCACACACCTATTGTAGGTTGGATCTGGTCATAATATGACCATTTGCCGCAAGTACACACCTATCGTAGGTGGCTAATTTGGCCAGAAATGGAGATAATTTTCCACCACACACCTATTGTAGGTCCATTTCTCATGATAAGATGACCATTTAGCGCCACTACACACCTATTGGGAGTGACTAATTTGGCAGGAAATGGACACGTATTTCCACCACACACCTATTGTAGGTCCCTTTCTGATCATAATAAGACCATTTATCGCCACTACACACCTATTGTAGGTGACTAATTTGGCCAGAAATGGCCAAGTATTTCCACCACACACCTATTGTAGGTTGGATCTGGTCATAATATGACCATTTGCCGCAACTACACACCTATTGTAGGTGACTAATTTGGCCAGAAATGGCCAAGTATTTCCACCACACACCTATTGTAGGTTGGATCTGGTCATAATATGACCATTTGCCGCAACTACACACATATCGTAGGTGGCTAATTTGGCCAGAAATGGAGATAATTTTCCACCACACACCTATTGTAGGTCCATTTCTGATGATAAGATGACCATTTAGCGCCACTACACACCTATTGTGAGTGACTAATTTGGCAGGAAATGGACACGTATTTCCACCACACACCTATTGTAGGTTGGATCTGGTCATAATATGACCATTTGCCGCAAGTACACACCTATCGTAGTTGGCTAATTTGGCCAGAAATGGAGATAATTTTCCACCACACACCTATTGTAGGTCCATTTCTCATGATAAGATGACCATTTAGCGCCACTACACACCTATTGTGAGTGACTAATTTGGCAGGAAATGGACACGTATTTCCACCACACACCTATTGTAGGTCCCTTTCTGATCATAATAAGACCATTTATCGCCACTACACACCTATTGTAGGTGACTAATTTGGCCAGAAATGGCCAAGTATTTCCACCACACACCTATTGTAGGTTGGATCTGGTCATAATATGACCATTTGCCGCAACTACACACCTATTGTAGGTGACTAATTTGGCCAGAAATGGCCAAGTATTTCCACCACACACCTATTGTAGGTTGGATCTGGTCATAATATGACCATTTGCCGCAACTACACACATCGTAGGTGGCTAATTTGGCCAGAAATGGTGATAATTTTCCACCACACACCTATTGTAGGTCCATTTCTCATGATAAGATGACCATTTAGCGCCACTACACACCTATTGTGAGTGACTAATTTGGCAGGAAATGGACACATATTTCCACCACACACCTATTGTAGGTTGGATCTGGTCATAATATGACCATTTGCCGCAAGTACACACCTATCGTAGTTGGCTAATTTGGCCAGAAATGGAGATAATTTTCCACCACACACCTATTGTAGGTCCATTTCTCATGATAAGATGACCATTTAGCGCCACTACACACCTATTGTGAGTGACTAATTTGGCAGGAAATGGACACGTATTTCCACCACACACCTATTGTAGGTTGGATCTGGTCATAATATGACCATTTGCCGCAAGTACACACCTATCGTAGGTGGCTAATTTGGCCAGAAATGGAGATAATTTTCCACCACACACCTATTGTAGGTCCATTTCTCATGATAAGATGACCATTTAGCGCCACTACACACCTATTGGGAGTGACTAATTTGGCAGGAAATGGACATGTATTTCCACCACACACCTATTGTAGGTTGGATCTGGTCATAATATGACCATTTGCCGCAAGTACACACCTATCGTAGGTGAGTAATTTGGCCAGAAATGGAGATAATTTTCCACCACACACCTATTGTAGGTCCATTTCTCATGATAAGATGACCATTTAGCGCCACTACACACCTATTGTGAGTGACTAATTTGGCAGGAAATGGACACGTATTTCCACCACACACCTATTGTAGGTCCCTTTCTGATCATAATAAGACCATTTATCGCCACTACACACCTATTGTAGGTGACTAATTTGGCCAGAAATGGCCAAGTTTTTCCACCACACACCTATTGTAGGTTGGATCTGGTCATAATATGACCATTTGCCGCAACTACACACATATCGTAGGTGGCTAATTTGGCCAGAAATGGAGATAATTTTCCACCACACACCTATTGTAGGTCCATTTCTCATGATAAGATGACCATTTAGCGCCACTACACACCTATTGTGAGTGACTAATTTGGCAGGAAATGGACACGTATTTCCACCACACACCTATTGTAGGTCCCTTTCTGATCATAATAAGACCATTTATCGCCACTACACACCTATTGTAGGTGACTAATTTGGCCAGAAATGGCCAAGTATTTCCACCACACACCTATTGTAGGTTGGATCTGGTCATAATAAGACCATTTGCCGCAAGTACACACCTATCGTAGGTGGCTAATTTGGCTAGAAATGGAGATAATTTTCCACCACACACCTATTGTAGGTCCATTTCTCATGATAAGATGACCATTTAGCGCCACTACACACCTATTGTGAGTGACTAATTTGGCAGGAAATGGACACGTATTTCCACCACACACCTATTGTAGGTCCCTTTCTGATCATAATAAGACCATTTATCGCCACTACACACGTATTGTAGGTGACTAATTTGGCCAGAAATGGCCAAGTTTTTCCACCACACACCTATTGTAGGTTGGATCTGGTCATAATATGACCATTTGCCGCAACTACACACCTATCGTAGGTGGCTAATTTGGCCAGAAATGGAGATAATTTTCCACCACACACCTATTGTAGGTCCATTTCTCATGATAAGATGACCATTTAGCGCCACTACACACCTATTGTGAGTGACTAATTTGACAGGAAATGGACACGTATTTCCACCACACACCTATTGTAGGTTGGATCTGGTCATAATATGACCATTTGCCGCAAGTACACACCTATCGTAGGTGGCTAATTTGGCCAGAAATGGAGATAATTTTCCACCACACACCTATTGTAGGTCCATTTCTCATGATAAGATGACCATTTAGCGCCACTACACACCTATTGGGAGTGACTAATTTGGCAGGAAATGGACATGTATTTCCACCACACACCTATTGTAGGTTGGATCTGGTCATAATATGACCATTTGCCGCAAGTACACACCTATCGTAGGTGAGTAATTTGGCCAGAAATGGAGATAATTTTCCACCACACACCTATTGTAGGTCCATTTCTCATGATAAGATGACCATTTAGAGCCACTACACACCTATTGTGAGTGACTAATTTGGCAGGAAATGGACACGTATTTCCACCACACACCTATTGTAGGTCCCTTTCTGATCATAATAAGACCATTTATCGCCACTACACACCTCTTGTAGGTGACTAATTTGGCCAGAAATGGCCAAGTATTTCCACCACACACCTATTGTAGGTTGGATCTGGTCATAATATGACCATTTGCCGCAACTACACACATATCGTAGGTGGCTAATTTGGCCAGAAATGGAGATAATTTTCCACCACACACCTATTGTAGGTCCATTTCTCATGATAAGATGACCATTTAGCGCCACTACACACCTATTGTGAGTGACTAATTTGGCAGGAAATGGACACGTATTTCCACCACACACCTATTGTAGGTCCCTTTCTGATCATAATAAGACCATTTATCGCCACTACACACCTATTGTAGGTGACTAATTTGGCCAGAAATGGCCAAGTATTTCCACCACACACCTATTGTAGGTTGGATCTGGTCATAATAAGACCATTTGCCGCAAGTACACACCTATCGTAGGTGGCTAATTTGGCTAGAAATGGAGATAATTTTCCACCACAATCCTATTGTAGGTCCATTTCTCATGATAAGATGACCATTTAGCGCCACTACACACCTATTGTGAGTGACTAATTTGGCAGGAAATGGACACGTATTTCCACCACACACCTATTGTAGGTCCCTTTCTGATCATAATAAGACCATTTATCGCCACTACACACGTATTGTAGGTGACTAATTTGGCCAGAAATGGCCAAGTTTTTCCACCACACACCTATTGTAGGTTGGATCTGGTCATAATATGACCATTTGCCGCAACTACACACCTATCGTAGGTGGCTAATTTGGCCAGAAATGGAGATAATTTTCCACCACACACCTATTGTAGGTCCATTTCTCATGATAAGATGACCATTTAGCGCCACTACACACCTATTGTGAGTGACTAATTTGACAGGAAATGGACACGTATTTCCACCACACACCTATTGTAGGTTGGATCTGGTCATAATATGACCATTTGCCGCAAGTACACACCTATCGTAGGTGGCTAATTTGGCCAGAAATGGAGATAATTTTCCACCACACACCTATTGTAGGTCCATTTCTCATGATAAGATGACCATTTAGCGCCACTACACACCTATTGGGAGTGACTAATTTGGCAGGAAATGGACACGTATTTCCACCACACACCTATTGTAGGTCCCTTTCTGATCATAATAAGACCATTTATCGCCACTACACACCTATTGTAGGTGACTAATTTGGCCAGAAATGGTCAAGTATTTCCACCACACACCTATTGTAGGTTGGATCTGGTCATAATATGACCATTTGCCGCAACTACACACCTATTGTAGGTGACTAATTTGGCCAGAAATGGCCAAGTATTTCCACCACACACCTATTGTAGGTTGGATCTGGTCATAATATGACCATTTGCCGCAAGTACACACCTATCGTAGTTGGCTAATTTGGCCAGAAATGGAGATAATTTTCCACCACACACCTATTGTAGGTCCATTTCTCATGATAAGATGACCATTTAGCGCCACTACACACCTATTGTGAGTGACTAATTTGGCAGGAAACGGACACGTATTTCCACCACACACCTATTGTAGGTTGGATCTGGTCATAATATGACCATTTGCCGCAAGTACACACCTATCGTAGGTGGCTAATTTGGCCAGAAATGGAGATAATTTTCCACCACACACCTATTGTAGGTCCATTTCTCATGATAAGATGACCATTTAGCGCCACTACACACCTATTGTGAGTGACTAATTTGGCAGGAAATGGACATGTATTTCCACCACACACCTATTGTAGGTTGGATCTGGTCATAATATGACCATTTGCCGCAAGTACACACCTATCGTAGGTTGGCTAATTTGGCCAGAAATGGAGATAATTTTCCACCACACACCTATTGTAGGTCCATTTCTCATGATAAGATGACCATTTAGCGCCACTACACACCTATTGTGAGTGACTAATTTGGCAGGAAATGGACACGTATTTCCACCACACACCTATTGTAGGTCCCTTTCTGATCATAATAAGACCATTTATCGCCACTACACACCTATTGTAGGTGACTAATTTGGCCAGAAATGGCCAAGTATTTCCACCACACACCTATTTTAGGTTGGATCTGGTCATAATATGACCATTTGCCGCAACTACACACATATCGTAGGTGGCTAATTTGGCCAGAAATGGAGATAATTTTCCACCACACACCTATTGTAGGTCCATTTCTCATGATAAGATGACCATTTAGCGCCACTACACACCTATTGTGAGTGACTAATTTGGCAGGAAATGGAAACGTATTTCCACCACACACCTATTGTAGGTCCCTTTCTGATCATAATAAGACCATTTATCGCCACTACACACCTATTGTAGGTGACTAATTTGGCCAGAAATGGCCAAGTATTTCCACCACACACCTATTGTAGGTTGGATCTGGTCATAATATGACCATTTGCCGCAAGTACACACCTATCGTAGGTGGCTAATTTGGCCAGAAATGGAGATAATTTTCCACCACACACCTATTGTAGGTCCATTTCTCATGATAAGATGACCATTTAGCGCCACTACACACCTATTGTGAGTGACTAATTTGGCAGGAAATGGACACGTATTTCCACCACACACCTATTGTAGGTCCCTTTCTGATCATAATAAGACCATTTATCGCCACTACACACGTATTGTAGGTGACTAATTTGGCCAGAAATGGCCAAGTATTTCCACCACACACCTATTGTAGGTTGGATCTGGTCATAATATGACCATTTGCTGCAACTACACACCTATCGTAGGTGGCTAATTTGGCCAGAAATGGAGATAATTTTCCACCACACACCTATTGTAGGTCCATTTCTCATGATAAGATGACCATTTAGCGCCACTACACACCTATTGTGAGTGACTAATTTGGCAGGAAATGGACACGTATTTCCACCACACACCTATTGTAGGTTGGATCTGGTCATAATATGACCATTTGCCGCAAGTACACACCTATCGTAGGTGGCTAATTTGGCCAGAAATGGAGATAATTTTCCACCACACACCTATTGTAGGTCCATTTCTCATGATAAGATGACCATTTAGCGTCACTACACACCTATTGGGAGTGACTAATTTGGCAGGAAATGGACACGTATTTCCACCACACACCTATTGTAGGTCCCTTTCTGATCATAATAAGACCATTTATCGCCACTACACACCTATTGTAGGTGACTAATTTGGCCAGAAATGGCCAAGTATTTCCACCACACACCTATTGTAGGTTGGATCTGGTCATAATATGACCATTTGCCGCAACTACACACCTATTGTAGGTGACTAGTTTGGCCAGAAATGGCCAAGTATTTCCACCACACACCTATTGTAGGTTGGATCTGGTCATAATATGACCATTTGCCGCAACTACACACATATCGTAGGTGGCTAATTTGGCCAGAAATGGAGATAATTTTCCACCACACACCTATTGTAGGTCCATTTCTCATGATAAGATGACCATTTAGCGCCACTACACACCTATTGTGAGTGACTAATTTGGCAGGAAATGGACACGTATTTCCACCACACACCTATTGTAGGTTGGATCTGGTCATAATATGACCATTTGCCGCAAGTACACACCTATCGTAGTTGGCTAATTTGGCCAGAAATGGAGATAATTTTCCACCACACACCTATTGTAGGTCCATTTCTCATGATAAGATGACCATTTAGCGCCACTACACACCTATTGTGAGTGACTAATTTGGCAGGAAATGGACACGTATTTCCACCACACACCTATTGTAGGTCCCTTTCTGATCATAATAAGACCATTTATCGCCACTACACACCTATTGTAGGTGACTAATTTGGCCAGAAATGGCCAAGTATTTCCACCACACACCTATTGTAGGTTGGATCTGGTCATAATATGACCATTTGCCGCAACTACACACATATCGTAGGTGGCTAATTTGGCCAGAAATGGAGATAATTTTCCACCACACACCTATTGTAGGTCTATTTCTCATGATAAGATGACCATTTAGCGCCACTACACACCTATTGTGAGTGACTAATTTGGCAGGAAATGGACACGTATTTCCACCACACACCTATTGTAGGTCCCTTTCTGATCATAATAAGACCATTTATCGCCACTACACACCTATTGTAGGTGACTAATTTGGCCAGAAATGGCCAAGTATTTCCACCACACACCTATTGTAGGTTGGATCTGGTCATAATATGACCATTTGCCGCAAGTACACACCTATCGTAGGTGGCTAATTTGGCCAGAAATGGAGATAATTTTCCACCACACACCTATTGTAGGTCCATTTCTCATGATAAGATGACCATTTAGCGCCACTACACACCTATTGTGAGTGACTAATTTGGCAGGAAATGGACACGTATTTCCACCACACACCTATTGTAGGTCCCTTTCTGATCATAATAAGACCATTTATCGCCACTACACACGTATTGTAGGTGACTAATTTGGCCAGAAATGGCCAAGTTTTTCCACCACACACCTATTGTAGGTTGGATCTGGTCATAATATGACCATTTGCCGCAACTACACACCTATCGTAGGTGGCTAATTTGGCCAGAAATGGAGATAATTTTCCACCACACACCTATTGTAGGTCCATTTCTCATGATAAGATGACCATTTAGCGCCACTACAAACCTATTGTGAGTGACTAATTTGGCAGGAAATGGACACGTATTTCCACCACACACCTATTGTAGGTTGGATCTGGTCATAATATGACCATTTGCCGCAAGTACACACCTATCGTAGGTGGCTAATTTGGCCAGAAATGGAGATAATTTTCCACCACACACCTATTGTAGGTCCATTTCTCATGATAAGATGACCATTTAGCGCCACTACACACCTATTGGGAGTGACTAATTTGGCAGGAAATGGACACGTATTTCCACCACACACCTATTGTAGGTCCCTTTCTGATCACAATAAGACCATTTATCGCCACTACACACCTATTGTAGGTGACTAATTTGGCCAGAAATGGCCAAGTATTTCCACCACACACCTATTGGAGGTTGGATCTGGTCATAATATGACCATTTGCCGCAACTACACACCTATTGTAGGTGACTAATTTGGCCAGAAATGGCCAAGTATTTCCACCACACACCTATTGTAGGTTGGATCTGGTCATAATATGACCATTTGCCGCAACTACACACATATCGTAGGTGGCTAATTTGGCCAGAAATGGAGATAATTTTCCACCACACACCTATTGTAGGTCCATTTCTCATGATAAGATGACCATTTAGCGCCACTACACACCTATTGTGAGTGACTAATTTGGCAGGAAATGGACACGTATTTCCACCACACACCTATTGTAGGTTGGATCTGGTCATAATATGACCATTTGCCGCAAGTACACACCTATCGTAGTTGGCTAATTTGGCCAGAAATGGAGATAATTTTCCACCACACACCTATTGTAGGTCCATTTCTCATGATAAGATGACCATTTAGCGCCACTACACACCTATTGTGAGTGACTAATTTGGCAGGAAATGGACATGTATTTCCACCACACACCTATTGTAGGTTGGATCTGGTCATAATATGACCATTTGCCGCAAGTACACACCTATCGTAGGTGAGTAATTTGGCCAGAAATGGAGATAATTTTCCACCACACACCTATTGTAGGTCCATTTCTCATGATAAGATGACCATTTAGCGCCACTACACACCTATTGTGAGTGACTAATTTGGCAGGAAATGGACACGTATTTCCACCACACACCTATTGTAGGTCCCTTTCTGATCATAATAAGACCATTTATCGCCACTACACACCTATTGTAGGTGACTAATTTGGCCAGAAATGGCCAAGTATTTCCACCACACACCTATTGTAGGTTGGATCTGGTCATAATATGACCATTTGCCGCAACTACACACATATCGTAGGTGGCTAATTTGGCCAGAAATGGAGATAATTTTCCACCACACACCTATTGTAGGTCCATTTCTCATGATAAGATGACCATTTAGCGCCACTACACACCTATTGTGAGTGACTAATTTGGCAGGAAATGGACACGTATTTCCACCACACACCTATTGTAGGTCCCTTTCTGATCATAATAAGACCATTTATCGCCACTACACACCTATTGTAGGTGACTAATTTGGCCAGAAATGGCCAAGTATTTCCACCACACACCTATTGTAGGTTGGATCTGGTCATAATATGACCATTTGCCGCAAGTACACACCTATCGTAGGTGGCTAATTTGGCCAGAAATGGAGATAATTTTCCACCACACACCTATTGTAGGTCCATTTCTCATGATAAGATGACCATTTAGCGCCACTACACACCTATTGGGAGTGACTAATTTGGCAGGAAATGGACACGTATTTCCACCACACACCTATTGTAGGTCCCTTTCTGATCATAATAAGACCATTTATCGCCACTACACACCTATTGTAGGTGACTAATTTGGCCAGAAATGGCCAAGTATTTCCACCACACACCTATTGTAGGTTGGATCTGGTCATAATATGACCATTTGCCGCAACTACACACCTATTGTAGGTGACTAATTTGGCCAGAAATGGCCAAGTATTTCCACCACACACCTATTGTAGGTTGGATCTGGTCATAATATGACCATTTGCCGCAACTACACACATATCGTAGGTGGCTAATTTGGCCAGAAATGGAGATAATTTTCCACCACACACCTATTGTAGGTCCATTTCTCATGATAAGATGACCATTTAGCGCCACTACACACCTATTGTGAGTGACTAATTTGGCAGGAAATGGACACGTATTTCCACCACACACCTATTGTAGGTCCCTTTCTGATCATAATAAGACCATTTATCGCCACTACACACCTATTGTAGGTGACTAATTTGGCCAGAAATGGCCAAGTATTTCCACCACACACCTATTGTAGGTTGGATCTGGTCATAATATGACCATTTGCCGCAACTACACACATATCGTAGGTGGCTAATTTGGCCAGAAATGGAGATAATTTTCCACCACACACCTATTGTAGGTCCATTTCTCATGATAAGATGACCATTTAGCGCCACTACACACCTATTGTGAGTGACTAATTTGGCAGGAAATGGACATGTATTTCCACCACACACCTATTGTAGGTCCCTTTCTGATCATAATAAGACCATTTATCGCCACTACACACCTATTGTAGGTGACTAATTTGGCCAGAAATGGCCAAGTATTTCCACCACACACCTATTGTAGGTTGGATCTGGTCATAATATGACCATTTGCCGCAAGTACACACCTATCGTAGGTGGCTAATTTGGCCAGAAATGGAGATAATTTTCCACCACACACCTATTGTAGGTCCATTTCTCATGATAAGATGACCATTTAGCGCCACTACACACCTATTGTGAGTGACTAATTTGGCAGGAAATGGACACGTATTTCCACCACACACCTATTGTAGGTCCCTTTCTGATCATAATAAGACCATTTATCGCCACTACACACGTATTGTAGGTGACTAATTTGGCCAGAAATGGCCAAGTTTTTCCACCACACACCTATTGTAGGTTGGATCTGGTCATAATATGACCATTTGCCGCAACGACACACCTATCGTAGGTGGCTAATTTGGCCAGAAATGGAGATAATTTTCCACCACACACCTATTGTAGGTCCATTTCTCATGATAAGATGACCATTTAGCGCCACTACACACCTATTGTGAGTGACTAATTTGGCAGGAAATGGACACGTATTTCCACCACACACCTATTGTAGGTTGGATCTGGTCATAATATGACCATTTGCCGCAAGTACACACCTATCGTAGGTGGCTAATTTGGCCAGAAATGGAGATAATTTTCCACCACACACCTATTGTAGGTCCATTTCTCATGATAAGATGACCATTTAGCGCCACTACACACCTATTGGGAGTGACTAATTTGGCAGGAAATGGACACGTATTTCCACCACACACCTATTGTAGGTCCCTTTCTGATCATAATAAGACCATTTATCGCCACTACACACCTATTGTAGGTGACTAATTTGGCTAGAAATGGCCAAGTATTTCCACCACACACCTATTGTAGGTTGGATCTGGTCATAATATGACCATTTGCCGCAACTACACACCTATTGTAGGTGACTAATTTGGCCAGAAATGGCCAAGTATTTCCACCACACACCTATTGTAGGTTGGATCTGGTCATAATATGACCATTTGCCGCAGCTACACACATATCGTAGGTGGCTAATTTGGCCAGAAATGGAGATAATTTTCCACCACACACCTATTGTAGGTCCATTTCTCATGATAAGATGACCATTTAGCGCCACTACACACCTATTGTGAGTGACTAATTTGGCAGGAAATGGACACGTATTTCCACCACACACCTATTGTAGGTTGGATCTGGTCATAATATGACCATTTGCCGCAAGTACACACCTATCGTAGTTGGCTAATTTGGCCAGAAATGGAGATAATTTTCCACCACACACCTATTGTAGGTCCATTTCTCATGATAAGATGACCATTTAGCGCCACTACACACCTATTGTGAGTGACTAATTTGGCAGGAAATGGACACGTATTTCCACCACACACCTATTGTAAGTTGGATCTGGTCATAATATAACCATTTGCCGCAAGTACACACCTATCGTAGGTGGCTAATTTGGCCAGAAATGGAGATAATTTTCCACCACACACCTATTGTAGGTCCATTTCTCATGATAAGATGACCATTTAGCGCCACTACACACCTATTGTGAGTGACTAATTTGGCAGGAAATGGACATGTATTTCCACCACACACCTATTGTAGGTTGGATCTGGTCATAATATGACCATTTGCCGCAAGTACACACCTATCGTAGGTGAGTAATTTGGCCAGAAATGGAGATAATTTTCCACCACACACCTATTGTAGGTCCATTTCTCATGATAAGATGACCATTTAGCGCCACTACACACCTATTGTGAGTGACTAATTTGGCAGGAAATGGACACGTATTTCCACCACACACCTATTGTAGGTCCCTTTCTGATCATAATAAGACCATTTATCGCCACTACACACCTATTGTAGGTGACTAATTTGGCCAGAAATGGCCAAGTATTTCCACCACACACCTATTGTAGGTTGGATCTGGTCATAATATGACCATTTGCCGCAACTACACACATATCGTAGGTGGCTAATTTGGCCAGAAATGGAGATAATTTTCCACCACACACCTATTGTAGGTCCATTTCTCATGATAAGATGACCATTTAGCGCCACTACACACCTATTGTGAGTGACTAATTTGGAAGGAAATGGACACGTATTTCCACCACACACCTATTGTAGGTCCCTTTCTGATCATAATAAGACCATTTATCGCCACTACACACCTATTGTAGGTGACTAATTTGGCCAGAAATGGCCAAGTATTTCCACCACACACCTATTGTAGGTTGGATCTGGTCATAATATGACCATTTGCCGCAAGTACACACCTATCGTAGGTGGCTAATTTGGCCAGAAATGGAGATAATTTTCCACCACACACCTATTGTAGGTCCATTTCTCATGATAAGATGACCATTTAGCGCCACTACACACCTATTGTGAGTGACTAATTTGGCAGGAAATGGACACGTATTTCCACCACACACCTATTGTAGGTCCCTTTCTGATCATAATAAGACCATTTATCGCCACTACACACGTATTGTAGGTGACTAATTTGGCCAGAAATGGCCAAGTTTTTCCACCACACACCTATTGTAGGTTGGATCTGGTCATAATATGACCATTTGCCGCAACTACACACCTATCGTAGGTGGCTAATTTGGCCAGAAATGGAGATAATTTTCCACCACACACCTATTGTAGCTCCATTTCTCATGATAAGATGACCATTTAGCGCCACTACACACCTATTGGGAGTGATTAATTTGGCAGGAAATGGACACGTATTTCCACCACACACCTTTTGTAGGTCCCTTTCTGATCATAATAAGACCATTTATCGCCACTACACACCTATTGTAGGTGACTAATTTGGCCAGAAATGGCCAAGTATTTTCACCACACACCTATTGTAGGTTGGATCTGGTCATAATATGACCATTTGCCGCAACTACACACCTATTGTAGGTGACTAATTTGGCCAGAAATGGAGATAATTTTCCACCACACACCTATTGTAGGTCCATTTCTCATGATAAGATGACCATTTAGCGCCACTACACACCTATTGTGAGTGACTAATTTGGCAGGAAATGGACACGTATTTCCACCACACACCTATTGTAGGTCCCTTTCTGATCATAATAAGACCATTTATCGCCACTACACACCTATTGTAGGTGACTAATTTGGCCAGAAATGGCCAAGTATTTCCACCACACACCTATTGTAGGTTGGATCTGGTCATAATATGACCATTTGCCGCAAGTACACACCTATCGTAGGTGGCTAATTTGGCCAGAAATGGAGATAATTTTCCACCACACACCTATTGTAGGTCCATTTCTCATGATAAGATGACCATTTAGCGCCACTACACACCTATTGTGAGTGACTAATTTGGCAGGAAATGGACATGTATTTCCACCACACACCTATTGTAGGTTGGATCTGGTCATAATATGACCATTTGCCGCAAGTACACACCTATCGTAGGTGATTAATTTGGCCAGAAATGGAGATAATTTTCCACCACACACCTATTGTAGGTCCATTTCTCATGATAAGATGACCATTTAGCGCCACTACACACCTATTGTGAGTGACTAATTTGGCAGGAAATGGACACGTATTTCCACCACACACCTATTGTAGGTCCCTTTCTGATCATAATAAGACCATTTATCGCCACTACACACCTATTGTAGGTGACTAATTTGGCCAGAAATGGCCAAGTATTTCCACCACACACCTATTGTAGGTTGGATCTGGTCATAATATGACCATTTGCCGCAACTACACACATATCGTAGGTGGCTAATTTGGCCAGAAATGGAGATAATTTTCCACCACACACCTATTGTAGGTCCATTTCTCATGATAAGATGACCATTTAGCGCCACTACACACCTATTGTGAGTGACTAATTTGGCAGGAAATGGACACGTATTTCCACCACACACCTATTGTAGGTCCCTTTCTGATCATAATAAGACCATTTATCGCCACTACACACCTATTGTAGGTGACTAATTTGGCCAGAAATGGCCAAGTATTTCCACCACACACCTATTGTAGGTTGGATCTGGTCATAATATGACCATTTGCCGCAAGTACACACCTATCGTAGGTGGCTAATTTGGCCAGAAATGGAGATAATTTTCCACCACACACCTATTGTAGGTCCATTTCTCATGATAAGATGACCATTTAGCGCCACTACACACCTATTGTGAGTGACTAATTTGGCAGGAAATGGACACGTATTTCCACCACACACCTATTGTAGGTCCCTTTCTGATCATAATAAGACCATTTATCGCCACTACACACGTATTGTAGGTGACTAATTTGGCCAGAAATGGCCAAGTTTTTCCACCACACACCTATTGTAGGTTGGATCTGGTCATAATATGACCATTTGCCGCAACTACACACCTATCGTAGGTGGCTAATTTGGCCAGAAATGGAGATAATTTTCCACCACACACCTATTGTAGGTCCATTTCTCATGATAAGATGACCATTTATCGCCACTACACACCTATTGGGAGTGATTAATTTGGCAGGAAATGGACACGTATTTCCACCACACACCTTTTGTAGGTCCCTTTCTGATCATAATAAGACCATTTATCGCCACTACACACCTATTGTAGGTGACTAATTTGGCCAGAAATGGCCAAGTATTTTCACCACACACCTATTGTAGGTTGGATCTGGTCATAATATGACCATTTGCCGCAACTACACACCTATTGTAGGTGACTAATTTGGCCAGAAATGGAGATAATTTTCCACCACACACCTATTGTAGGTCCATTTCTCATGATAAGATGACCATTTAGCGCCACTACACACCTATTGTGAGTGACTAATTTGGCAGGAAATGGACACGTATTTCCACCACACACCTATTGTAGGTCCCTTTCTGATCATAATAAGACCATTTATCGCCACTACACACCTATTGTAGGTGACTAATTTGGCCAGAAATGGCCAAGTATTTCCACCACACACCTATTGTAGGTTGGATCTGGTCATAATATGACCATTTGCCGCAAGTACACACCTATCGTAGGTGGCTAATTTGGCCAGAAATGGAGATAATTTTCCACCACACACCTATTGTAGGTCCATTTCTCATGATAAGATGACCATTTAGCGCCACTACACACCTATTGTGAGTGACTAATTTGGCAGGAAATGGACACGTATTTCCACCACACACCTATTGTAGGTCCCTTTCTGATCATAATAAGACCATTTATCGCCACTACACACGTATTGTAGGTGACTAATTTGGCCAGAAATGGCCAAGTTTTTCCACCACACACCTATTGTAGGTTGGATCTGGTCATAATATGACCATTTGCCGCAACTACACACCTATCGTAGGTGGCTAATTTGGCCAGAAATGGAGATAATTTTCCACCACACACCTATTGTAGGTCCATTTCTCATGATAAGATGACCATTTAGCGCCACTACACACCTATTGGGAGTGATTAATTTGGCAGGAAATGGACACGTATTTCCACCACACACCTTTTGTAGGTCCCTTTCTGATCATAATAAGACCATTTATCGCCACTACACACCTATTGTAGGTGACTAATTTGGCCAGAAATGGCCAAGTATTTTCACCACACACCTATTGTAGGTTGGATCTGGTCATAATATGACCATTTGCCGCAACTACACACCTATTGTAGGTGACTAATTTGGCCAGAAATGGCCAAGTATTTCCACCACACACCTATTGTAGGTTGGATCTGGTCATAATATGACCATTTGCCGCAACTACACACATATCGTAGGTGGCTAATTTGGCCAGAAATGGAGATAATTTTCCACCACACACCTATTGTAGGTCCATTTCTCATGATAAGATGACCATTTAGCGCCACTACACACCTATTGTGAGTGACTAATTTGGCAGGAAATGGACACGTATTTCCACCACACACCTATTGTAGGTTGGATCTGGTCATAATATGACCATTTGCCGCAAGTACACACCTATCGTAGTTGGCTAATTTGGCCAGAAATGGAGATAATTTTCCACCACACACCTATTGTAGGTCCATTTCTCATGATAAGATGACCATTTAGCGCCACTACACACCTATTGTGAGTGACTAATTTGGCAGGAAATGGACACGTATTTCCACCACACACCTATTGTAGGTTGGATCTGGTCATAATATGACCATTTGCCGCAAGTACACACCTATCGTAGGTGGCTAATTTGGCCAGAAATGGAGATAATTTTCCACCACACACCTATTGTAGGTCCATTTCTCATGATAAGATGACCATTTAGCGCCACTACACACCTATTGTGAGTGACTAATTTGGCAGGAAATGGACACGTATTTCCACCACACACCCATTGTAGGTCCCTTTCTGATCATAATAAGACCATTTATCGCCACTACACACCTATTGTAGGTGACTAATTTGGCCAGAAATGGCCAAGTATTTCCACCACACACCTATTGTAGGTTGGATCTGGTCATAATATGACCATTTGCCGCAAGTACACACCTATCGTAGGTGGCTAATTTGGCCAGAAATGGAGATAATTTTCCACCACACACCTATTGTAGGTCCATTTCTCATGATAAGATGACCATTTAGCGCCACTACACACCTATTGTGAGTGACTAATTTGGCAGGAAATGGACATGTATTTCCACCACACACCTATTGTAGGTTGGATCTGGTCATAATATGACCATTTGCAGCAAGTACACACCTATCGTAGGTGAGTAATTTGGCCAGAAATGGAGATAATTTTCCACCACACACCTATTGTAGGTCCATTTCTCATGATAAGATGACCATTTAGCGCCACTACACACCTATTGTGAGTGACTAGTTTGGCAGGAAATGGACACGTATTTCCACCACACACCTATTGTAGGTCCCTTTCTGATCATAATAAGACCATTTATCGCCACTACACACCTATTGTAGGTGACTAATTTGGCCAGAAATGGCCAAGTATTTCCACCACACACCTATTGTAGGTTGGATCTGGTCATAATATGACCATTTGCCGCAACTACACACATATCGTAGGTGGCTAATTTGGCCAGAAATGGAGAAAATTTTCCACCACACACCTATTGTAGGTCCATTTCTCATGATAAGATGACCATTTAGCGCCACTACACACCTATTGTGAGTGACTAATTTGGCAGGAAATGGACACGTATTTCCACCACACACCTATTGTAGGTCCCTTTCTGATCATAATAAGACCATTTATCGCCACTACACACCTATTGTAGGTGACTAATTTGGCCAGAAATGGCCAAGTATTTCCACCACACACCTATTGTAGGTTGGATCTGGTCATAATATGACCATTTGCCGCAAGTACACACCTATCGTAGGTGGCTAATTTGGCCAGAAATGGAGATAATTTTCCACCACACACCTATTGTAGGTCCATTTCTCATGATAAGATGACCATTTAGCGCCACTACACACCTATTGTGAGTGACTAATTTGGCAGGAAATGGACACGTATTTCCACCACACACCTATTGTAGGTCCCTTTCTGATCATAATAAGACCATTTATCGCCACTACACACGTATTGTAGGTGACTAATTTGGCCAGAAATGGCCAAGTTTTTCCACCACACACCTATTGTAGGTTGGATCTGGTCATAATATGACCATTTGCCGCAACTACACACCTATCGTAGGTGGCTAATTTAGCCAGAAATGGAGATAATTTTCCACCACACACCTATTGTAGGTCCATTTCTCATGATAAGATGACCATTTAGCGCCACTACACACCTATTGTGAGTGACTAATTTGGCAGGAAATGGACACGTATTTCCACCACACACCTATTGTAGGTTGGATCTGGTCATAATATGACCATTTGCCGCAAGTACACACCTATCGTAGGTGGCTAATTTGGGCAGAAATGGAGATAATTTTCCACCACACACCTATTGTAGGTCCATTTCTCATGATAAGATGACCATTTAGCGCCACTACACACCTATTGTGAGTGACTAATTTGGCAGGAAATGGACACGTATTTCCACCACACACCTATTGTAGGTTGGATCTGGTCATAATATGACCATTTGCCGCAAGTACACACCTATCGTAGTTGGCTAATTTGGCCAGAAATGGAGATAATTTTCCACCACACACCTATTGTAGGTCCATTTCTCATGATAAGATGACCATTTAGCGCCACTACACACCTATTGTGAGTGACTAATTTGGCAGGAAATGGACACGTATTTCCACAACACACCTATTGTAGGTTGGATCTGGTCATAATATGACCATTTGCCGCAAGTACACACCTATCGTAGGTGAGTAATTTGGCCAGAAATGGAGATAATTTTCCACCACACACCTATTGTAGGTCCATTTCTCATGATAAGATGACCATTTAGCGCCACTACACACCTATTGTGAGTGACTAATTTGGCAGGAAATGGACATGTATTTCCACAACACACCTATTGTAGGTTGGATCTGGTCATAATATGACCATTTGCCGCAAGTACACACCTATCGTAGGTGAGTAATTTGGCGAGAAATGGAGATAATTTTCCACCACACACCTATTGTAGGTCCATTTCTCATGATAAGATGACCATTTAGCGCCACTACACACCTATTGTGAGTGACTAATTTGGCAGGAAATGGACACGTATTTCCACCACACACCTATTGTAGGTCCCTTTCTGATCATAATAAGACCATTTATCGCCACTACACACCTATTGTAGGTGACTAATTTGGCCAGAAATGGCCAAGTATTTCCACCACACACCTATTGTAGGTTGGATCTGGTCATAATATGACCATTTGCCGCAACTACACACATATCGTAGGTGGCTAATTTGGCCAGAAATGGAGATAATTTTTCACCACACACCTATTGTAGGTCCATTTCTCATGATAAGATGACCATTTAGCGCCACTACACACCTATTGTGAGTGACTAATTTGGCAGGAAATGGACACGTATTTCCACCACACACCTATTGTAGGTCCCTTTCTGATCATAATAAGACCATTTATCGCCACTACACACGTATTGTAGGTGACTAATTTGGCCAGAAATGGCCAAGTTTTTCCACCACACACCTATTGTAGGTTGGATCTGGTCATAATATGACCATTTGCCGCAAGTACACACCTATCGTAGGTGGCTAATTTGGCCAGAAATGGAGATAATTTTCCACCACACACCTATTGTAGGTCCATTTCTCATGATAAGATGACCATTTAGCGCCACTACACACCTATTGTGAGTGACTAATTTGGCAGGAAATGGACACGTATTTCCACCACACACCCATTGTAGGTCCCTTTCTGATCATAATAAGACCATTTATCGCCACTACACACCTATTGTAGGTGACTAATTTCGCCAGAAATGGCCAAGTATTTCCACCACACACCTATTGTAGGTTGGATCTGGTCATAATATGACCATTTCCCGCAACTACACACCTATCGTAGGTGGCTAATTTGGCCAGAAATGGAGATAATTTTCCACCACACACCTATTGTAGGTCCATTTCTCATGATAAGATGACCATTTAGCGCCACTACACACCTATTGTGAGTGACTAATTTGGCAGGAAATGGACATGTATTTCCACCACACATCTATTGTAGGTCAGTTTCTTCTCATATAATAAGACCATTTATCACAACTACACACATATCGTAGGTGACTAATTTGTTCGAAATTGACATATATTTCCACCACACACCTATTGTAGGTCCCTTTCTGATCATAATAAGACCATTTCTCGCCACTACACACCTATTGTAGGTGACTAATTTGGCCAGAAATGGCCAAGTATTTCCACCACACACCTATTTTAGGTTGGATCTGGTCATAATATGACCATTTGCCGCAACTACACACCTATCGTAGGTGGCTAATTTGGCCAGAAATGGAGATAATTTTCCACCACACACCTATTGTAGGTCCATTTCTCATGATAAGATGACCATTTAGCGCCACTACACACCTATTGTGAGTGACTAATTTGGCAGGAAATGGACACGTATTTCCACCACACACCTATTGTAGGTCCCTTTCTGATCATAATAAGACCATTTATCGCCATTGCACACGTATTGTAGGTGACTAATTTGGCCAGAAATGGCCAAGTATTTCCACCACACACCTATTGTAGGTTGGATCTGGTCATAATATGACCATTTGCCGCAACTACACACCTATCGTAGGTGGCTAATTTGGCCAGAAATGGAGATAATTTTCCACCACACACCTATTGTAGGTCCATTTCTCATGATAAGATGACCATTTAGCGCCACTACACACCTATTGTGAGTGACTAATTTGGCAGGAAATGGACACGTATTTCCACCACACACCTATTGTAGGTTGGATCTGGTCATAATATGACCATTTGCCGCAAGTAC
The DNA here is from genome assembly GCA_964017235.1 of Sabellastarte sp. h YS-2021. Classification (NCBI taxonomy): domain Eukaryota; kingdom Metazoa; phylum Annelida; class Polychaeta; order Sabellida; family Sabellidae; genus Sabellastarte; species Sabellastarte sp. h YS-2021. Next base: position 181,244,380 of record OZ024930.1, read on the forward strand.
ACACCTATCGTAGTTGGCTAATTTGGCCAGAAATGGAGATAATTTTCCACCACACACCTATTGTAGGTCCATTTCTCATGATAAGATGACCATTTAGCGCCACTACACACCTATTGTGAGTGACTAATTTGGCAGGAAATGGACACGTATTTCCACCACACACCTATTGTAGGTTGGATCTGGTCATAATATGACCATTTGCCGCAAGTACACACCTATCGTAGGTGGCTAATTTGGCCAGAAATGGAGATAATTTTCCACCGCACACCTATTGTAGGTCCATTTCTCATGATAAGATGACCATTTAGCGCCACTACACACCTATTGTGAGTGACTAATTTGGCAGAAATGGACACGTATTTCCACCACACACCCATTGTAGGTCCCTTTCTGATCATAATAAGACCATTTATCGCCACTACACACCTAATGTAGGTGACTAATTTGGCCAGAAATGGCCAAGTATTTCCACCACACACCTATTGTAGGTTGGATCTGGTCATAATATGACCATTTGCCGCAACTACACACCTATCGTAGGTGGCTAATTTGGCCAGAAATGGAGATAATTTTCCACCACACACCTATTGTAGCTCCATTTCTCATGATAAGATGACCATTTAGCGCCACTACACACCTATTGTGAGTGACTGTCCATTTCCTGCCAAATTAGTCACTCACATTAGGTGTGTAGTGGCGCTAAATGGTCAGATGAGAAATGGACCTACAATAGGTGTGTGGTGAAAAGTGTTGTCAATTTCTGGCCAAATTAGCCACCTACGATAGGTGTGTAGTTGCAGCAAATGGTGATATTATGACCAGATCGAACCTACAATAGGTGTGTGGTGGAAATATATGTCAATTTCGAACAAATAAGTCACCTACGATATGTGTGTAGTTGTGATAAATGGTCTTATTATGAGAAGAAACTGACCTACAATAGGTGTGTGGTGGAAATACATGTCCATTTCCTGCCAAATTAGTCATTCACAATACGTGTGTAGTGGCACTAAATGGTCATCTTATGATGAGAAATGGACCTACAATAGGTGTGTGGTGAAAAGTTATGTCCATTTCTGGCCAAATTAGCTACCTACGATAGGTGTGTAGTTGCGGCAAATGGTCATATTATGACCAGATCGAATCTACAATAGGTGTGTGGTGGAAATATATGTCAATTTCGAACAAATAAGTCACCCACGATATGTGTGTAGTTGTGTTAAATGGTCTTATTATGAGAAGAAACTGACCTACAATAGGTGTGTGGTGGAAATACATGTCCATTTCCTGCCAAATTAGTCACTCACAATAGGTGTGTAGTGGTGCTAAATGGTCATCTTATGATGAGAAATTGACATGCAATAGGTGTGTGGTGAAAAGTTATGTCCATTTCTGGCCAAATTAGCCACCTACGATAGGTGCGTAGTTGCGGCAAATGGTCATATTATGACCAGATCGAACCTACAATAGGTGTGTGGTGGAAATATATGTCAATTTCGAACAAATAAGTCACCTACGACATGTGTGTAGTTGTGATAAATGGTCTTATTATGAGCAGAAACTGACCTACAATAGGTGTGTGGTGGAAATACATGTCCATTTCCTGCCAAATTAGTCACTCACATTACGTGTGTAGTGGCGCTAAATGGTCAGATGAGAAATGGACCTACAATAGGTTTGTGGTGAAAAGTTATGTCCATTTCTGGCCAAATTAGCCACCTACGATAGGTGTGTAGTTGCGGCAAATGGTCATATTATGACTAGATCGAACCTACAATAGGTGTGTGGTGGAAATATATGTCAATTTCGAACAAATAAGTCACCTACGACATGTGTGTAGTTGTGATAAATGGTCTTATTATGAGAAGAAACTGACCTAGAATAGGTGTGTCGTGGAAATACATGTCCATTTCCTGCCAAATTAGTCACTCACAATAGGTGTGTAGTGGCGCTAAATGGTCATCTTATGATGAGAAATTGACATACAATAGGTGTGTGGTGAAAAGGTATGTCCATTTCTGGCCAAATTAGCCACCTACGATAGGTGTGTAGTTGCGGCAAATGGTCATATTATGACCAGATCGAACCTACAATAGGTGTCTCGTGGAAATATATGTCAATTTCGAACAAATAAGTCACCTACGATATGTGTGTAGTTGTGATAAATGGTCTTATTATGAGAAGAAACTGACCTACAACAGGTGTGTGGTGGAAATACATGTCCATTTCCTACCAAATTTGTCACTCACAATAGGTGTGTAGTGGCGCTAAATGGTCATCTTATGATGAGAAATGGACCTACAATAGGTGTGTGGTGAAAAGTTATGTCCATTTCTGGCCAAATTAGCCACCTACGATAGGTGTGTAGTTGCGGCAAATGGTCATATTATGACCAGATCGAACCTACAATAGGTGTGTGGTGGAAATATATGTCAATTTCGAACAAATAAGTCACCTACGACATGTGTGTAGTTGTGATAAATGGTCTTATTATGAGAAGAAACTGACCTAGAATAGGTGTGTGGTGGAAATACATGTCCATTTCCTGCCAAATTAGTCACTCACAATAGGTGTGTAGTGGCGCTAAATGGTCATCTTATGATGAGAAATTGACATACAATAGGTGTGTGTTGAAAAGTTATGTCCATTTCTGGCCAAATTAGCCACCTACGATAGGTGTGTAGTTGCGGCAAATGGTCATATTATGACCAGATCGAACCTACAATAGGTGTCTCGTGGAAATATATGTCAATTTCGAACAAATAAGTCACCTACGATATGTGTGTAGTTGTGATAAATGGTCTTATTATGAGAAGAAACTGACCTACAACAGGTGTGTGGTGGAAATACATGTCCATTTCCTGCCAAATTAGTCACTCACAATAGGTGTGTAGTGGCGCTAAATGATCATCTTATGATGAGAAATGGACCTACAATAGGTGTGTGGTGAAAAGTTATGTCCATTTCTGGCCAAATTAGCCACCTACGATAGGTGTGTAGTTGCGGCAAATGGTCATATTATGACCAGATCGAACCTACAATAGGTGTGTGGTGGAAATATATGTCAATTTCGAACAAATAAGTCACCTACGATATGTGTGTAGTTGTGATAAATGTTCTTATTATGAGCAGAAACTGACCTACAATAGGTGTGTGGTGGAAATACATATCCATTTCCTGCCAAATTAGTCACTCACATTACGTGTGTAGTCGCGCTAAATAGTCAGATGAGAAATGGACCTACAATAGGTTTGTGGTGAAAAGTTTTGTCCATTTCTGGCCAAATTAGCCACCTACGATAGGTGTGTAGTTGCGGCAAATGGTCATATTATGACCACATCGATCCTACAATAGGTGTGTGGTGGAAATATATGTCAATTTCGAACAAATAAGTCACCTACGATATGTGTGTAGTTGTGATAAATGGTCTTATTATGAGAAGAAACTGACCAATAATAGGTGTGTGGTGGAAATACATATCCATTTCCTGCCAAATTAGTCACTCAGAATAGGTGTGTAGTGGCCCTAAATGGTCATCTTATGATGAGAAATGGACCTACAATAGGTGTGTGGTTAAAAGTTATGTCCATTTCTGGCCAATTTAGCCACCTACGATAGGTGTGTAGTTGCGGCAAATGGTCATATTATGACCAGATCGAACCTACAATAGGTGTGTGGTGGAAATATATGTCAATTTCGAACAAATAAGTCACCTACGATATGTGTTTAGTTGTGATAAATGGTCTTATTATGAGAAGAAACTGACCTACAATAGGTGTGTGGTGGAAATACATGTCCATTTCCTGCCAAATTAGTCACTCACATTACGTGTGTAGTGGCGCTAAATAGTCAGATGAGAAATGGACCTACAATAGGTTTGTGGTGAAAAGTTTTGTCCATTTCTGGCCAAATTAGCCACCTACGATAGGTGTGTAGTTGCGGCAAATGGTTATATTATGACCAGATCGAACCTACAATAGGTGTGTGGTGGAAATATATGTCAATTTCGAACAAATAAGTCACCTACGATATGTGTGTAATTGTGATAAATGGTCTTATTATGAGCAGAAACTGAACTACAATAGGTGTGTGGTGGAAATACATGTCCATTTCCTGCCAAATTAGTCACTCACATTAGGTGTGTAGTGGCGCTAAATGGTCAGATGAGAAATGGACCTACAATAGGTGTGTGGTGAAAAGTTTTGTCCATTTCTGGCCAAATTAGCCACCTACGTTAGATGTGTAGTTGCGGCAAATGGTCATATTATGACCAGATCGAACCTACAATAGGTGTCTCGTGGAAATATATGTCAATTTCGAACAAATAAGTCACCTACGATATGTGTGTAGTTGTGATAAATGGTCTTATTATGAGAAGAAACTGACCTACAATAGGTGTGTGGTGGAAATACATGTCCATTTCCTGCCAAATTAGTCACTCACAATAGGTGTGTAGTGGCGCTAAATGGTCATCTTATGATGAGAAATGGACCTACAATAGGTGTGTGCTGAAAAGTTATGTCCATTTCTGGCCAAATTAGCCACCTACGATAGGTGTGTAGTTGCGGCAAATGGTCATATTATGACCAGATCGAACATACAATAGGTGTGTGGTGGAAATATATGTCAATTTCGAACAAATAAGTCACCTACAATATGTGTATAGTTGTGATAAATGGTCTTATTATGAGAAGAAACTGACCTACAATAGGTGTGTGGTGGAAATACATGTCCATTTCCTGCCAAATTAGTCACTCACAATAGGTGTGTAGTGGCGCTAAATGGTGATCTTATGATGAGAAATGGACCTACAATAGGTGTGTGGTGAAAAGTTATGTCCATTTCTGGCCAAATTAGCCACCTACGATAGATGTGTAGTTGCGGCAAATGGTCATATTATGACCAGATCGAACCTACAATAGGTGTCTCGTGGAAATATATGTCAATTTCGAACAAATAAGTCACCTACGATATGTGTGTAGTTGTGATAAATGGTCTTATTATGAGAAGAAACTGACCTACAATAGGTGTGTGGTGGAAATACATGTCCATTTCCTGCCAAATTAGTCACTCACAATAGGTGTGTAGTGGCGCTAAATGGTCATCTTATGATGAGAAATGGACCTACAATAGGTGTGTGGTGAAAAGTTATGTCCATTTCTGGCCAAATTAGCCACCTACGATAGGTGTGTAGTTGCGGCAAATGGTCATATTATGACCAGATCGAACCTACAATAGGTGTGTGGTGGAAATATATGTCAATTTCGAACAAATAAGTCACCTACGATATGTGTGTAGTTGTGATAAATGGTCTTATTATGAGCAGAAACTGACCTACAATAGGTGTGTGGTGGAAATACATGTCCATTTCCTGCCAAATTAGACACTCACATTACGTGTGTAGTGGCGCTAAATGGTCAGATGAGAAATGGACCTACAATAGGTTTGTGGTGAAAAGTTTTGTCCATTTCTGGCCAAATTAGCCACCTACGATAGGTGTGTAGTTGCGGCAAATGGTTATATTATGACCAGATCGAACCTACAATAGGTGTGTGGTGGAAATATATGTCAATTTCGAACAAATAAGTCACCTACGATATGTGTGTAATTGTGATAAATGGTCTTATTATGAGAAGAAACTGAACTACAATAGGTGTGTCGTGGAAATACATGTCCATTTCCTACCAAATTAGTCACTCACAATAGGTGTGTAGTGGCGCTAAATGGTCATCTTATGATGAGAAATGGACCTACAATAGGTGTGTGGTGAAAAGTTATGTCCATTTCTGGCCAAATTAGCCACCTACGATAGGTGTGTAGTTGCGGCAAATGGTCATATTATGACCAGATCGAACCTACAATAGGTGTGTGGTGGAAATATATGTCAATTTCGAACAAATAAGTCACCTACGATATGTGTGTAATTGTGATAAATGGTCTTATTATGAGAAGAAACTGACCTACAATAGGTGTGTGGTGGAAATACATGTCCATTTCCTACCAAATTTGTCACTCACAATAGGTGTTTAGTGGCGCTAAATGGTCATCTTATGATGAGAAATGGACCTACAATAGGTGTGTGGTGAAAAGTTATGTCCATTTCTGGCCAAATTAGCCACCTACGATAGGTGTGTAGTTGTGGCAAATGGTCATATTATGACCAGATCGAACCTACAATAGGTGTGTGGTGGAAATATATGTCAATTTCGAACAAATAAGTCACCTACGACATGTGTGTAGTTGTGATAAATGGTCTTATTATGAGAAGAAACTGACCTACAATAGGTGTGTGGTGGAAATACATGTCCATTTCCTGCCAAATTAGTCACTCACAATAGGTGTGTAGTGGCGCTAAATGGTCATCTTATGATGAGAAATGGACCTACAATAGGTGTGTGGTGAAAAGTTATGTCCATTTCTGGCCAAATTAGCCACCTACGATAGGTGTGTAGTTGCGGCAAATGGTCATATTATGACCAGATCGAACCTACAATAGGTGTGTGGTGGAAATATATGTCAATTTCGAACAAATAAGTCACCTACGATATGTGTGTAGTTGTGATAAATGTTCTTATTATGAGCAGAAACTGACCTACAATAGGTGTGTGGTGGAAATACATGTCCATTTCCTGCCAAATTGGTCACTCACATTACGTGTGTAGTGGCGCTAAATAGTCAGATGAGAAATGGACCTACAATAGGTGTGTGGTAAAAAGTTTTGTCCATTTCTGGCCAAATTAGCCACCTACGATAGATGTGTAGTTGCGGCAAATGGTCATATTATGACCAGATCGAACCTACAATAGGTGTCTCGTGGAAATATATGTCAATTTCGAACAAATAAGTCACCTACGATATGTGTGTAGTTGTGATAAATGGTCTTATCATGAGAAGAAACTGACCTACAATAGGTGTGTGGTGGAAATACATGTCCATTTCCTGCCAAATTAGTCACTCACAATAGGTGTGTAGTGGTGCTAAATGGTCATCTTATGATGAGAAATGGACCTACAATAGGTGTGTGGTGAAAAGTTATGTCCATTTCTGGCCAAATTAGCCACCTACGATAGGTGTGTAGTTGCGGCAAATGGTCATATTATGACCAGATCGAACCTACAATAGGTGTCTGGTGGAAATATATGTCAATTTCGAACAAATAAGTCACCTACAATATGTGTATAGTTGTGATAAATGGTCTTATTATGAGAAGAAACTGACCTACAATAGGTGTGTGGTGGAAATACATGTCCATTTCCTGCCAAATTAGTCACTCACAATAGGTGTGTAGTGGCGCTAAATGGTCATCTTATGATGAGAAATGGACCTACAATAGGTGTGTGGTGAAAAGTTATGTCCATTTCTGGCCAAATTAGCCACCTACGATAGGTGTGTAGTTGCGGCAAATGGTCATATTATGACCAGATCGAACCTACAATAGGTGTGTGGTGGAAATATATGTCAATTTCGAACAAATAAGTCACCTACGATATGTGTGTAGTTGTGATAAATGGTCTTATTATGAGCAGAAACTGACCTACAATAGGTGTGTGGTGGAAATACATGTCCATTTCCTGCCAAATTAGACACTCACATTACGTGTGTAGTGGCGCTAAATGGTCAGATGAGAAATGGACCTACAATAGGTTTGTGGTGAAAAGTTTTGTCCATTTCTGGCCAAATTAGCCACCTACGATAGGTGTGTAGTTGCGGCAAATGGTCATATTATGACCAGATCGAACCTACAATAGGTGTGTGGTGGAAATATATGTCAATTTCGAACAAATAAGTCACCTACGATATGTGTGTAATTGTGATAAATGGTCTTATTATGAGAAGAAACTGACCTACAATAGGTGTGTCGTGGAAATACATGTCCATTTCCTACCAAATTAGTCAGTCACAATAGGTGTGTAGTGGCGCTAAATGGTCATCTTATGATGAGAAATGGACCTACAATAGGTGTGTGGTGAAAAGTTATGTCCATTTCTGGCCAAATTAGCCACCTACGATAGGTGTGTAGTTGCGGCAAATGGTTATATTATGACCAGATCGAACCTACAATAGGTGTGTGGTGGAAATATATGTCAATTTCGAACAAATAAGTCACCTACAATATGTGTGTAGTTGTGATAAATGGTCTTTTTATGAGAAGAAACTGAATTACAACAGGTGTGTGGTGGAAATACATGTCCATTTCCTACCAAATTTGTCACTCAGAATAGGTGTGTAGTGGCGCTAAATGGTCATCTTATGATGAGAAATGGACCTACAATAGGTGTGTGGTGAAAAGTTATGTCCATTTCTGGCCAAATTAGCCACCTACGATAGGTGTGTAGTTGTGGCAAATGGTCATATTATGACCAGATCGAACCTACAATAGGTGTGTGGTGGAAATATATGTCAATTTCGAACAAATAAGTCACCTACGACATGTGTGTAGTTGTGATAAATGGTCTTATTATGAGAAGAAACTGACCTACAATAGGTGTGTGGTGGAAATACATGTCCATTTCCTGCCAAATTAGTCACTCACATTACGTGTGTAGTGGCGCTAAATAGTCAGATGAGAAATGGACCTACAATATGTGTGTGTTGAAAAGTTTTGTCCATTTCTGGCCAAATTAGCCACCTACGATAGATGTGTAGTTGCGGCAAATGGTCATATTATGACCAGATCGAACCTACAATAGGTGTCTCGTGGAAATATATGTCAATTTCGAACAAATAAGTCACCTACGATATGTGTGTAGTTGTGATAAATGGTCTTATTATGAGAAGAAACTGACCTACAATAGGTGTGTGGTGGAAATACATGTCCATTTCCTGCCAGATTAGTCACTCACAATAGGTGTGTAGTGGCGCTAAATGGTCATCTTATGATGAGAAATGGACCTACAATAGGTGTGTGGTGAAAAGTTATGTCCATTTCTGGCCAAATTAGCCACCTACGATAGGTGTGTAGTTGCGGCAAATGGTCATATTATGACCAGATCGAACCTACAATAGGTGTGTGGTGGAAATATATGTCAATTTCGAACAAATAAGTCACCTACGATATGTGTGTAGTTGTGATAAATGGTCTTATTATGAGCAGAAACTGACCTACAATAGGTGTGTGGTGGAAATACATGTCCATTTCCTGCCAAATTAGACACTCACATTACGTGTGTAGTGGCGCTAAATGGTCAGATGAGAAATGGACCTACAATAGGTTTGTGGTGAAAAGTTTTGTCCATTTCTGGCCAAATTAGCCACCTACGATAGGTGTGTAGTTGCGGCAAATGGTCATATTATGACCAGATCGAACCTACAATAGGTGTGTGGTGGAAATATATGTCAATTTCGAACAAATAAGTCACCTACGATATGTGTGTAATTGTGATAAATGGTCTTATTATGAGAAGAAACTGACCTACAATAGGTGTGTCGTGGAAATACATGTCCATTTCCTGCCAAATTAGTCACTCACAATAGGTGTGTAGTGGCGCTAAATGGTCATCTTATGATGAGAAATAGACCTACAATAGGTGTGTGGTGAAAAGTTATGTCCATTTCTGGCCAAATTAGCCACCTACGATAGGTGTGTAGTTGCGGCAAATGGTCATATTATGACCAGATCGAACCTACAATAGGTGTGTGGTGGAAATATATGTCAATTTCGAACAAATAAGTCACCTACAATATGTGTGTAGTTGTGATAAATGGTCTTATTATGAGAAGAAACTGAATTACAACAGGTGTGTGGTGGAAATACATGTCCATTTCGTACCAAATTTGTCACTCACAATAGGTGTGTAGTGGCGCTAAATGGTCATCTTATGATGAGAAATGGACCTACAATAGGTGTGTGGTGAAAAGTTATGTCCATTTCTGGCCAAATTAGCCACCTACGATAGGTGTGTAGTTGTGGCAAATGGTCATATTATGACCAGATCGAACCTACAATAGGTGTGTGGTGGAAATATATGTCAATTTCGAACAAATAAGTCACCTACGACATGTGTGTAGTTGTGATAAATGGTCTTATTATGAGAAGAAACTGACCTACAATAGGTGTGTGGTGGAAATACATGTCCATTTCCTGCCAAATTAGTCACTCACAATAGGTGTGTAGTGGCGCTAAATGGTCATCTTATGATGAGAAATGGACCTACAATAGGTGTGTGGTGAAAAGTTATGTCCATTTCTGGCCAAATTAGCCACCTACGATAGGTGTGTAGTTTCGCCAAATGGTCATATTATGACCAGATCGAACCTACAATAGGTGTGTGGTGGAAATATAGGTCAATTTCGAACAAATAAGTCACCTACGAGATGTGTGTAGTTGTGATAAATGGTGTTATTATGAGCAGAAACTTACCTACAATAGGTGTGTCGTGGAAATACATGTCCATTTCCTGCCAAATTAGTCACTCACAATAGGTGTGTAGTAGCGCTAAATGGTCATCTTATGATGAGAAATGGACCTACAATAGGTTTGTGGTGAAAAGTTATGTCCATTTCTGGCCAAATTAGCCACCTACGATAGGTGTGTAGTTGCGGCAAATGGTCATATTATGACCAGATCGAACCTACAATAGGTGTGTGGTGGAAATATATGTCAATTTCGAACAAATAAGTCACCTACAATATGTGTGTAGTTGTGATAAATGGTCTTATTATGAGAAGAAACTGAATTACAACAGGTGTGTGGTGGAAATACATGTCCATTTCGTACCAAATTTGTCACTCACAATAGGTGTGTAGTGGCGCTAAATGGTCATCTTATGATGAGAAATGGACCTACAATAGGTGTGTGGTGAAAAGTTATGTCCATTTCTGGCCAAATTAGCCACCTACGATAGGTGTGTAGTTGTGGCAAATGGTCATATTATGACCAGATCGAACCTACAATAGGTGTCTGGTGGAAATATATGTCAATTTCGAACAAATAAGTCACCTACAATATGTGTATAGTTGTGATAAATGGTCTTATTATGAGAAGAAACTGACCTACAATAGGTGTGTGGTGGAAATACATGTCCATTTCCTGCCAAATTAGTCACTCACAATAGGTGTGTAGTGGCGCTAAATGGTCATCTTATGATGAGAAATGGACCTACAATAGGTGTGTGGTGAAAAGTTATGTCCATTTCTGGCCAAATTAGCCACCTACGATAGGTGTGTAGTTGCGGCAAATGGTCATATTATGACCAGATCGAACCTACAATAGGTGTGTGGTGGAAATATATGTCAATTTCGAACAAATAAGTCACCTACGATATGTGTGTAGTTGTGATAAATGGTCTTATTATGAGCAGAAACTGACCTACAATAGGTGTGTGGTGGAAATACATGTCCATTTCCTGCCAAATTAGACACTCACATTACGTGTGTAGTGGCGCTAAATGGTCAGATGAGAAATGGACCTACAATAGGTTTGTGGTGAAAAGTTTTGTCCATTTCTGGCCAAATTAGCCACCTACGATAGGTGTGTAGTTGCGGCAAATGGTCATATTATGACCAGATCGAACCTACAATAGGTGTGTGGTGGAAATATATGTCAATTTCGAACAAATAAGTCACCTACGATATGTGTGTAATTGTGATAAATGGTCTTATTATGAGAAGAAACTGACCTACAATAGGTGTGTCGTGGAAATACATGTCCATTTCCTACCAAATTAGTCAGTCACAATAGGTGTGTAGTGGCGCTAAATGGTCATCTTATGATGAGAAATGGACCTACAATAGGTGTGTGGTGAAAAGTTATGTCCATTTCTGGCCAAATTAGCCACCTACGATAGGTGTGTAGTTGCGGCAAATGGTTATATTATGACCAGATCGAACCTACAATAGGTGTGTGGTGGAAATATATGTCAATTTCGAACAAATAAGTCACCTACAATATGTGTGTAGTTGTGATAAATGGTCTTTTTATGAGAAGAAACTGAATTACAACAGGTGTGTGGTGGAAATACATGTCCATTTCCTACCAAATTTGTCACTCAGAATAGGTGTGTAGTGGCGCTAAATGGTCATCTTATGATGAGAAATGGACCTACAATAGGTGTGTGGTGAAAAGTTATGTCCATTTCTGGCCAAATTAGCCACCTACGATAGGTGTGTAGTTGTGGCAAATGGTCATATTATGACCAGATCGAACCTACAATAGGTGTGTGGTGGAAATATATGTCAATTTCGAACAAATAAGTCACCTACGACATGTGTGTAGTTGTGATAAATGGTCTTATTATGAGAAGAAACTGACCTACAATAGGTGTGTGGTGGAAATACATGTCCATTTCCTGCCAAATTAGTCACTCACATTACGTGTGTAGTGGCGCTAAATAGTCAGATGAGAAATGGACCTACAATATGTGTGTGTTGAAAAGTTTTGTCCATTTCTGGCCAAATTAGCCACCTACGATAGATGTGTAGTTGCGGCAAATGGTCATATTATGACCAGATCGAACCTACAATAGGTGTCTCGTGGAAATATATGTCAATTTCGAACAAATAAGTCACCTACGATATGTGTGTAGTTGTGATAAATGGTCTTATTATGAGAAGAAACTGACCTACAATAGGTGTGTGGTGGAAATACATGTCCATTTCCTGCCAGATTAGTCACTCACAATAGGTGTGTAGTGGCGCTAAATGGTCATCTTATGATGAGAAATGGACCTACAATAGGTGTGTGGTGAAAAGTTATGTCCATTTCTGGCCAAATTAGCCACCTACGATAGGTGTGTAGTTGCGGCAAATGGTCATATTATGACCAGATCGAACCTACAATAGGTGTGTGGTGGAAATATATGTCAATTTCGAACAAATAAGTCACCTACGATATGTGTGTAGTTGTGATAAATGGTCTTATTATGAGCAGAAACTGACCTACAATAGGTGTGTGGTGGAAATACATGTCCATTTCCTGCCAAATTAGACACTCACATTACGTGTGTAGTGGCGCTAAATGGTCAGATGAGAAATGGACCTACAATAGGTTTGTGGTGAAAAGTTTTGTCCATTTCTGGCCAAATTAGCCACCTACGATAGGTGTGTAGTTGCGGCAAATGGTCATATTATGACCAGATCGAACCTACAATAGGTGTGTGGTGGAAATATATGTCAATTTCGAACAAATAAGTCACCTACGATATGTGTGTAATTGTGATAAATGGTCTTATTATGAGAAGAAACTGACCTACAATAGGTGTGTCGTGGAAATACATGTCCATTTCCTGCCAAATTAGTCACTCACAATAGGTGTGTAGTGGCGCTAAATGGTCATCTTATGATGAGAAATAGACCTACAATAGGTGTGTGGTGAAAAGTTATGTCCATTTCTGGCCAAATTAGCCACCTACGATAGGTGTGTAGTTGCGGCAAATGGTCATATTATGACCAGATCGAACCTACAATAGGTGTGTGGTGGAAATATATGTCAATTTCGAACAAATAAGTCACCTACAATATGTGTGTAGTTGTGATAAATGGTCTTATTATGAGAAGAAACTGAATTACAACAGGTGTGTGGTGGAAATACATGTCCATTTCGTACCAAATTTGTCACTCACAATAGGTGTGTAGTGGCGCTAAATGGTCATCTTATGATGAGAAATGGACCTACAATAGGTGTGTGGTGAAAAGTTATGTCCATTTCTGGCCAAATTAGCCACCTACGATAGGTGTGTAGTTGTGGCAAATGGTCATATTATGACCAGATCGAACCTACAATAGGTGTGTGGTGGAAATATATGTCAATTTCGAACAAATAAGTCACCTACGACATGTGTGTAGTTGTGATAAATGGTCTTATTATGAGAAGAAACTGACCTACAATAGGTGTGTGGTGGAAATACATGTCCATTTCCTGCCAAATTAGTCACTCACAATAGGTGTGTAGTGGCGCTAAATGGTCATCTTATGATGAGAAATGGACCTACAATAGGTGTGTGGTGAAAAGTTATGTCCATTTCTGGCCAAATTAGCCACCTACGATAGGTGTGTAGTTTCGCCAAATGGTCATATTATGACCAGATCGAACCTACAATAGGTGTGTGGTGGAAATATAGGTCAATTTCGAACAAATAAGTCACCTACGAGATGTGTGTAGTTGTGATAAATGGTGTTATTATGAGCAGAAACTTACCTACAATAGGTGTGTCGTGGAAATACATGTCCATTTCCTGCCAAATTAGTCACTCACAATAGGTGTGTAGTAGCGCTAAATGGTCATCTTATGATGAGAAATGGACCTACAATAGGTTTGTGGTGAAAAGTTATGTCCATTTCTGGCCAAATTAGCCACCTACGATAGGTGTGTAGTTGCGGCAAATGGTCATATTATGACCAGATCGAACCTACAATAGGTGTGTGGTGGAAATATATGTCAATTTCGAACAAATAAGTCACCTACAATATGTGTGTAGTTGTGATAAATGGTCTTATTATGAGAAGAAACTGAATTACAACAGGTGTGTGGTGGAAATACATGTCCATTTCGTACCAAATTTGTCACTCACAATAGGTGTGTAGTGGCGCTAAATGGTCATCTTATGATGAGAAATGGACCTACAATAGGTGTGTGGTGAAAAGTTATGTCCATTTCTGGCCAAATTAGCCACCTACGATAGGTGTGTAGTTGTGGCAAATGGTCATATTATGACCAGATCGAACCTACAATAGGTGTGTGGTGGAAATACATGTCAATTTCGAACAAATAAGTCACCTACGACATGTGTGTAGTTGTGATAAATGGTCTTATTATGAGAAGAAACTGACCTACAATAGGTGTGTGGTGGAAATACATGTCCATTTCCTGCCAAATTAGTCACTCACAATAGGTGTGTAGTGGCGCTAAATGGTCATCTTATGATGAGAAATGGACCTACAATAGGTGTGTGGTGAAAAGTTATGTCCATTTCTGGCCAAATTAGCCACCTACGATAGGTGTGTAGTTTCGGCAAATGGTCATATTATGACCAGATCGAACCTACAATAGGTGTGTGGTGGAAATATAGGTCAATTTCGAACAAATAAGTCACCTACGAGATGTGTGTAGTTGTGATAAATGGTGTTATTATGAGCAGAAACTTACCTACAGTAGGTGTGTCGTGGAAATACATGTCCATTTCCTGCCAAATTAGTCACTCACAATAGGTGTGTAGTAGCGCTAAATGGTCATCTTATGATGAGAAATGGACCTACAATAGGTTTGTGGTGAAAAGTTTTGTCCATTTCTGGCCAAATTAGCCACCTACGATAGGTGTGTAGTTGCGGCAAATGGTCATATTATGACCAGATCGAACCTACAATAGGTGTGTGGTGGAAATATATGTCAATTTCGAACAAATAAGTCACCTACGATATGTGTGTAATTGTGATAAATGGTCTTATTATGAGAAGAAACTGACTTACAATAGGTGTGTCGTGGAAATACATGTCCATTTCCTGCCAAATTAGTCACTCACAATAGGTGTGTAGTGGCGCTAAATGGTCATCTTATGATGAGAAATGGACCTACAATAGGTGTGTGGTGAAAAGGTATGTCCATTTCTGGCCAAATTAGCCACCTACGATAGGTGTGTAGTTGCGGCAAATGGTCATATTATGACCAGATCGAACCTACAATAGGTGTGTGGTGGAAATATATGTCAATTTCGAACAAATAAGTCACCTACAATATGTGTGTAGTTGTGATAAATGGTCTTATTATGAGAAGAAACTGAATTACAACAGGTGTGTGGTGGAAATACATGTCCATTTCCTGCCAAATTAGTCACTCACAATAGGTGTGTAGTGGCGCTAAATGGTCATCTTATGATGAGAAATGGACCTACAATAGGTGTGTGGTGAAAAGTTATGTCCATTTCTGGCCAAATTAGCCACCTACGATAGGTGTGTAGTTTCGGCAAATGGTCATATTATGACCAGATCGAACCTACAATAGGTGTGTGGTGGAAATATAGGTCAATTTCGAACAAATAAGTCACCTACGAGATGTGTGTAGTTGTGATAAATGGTGTTATTATGAGCAGAAACTTACCTACAATAGGTGTGTCGTGGAAATACATGTCCATTTCCTGCCAAATTAGTCACTCACAATAGGTGTGTAGTAGCGCTAAATGGTCATCTTATGATGAGAAATGGACCTACAATAGGTTTGTGGTGAAAAGTTTTGTCCATTTCTGGCCAAATTAGCCACCTACGATAGGTGTGTAGTTGCGGCAAATGGTCATATTATGACCAGATCGAACCTACAATAGGTGTGTGGTGGAAATATATGTCAATTTCGAACAAATAAGTCACCTACGATATGTGTGTAATTGTGATAAATGGTCTTATTATGAGAAGAAACTGACTTACAATAGGTGTGTCGTGGAAATACATGTCCATTTCCTGCCAAATTAGTCACTCACAATAGGTGTGTAGTGGCGCTAAATGGTCATCTTATGATGAGAAATGGACCTACAATAGGTGTGTGGTGAAAAGGTATGTCCATTTCTGGCCAAATTAGCCACCTACGATAGGTGTGTAGTTGCGGCAAATGGTCATATTATGACCAGATCGAACCTACAATAGGTGTGTGGTGGAAATATATGTCAATTTCGAACAAATAAGTCACCTACAATATGTGTGTAGTTGTGATAAATGGTCTTATTATGAGAAGAAACTGAATTACAACAGGTGTGTGGTGGAAATATATGTCCATTTCCTACCAAATTTGTTACTCACAATAGGTGTGTAGTGGCGCTAAATGGTCATCTTATGATGAGAAATGGACCTACAATAGGTGTGTGGTGAAAAGTTATGTCCATTTCTGGCCAAATTAGCCACCTACGATAGGTGTGTAGTTGTGGCAAATGGTCATATTATGACCAGATCGAACCTACAATAGGTGTGTGGTGGAAATATATGTCAATTTCGAACAAATAAGTCACCTACGACATGTGTGTAGTTGTGATAAATGGTCTGATTATGAGAAGAAACTGACCTACAATAGGTGTGTGGTGGAAATACATGTCCATTTCCTGCCAAATTAGTCACTCACAATAGGTGTGTAGTGGCGCTAAATGGTCATCTTATGATGAGAAATGGACCTACAATAGGTGTGTGGTGAAAAGTTATGTCCATTTCTGGCCAAATTAGCCACCTACGATAGGTGTGTAGTTGCGGCAAATGGTCATATTATGACCAGATCGAACCTACAATAGGTGTGTGGTGGAAATATATGTCAATTTCGAACAAATAAGTCACCTACGATATGTGTGTAGTTGTGATAAATGGTCTTATTATGAGCAGAAACTGACCTACAATAGGTGTGTGGTGGAAATACATGTCCATTTCCTGCCAAATTAGTCACTCACATTACGTGTGTAGTGGCGCTAAATAGTCAGATCAGAAATGGACCTACAATAGGTGTGTGGTGAAAAGTTTTGTCCATTTCTGGCCAAATTAGCCACCTACGATAGATGTGTAGTTGCGGCAAATGGTCATATTATGACCAGATCGAACCTACAATAGGTGTCTCGTGGAAATATATGTCAATTTCGAACAAATAAGTCACCTACGATATGTGTGTAGTTGTGATAAATGGTCTTATTATGAGAAGAAACTGACCTACAACAGGTGTGTGGTGGAAATACATGTCCATTTCCTGCCAAATTAGTCACTCACAATAGGTGTGTAGTGGCGCTAAATGATCATCTTATGATGAGAAATGGACCTACAATAGGTGTGTGGTGAAAAGTTATGTCCATTTCTGGCCAAATTAGCCACCTACGATAGATGTGTAGTTGCGGCAAATGGTCATATTATGACCAGATCGAACCTACAATAGGTGTGTGGTGGAAATATATGTCAATTTCGAACAAATAAGTCACCTACGATATGTGTGTAGTTGTGATAAATGTTCTTATTATGAGCAGAAACTGACCTACAATAGGTGTGTGGTGGAAATACATATCCATTTCCTGCCAAATTAGTCACTCACATTACGTGTGTAGTGGCGCTAAATAGTCAGATGAGAAATGGACCTACAATAGGTTTGTGGTGAAAAGTTTTGTCCATTTCTGGCCAAATTAGCCACCTACGATAGGTATGTAGTTGCGGCAAATGGTCATATTATGACCACATCGATCCTACAATAGGTGTGTGGTGGAAATATATGTCAATTTCGAACAAATAAGTCACCTACGATATGTGTGTAGTTGTGATAAATGGTCTTATTATGAGAAGAAACTGACCTACAATAGGTGTGTGGTGGAAATACATATCCATTTCCTGCCAAATTAGTCACTCAGAATAGGTGTGTAGTGGCGCTAAATGGTCATCTTATGATGAGAAATGGACCTACAATAGGTGTGTGGTGAAAAGGTATGTCCATTTCTGGCCAAATTAGCCACCTACGATAGGTGTGTAGTTGCGGCAAATGGTCATATTATGACCAGATCGAACCTACAATAGGTGTGTGGTGTAAATAAATGTCCATTTTCTGCCAAATTAGTCACTCACAATAGGTGTGTAGTGGCGCTAAATGGTCATCTTATGATGAGAAATGGACCTACAATAGGTGTGTGGTGAAAAGTTATGTCCATTTCTGGCCAAATTAGCCACCTACGATAGGTGTGTAGTTTCGGCAAATGGTCATATTATGACCAGATCGAACCTACAATAGGTGTGTGGTGGAAATATAGGTCAATTTCGAACAAATAAGTCACCTACGAGATGTGTGTAGTTGTGATAAATGGTGTTATTATGAGCAGAAACTTACCTACAATAGGTGTGTCGTGGAAATACATGTCCATTTCCTGCCAAATTAGTCACTCACAATAGGTGTGTAGTAGCGCTAAATGGTCATCTTATGATGAGAAATGGACCTACAATAGGTGTGTGGTGAAAAGTTATGTCCATTTCTGGCCAAATTAGCCACCTACGATAGGTGTGTAGTTGCGGCAAATGGTCATATTATGACCAGATCGAACCTACAATAGGTGTGTGGTGGAAATATATGTCAATTTCGAACAAATAAGTCACCTACAATATGTGTGTAGTTGTGATAAATGGTCTTATTATGAGAAGAAACTGACCTACAACAGGTGTGTGGTGGAAATACATGTCCATTTCCTACCAAATTTGTCACTCACAATTGGTGTGTAGTGGCGCTAAATGGTCATCTTATCATGAGAAATGTACCTACAATAGGTGTGTGGTGAAAAGTTATGTCCATTTCTGGCCAAATTAGCCACCTACGATAGGTGTGTAGTTGCGGCAAATGGTCATATTATGACCAGATCGAACCTACAATAGGTGTGTGGTGGAAATATATGTCAATTTCGAACAAATAAGTCACCTACAATATGTGTATAGTTGTGATAAATGGTCTTATTATGAGAAGAAACTGACCTACAATAGGTGTGTGGTGGAAATACATGTCCATTTCCTGCCAAATTAGTCACTCACAATAGGTGTGTAGTGGCGCTAAATGGTCATCTTATGATGAGAAATGGACCTACAATAGGTGTGTGGTGAAAAGTTATGTCCATTTCTGGCCAAATTAGCCACCTACGATAGGTGTGTAGTTGCGGCAAATGGTCATATTATGACCAGATCGAACCTACAATAGGTGTGTGGTGGGAATATATGTCAATTTCGAAAAAATAAGTCACCTACGATATGTGTGTAGTTGTGACAAATGGTCTTATTATGAGAAGAAACTGACCTACAATAGGTGTGTGGTGGAAATACATATCCATTTCCTGCCAAATTAGTCACTCAGAATAGGTGTGTAGTGGCCCTAAATGGTCATCTTATGATGAGAAATGGACCTACAATAGGTGTGTGGTGAAAAGTTATGTCCATTTCTGGCCAAATTAGCCACCTACGATAGGTGTGTAGTTGCGGCAAATGGTCATATTATGACCAGATCGAACCTACAATAGGTGTGTGGTGTAAATAAATGTCCATTTCCTGCCAAATTAGTCACTCACAATAGGTGTGTAGTGGCGCTAAATGGTCATCTTATGCTGAGAAATGGACCTACAATAGGTGTGTGGTGAAAAGTTATGTCCATTTCTGGCCAAATTAGCCACCTGCGATAGGTGTGTAGTTGCGGCAAATGGTCATATTATGACCAGATCGAACCTACAATAGGTGTGTGGTGGAAATATAGGTCAATTTCGAACAAATAAGTCACCTACGAGATGTGTGTAGTTGTGATAAATGGTGTTATTATGAGCAGAAACTTACCTACAATAGGTGTGTCGTGGAAATACATGTCCATTTCCTGCCAAATTAGTCACTCACAATAGGTGTGTAGTAGCGCTAAATGGTCATCTTATGATGAGAAATGGACCTACAATAGGTGTGTGGTGAAAAGTTATGTCTATTTCTGGCCAAATTAGCCACCTACGATAGGTGTGTAGTTGCAGCAAATGGTCATATTATGACCAGATCGAACCTACAATAGGTGTGTGGTGGAAATATATGTCAATTTCGAACAAATAAGTCACCTACAATATGTGTGTAGTTGTGATAAATGGTCTTATTATGAGAAGAAACTGACCTACAACAGGTGTGTGGTGGAAATACATGTCCATATCCTACCAAATTTGTCACTCACAATTGGTGTGTAGTGGCGCTAAA
This sequence comes from Sabellastarte sp. h YS-2021, assembly GCA_964017235.1. NCBI lineage: Eukaryota > Metazoa > Annelida > Polychaeta > Sabellida > Sabellidae > Sabellastarte > Sabellastarte sp. h YS-2021. Next base: position 181,265,008 of record OZ024930.1, read on the forward strand.
TGGTCATCTTATCATGAGAAATGTACCTACAATAGGTGTGTGGTGAAAAGTTATGTCCATTTCTGGCCAAATTAGCCACCTACGATAGGTGTGTAGTTGCGGCAAATGGTCATATTATGACCAGATCGAACCTACAATAGGTGTGTGGTGGGAATATATGTCAATTTCGAAAAAATAAGTCACCTACGATATGTGTGTAGTTGTGACAAATGGTCTTATTATGAGAAGAAACTGACCTACAATAGGTGTGTGGTGGAAATACATATCCATTTCCTGCCAAATTAGTCACTCAGAATAGGTGTGTAGTGGCCCTAAATGGTCATCTTATGATGAGAAATGGACCTACAATAGGTGTGTGGTGAAAAGTTATGTCCATTTCTGGCCAAATTAGCCACCTACGATAGGTGTGTAGTTGCGGCAAATGGTCATATTATGACCAGATCGAACCTACAATAGGTGTGTGGTGTAAATAAATGTCCATTTCCTGCCAAATTAGTCACTCACAATAGGTGTGTAGTGGCGCTAAATGGTCATCTTATGCTGAGAAATGGACCTACAATAGGTGTGTGGTGAAAAGTTATGTCCATTTCTGGCCAAATTAGCCACCTGCGATAGGTGTGTAGTTGCGGCAAATGGTCATATTATGACCAGATCGAACCTACAATAGGTGTGTGGTGGAAATATAGGTCAATTTCGAACAAATAAGTCACCTACGAGATGTGTGTAGTTGTGATAAATGGTGTTATTATGAGCAGAAACTTACCTACAATAGGTGTGTCGTGGAAATACATGTCCATTTCCTGCCAAATTAGTCACTCACAATAGGTGTGTAGTAGCGCTAAATGGTCATCTTATGATGAGAAATGGACCTACAATAGGTGTGTGGTGAAAAGTTATGTCCATTTCTGGCCAAATTAGCCACCTACGATAGGTGTGTAGTTGCAGCAAATGGTCATATTATGACCAGATCGAACCTACAATAGGTGTGTGGTGGAAATATATGTCAATTTCGAACAAATAAGTCACCTACAATATGTGTGTAGTTGTGATAAATGGTCTTATTATGAGAAGAAACTGACCTACAACAGGTGTGTGGTGGAAATACATGTCCATATCCTACCAAATTTGTCACTCACAATTGGTGTGTAGTGGCGCTAAATGGTCATCTTATCATGAGAAATGTACCTACAATAGGTGTGTGGTGAAAAGTTATGTCCATTTCTGGCCAAATTAGCCACCTACGATAGGTGTGTAGTTGCGGCAAATGGTCATATTATGACCAGATCGAACCTACAATAGGTGTCTGGTGGAAATATATGTCAATTTCGAACAAATAAGTCACCTACAATATGTGTATAGTTGTGATAAATGGTCTTATTATGAGAAGAAACTGACCTACAATAGGTGTGTGGTGGAAATACATGTCCATTTCCTGCCAAATTAGTCACTCACAATAGGTGTGTAGTGGCCCTAAATGGTCATCTTATGATGAGAAATGGACCTACAATAGGTGTGTGGTGAAAAGTTATGTCCATTTCTGGCCAAATTAGCCACCTACGATAGGTGTGTAGTTGCGGCAAATGGTCATATTATGACCAGATCGAACCTACAATAGGTGTGTGGTGGAAATATATGTCAATTTCGAACAAATAAGTCACCTACGATATGTGTGTAGTTGTGATAAATGTTCTTATTATGAGCAGAAACTGACCTACAATAGGTGTGTGGTGGAAATACATGTCCATTTCCTGCCAAATTAGTCACTTACATTACGTGTGTAGTGGCGCTAAATAGTCAGATCAGAAATGGACCTACAATAGGTGTGTGGTGAAAAGTTTTGTCCATTTCTGGCCAAATTAGCCATCTACGATAGATGTGTAGTTGCGGCAAATGGTCATATTATGACCAGATCGAACCTACAATAGGTGTCTCGTGGAAATATATGTCAATTTCGAACAAATAAGTCACCTACGATATGTGTGTAGTTGTGATAAATGGTCTTATTATGAGAAGAAACTGACCTACAATAGGTGTGTGGTGGAAATACATATCCATTTCCTGCCAAATTAGTCACTCAGAATAGGTGTGTAGTGGCCCTAAATGGTCATCTTATGATGAGAAATGGACCTACAATAGGTGTGTGGTGAAAAGTTATGTCCATTTCTGGCCAAATTAGCCACCTACGATAGGTGTGTAGTTGCGGCAAATGGTCATATTATGACCAGATCGAACCTACAATAGGTGTGTGGTGTAAATAAATGTCCATTTCCTGCCAAATTAGTCACTCACAATAGGTGTGTAGTGGCGCTAAATGGTCATCTTATGATGAGAAATGGACCTACAATAGGTGTGTGGTGAAAAGTTATGTCCATTTCTGGCCAAATTAGCCACCTACGATAGGTGTGTAGTTGCGGCAAATGGTCATATTATGACCAGATCGAACCTACAATAGGTGTGTGGTGGAAATATAGGTCAATTTCGAACAAATAAGTCACCTACGAGATGTGTGTAGTTGTGATAAATGGTGTTATTATGAGCAGAAACTTACCTACAATAGGTGTGTCGTGGAAATACATGTCCATTTCCTGCCAAATTAGTCACTCACAATAGGTGTGTAGTAGCGCTAAATGGTCATCTTATGATGAGAAATCGACCTACAATAGGTGTGTGGTGAAAAGTTATGTCCATTTCTGGCCAAATTAGCCACCTACGATAGGTGTGTAGTTGCGGCAAAGGGTGATATTATGACCAGATCGAACCTACAATAGGTGTGTGGTGGGAATATATGTCAATTTCGAACAAATAAGTCACCTACGATATGTGTGTAGTTGTGATAAATGGTCTTATTATGAGAAGAAACTGACCTACAATAGGTGTGTGGTGGAAATACATGTCCATTTCCTGCCAAATTAGTCACTCACAATAGGTGTGTAGTGGCGCTAAATGGTCATCTTATGATGAGAAATGGACCTACAATAGGTGTGTGGTGAAAAGTTATGTCCATTTCTGGCCAAATTAGCCACCTACGATAGGTGTGTAGTTGCGGCAAATGGTCATATTATGACCAGATCGAACCTATAATAGGTGTGTGGTGGAAATATATGTCAATTTCGAACAAATAAGTCACCTACGATATGTGTGTAGTTGTGATAAATGGTCTTTTTATGAGCAGAAACTGACCTACAATAGGTGTGTGGTGGAAATACATGTCCATTTCCTGCCAAATTAAACACTCACATTACGTGTGTAGTGGCGCTAAATGGTCAGATGAGAACTGGACCTACAATAGGTTTGTGGTGAAAAGTTATGTCCATTTCTGGCCAAATTAGCCACCTACGATAGGTGTGTAGTTGCGGCAAATGGTCATATTATGACCAGATCGAACCTACAATAGGTGTGTGGTGGAAATATATGTCAATTTCGAACAAATAAGTCACCTACGATATGTGTGTAATTGTGATAAATGGTCTTATTATGAGAAGAAACTGACTTACAATAGGTGTGTCGTGGAAATACATGTCCATTTCCTGCCAAATTAGTCACTCACAATAGGTGTGTAGTGGCGCTAAATGGTCATCTTATGATGAGAAATGGACCTACAATAGGTGTGTGGTGAAAAGGTATGTCCATTTCTGGCCAAATTAGCCACCTACGATAGGTGTGTAGTTGCGGCAAATGGTCATATTATGACCAGATCGAACCTACAATAGGTGTGTGGTGGAAATATATGTCAATTTCGAACAAATAAGTCACCTACAATATGTGTGTAGTTGTGATAAATGGTCTTATTATGAGAAGAAACTGAATTACAACAAGTGTGTGGTGGAAATACATGTCCATTTCCTACCAAATTTGTCACTGACAATAGGTGTGTAGTGGCGCTAAATGGTCATCTTATGATGAGAAATGGACCTACAATAGGTGTGTGGTGAAAAGTTATGTCCATTTCTGGCCAAATTAGCCACCTACGATAGGTGTGTAGTTGTGGCAAATGGTCATATTATGACCAGATCGAACCTACAATAGGTGTGTGGTGGAAATATATGTCAATTTCGAACAAATAAGTCACCTACGACATGTGTGTAGTTGTGATAAATGGTCTTATTATGAGAAGAAACTGACCTACAATAGGTGTGTGGTGGAAATACATGTCCATTTCCTGCCAAATTAGTCACTCACAATAGGTGTGTAGTGGCGCTAAATGGTCATCTTATGATGAGAAATGGACCTACAATAGGTGTGTGGTGAAAAGTTATGTCCATTTCTGGCCAAATTAGCCACCTACGATAGGTGTGTAGTTGCGGCAAATGGTCATATTATGACCAGATCGAACCTACAATAGGTGTGTGGTGGAAATATAGGTCAATTTCGAACAAATAAGTCACCTACGATATGTGTGTAGTTGTGATAAATGGTCTTATTATGAGCAGAAACTGACCTACAATAGGTGTGTCGTGGAAATACATGTCCATTTCCTGCCAAATTAGTCACTCACAATAGGTGTGTAGTGGCGCTAAATGGTCATCTTATGATGAGAAATGGACCTACAATAGGTGTGTGGTGAAAAGTTATGTCCATTTCTGGCCAAATTAGCCACCTACGATAGGTGTGTAGTTGCGGCAAATGGTCATATTATGACCAGATCGAACCTACAATAGGTGTGTGGTGGAAATATATGTCAATTTCGAACAAATAAGTCACCTACAATATGTCTGTAGTTGTGATAAATGGTCTTATTATGAGAAGAAACTGACCTACAACAGGTGTGTGGTGGAAATACATGTCCATTTCCTACCAAATTTGTCACTCACAATTGGTGTGTAGTGGCGCTAAATGGTCATCTTATCATGAGAAATGGACCTACAATAGGTGTGTGGTGAAAAGTTATGTCCATTTCTGGCCAAATTAGCCACCTACGATAGGTGTGTAGTTGCGGCAAATGGTCATATTATGACCAGATCGAACCTACAATAGGTGTCTGGTGGAAATATATGTCAATTTCGAACAAATAAGTCACCTACAATATGTGTATAGTTGTGATAAATGGTCTTATTATGAGAAGAAACTGACCTACAATAGGTGTGTGTTGGAAATACATGTCCATTTCCTGCCAAATTAGTCACTCACAATAGGTGTGTAGTGGCGCTAAATGGTCATCTTATGATGAGAAATGGACCTACAATAGGTGTGTGGTGAAAAGTTATGTCCATTTCTGCCCAAATTAGCCACCTACGATAGGTGTGTAGTTGTGGCAAATGGTCATATTATGACCAGATCGAACCTACAATAGGTGTGTGGTGGAAATATATGTCAATTTCGAACAAATAAGTCACCTACGACATGTGTGTAGTTGTGATAAATGGTCTTATTATGAGAAGAAACTGAATTACAACAGGTGTGTGGTGGAAATACATGTCCATTTCCTACCAAATTTGTCACTCACAATAGGTGTGTAGTGGCGCTAAATAGTCATCTTATGATGAGAAATGGACCTACAATAGGTGTGTGGTGAAAAGTTATGTCCATTTCTGGCCAAATTAGCCACCTACGATAGGTGTGTAGTTGTGGCAAATGGTCATATTATGACCAGATCGAACCTACAATAGGTGTGTGGTGGAAATATATGTCAATTTCAAACAAATAAGTCACCTACGACATGTGTGTAGTTGTGATAAATGGTCTTATTATGAGAAGAAACTGACCTACAATAGGTGTGTGGTGGAAATACATGTCCATTTCCTGCCAAATTAGTCACTCACAATAGGTGTGTAGTGGCGCTAAATGGTCATCTTATGATGAGAAATGGACCTACAATAGGTGTGTGGTGAAAAGGTATGTCCATTTCTGGCCAAACTAGCCACCTACGATAGGTGTGTAGTTGCGGCAAATGGTCATATTATGACCAGATCGAACCTACAATAGGTGTGTGGTGGAAATATATGTCAATTTCGAACAAATAAGTCACCTACAATATGTGTGTAGTTGTGATAAATGGTCTTATTATGAGAAGAAACTGAATTACAACAGGTGTGTGGTGGAAATACATGTCCATTTCCTACCAAATTTGTCACTCACAATAGGTGTGTAGTGGCGCTAAATGGTCATCTTATGATGAGAAATGGACCTACAATAGGTGTGTGGTGAAAAGTTATGTCCATTTCTGGCCAAATTAGCCACCTACGATAGGTGTGTAGTTGTGGCAAATGGTCATATTATGACCAGATCGAACCTACAATAGGTGTGTGGTGGAAATATAGGTCAATTTCGAACAAATAAGTCACCTATGAGATGTGTGTAGTTGTGATAAATGGTCTTATTATGAGCAGAAACTGACCTACAATAGGTGTGTCGTGGAAATACATGTCCATTTCCTGCCAAATTAGTCACTCACAATAGGTGTGTAGTGGCGCTAAATGGTCATCTTTTGATGAGAAATAGACCTACAATAGGTGTGTGGTGAAAAGTTATGTCCATTTCTGGCCAAATTAGCCACCTACGATAGGTGTGTAGTTGCGGCAAAGGGTGATATTATGACCAGATCGAACCTACAATAGGTGTGTGGTGGAAATATATGTCAATTTCGAACAAATAAGTCACCTACAATATGTGTGTAGTTGTGATAAATGGTCTTATTATGAGAAGAAACTGACCTACAACAGGTGTGTGGTGGAAATACATGTCCATTTCCTACCAAATTTGTCACTCACAATAGGTGTGTAGTGGCGCTAAATGGTCATCTTATGATGAGAAATGGACATACAATAGGTGTGTGGTGAAAAGTTATGTCCATTTCTGGCCAAATTAGCCACCTACGATAGGTGTGTAGTTGCGGCAAATGGTCATATTATGACCAGATCGAACCTACAATAGGTGTGTGGTGGAAATATATGTCAATTTCGAACAAATAAGTCACCTACGATATGTGTGTAGTTGTGATAAATGGTCTTATTATGAGCAGAAACTGACCTACAATAGGTGTGTCGTGGAAATACATGTCCATTTCCTGCCAAATTAGTCACTCACAATAGGTGTGTAGTGGCGCTAAATGGTCATCTTTTGATGAGAAATAGACCTACAATAGGTGTGTGGTGAAAAGTTATGTCCATTTCTGGCCAAATTAGCCACCTACGATAGGTGTGTAGTTGCGGCAAAGGGTGATATTATGACCAGATCGAACCTACAATAGGTGTGTGGTGGAAATATATGTCAATTTCGAACAAATAAGTCACCTACAATATGTGTGTAGTTGTGATAAATGGTCTTATTATGAGAAGAAACTGACCTACAACAGGTGTGTGGTGGAAATACATGTCCATTTCCTACCAAATTTGTCACTCACAATAGGTGTGTAGTGGCGCTAAATGATCATCTTGTGATGAGAAATGGACCTACAATAAGTGTGTGGTGAAAAGTTATGTCCATTTCTGGCCAAATTAGCCACCTACGATAGGTGTGTAGTTGCGGCAAATGGTCATATTATGACCAGATCGAACCTACAATAGGTGTGTGGTGGAAATATATGTCAATTTCGAACAAATAAGTCACCTACGATATGTGTGTAGTTGTGATAAATGGTCTTATTATGAGCAGAAACTGACCTACAATAGGTGTGTGGTGGAAATACATGTCCATTTCTGCCAAATTAGTCACTCACATTACGTGTGTAGTGGCGCTAAATGGTCAGATGAGAAATGGACCTACAATAGGTGTGTGGTGGAAATATATGTCAATTTCGAACAAATAAGTCACCTACGATATGTGTGTAGTTGTGATAAATGGTCTTATTATGAGCAGAAACTGACCTACAATAGGTGTGTAGTGGAAATACATGTCCATTTCCTGCCAAATTAGTCACTCACATTAGGTGTGTAGTGGCGCTAAATGGTCAGATGAGAAATGGACCTACAATAGGTGTGTGGTGAAAAGTTTTGTCCATTTCTGGCCAAATTAGCCACCTACGATAGATGTGTAGTTGCGGTAAATGGTCATATTATGACCAGATCGAACCTACAATAGGTGTGTGGTGGAAATATATGTCAATTTCGAACAAATAAGTCACCTACGATATGTGTGTAGTTGTGATAAATGGTTTTATTATGAGAAGAAACTGACCTACAACAGGTGTGTGGTGGAAATACATGTCCATTTCCTGCCAAATTAGTCACTCACAATAGGTGTGTAGTGGCGCTAAATGATCATCTTGTGATGAGAAATGGACCTACAATAAGTGTGTGGTGAAAAGTTATGTCCATTTCTGGCCAAATTAGCCACCTACGATAGGTGTGTAGTTGCGGCAAATGGTCATATTATGACCAGATCGAACCTACAATAGGTGTGTGGTGGAAATATATGTCAATTTCGAACAAATAAGTAACCTACGATATGTGTGTAGTTGTGATAAATGGTCTTATTATGAGCAGAAACTGACCTACAATAGGTTTGTGGTGGAAATACATGTCCATTTCCTGCCAAATTAGTCACTCACATTACGTGTGTAGTGGCGCTAAATGGTCAGATGAGAAATGGACCTACAATAGGTTTGTGGTGAAAAGTTATGTCCATTTCTGGCCAAATTAGCCACCTACGATAGGTGTGTAGTTGCGGCAAATGGTCATATTATGACCAGATCGAACCTACAATAGGTGTGTGGTGGAAATATATGTCAATTTCGAACAAATAAGTCACCTACGATATGTGTGTACTTGTGATAAATGGTCTTATTATGAGAAGAAACTGACCTACAATAGGTGTGTCGTGGAAATACATGTCCATTTCCTGCCAAATTAGTCACTCACAATAGGTGTGTAGTGGCGCTAAATGGTCATCTTATGATGAGAAATGTACCTACAATAGGTGTGTGGTGAAAAGTTATGTCCATATCTGGCCAAATTAGCCACCTACGATAGGTGTGTAGTTGCGGCAAATGGTCATATTATGACCAGATCGAACCTACAATAGGTGTGTGGTGGAAATATATGTCAATTTCGAACAAATAAGTCACCTACAATATGTGTGTAGTTGTGATAAATGGTCTTATTATGAGAAGAAACTGACCTACAACAGGTGTGTGGTGGAAATACATGTCCATTTCCTACCACATTTGTCACTCACAATAGGTGTGTAGTGGCGCTAAATGGTCATCTTATGATGAGAAATGGACCTACAATAGGTGTGTGGTGAAAAGTTATGTCCATTTCTGGCCAAATTAGCCACCTACGATAGGTGTGTAGTTGCGGCAAATGGTCATATTATGACCAGATCGAACCTACAATAGGTGTGTGGTGGAAATATATGTCAATTTCGAACAAATAAGTCACCTACGATATGTGTGTAGTTGTGATAAATGGTCTTATTATGAGAAGAAACTGACCTACAATAGGTGTGTGGTGGAAATACATGTCCATTTCCTGCCAAATTAGTCACTCACAATAGGTGTGTAGTGGCGCTAAATGGTCATCTTATGATGAGAAATGGACCTACAATAGGTGTGTGGTGAAAAGTTATGTCCATTTCTGGCCAAATTAGCCACCTACGATAGGTGTGTAGTTGCGGCAAATGGTCATATTATGACCAGATCGAACCTACAATAGGTGTGTGGTGGAAATATATGTCAATTTCGAACAAATAAGTCACCTACGATATGTGTGTAGTTGTGATAAATGGTCTTATTATGAGCAGAAACTGACCTACAATAGGTGTGTGGTGGAAATGCATGTCCATTTCCTGCCAAATTAGTCACTCACAATAGGTGTGTAGTGGCGCTAAATGCTCATCTTATGATGAGAAATTGAGATACAATAGGTGTGTGGTGAAAAGTTATGTCCATTTCTGGCCAAATTAGCCACCTACGATAGGTGTGTAGTTGCGGCAAATGGTCATATTATGACCAGATCCAACCTACAATAGGTGTCTCGTGGAAATATATGTCAATTTCGAACAAATAAGTCACCTACGATATGTGTGTAGTTGTGATAAATGGTCTTATTATGAGCAGAAACTGACCTACAATAGGTGTGTGGTGGAAATACATGTCCATTTCCTGCCAAATTAGTCACTCACAATAGGTGTGTAGTGGCGCTAAATGCTCATCTTATGATGAGAAATTGACATACAATAGGTGTGTGGTGAAAAGTTATGTCCATTTCTGGCCAAATTAGCCACCTACGATAGGTGTGTAGTTGCGGCAAATGGTCATATTATGACCAGATCGAACCTACAATAGGTGTCTGGTGGAAATATATGTCAATTTCGAACAAATAAGTCACCTACGATATGTGTGTAGTTGTGATAAATGGACTTATTATGAGCAGAAACTGACCTACAATAGGTGTGTGGTGGAAATACATGTCCATTTCCTGCCAAATTAGTCACTCACATTACGTGTGTAGTGGCCCTAAATAGTCAGATGAGAAATGGACCTACAATAGGTTTGTGGTGAAAAGTTTTGTCCATTTCTGGCCAAATTAGCCACCTACGATAGGTGTGTAGTTGTGGTAAATGGTCATATTATGACCACATCGAACCTACAATAGGTGTGTGGTGGAAATATATGTCAATTTCGAACAAATAAGTCACCTACGATATGTGTGTAGTTGTGATAAATGGTCTTATTATGAGCAGAAACTGATCTACAATAGGTGTGTGGTGGAAATACATGTCCATTTCCTGCCAAATTAGTCACTCACATTAGGTGTGTAGTGGTGCTAAATGGTCAGATGAGAAATGGACCTACAATAGGTGTGTGGTGAAAAGTTTTGTCCATTTCTGGCCAAATTAGCCACCTACGATAGATGTGTAGTTGCTGCAAATGGTCATATTATGACCAGATCGAACCTACAATAGGTGTGTGGTGGAAATATATGTCAATTTCGAACAAATAAGTCACCTACGATATGTGTGTAATTGTGATAAATGGTCTTATTATGAGAAGAAACTGACCTACAATAGGTGTGTCGTGGAAATACATGTCCATTTCCTGCCAAAATAGTCACTCACAATAGGTGTGTAGTGGCGCTAAATGGTCATCTTATGATGAGAAATGGACCTACAATAGGTGTGTGGTGAAAAGTTATGTCCATTTCTGGCCAAATTAGCCACCTACGATAGGTGTGTAGTTGCGGCAAATGGTCATATTATGACCAGATCGAACCTACAATAGGTGTGTGGTGGAAATATATGTCAATTTCGAACAAATAAGTCACCTACGATATGTGTGTAATTGTGATAAATGGTCTTATTATGAGCAGAAACTGACCTACAACAGGTGTGTGGTGGAAATACATGTCCATTTCCTACCAAATTTGTCACTCACAATAGGTGTGTAGTGGCGCTAAATGGTCATCTTATGATGAGAAATGGACCTACAATAGGTGTGTGGTGAAAAGTTATGTCCATTTCTGGCCAAATTAGCCACCTACGATAGGTGTGTAGTTGCGGCAAATGGTCATATTATGACCAGATCGAACCTACAATAGGTGTGTGGTGGAAATATATGTCAATTTCGAAGAAATAAGTCACCTACGACATGTGTGTAGTTGTGATAAATGGTCTTATTATGAGAAGAAACTGACCTACAATAGGTGTGTGGTGGAAATACATGTCCATTTCCTGCCAAATTAGTCACTCACAATAGGTGTGTAGTGGCGCTAAATGGTCATCTTATGATGAGAAATGGACCTACAATAGGTGTGTGGTGAAAAGTTATGTCCATTTCTGGCCAAATTAGCCACCTACGATAGGTGTGTAGTTGCGGCAAATGGTCATAATATGACCAGATCGAACCTACAATAGGTGTGTGGTGGAAATATATGTCAATTTCGAACAAATAAGTCACCTACGAGATGTGTGTAGTTGTGATAAATGGTCTTATTATCAGCAGAAACTGACCTACAATAGGTGTGTGGTGGAAATACATGTCCATTTCCTGCCAAATTAGTCACTCACAATAGGTGTGTAGTGGCGCTAATGGTCATCTTATGATGAGAAATGGACATACAATAGGTGTGTTGTGAAAAGTTTTGTCCATTTCTGGCCAAATTAGCCACCTACGATAGGTGTGTAGTTGCGGTAAATGGTCATATTATGACCACATCGAACGTACAATAGGTGTGTGGTGGAAATATATGTCAATTTCGAACAAATAAGTCACCTACGATATGTGTGTAGTTGTGATAAATGGTCTTATTATGAGCAGAAACTGACCTACAATAGGTGTGTGGTGGAAATACATGTCCATTTCCTGCCAAATTAGTCACTCACATTAGGTGTGTAGTGGCGCTAAATGGTCAGATGAGAAATGGACCTACAATAGGTGTGTGGTGAAAAGTTTTGTCCATTTCTGGCCAAATTAGCCACCTACGATAGATGTGTAGTTGCGGCAAATGGTCATATTATGACCAGATCGAACCTACAATAGGTGTGTGGTGGAAATATATGTCAATTTCGAACAAATTAGTCACTCACAATAGGTGTGTAGTGGCGCTAATGGTCATCTTATGATGAGAAATGGACATACAATAGGTGTGTTTTGAAAAGTTTTGTCCATTTCTGGCCAAATTAGCCACCTACGATAGGTGTGTGGTTGCGGTAAATGGTCATATTATGACCACATCGAACGTACAATAGGTGTGTGGTGGAAATATATGTCAATTTCGAACAAATAAGTCACCTACGATATGTGTGTAGTTGTGATAAATGGTCTTATTATGAGCAGAAACTGACCTACAATAGGTGTGTGGTGGAAAAACATGTCCATTTCCTGCCAAATTAGTCACTCACATTAGGTGTGTAGTGGCGCTAAATGGTCAGATGAGAAATGGACCTACAATAGGTGTGTGGTGAAAAGTTTTGTCCATTTCTGGCCAAATTAGCCACCTACGATAGATGTGTAGTTGCGGCAAATGGTCATATTATGACCAGATCGAACCTACAATAGGTGTCTCGTGGAAATATATGTCAATTTCGAACAAATAAGTCACCTACGATATGTGTGTAATTGTGATAAATGGTCTTATTATGAGAAGAAACTGACCTACAATAGGTGTGTCGGGGAAATACCTGTCCATTTCCTGCCAAATTAGTCACTCACAATAGGTGTGTAGTGGCGCTAAATGGTCATCTTATGATGAGAAATGGACCTACAATAGGTGTGTGGTGAAAAGTTATGTCCATTTCTGGCCAAATTAGCCACCTTCGATAGGTGTGTAGTTGCGGCAAATGGTCATATTATGACCAGATCGAACCTACAATAGGTGTGTGGTGGAAATATATGTCAATTTCGAACAAATAAGTCACCTACAATATGTGTGTAGTTGTGATAAATGGTCTTATTATGAGAAGAAACTGACCTACAACAGGTGTGTGGTGGAAATACATGTCCATTTCCTACCAAATTTGTCACTCACAATAGGTGTGTAGTGGCGCTAAATGGTCATCTTATGATGAGAAATGGACCTACAATAGGTGTGTGGTGAAAAGTTATGTCCATTTCTGGCCAAATTAGCCACCTACGATAGGTGTGTAGTTGCGGCAAATGGTCATGTTATGACCAGATCGAACCTACAATAGGTGTGTGGTGGAAATATATGTCAATTTCGAACAAATAAGTCACCTACGACATGTGTGTAGTTGTGATAAATGGTCTTATTATGAGAAGAAACTGACCTACAATAGGTGTGTGGTGGAAATACATGTCCATTTCCTGCCAAATTAGTCACTCACAATAGGTGTGTAGTGGCGCTAAATGGTCATCTTATGATGAGAAATGGACCTACAATAGGTGTGTGGTGAAAAGTTATGTCCATTTCTGGCCAAATTAGCCACCTACGATAGGTGTGTAGTTGCGGCAAATGGTCATAATATGACCAGATCGAACCTACAATAGGTGTGTGGTGGAAATATAGGTCAATTTCGAACAAATAAGTCACCTACGAGATGTGTGTAGTTGTGATAAATGGTCTTATTATGAGCAGAAACTGACCTACAATAGGTGTGTGGTGGAAATACATGTCCATGTCCTGCCAAATTAGTCACTCACAATAGGTGTGTAGTGGCGCTAAATGGTCATCTTATGATGAGAAATGGACATACAATAGGTGTGTGGTGAAAAGTTATGTCCATTTCTGGCCAAATTAGCCACCTACGATAGGTGTGTAGTTGCGGCAAATGGTCATATTATGACCAGATCGAACCTACAATAGGTGTGTGGTGGAAATATATGTTAATTTCGAACAAATAAGTCACCTACGATATGTGTGTAGTTGTGATAAATGGTCTTATTATGAGCAGAAACTGACCTACAATAGGTGTGTAGTGGAAATACATGTCCATTTCCTGAAAAAATATGTCACTCACAATAGGTGTGTAGTGGCGCTAAATGGTCATCTTATGATGAGAAATGGACCTACAATAGGTGTGTGGTGAAAAGTTATGTCCATTTCTGGCCAAATTAGCCACCTACGATAGGTGTGTAGTTGCGGCAAATGGTCATATTATGACCAGATCGAACCTACAATAGGCGTGTGGTGGAAATATATGTCAATTTCGAACAAATAAGTAACCTACGACATGTGTGTAGTTGTGATAAATGGTCTTATTATGAGAAGAAACTGACCTACAATAGGTGTGTGGTGGAAATACATGTCCATTTCCTGCCAAATTAGTCACTCACAATAGGTGTGTAGTGGCGCTAAATGGTCATGATGAGAAATGGACCTACAATAGGTGTGTGGTGAAAAGTTATGTCCATTTCTGGCCAAATTAGCCATCTACGATAGGTGTGTAGTTGCGGCAAATGGTCATATTATGACTAGATCGAACCTACAATAGGTGTGTGGTGGAAATATATGTCAATTTCGAACAAATAAGTCACCTACGATATGTGTGTAGTTGTGATAAATGGTCTTATTATGAGCAGAAACTGACCTACAATAGGTGTGTGGTGGAAATACATGTCCATTTCCTGCCAAATTAGTCACTCACAATAGGTGTGTAATGGCGCTAAATGCTCATCTTATGATGAGAAATTGACATACAATAGGTGTGTGGTGAAAAGTTATGTCCATTTCTGGCCAAATTAGCCACCTACGATAGGTGTGTAGTTGCGGCAAATGGTCATATTATGACCAGATCGAACCTACAATAGGTGTCTGGTGGAAATATATGTCAATTTCGAACAAATAAGTCACCTACGATATGTGTGTAGTTGTGATAAATGGACTTATTATGAGCAGAAACTGACCTACAATAGGTGTGTGGTGGAAATACATGTCCATTTCCTGCCAAATTAGTCACTCACATTACGTGTGTAGTGGCCCTAAATAGTCAGATGAGAAATGGACCTACAATAGGTTTGTGGTGAAAAGTTTTGTCCATTTCTGGCCAAATTAGCCACCTACGATAGGTGTGTAGTTGCGGTAAATGGTCATATTATGACCACATCGAACCTACAATAGGTGTGTGGTGGAAATATATGTCAATTTCGAACAAATAAGTCACCTACGATATGTGTGTAGTTGTGATAAATGGTCTTATTATGAGTAGAAACTGATCTACAATAGGTGTGTGGTGGAAATACATGTCCATTTCCTGCCAAATTAGTCACTCACATTAGGTGTGTAGTGGTGCTAAATGGTCAGATGAGAAATGGACCTACAATAGGTGTGTGGTGAAAAGTTTTGTCCATTTCTGGCCAAATTAGCCACCTACGATAGATGTGTAGTTGCTGCAAATGGTCATATTATGACCAGATCGAACCTACAATAGGTGTCTCGTGGAAATATATGTCAATTTCGAACAAATAAGTCACCTACGATATGTGTGTAATTGTGATAAATGGTCTTATTATGAGAAGAAACTGACCTACAATAGGTGTGTCGTGGAAATACATGTCCATTTCCTGCCAAATTAGTCACTCACAATAGGTGTGTAGTGGCGCTAAATGGTCATCTTATGATGAGAAATGTACCTACAATAGGTGTGTGGTGAAAAGTTATGTCCATTTCTGGCCAAATTAGCCACCTACGATAGGTGTGTAGTTGCGGCAAATGGTCATATTATGACCAGATCGAACCTACAATAGGTGTGTGGTGGAAATATATGTCAATTTCGAACAAATAAGTCACCTACGATATGTGTGTAATTGTGATAAATGGTCTTATTATGAGCAGAAACTGACCTACAACAGGTGTGTGGTGGAAATACATGTCCATTTCCTACCAAATTTGTCACTCACAATAGGTGTGTAGTGGCGCTAAATGGTCATCTTATGATGAGAAATGGACCTACAATAGGTGTGTGGTGAAAAGTTATGTCCATTTCTGGCCAAATTAGCCACCTACGATAGGTGTGTAGTTGCGGCAAATGGTCATATTATGACCAGATCGAACCTACAATAGGTGTGTGGTGGAAATATATGTCAATTTCGAAGAAATAAGTCACCTACGACATGTGTGTAGTTGTGATAAATGGTCTTATTATGAGAAGAAACTGACCTACAATAGGTGTGTGGTGGAAATACATGTCCATTTCCTGCCAAATTAGTCACTCACAATAGGTGTGTAGTGGCGCTAAATGGTCATCTTATGATGAGAAATGGACCTACAATAGGTGTGTGGTGAAAAGTTATGTCCATTTCTGGCCAAATTAGCCACCTACGATAGGTGTGTAGTTGCGGCAAATGGTCATAATATGACCAGATCGAACCTACAATAGGTGTGTGGTGGAAATATATGTCAATTTCGAACAAATAAGTCACCTACGAGATGTGTGTAGTTGTGATAAATGGTCTTATTATCAGCAGAAACTGACCTACAATAGGTGTGTGGTGGAAATACATGTCCATTTCCTGCCAAATTAGTCGCTCACAATAGGTGTGTAGTGGCGCTAATGGTCATCTTATGATGAGAAATGGACATACAATAGGTGTGTTGTGAAAAGTTTTGTCCATTTCTGGCCAAATTAGCCACCTACGATAGGTGTGTAGTTGCGGTAAATGGTCATATTATGACCACATCGAACGTACAATAGGTGTGTGGTGGAAATATATGTCAATTTCGAACAAATAAGTCACCTACAATATGTGTGTAGTTGTGATAAATGGTCTTATTATGAGAAGAAACTGACCTACAACAGGTGTGTGGTGGAAATACATGTCCATTTCCTACCAAATTTGTCACTCACAATAGGTGTGTAGTGGCGCTAAATGGTCATCTTATGATGAGAAATGGACCTACAATAGGTGTGTGGTGAAAAGTTATGTCCATTTCTGGCCAAATTAGCCACCTACGATAGGTGTGTAGTTGCGGCAAATGGTCATATTATGACCAGATCGAACCTACAATAGGTGTGTGGTGGAAATATATGTCAATTTCGAACAAATAAGTCACCTACGACATGTGTGTAGTTGTGATAAATGGTCTTATTATGAGAAGAAACTGACCTACAATAGGTGTGTGGTGGAAATACATGTCCATTTCCTGCCAAATTAGTCACTCACAATAGGTGTGTAGTGGCGCTAAATGGTCATCTTATGATGAGAAATGGACCTACAATAGGTGTGTGGTGAAAAGTTATGTCCATTTCTGGCCAAATTAGCCACCTACGATAGGTGTGTAGTTGCGGCAAATGGTCATAATATGACCAGATCGAACCTACAATAGGTGTGTGGTGGAAATATAGGTCAATTTCGAACAAATAAGTCACCTACGATATGTGTGTAGTTGTGATAAATGGTCTTATTATGAGCAGAAACTGACCTACAATAGGTGTGTGGTGGAAATACATGTCCATTTCCTGCCAAATTAGTCACTCACAATAGGTGTGTAGTGGCGCTAAATGGTCATCTTATGATGAGAAATGGACATACAATAGGTGTGTGGTGAAAAGTTATGTCCATTTCTGGCCAAATTAGCCACCTACGATAGGTGTGTAGTTGCGGCAAATGGTCATATTATGACCAGATCGAACCTACAATAGGTGTGTGGTGGAAATATATGTCAATTTCGAACAAATAAGTCACCTACGATATGTGTGTAGTTGTGATAAATAGTCTTATTATGAGCAGAAACTGACCTACAATAGGTGTGTAGTGGAAATACATGTCCATTTTCTGAAAAAATAAGTCACTCACAATAGGTGTGTAGTGGCGCTAAATGGTCATCTTATGATGAGAAATGGACCTACAATAGGTGTGTGGTGAAAAGTTATGTCCATTTCTGGCCAAATTAGCCACCTACGATAGGTGTGTAGTTGCGGCAAATGGTCATATTATGACCAGATCGAACCTACAGTAGGTGTGTGGTGGAAATATATGTCAATTTCGAACAAATAAGTCACCTACGATATGTGTGTAGTTGTGATAAATGGTCTTATTATGAGAAGAAACTGACCTACAATAGGTGTGTGGTGGAAATACATGTCCATTTCCTGCCAAATTAGTCACTCACAATAGGTGTGTAGTGGCGCTAAATGGTCATCTTATGATGAGAAATGGACCTACAATAGGTGTGTGGTGAAAAGTTATGTCCATTTCTGTCTAAATTAGCCACCTACGATAGGTGTGTAGTTGCGGCAAATGGTCATATTATGACCAGATCGAACCTACAATAGGTGTGTGGTGGAAATATATGTCAATTTCGAACAAATAAGTCACCTACGATATGTGTGTAGGTGTGATAAATGGTCTTATTATGAGAAGAAACTGACCTACAATAGGTGTGTGGTGGAAATACATGTCCATTTCCTGCCAAATTAGTCACTCACTATAGGTGTGTAGTGGCGCTAAATGGTCATCTTATGATGAGAAATGGACCTACAATAGGTGTGTGGTGAAAAGTTATGTTCATTTCTGGCCAAATTAGCCACCTACGATAGGTGTGTAGTTGCGGCAAATGGTCATATTATGACCAGATCGAACCTACAATAGGTGTGTGGTGGAAATATATGTCAATTTCGAACAAATAAGTCACCTACGATATGTGTGTAGTTGTGATAAATGGTCTTATTATGAGCAGAAACTGACCTACAATAGGTGTGAGTAGTAAGTGTTGGGTTAACATTTGGGCCATTATTAGGGTTAACATTTGGACCAATATTAGAACTTGTCTTTACATCCACTATATCAAAAATGGCCCAAAAGTTAACCCAACTTTTTAACCAAAAAAATGTTATCCAACCAGTTAAGTTAGTACTTGAGACTTCAGGAATTGTTTTCATTAGACAGTAAAAAAAAGTTTTTAGAGTTGCTAGTATTGTACTGCGGCACCACGGACATTTCTTTAGTTGCTCTGCACACCTCTCACAGCAGAGTAGATGTCGACAAGGTAGAAGCACTATTGTAATATCACCATCCATACAAATCTTACAAGCCGGTGCTGGATCTGATCTGCTGTTCTCCTGAATAACTCGTTCATCTTCAATTTCAAATATTGCATCCAATAAATCCACTGCTTTAATAGTATTGCCTTTCAACTTTTCCAACCCGTCTCTTATTAACTTATCAGAAAAACCTAACTGACGTACAATTTTCTCTGCACTTTTGTGTATTGAACACTGGGTCATATTGGTGTAATCCTGATTTAAAATTTCGGTGGCCCTCATTTTTGCAAATTTACAAAATGGAAAATGCTTAAGATGTTCTTTTAAAGGAATATCTCCTGTAACCCAGTTATACATAATACCACCACAGAAGGCACATTTAACTCTGTCTCCAGGTCCGCAATAAAATAACCCGGCTTTAACTAAATCAACTGGTGACACAATTTCATCCTTCGGCCATTTATCCAGGAAGCTAGCAAAACGAAGACCCTCTGATGTATATTGATCATCTAAAGCTTTTGCCATTTTAATTACATGTCAGTCATCATCAAATCCTTGTCACACAGGGAATTATAACTGTTTTCATCCTTTCTTAAAAGAAGCTAGCCAAAATGAAGAAAAGACTCTACTACCTTCTAATGTATATTGATCATCTAAAGCTTTTGCCTTTTTAATTACATGTCAAAGTCATCATCAAATTCTTGTCACACAGGGAATTGTAACTGTTTTCATCCTTTGGTCACTTAAAAGAAGCTAGCCAAAATGAAGAAAAGACCCTACTGATGCATACAACTTTGTCATTTTATGTATTGTCCTAGTTAAATCTTGATAATCACCTCTTTATCAATCAATATTTCCTTCTACATAAAATAAAATAATTTTTGTTCATTTTAACCAAGTATCCACTTTCGTTTTCAGACTGATCTTGTTGTCATTTAAAAAATTCCCAAGAAACAGCAACTGAATGTGTAAAATAAATGAAAAACACATCCAAGTCACTATTCCCAGGGCTGCACTCATTGCCTCTTCCCTGAAATAGACAAAAAGGAATACCCACAGCTTAATACACATCTACACCAATCATTTTGATTTTCAAATTTAATATACAATATGATATTATCTGTAAGAATTTACATAATGTAACTGAATATTGAAAAATTATATATCCTGTGCTCTTAAATCTTTTTGGATATTTATGTTAATCCATTTCTAGAATTAACTGATTATTTTACAACTGAATACAAAAGGTATTAATGAACATCTTACCTTCCTTTCTTTTGAAAATATTCATCCATAAAAACATTACTTTGTCCCATGACTTTTTCTTGTTACAGAAAAAGTAAATGAAAAGTTAAAGTTAGTGTTTTAGATGTTGTTTAATAACCAGGGTCATATTGTGATAGATCCTCAGCATTGCTATTTGTGTTTGTGTGTGTTGGAAGCTTGAACCCCCAGACACAACAGTCTATGTTTGTTTATTTGGTGTTTTACGTCGCTTTCAACACTGTACAGGTCATATCATGATGGTAGTTGGAAGGGCAGAGGAAACCAGTACATAGCGTTCGCTAGGGTTCTGTACTGTAAACTACAGAACCAACAGTAAGCAACTATCAGCTTTCCCACTTGACACCATGCTGGGAATTGATCCCCCCCGGCGTCAGAGGTGGGAGAAGAGTGTTACCACTCTCCCACCATGGCCCCCCCACACAACAGCCTATGATTAGATGTCAAATTTGCTAAGAACTAGGTCACCAAGGATCTCAGGGAAAAGACCTTAAAATAAAACAAAGTAATAAATTTTGAAAAACTTTATTTTTTTGTTCTAAATTTTAAAAAAATAATAATTTTGATCAAAAAATTAAAATTAAAAAAAATCTGTTTTCTTCTTTTATCTTCTGAAAAACAAGAAAAAAATAAAAAGAACAATCTTTTAATTAAAAGATATTAAATAACTAAATGGCATATTACAAGAAATACAAGAAATTGAAAAGTAACAAAGTAACTTTTTAAAAAAGAAGCCTGTCAATGAACTTACCTCTTTATTTTTCATATGGATCTGAAATAGATAAAAAATTATAGATACAAATCCATAATAATATACATTACCATTGTAATATATAACATGTTACCATTTATTTTGGAAACCATTTTTTAGGAACATGTCACAATTATTTATTTATAATCAGGAAAAAAATACTTTCACCAATCATATGTATATCAGACCGGGCGCTTCATGTAGGAAAGTTGGTAGTTACTTCCCAATGCCCGGTGGTTTACAGTGCAGTATGCACTGGTTTCCTCCACCTGTAAACTACCCGTCACAATATGACCCTGGCTGTTGAACACAACATAAAACCACAAATAAATAAATAAATGCTCTATATTACATTTGAAGATAACAATCAAAATTACTTTAACCAAAAACCAAATCTACAAAATAAATGACAATAGAAATACCATATAATATGGTAAAATGTAACAATAAAGTTATATTTACAATTGTCTTTTTGGACCTCCTGATCTGTAAGTATAAAAATAGAAAAACCACAGTTACACAACTGAATGCTCTATATTACAATGAAAATAACAATTAAAATTACTTTTACTAAAACCAATCTTGTAATATTATTGACAACAGAAACACTTTATAATATGGTTAAGCAAAACATTAAAATTATATTTACCATGGTCCTTTTTCACCTGATGATCTGTAAAATATAAAATTGAAAAAAAAAAACAATAGTTATAGAACTAAATTGCTTATAATGAAAAACACCCACACATTTTTGTAACCTAAATTTTAAAAAATACAAAATAAAATTACCTCAACCAAAAAATTACTGATAAAATTAATCATAACTATAGAATAATATGGAAACCAAAAGAATAAAGTTATACTTGCCTCTGTCATTTTTATTGGCCTGATCTGTAAACATGTAAAAGAAACAACAATTAATAGGACTTTTTTCGTCCAAGAAGAAAATCTTAAATGACAAAGATCATACATTTGGACTCTTTATATACTTATATCAACAAACACCATAGCTTACTGGGATATAAAATGACACCTTTTAACAGCAGTAATAAACTCTTCTCTCCAGAGAAAGAGGGCACAAGTCCTCAAGGAATTTTATTACCTCATTTATTTTTTTCTTACTGGTTTTAATGCACAGTATAAAATTTTATTTACATGTTAAGTTTTAATGTATAGCAAAAACTTTGGAATATCCTAAGGTATGAAAGAAATATAAAAAAAGCTTATCTACTTACTCAGGCTCTCGCTGTGTATCTGAAAATGAAAAGGTGAAAAGATAATATGTATATGTGTTAGAAATCTGCCTGTTAAAATCATAGTTATTTACTTTTGAAGAAATAATGTCTCAAGAAGAAAAATTTCACCAATTAAGAGTTATCAATGTTCTTGTATAAATATTTACTCAAAGTCTTGTGAATCAGTAAAAACAATTAGTGAATGACATAATAAAGCAATGCATTACATTATCCTCTGAGTAGTGAACAGTAGAAAAACACAAACTGATATACCTAATAGTAAAATAACATATTAAGACTAATAAAGACCATAATTGTTCATGTACATGTAAGTTTTATAACAAAGCATATTTACAGTAAAAAGGAAGTAATTACTCCTGATTTCACAATTAGACTAGTAATACACTTACACTAACACTGATTCTGGAGCGCTGTAAAAAAAAGACACAAAAAATAAAAGGAGATAGAAAAAATTGGATATCAAAAGCAAAATAAATAATAGACTTGCAGATTTCCCAAAATGATGTAGCAATACACATGTGACTAATCATAATTGTGCACCTTATCTTTCTGACTTTTGCAGTGTGTGTTAACAGTTTTATAAGTGGTAATACTACAAGGAAAACCCAGAACCTTTTAACACATGTAAAAAATAGATATTTTTTACATTTTTATAATCAATTAATAATGCTATTTTGTCTTAATTTATAAGTCCTCATCTATGTTACCACTTTGCACAGTCTTAAAAGTAGCAATACTACAAGAAAATTATGAACTCTCTGATATGTAAAAAAACACTCTAAACATTTTTACTTTTAAATAAAGAACTATTAAATAAGAAAACTTTCAGAAATCACCTAAAACTGATAAAAAATTAGTACATACCAGAATCATCCTCTGTTTTATTTCTGTAAAATAGAGATTTATAAAAAGTAATAAAAGATACAAAGTTAGACATTTCTTTCTAATTTTTGAATAAAATTATTTTTTGTAAACTTTAAATACAAACAACTTTCATAACAAATTTGAAAAAATAAGTGTAATTTCTCACCGATATTCACATCTTTTTTGACAGGCTGAAAAAAGAAAATCTATAAATAATAAAAGTTTCACAATGACAAATCAAACAAAAATTTCTTCAGGTTAAAATGTCTAATTTTCATATTTTAGTAAAACCTCACTTAGGTGGAAATATTTGGGTAGATACAGACCCTACAAACCAAATTGAACAAATTTCATTTGAATGAAAATGATTATTGGTGATATTGTATTTTGTTCTTTATCAGAATTAAAATGAAACTATTTCAATTATATCTACACCTCTATATCTGGATGACTTGCAGGTTCATAAAACAAAACACACACACACACACACACACACACTACAGCAGTGCACCCAGTAATATATGTGACCTCAAGGTTATTTTTGCTATATATGACAAAGCTGTATTTACATTAATTCCTGATTACTTAGTCATTAACATTAGTAATTACCCACCAAAAGCATGTTTCAAAATTCTGTTTGGGGAAAATGATTTACCAAAATGTTTTTAAAGTGTGCCGCAAAGTGCGTGGAATGCACCTTTTAAAGGGAAAGATGACGTAATAATGATGTGTGTATACAGTAATGACCTTTTTTTCAGATTTACCATAAGTTTTACAGAAAAGGTATTCCTTTTTGGCTCTATCCAAAATTGAACCTACTTGTCCTGTCACACAGTGTGAAGTTTATATATATATATATATCACCAAAGTATTAAATTTTTAGGTAAATTATTGTTTTTTTTGCAGTAAATTGTTTTAATTGTGTTATTTTGGATGGGCAAAATATTACAATTTACAATAGAAATGTGTAACAGCTACTGCCATTTGTCACTATTAGGTAAATTGATCTGTAAGGTATAAAAAAATAATCTGAAACAAGAAATAATTAGTTTTGCTATAAAAAGTGTTCATTTTCTCAGATTTATAATGACAGTTAACCTTTTAATTTTTGTTACAAATCTTTAGTATTGGATTCACCTTTAACAGGCTACTGTAATACAGCATTACGTGTTAATACCCTGCATTGATGTAATGTTATAAAACTGACAATTTTTATGGAAATTTACAGTACAGATAAAAATCCCCAAGAATTGACAATAATAGATTGAAATTTTTCATGTTAAATATGTTGTTTTACTCATTTTACGTAAACTACTTTATGTTTACAGTGAGTGAAAATAAAACTTTTTCCCCATTTTGAATTGTTAAAATTAAACTGAAAGTCAACACCTCTCAAGACAAATTATCTTAAACCTATGATGAAATTGCAATTTACTCCAACTGTACAATCACTGTTTTTCTGCAACAAGGGTGACTTAAGATCATACTGAATAATTGCCTCAAGAACAACTTTTCTTTACAGGTGTGACATTTGTAGATGCATGTCTTGAATGCATACATCACTGGTAAATTGTCAATGAACTCGCCTATTATAAAAAGAAATGAATTCTTTAGAAAATGATTTAGTTAGCCCTTTGAAATCAATTATAGTGAAATATGTAATGAATGCATGAAAACCTCAAACACCTCTTGAATGTATTATTATTGAGAAAAAAATTATGACTTATAAGCCATTCATTTAAATATAACTTATGGATAGTTCCTCCTTCAAAAAACTTTTTTTAACTCATGTTTTCAAATGAATATATTCTCTCAAAGAGAAATATGTATCTTATTACAAGTTCTTAGTATTGTAAAAGAAAATTTTAACTAACACAAACCTCATTCCAACTGATTGTCAAACTGCTACAATCTTTCCTTTTGAATTTTCATTTAAACTAATATCGCACAAGTGACACAGGATTTCTCAATGTAACATTTTCTTGAATTTTGCTTTCCTAGAAATGTAAAGTTTGTTTTTTCATTAAAACATACCACAAAATATCTTAATTGTATTCTTCCCAATTAAACATTCCTCACAATTTAAACCCACAGCAATATCACCATCCTTTGGCACTCTATTGAACAATAAGCCTTCAATTCTTTCTCTTCAGATATTTATTGAAAATCTGTGCAATAGTTCTGGAAAGTTCTATAAAAATGGGAATGTGTCCCACTGAACATTAGCTGAATTTTCATTTTAAACTAATTCCACACAAGTGACACAGGATTTCTCAATGTAACATTTTCTTGAATTTTGCTTTCCTAGAAATGTAAAGTTTTTTTTTTTTCATTAAAACATACCACAAAATATCTTAATTGTATTCTTCTCACTTAAACATTCCCCACAATTCAAACCTGCAGCACTATCACCATCCTTTGGCACCCTATTGAACAATAACCCTTCAATTCTTTCTCTTCAGATATTTATTGAAAATCTGTGCAATAGTTCTGGAAATTTCTTTAAAAAACGGGAATGTGTCCCACTGAACATTAGTTGTAATAACTACTGTCAGATTTATTGTATAGTTTTGTCATTATTACAACGAATGTAATAACCTCTCTGTGCTTGTGTTTCTGGAAAGTTCTGTCTGTATGTTGACCCACTGAACATTCTACAGATAATGTAAAACCTAATATTATTTTTTATGGTCTTCTATGATAATTTATTGTTTATGAGTCAGTTTTTTTGTATCAGTGTTTTTTTAACTTTTGTGAACTGCCATTCTAGAAAGTTCTGCACTTTAATTTTTTCATCTGTAGAGCCATTACCAGTTTTTTTCCTCATGTAAAATGTGTTGCATTTATGTCAGTTTATTGCAATGATCTCATTACTTCTTTGCACTTGTGTTCTAGAAACACACACACACACAACAAAAATCCTCTCAGTACCATTTGTCACACTGCAAATTTTTACAAATGTCTTTTTTATCACAAACAGGGTTTCAATTTTGATGAATGGTTTTAGAGGTTTTAGTTTCCTGTCTAGAAATAAATGGTTTCTAGAAGACTCATTTCATGATATTGATTGACTCTATTTGGAAGACACCCATGCCGTGTCTGCTATTTAATGTTTTTTGTTACAAACACAAGGTTGGGTTTTCAATTGATTCAGAGAGGAAGGGAAAAAAATGCGCTTTATACAGGGTTCACATTCTTGTGACTGTAAAGACACAGCTGCTTGTTTTATATTATAATTATCTGTCTGTGTGAAAGGTTAATAACCAACCAGGCAAAAAGATAGCTGCAGTAGTAATGGGAGACAAAGAAAGGTATACCTTGTTTTATGGAATTCAGTCACCTTTCAGTCAGTTTCACCCTTCTAAATTTACTATTGACGGAGTAATGTATAGATGTGCTGAACAGTATATGATGTATTGTAAGGCAATCATATTTAAAGACTATATTACAGCCCAAAAAATTATGGAGGTGAAAGACCCCAAAGTAATGAAAAGATTGGGTAGAAAGGTAAGGAATTTTAACAAACAAAGATGGTTGACAAAATCCAAGTTTAAAAAGTATTGGAGGGGGGAAAAACTGGCTAGGATATATACTTACAGATGTAAGAGATCAAATTTTAATGTCATAATGTACAAACAGAGGTTGGGTTTTTTTTTTGTTAATTCACCAATGCTAGTTACTACAGAACATCAGGCACAAGTCAATTTATCTCAACACACCCCCTGTGAACTTATAACCTAGATTCCATAATTCATGACTATAACATATAGATTGCCACATATTTCAAAAACTAAACATATTCGGGGTTGTGTTTTTTTTCCCTCTCTGTAGAACAGTGTCTGGTGTTTTTTTTAACATTTGATAGTGTCTTAAAGATTTATTGCATTCACATTGCTATGAATTCTCCCAATTCAACATTGTTCTGTGTGTAGAAACACTTGAGCATTTTGACTCTAGAAACTTCCTCTTAATAATGTCTCCATCTGTTATCCCATTGCAAAATTGCTTGGAATGGTTTACAATTAATGATTTATTGAAAATGGTCATGAGGCGTCCCACTGAACATTTCTTGCTTCTCTGCAGAACATCAGGTGCAGATGATGTGTTCAGTAAGCTATTTTTATCTCAACATTTTCACAAAACCCCCTATGAACTTGCTTTTGATTTCTTTTTTTGCGCTTTATGGACTTGTGTTCTAGAATATGTCTTCATTTATTGAAAATGGTCATGAGATGTCCCATTGAACATTTTACAGAATACTAGGTTTTTTGACATGTAACCTTAGTGGACTTGTGTTCTAGAAACTTTTCATAATATATCTTCATCTGCTGCAATGAACTTAATGATTTATTGAAAATGGTCATGAGGCGTCCCACTGAACATTTCTTGCTTCTCTGCAGAACATCAGGTGCAGATGATGTGTTCAGTAAGCTATTTTTATCTCAACATTTTCACAAAACCCCCTATGAACTTGCTTTTGATTTCTTTTTTTGCGCTTTATGGACTTGTGTTCTAGAATATGTCTTCATTTATTGAAAATGGTCATGAGATGTCCCATTGAACATTTTACAGAATACTAGGTTTTTTGACATGTAACCTTGGTGGACTTGTGTTCTAGAAACTTTTCATAATATATCTTCATCTGCTGCAATGAACATTACATTTAATGATTTATTACATTTCTCCGTTCTGAGTCATCTGGGTGTTTTGACATTTAATGCTATTCTAAAAAAGTTCTACAAGCAATACGTCAGTTCTCAATACAATGTCCTTTTTCTCTCTCTCTGTCTACTTGAGATTTTTTTGCTGCATTTCTTATCATAGTTTCTGTGTAAGTTCTAGAACTTTCTAATTATCCCCACATCTGTTGTCCCATTGCAAATTTCCTGTAAATGCGCAGTTATCTTTTCTCAGATCTTATATAAAGGCCGTGTGGTGACTATTAACTCCTCACACTTTACTGTGCTGCAAAAGGGGAGTAATCCACTGAGGTGCAATTGTTGTTTTTAAAGTACTGGATAAATTTAAAGAGAGGTTTGTAGTACTATTGGAATAACTTTATGAAAATTAATCAGATCTTATTGAAATTTGAGATATTCAGCAAAAATAAAGAAAGAGTTGCAATTGTAAAGTCTGAGCTTATTAGACAGAACACTTTTGTAATACAGAATCAACAAGACGTTTTAATTTTTAGATTTCTACACATTACTTTTAAATATTTTGTCAAAAATTCTAGAGGTTTTATATTTTTAAGAAAAGTTAATACACTAAGTAATTACCGTGGAATAGAAGATATAGTGAAATATTTTTTAAAGAACTACATACAACCTTATTTAGTGAAATCATCAGTTGACCTAGTGATACTCAAAACTTTAAATTATCATTGGGAAATCAAAGTTTTATATCTTGGAGAGAAGCGAATTAATCATTCAGAATTTCAAAAATATTTTCAAAGAATACCAGATTTAGAAACAAAGGAACGCGTCTCTACTAAGTACACAAGCAATAGTTTAGTATTTACCGTATACTCACAACAAAACAACTGTTTAAAAGTTACCGGTTGCACAAAACAGATTGAAAAAGTACCGAGTATTAAACAAATTTTCCTTTCAGCTAACCAGGACATCACCATGAATTCATATTTAACACAAGCATTTGTAATGAAATACCTTCAGACTTTAGCTCACCTTCTGTTGCAAGATATAAACCTGTCTTTTCTCACCGATTACTACACATATTTCTATCAAACATTCAATATCGTTGATGAACCTACACTATATAAAAAATTAAAAGATATGTTCATCGATTCACTTGAAGAGACAGATAATGAAGCTTTGAGAAGTAGAAATATGGTTTCTTTTAATTCTATAGACAGATTTATGCACAGTTTGTCAGAAAAAATATGTGCTTTCTTCACCGTACACTTCACAAAGGATTGTATTAAAACCTACGTTTCAAAAACAAATTTGAGGGGGGAGTTATATGAGTTAAACACCTCTGAGGACGGGAGTGTGGAATTTTACAAAAATACCGAATCTTTCTTACCTTTATCTTCTGATTCCGAATCAGAAACAGAGTTGGTAGAACCCGTCTGTAAAAAGCCAAAGGAAGCAGAATTCAGTTGTCCAAGACCTTCACAAATTTGTTCTGTAGAACCAGTACCTAAAAGAAAGATACCACTGAAAATTTCAGAATCAAAAAACAGAAACCCATTTATGAAATGTAAAGGTCCACAAATTGATTTGCAAAACCACAACACCCTCGAACATTTTACTGAGCAGAATGATTTACAGCATTACCATAACATTGCAAAAGAAAATTTAATCAACCTGACAGATAATGTGGATAAACTTAATCAAATTTTAAAGAAAACAATAGCTTCGATAAATTCCTTTTTACCACAAAACTTAAAAACTGAAGAATTATCCTGCCAGGCAAAATGTCCATTGCACTGTAGTTTACTATCAAGGGCACAGGCTATAAAGAAACTGAAGGGTAGAAAAACCAAACATTAATAATGACCAAAATAAAAGCTTATGTGTCAGTTCAGTTGCAACACATAAAAAAATAGAGTAACCATGATGTCAGTTAGGTATAATAACAAAGCTACGTGTGATTGTGGTTACCACTTTGAATGGTATTACTTGTATCCTTACATAGAAAAAGGATTAAAGTTATTTCCTGGTATGGAACTCACGAGAGATATTGTTGAACTTGCAGAGAGCATCAGATATGAACTTTTTAAAAATGATCAACTTGTAACATTAAAAGAATTTTGTTTTTCAAAAATTTATCAATTCAACCTAAATGTTAGATTACTTCCCAAGCAGCTATGGGAACAGTTTATTGAGAAATACGTGTTTGAAAAAGTTTCTTGGAATTATCTGGAGTTTGTCATTCCAAGATTTCTGAGTAAACATTTGGGGGGGACATTGGTTTACAAAACTATACTCTGTTCCCCAGAAAAAGAAATATTTGTAAGAAACATTAATAATGGACAGTGGGAAAGACAGAACTTTTCCTAGTTGATGTAGAAATTTGTCAATGTAGAACAACTTGTAATATTTTAAAAGAAGTTTGTTTTATTTATCAATTCAAAAATAAATGTTAGATTACTCCCACCAAGTGGCTGTGTGGGGGAGAAATATGTGTTTGAAAAAGTTTCTTGGAATTATCTAGAGTTTACCATTCCAAATATTTTTGAGTAAACATTATTTTTTGGGGGGAGGGAGAGGACATTGGTTTACAAAAAAAGAAAAATATTTTGTAAGAGAAACAGTAATAATGGACAGTGGGAAAGATATAACTTTCCTAGTTGATGGAGAAATTTGTCAATGTAGAAATCATGTACTGAAATGGAGAGATTTAGATGTGTTTGTGAAACACGGGTTAACTGTACAACCAGGAATAACAATAACCCCTATATTAGTTTATCAGTGTTTAGATGTTACTGTATCTTTATATAAACATTATTTTGGGCTTAACCCACGCAGTTTGCAAGATTTGTGTGCTGGTACTATACAATTTAGTACACTGAACAAAGCTTTATTGCCACATCAACTGCAAAAGTTTTGTCAGGACTACCTCTATGATGAATTAAATTTTTGGTTTATCAAATGGGATGCAGCAATGCATTTACTCTCACATATGTATCACCAACTGGGTTAAATAAAAAACGTTTTTTAGAGACACACACACACACACACACACTGTGTGACAGCTAGAAAGCCACTGTTTGATGTGACAATGGAAGTTAAGGTTAAATTTTTGTGTGATGGACAACAAAAAAACTTGTACAAATCATCTCCGAATGCAGTTGGTTATGAGTTATTTAGTACTGAATGCTTTAAACTATTACCTAATGAAATAAGGAAGCTGCCTACGGGTGTGATATTGGAATTACCAGAATCATTGCACGTACAAGTAGCAGAAAAGGAGCAGTGTTAGTCTATGTGGACTCCGTGTATTGGCTGGAATCGTTGATCCGGACTATCGAGCACAAATATTTGTGGTACTACACAATATTACAAATCAAAAAATTTCATGGGACAAGACAAAACCCATGGCACAGTTGATATTTCATTCAAGCATTAATCCTTGTATCGTAAAAACGGAAAACATTGTAGTGGAAACATTTCGAGGAAGTAAAGGATTTGGTGAGTGTACTGAATTGAAACAACAACTTTAACACCATGTCGAGTGTTTTGGGAAACTCTTCAGAAGGGGGAGTCAGCACAATTTTTTTACCATCGAATGCTAAATGTGACTATTTTGAAAACAAAACATCACACTTTGTGACAGATTTAGCTGAACCAATTAACCTAAAACCCGGGGCAAAGATAGCTCTTGCTGAAATCATTTATCCAAACAGTATAATGAATGTGTTTGAACCAATGACTGAAATTCATCTTTTGAAAAAGAGAGGTATAAAAACAGGGCATTATAACAAGACAATCCTCGGTAAAAATTACCGCAATATAGAACAGTTAATACGGGTAATAAATGGGGCTATCAAAAGTGCAAAGATGGAATCCACGTTGCGGGTAAACAACAAAACTGGGCTGTGTGAAATAATTGTAGAGAGCGAAGAGACAATAAAGGTCCACAGAAAGTTGGCAAATATTTTAGGATTTATTGACAAGGTAGAGTTTGCAAATGTAGGAAACACACCCTCTTTACCAAGAGCATATGCAGGTGATGTGGTGCCTGACATCAATTTGCTCACTTTCAGTCTTTACATCTACAGCGATATTGTCTACCCTACTCGTGTGGGAAATACAATTGTTCCAATTTTAGGGATCATTCACTGTGACAGTCGTCTCGATTCACAATATACTCATAGGACTCTTCCTATTTTAAACTATATCCCTGTGATAGGAAACGTACTGAGTAAAATTGAACTTAAAATCACAGACACAACGGGGGACCTGATTCATTTTCAATTTGGAAAGGTGATAATCAGACTTTCTTTATTCCAACCAGATTAAAAAAATGAAACATCACAAATTTAAAGATGTATATAAGAGGTACAGAATTGAACTTCCCAGGTACAAGAAAATGGATGTGGAAATGTATCTATCAAAATCTTACCCGATGGTCAAAATAAAATTAAAAAAGCATTGCGTAAATTGAAGAGTTTAAAGATACAACTGTCTCTGAGGGTAAAA
Source organism: Sabellastarte sp. h YS-2021 (assembly GCA_964017235.1). Classification (NCBI taxonomy): domain Eukaryota; kingdom Metazoa; phylum Annelida; class Polychaeta; order Sabellida; family Sabellidae; genus Sabellastarte; species Sabellastarte sp. h YS-2021. Next base: position 181,297,644 of record OZ024930.1, read on the forward strand.
CTTAAAAAGTACAGACAAACAGAAGATGATTTTGTTTACATCAAACCGTACTTTACATCGGAAACAAAGGGAATTCTTTCGAAGGTACATATCAAAAGGATTATATCCGAATTAACTAAAGAGGTAGTATCTAGATTAGAAACATTTCTTCACCATGGAAGTAATTGGAACCTAGTCAAGATTTATAGTCTTGAATTGAAAATAGTGAAGTACGCCCCAATTTTTGGTGGGTGTAAACAAGGAAACCTTCCAAAATTTCTGAAAAACAAACACTGTTTACTCGACTTATCTTCCCCAGAAAACCAATGCTTTCTGTACGCAGTAGCAGCAGGTATCCAACCAAAGGCAACGCATGCGAGTCGTACGGGTCAATATAAAACCTTGGTGGAAAATTTTAACACAAATGAAATTTCACTACCCATGACATTGGATAATATCCAACTGTTTGAAGAACGAAATGATGTTTCTATAAACTGTTATGACATTAACCTGGTATCTCATGAACCGGGGGTGCTACACATAAGTTCTGAAGAAAATAAGAAACATCACGTAAATATATTATTATACAAAGAACATTATTACACAATAAGGAGTCTTTCCAGATTTCTGTGTAGTTTTCGTTGTTCAAACAGGAAAAAAGGTTATTACTGCAAAACCTGTTTGACAAAAAAGTATTCAGAGCAAGCTCTGAAAGAACATGAAAACTCTTGCAGTATAAATATGGTTAAACCTAAAGGACAAGTACCAATTCCAGGATCTGGTGAGGACCTGTTACAATTTAGAAACTATGAAAAAAAATTCATGGCACCCTTTGTTATATACATGGATTTTGAGACTTATCAGAGCAGAGTGACCGATAAAAGAGTCAGTGGAAAAACTAGATTTAATACCCAGCATAAACAGTTAAGCGTTGGCATGAAACGCGTATGTCATGTGAATAATAAGTTCAACGGTCCTGTAAAGTGTTACACAGGAGAAAATTGTGCCAAAAAAGCGATTGAGATGTTGATGGAGGAGCAAAGTCGTATCAATGTAATTTTGAACGAATGTAGATACCCCATGACCAACACTGGAAAAACTTGGCAAATGTTGAAAAAGGCTACCCATTGCTATATATGTGATTCAGCTTTTAATGGTGACAAAAAATGTAGGGATCACAACCACCTGCAAAGCCCTAAGGTGACTGAAGAACACCCTTTTGGGAATGTACTCGGTATAGCCTGTAATAGGTGCAACCTGAAATACTCCTCAATTTCCAATGAGCCAAAAATTCCAGTATTTCTCCATAATGGATCAAAGTACGACTTCAAATTGTTGATAAGAGAATTGTGCCAAAACAGTGAAAACCAATTAAAAATTATTCCAAGAACAAGCGAGACATTTGCGTGTATCTCTTTTTAAAATTTCCAATTCATTGCCACCTATGCTCATTTACCTAACAGTTTATCAAACCTGACAGACATCCTGAGAAGTGGACAAGAAAGTAAGGATAAATTATTCAAACACACTAGACAATTATATCCTGAAGAATCTACATTTTTAAAATTGCTCAAAAAAGGTTTCTTCCCCTATGAGTATCTCACGGGGATCGATGTTCTGAATGAATGCAAACTACCAAAACGAGAACACTTTTACAGCTCTCTTACAAAAAAGACCATCATCCCTGAACAGTATCAACATGCACAGTCAATGTTTACGCTTTTAAAATGTTCAAATTTAGGGGAATACTTAGAGGCCTACCTGAAATTAGATGTGACCTTACTGGCGGATGTTTTTGAAAATTTCAGAGCAATAAACCATAAACTGTACGGGTTAGACGTTGCAAAATATTTAAGCCTACCAAGTTTCTCATTCGATGCAATGTTGCTTCAAACCAAAGTAAAGCTCGAACTGATCACTGATCTTGAACAGTATGAATTCATACAGAAAGCTATTAGAGGTGGCATCTCTGGTCAATACACAAGGTATGCAAAAGCGAACTATACAACTTTACCAGACTACAACGAAACAGAACCGTTAACTTACCTTCACATGTTTGACTGCAATTCATTATATGCCTACTGTTTGTCAAAAAAACTACCGGTTGGTAAATTTAGGTGGTTAGAAAAGAATGAAATTTCAAACTTTGACATAGAAAACACGGGGTCAAATACTAACCTAGGGTACATTTTAGAGGTTGACTTGGTATACCCAGAGAATTTACATGTAAAACATTCGGATTTTCCACTGGCGCCGATAAAGAAGAAAATAAAATACGATGAACTCAGTCCTTACAACCAAAATATCCAAAGATCGAGTGATATGAAAAACTTATTCAGCAATGCAGAAAAGTTAGTTCAAACATTAGAGGACAAGAAAAACTATGTAATACATTTTGAACTACTTAAACTGTACTTAAAGCTTGGACTTAAACTGACAAAAATTCACAGAGTTCTCAGGTTTGAACAGAGAGCATTCATGAAGTCATTTATTGAGATCAATATTGAAAGAAGAAAGGCGGCCAACTCAGAATTTGAGAGCAATAATCTAAAAATGGCAAACAATGCTCTTTATGGAAAAACCATAGAAAATGTGTTCAAAAGAAGAAAAGTCAGACTAGTGAATTCTTCTGAAAAACTTCTGAAATTGTCAAACAAACCTACATTTCAAAGGGTGGAGTTACTCGACCCTAAAATTGCAGCAGTGGAACTGAAAAATCATACAGTTAAATTGGACAAACCAATTTTCATTGGATTCACAGTTTTAGAATTAGCAAAGAAAGTCATGTATCAATTTCTGTATCTATTTCTTCCAAAAATTTTTGGTATGTGGTATACAGTACACCCGCTATACAGTGATACGGATTCATTCTTGTTAAAAATTGTTGCAAAAGATGAATCAGTTCCTACACCAAACGATATATACAGAGTTAACTCTAAGTACTTCGATTTTTCCAATTTTCCAGCCACACATCCACTGTACCACACTAAAAACTCAAGAAAAAAAGGTTATTTTAAATTTGAATACTCATCCAAAGAACTAAGAGAGTTTGTGGGTTTAAAATCAAAACAATATTCCATATTATGTTCCTGTGACACCATACATAGAGCTAAAGGAGTACCAAAGGCAGCTGCTAATGAACTGGTACATGCAGACTACCTGCATACTTTGAGAAAAAATCAACCAAAGACTGTTCACTTTTCTGCAATACGAAGTTTCAAACACAAACTCTACACAGTGGATACAGAAAAAATAGCCCTCAGCGCATTTGATGACAAAAGATATATACTAGACGACGGTATTAATTCCTTAGCCTACGGAGATTATCGAATAGCAAGATGGGATTCAAAGCAAAAGCTTTCAAAATAAATGCTCGTAAAAGGGCCTCGGTCACTAAATTCAAAGGGAAACTGTACTGCCACTTTTCTGATCAGTTCTCGAGAAAAAATGTGACTTTTAACTATCCTGAGTTGAAAAAGCTGAAGAAAATTTTACCTTCGTTGTTAGATATTTAAAAAAATATGATGGAAAGAAACAGAAAAAAAAGTGTGAGACACCCGATGAAATGGAAGACGGTTGTGACTCACCTTACAATACCACACCTGAAAGCAGCGATATTGAGTCAGAATAATGAAGTTACTTAGCATTGATGGGATCATGGGTGCTGGAAAAAATTATCTCTTTAATTTGTTAAAAGAAAATTTTGCACACAATAAAAAAATTGGGTTTGTAGAGGAACCAGTGGAGAAATTTAAAAAATATTTACGGTACAATCCATTGAGGGAATATTACAGTGACCCAGTGAAAAATGCTGCACTTTGTCAACACTACTTCTTGAATGTCTTAGGAAAGTTATACTCAGAAAGCCTACACAAAAGCAGTGACATACATTACCTCATATCCAAGAGAAACTTGTACAGCACAGTTATTTTCATAAACGCTCAGTATGAAAGAGGATACCTGTCAGACTTTCAACATGATTATCTTACAGATCGGGTACACGAAAAAATTGGGGAAACACTCAACAAAGACTGTGGGTTAGGTTGCAACAAGTTGGTGTACGTAGTCACAGATGTTGAGAGATGTTTGGAACGGATATTACAACGAAAAGAAGAAAGCACCATGATAGAATTACGGGACTACCTGCATTGTCTCCAAAAGGAGTACGATGAGTATTATTGCATTTTTGTAGAACAAAATGGAAGTGACAGCGCCGAGAAATTGACTAACATCGATGAGGATGAAGTTCTTGTGAGAAAAGTTGAAAGACTGTTAAGAAAATCATCAAGATGAAACTGGCAACCATAGAGGGACTTATGGGTGCTGGAAAAACTTATCTCTTCGAAAAAATTAAATACGCAATACGAAATGGGTTACCTGAACGACTTTCAATACGATTACTTGTCAGATATCATTCAACAAAATATAACAGACACTCTACCCCAATCCCGCAAGTTAGGTTGCAATAGGCTAGTTTACATCGATACAGATGTTGCAACATGTTTGAAAAGAATCACGGACAGAAAAGGACAGAGCAACATGGAAAATTTTGAAGATTACCTGAACTGTTTACAAAAAGCGTACGAAGACTACTGCAACATTTTTTCAAAAGAAAATGGAAGGCATTACCTAGTAAGAGTAAAAAAACTCTGATGCAGAATTAGGTGTAAAAACATTGCTAGTTAACAATAATATGTCCGTGTGTCAAGACTGAACATGCCTTACAAACATAGCCCAACAATGGAGATTTCTTCGAATGATGAATCAGATGTTTCGTGTGAACAGATACAGTGTTGTTCATACTGTTCCAAGGACAAGGTTTTGGTGAAAGGGAAAACCTACTGTCACGACTGTAAAAGTAATTGCTTCAGGGAATGTAAACGCTGCAAGCGACCATTCCACGATGAAAAATACTTCACTTACTCGGAGACTAGATGTAACTCTTGTCACAAGAAATACTTAAACGAGAAGGTTAAACGAGAGCAACGAAAGAGGAAACCCGTGGAAGATCCTGTGAACAACAAAAAAACATCTGGAGTGGAGAAGGTGGAAGAAAAAAGCCTGTGTGAAAAAAGAAAAGCATTAAAGATAATAGGTTTCCTCCCGGTGTTCTGTTTAGGACAGAAGTTAGAAAACCATGAAATTCAACATAACTAATAATACTGTTATCATCACCTGTTGTGAAACTGAAAAAAGGGAGAAAGACCAAACTGACCATTCAGAGGTAGGAAAGAAAGGGTGTTGTCCATTTGTCCTAAGATTTAGATACAAAAAAGAATGAGCAGCAAAACAGACATTTTACTGAAGAAATTGTATTATGATGTCAAGAAACCAAGTTCATTTTCAAACAGCTACAAACTTTATAAAGCAGCAAAGAGGAAAAACAGAAATATAACACTCTCCATGGTTCAAGATTTCTTAGCTGGGGAAGACGTTTATACACTACACAAACCAACCAGAAAACCTAAGAAATACAGGAAGACTATTGCACATAGTATTGATGCTATACATCAAGCCGATCTTGTAGATGTCAGTGCCCTGTCTAGAGAAAATAAAGGAAATAAATTTATTCTCACTAACATTGACATTTTTTCGAGAAAAGCATGGGCAGTACCTATCAAAAATAAAACCGGAATATCGGTGAAAAATGCCTTTGAACTAATTCACAAAGAGAGTGTGCCACAGAAAGTACATACCGACTTAGGCAGTGAGTTTTACAACAAAACTGTACAGGATTACTTCAAATCTAAAGGTATCACACATTACTCCTCTGCGTCTGACTTCAAAGCAGCCATTTGTGAAAGATTCAACCGGACATTAAAATAAAAAATGTGGAAGTATTTCAGCAAAACTGGAAAATTGAATTACACCTCTATCTTACAAGATATTGTACAAAGCTACAACAACAGTAAACATTCATCCATTGGAACGTCACCAAATCATGTCACAAAGAGGAATGAGATCAGAATTTGGAATCATCAATACAAAGATGAAATTGATAAACGTCAGAGCAGACATAAGTACAAGATAGGAGACTTTGTGAGACTGATACATTTAGACAATCCTTTCACTAAAAAATATCTTCCAAGATTTACAAAAGAAGTTTTCATTATAGCGGACAGACTTAACACCAAACCTGTGACATATAGAGTAATGGACCAAAAACAGGACATTATTAAAGGTGGATTTTATGACAATGAGTTGGCAAGAGTAAAGATAAAAGACTAATGAGACGTACCACCCAACTTCACCATTTTGTGTGGGTCTGTGTAATTTGTTCATACACAAAAAACAATGAGTTTTGAAGTTTTTGATGCGCGTCTAAGGACACCGTTTTCTGCAGTTGTAGCCGGTCCAAGCATGTGCGGGAAAACTCAGTTTGTGCTCCAGCTATTGGAGTCTTGGAATACAATAGTGGATACTCCATTCGACTATATTGTTTGGTCATATGGTCAGAAAACGGAAGCATTAGAAAAAATTAAAAAATTATACGGTGACAAAATTACTCTTGTGGAAGGGATACCGGATGACTTGACTGGTTTCACAAAACAGAAACAACATGGTGTATTTATCTTTGACGATTCTCAATCCGACATCTGTGATTCTCAAGAAATAGCGGATTTGTTCACCAAAAAATGTCACCACGAGAATATCAGCACCATTGTGATATTTCAAAATCTATTTTGTGAGGGAAAACACAGAAAAACCATCTATAGGAATGCCTCATACCTTATCTTATTTAACAATCCCCTAGATTACACATTGGCTTATTTCCTAGCTAGAAAAATTTATCCACACAAGTCGGGCATATTTTTAGACATATTTATAAATGCAACGAGGAGAGCTTATACTTATTTATTTATAGATGGAAAAGTCAGCACACCAGAGGATGCTCGTTTTAGAACAGATTTGTTTGGTAAAAACTTCCAGAGAGTTTTTGTGCCCAACAAAGCATAAAAAATTATCCGTGTGACAGATTCAAACAACAGTTAATAATAGTATGGAAGAAAGAGACAAAAAGATAATATGGGATCTGCACTAAAGAGAAGAGATTATCTCACATTACTAGCAAATTCAAAAGATGTGAAAAGAAGGAAGGCACTTTTAGATGTAGCCACAAAACAAGAAATTGATGCTATATCAGAGTGCTTGTTAAACATAGTAAATGGTCGTGTGAGAATTTCACCCTCTAAAATTGGAAAGTTAAAGAAAATAAAAAGACACCTCAAAGATCTCACAAACAAAAGGTGTTCATTTAAGAAAAGAAAACAAATTCTGAAACAGGAAGGGGGATTCTTGACGAGTATATTACCGGTGGCATTGTCTGTGCTAGGTTCACTATTCGGAGGTGGGAAGTAGAAGTAGAAGCTCCATCTGAAGATATCATATTAAACCAATTTCCCCTGAGAACAAAACCTGTGGTTAATTTAATTTTAAAATATATGAAAGACTCGCGAGGTATCTTATCATGGACGGATAACCTGGAAATTGTAATCGAGGGTGACACAATACAAGACAGTAATCTTATTCAGTTACTTCGGTTTGTAACAAACAGTTTAACCATTACATCTGCTAAAGATATACCCGTGGGAGCAGAGGATTTTGTGGATACGTTGGTGGATATTGGTGTTCCTAAGGCATACATACAACTACCGCGAAGAAGTCCGAGAAAGAGTGAGTGGGTGAAGTTTTAAATGGACTGTGTGATGTTTTGAAAAGTGACAGTTTCTTAATGTAAAGGACTAAGAATTTTCCTCATGACATCAAGATGAGAATCATCAAATACTATCCAAACACAAAAGGAATAGAACACCATTACTGTCAATCCGGGGGAAATATTCCAGTTTTTGTTGGATCTCCAATTCAACGAGGTAGTGGTCTAGGTCAAGTATTATCCAGTTTATTCAAACGAGTACTGCCAATTCTAAAGAAAAAAGTATTACCAGCAGTTGTCCGTTCCGGAAAAGAGGTGTTATCAGACGTCATAATAAACAAGAAAGGAGTAAAACAAGCCCTATTAGACACTGGGAAGAATCGCATCTCAGAATTTGTGGGAAACACTCCTGTGACGGGCAGATCTAAGAAGCATAAAAAGAGCTCTCCGCAAACCAGTGGGAAAAGAAGAAAGTTAAATTTTGTACTATAAAGAAATATGGCTATTCACCCACAGTCCTGCGAGAGTGCGATGTCTAATCTAGAGCTCTTCACTGTACCGAGCACGCATATTTCAACTGAGGCATCGAGATACGTCGAGCACAAACCTATAAGCACTTTAGACAAAGGGAGTGATCTGCATTTCAAAATTAAAGCCGACGAGAGTGAATATTTAGATTTTAGCCAGTCATTGTTGCACCTAAAATGTAAAATACTAGCCGCAGATGGTGGATTCCTTAGAAGGAAAGTAGCCGACGACGATCCCACAATACCAGATCGATCCATTGTATTTCCTGTCAACTATCTAATTGCAGCAATGTTCAAACAAGTAGAGGTTTATCTCGGAGGAAGATTAGTGTCCTCAAATGACACGATGTATCCGTACCGAGCTTTTCTGGAAACGTTACTCTCATATAACAAGGATGTTAAGAATGAATTTCTGGCAATGTCATTATACTTTCCGGAAACAAAGGACTTAGAGGCGATAGCACCAGTAGCCCTTGCAGACACGAGCAATGTGAATCCATCTGCAGTTACAAGATTTAACAAAACAAAATTTGGAAAATCATTCGAATTAATTGGAAGAATACATGCCGATTTCTTTAACCAAGCAAGATACCTGATGGGAAAGTGCTCGGTAAAAGTGAAATTGCACAGACACTCACCGAAATTCTTTCTGATGGCTGCAACAGAGACCAATGAATACGTTTTAGAAATTGAAAGTGCTTCTTTCTTTGTGAAACATGACCAATTATACCGTCCATAAGAGCCGCTCACTTAAAAAATCTACAGTCGGACCGAATAAAGTATCCCATAAAAAGAGTTGAGATGAAATATTTTACCAAAGGGGCCAATCGAGATGATCTGTCCGAGCGAAATCTATGCGATGGTCAACTACCAACAAGAATTGTTCTTGGGATGGTGAACTCTTCCGCCTTTAATGGAAATATAAAACAAAACCCTTTCAATTTTCAACACTTCAATGTGCGGAGTATAGTACTGAGAGTCAATGGGAAAGCCATTCCATTCGAGGAGTTGGAGATGGATTTCTCTTCTGGCAAATACCTTATGGGGTACCTTTCACTGTTTCAAGGGACAGATACCGTGTACTCGAATAATTCAATGGGTGTTACAACTGAAAATTATAAAAATGGTCACACCATTTATGCCTTTGACTTGGAGACCAATTCAGTCCCGGGTGAGATGACGCTGATCAAAAACAGAGAGGTCGGGGTTGAAATAAAACTGTCAGAAGCCTGCACTACTGCTGTCACTTTAGTTGCATATTTTGAATATCAGGACATGATTGAGATAGATTCGGAAATGAATCCTGCAACCGAGGTATAAAAGCAATGGACACTCAGCAAATTACTCAAGTGTTAAGTACGAACAATATTACAAAGAATGCATACATCGGCACATTACCATGTGATAAACTACCAACAAAAATAGATCGAATTCCGTTTGCTGTTGTCATCAACACAGATGTACACACCAAACCAGGAACGCATTGGACTGCTATTTATTTACCATCAGTAAAGGAACCAATAGAATATTTTGATAGTTATGGGGGAGAACCAACTAATAAATACATTGTAAAATTCCTCAAAATGGTAGACCAGTATAGCTACAACAGCAGAAGAGTACAACACCTTTTCTCTACCGCATGTGGTCAACATTGTATCTACTTCATCTCAAATAGGTGTAAAGGTATGTCATACAATAACATCATGAATACGTACAACCATGAGAGTTACAGTAAAAATGACAAAATGGTCAAAGAGTTTTGTAAAAGGAAATTTGGTTTAGACATAAGTAAAAAAGTTTCAGAAGATTTCTTAACCCGACAAATTTCACGTCAGTTAATTGATAGTTTGCAGTAAATATTCTTTTCTTTATATGAACTATGTGACAAGGCTAATTTTCACTGTACAAAGAAATACTTATCAAAACCATGTTTTCAACGGTACTCTTGTGGTCTTGCTTTGTAGTATCCGCATTTACCAGTAAGTGCGGTAATCCACCAGTTTGTTGGTGTACTAACGCTGTTGGAATTATCTTGTGTAAAAATATTGATACGCTACCTTTTTTAAATGAGGATGATAAAAATACAGCAATATTCTTAGACTTAATTAATACAGGCATAACAGAATTGCCCAATTTTAGGTCATGGCCTATCCTGGAAATGATTGTTATCAGAAACAGCACGCATCTGTGTAATATTACAATCGATAAACCTGAACACGTTTGGCTCGATTCGGACTGTCCGGGTCACCAAAATCTTGAAAATATTGTGCAGGGAGAACATCATTACAAGTTAAGAAGGGTGGATTGGCCATACCTCTTATTACTTATTCCTCTTTTTTTCATTGGGCTATTTATTGGTTACGAAGTAAGGATGAAAGGAAACACAATTCAGTTTTATCGGAAAAAGAAGGGAAGTAAAACTTCAGATAATGTTAGCTTAACAAACATAGATGACAGGAAATAAGTGTTTCTTGGCGTTTTACGAAGCTTTGTCATGTAATAATAATTGTCATTATTATTATGTATGCATACTTTATGGTGGTAGTTCAGTGTGGGTTATAATCATTGTGTATAATATAAAAAGAGCAAATAAATATAAATGCTCTTGTTACAAAAATAGAAGTTTGTTTTTTATGATAACTCAAACATGCTGTGTTTTGTTGTTACAACTGCAAAAAATTAAATTTTGTTATGGTGGTAGTTCAAAGCATATTGTGTATGTAATGATGTAAGTTATATTGTGTATAAAATAAATATGCATAGTTTTAAATTAATAAAGTGTTTCTTGGTGTTTTACAAACCTTTGTCATGTATTAATAACTGCATTATTATTATGTATTGTTACAAAAAATAGAAGTTTGTTTTTTTATAGTCATGATAATTCAAACATGCTGTGTTGTTCAAAGCATATTGTGTATGTAATAATGTAAGTTATATTGTGTATAAAATAAAGAAATATGCATAGTTATAAATTAATAAGTGTTTCTTGGTGTTTTACAAACCTTTGTCATGTATTAATAACTGCATTATTATTATGTATTAACAAAATGTTGTTACAATTGCATATATTTCATGGTCATAGTTCAAAGAATACTGTGTGGGTTCTAATCATTGTCTAATATAAAAAAGACAGAGAAGCTGTAACTATAATGCTCTTGTTACAAAAATAGAAGTTTGTTTTTTCATAGCCATGATAATTCAAACATGCTGTGTTTGTAGGTATCATAGACTGTTAAATTAATAAAAAATGTAAAAGCATGTTGTTACAATTGAAAAAATTAAATTTTCATATGGTGGTAGTTCAAAGCATATTCTGTGTGTAATGATGTAAGTTATATATTGTGTATAAAGTAAACATAGTTATAATTTTGCTTGTGTGTACAATAATGTTACTTTGTATAACAAATTGTTCAAATATTAAAAAATGAAAAATCTATTAATTATAAGCATACTATTAAACTATTGTACTTGCATTAACTCTACAAGTGTTAAGAATTGTAAAATAAATCTTGTGTGTTAAATTGTTTTAAATATTGTACATAAAAAAAATGGTGATTGGGTGTCAAACATGTGTTTTTTTCCTTTTCTAAGACAAAGAATATTATTACTTTTTATAGTATTTAATCTCTATCTCTCTGTGATAAAACTCACATAACAGGAAGGAAAAACGAAAATGACCAGATGGACGACGCAAAAACACAAACGAAACATAACAAAGGCAAAAAACCAAGATCTTCGAAACTGAACGAACGAACGACGCCAAACACAACATAAAAAAACAAAAACTCACTGTTCACAATCCATGATGTCAACTTTTGGATGGCTCAGAGAAACTGTGCTGTATATTTGGTTGCAGAAGACTAGAGACATACATCATTCAGACACTGTATGAACCTAAAAACAAAAAACACACATGTCTAAAACACATATATCTTTGTGCATTTGTAATAGTGATCTACCTTTCAACCTGTTAGGGTTTCCACATTTACAAGAGTAGGTCACACCAGGGAACATTATATAAGGAAACTGTGATCTAAAACTTACTAATAATTACTAAGTCTGAATGATAAAGATGTTCACATTTACTCATATTTTCTAGATCCTACATCTCCAAGATTCATCAAACTAGTACGTTTCATTATTAATTTTTAACAGTAGTTTCAAAATAGTATATCACAAAACATGTGAATCTACAATAGTTTTTTTAAAAAATTCTTTCATCTAAAAGTGATTACAAATAAACAAAAAAACTTCTCTATTATTATAATCTCTTCATGTGTGTAAATGTGGGAGAATTCATCAATGAACGAAAAAAGAAGGGCCTCCAATGGTCAACAGCTGTGCTCACCCGGAAGAAAAAAACAAACAGTTGACAGCTGAAAAAGAAACACAATACACACAAACATGAAAAACAGTCAGTCTTGTAAATATTGATCAAAAGTGATATTTGAATGGAAGTCAAATGCTGTGCTCAACAGGAGGTTCCCACTAGACATCAGAACACAAACTACACAATAACACACACAGACAAGGTCTAGAAATATTGATCAATGATATTTCAATGGAAATGGAATGTAAGATCAATTTGCAATCAATGTTAACTTTGCTATTGCCACCCTTTTTAAAACAGACTATAGAAAATGTAAAATATATTTCCCTTTCTAATTAAATGTTTTATAACAAACCTATATTCTATCAGGTTATTAAAATAAAAAATACATTTCAAAATTTTCACCACCAACCTTCTACCTTCCTATGACAAATTGAAAGTGATATTTTCCCCTCTATTCCCAGTACATTTATATATAATGCAAAGGCATTGTGTATTTTCTTCTATAAACAATCCAATTGTCCAAAAGCACAACAAAAAAACAATGTCAATTTGTTTGTCTATAACAAGACAAAAGAAAAAAACAATTACACCTACATACAAAGCAAATTGTTTTGATTAAGATAATTACACACAATATTATTGTGGTTAGAATAGGTGAAACAATACAAATAGATGCTAAGGAATATAAAAAAACAAGCATAGAAATTTTGATCTTTCACCAATGCATCAAAAATACATCTAAGACAAACATTTTATATAACAGAAAATGAAAATTTATATTTAATTATGCAGCAGATATATCTAGTATTTACATTATAACTATTATCTTTTATATACATTCTACCAACATATATTATAAAGAAGACACTTACCAAACACATGCATGTGATGTATTCCTTAGGATTCTCCACTGTATCCATTCCAATTACGCTGACACAAAATTTTACAATTTGCTAAAAATAAACTAAATAGATGTAAATAATAAGAGGAGAAATTGATTTTTTATCTCAAAATTGCCAAGTGATATTGATTCAATTAACTCTTCAAACTGACTGGCTACATATTTTACAAAGAATTAAACCTACCATCGTTTCCAAATACCTTTGCAAATAAAATATATTTTATTTAATATCCATCTACATTGCTAGTTCACGATACCCTTCCAAAGAGTAAACAAATATGAAAAATATTTCAAACTACAAGCAATCCACGATCTTTTTGCAAACTAACTGGCTACATATTTTAAAAAGAATTGAACCCACTACCGTCATTTCCAAATACCTTTGCAAAATAAAATATATTTTATTTAATATCCATCTACTGTACATTGCTTGTTCACGATACCCTTCCAAAGAGTAAACAAATATGAAAAATATTTCAAACTACAAGCAATCCACGATCTTTGTACAAACTAACTGGCTACATATTTTACAAAGAATTGAACCCACCATCGTTGTTTCCAAATACCTTTGCAAATATATTTTATTTTATTTAATATCCATCTACATATTGCTGCGTAGTTCACGATGCTGCCCTACCAAGAGTAAACAATGAAATATTTTGCAAACCAAAGCAACTCCACGATCTCTTACAAACTAACTGGCCACATATTAAACAAAGAACGCACCCAACATGTCTGTCGACAAATATGAAAAATATTTCAAACTACAAGCAGTCCACGATCTTGTTTGCAAACTAAATGGCCACATATTTTACAAAGAATGCACCCAACCAAATATATATTATTTCATTTAATATCCATCTACATATTTGCTACGTAGTTCACGATGCTGCCCTACCAAGAGTAAACAATGAAATATTTTAAACTGAAGACACAAGTTCCGGGATTCGTGTGCGCATGCTCGAGGCGAGGGGGATTTTCTCAAACTTTTAATAACAAACGAGTTTCTATCGAAATATATATTTTATAATATCCACGATCTTTTTGCAAACTAACTGGCTACATATTTTACAAAGAATTAAACAAAGAACGTAGTTTCCAAATAAAATATATTTATTTAATATCCATCTAGTACATTGCTAGTTCACGATACCCTTCCAAATATGAAAATATTATAAACTACAAGCAGTCCACGATCTTTCTACAAACTAACTGGCCACAAATTAAACAAAGAACGCACCCAACATGTCTGTCGTCGTTTTCCAACCAAATATATATTATTTTATTTAATATCCATCTACATATTTGCTACGTAGTTCACGATGCTGCCCTACCAAGAGTAAACAATGAAATATTTTAAACTGAAGACACGAGTTCCGGGATTCGTGTGCGCATGCTCGAGGCGAGGGGGATTTTCTCAAACTTTTAATAACAAACGAGTTTCTATCGAAATATATATTTTATAATATCCACGATCTTTTTGCAAACTAACTGGCTACATATTTTACAAAGAATTAAACAAAGAACGTAGTTTCCAAATAAAATATATTTTATTTAATACCCATCTAGTACATTGCTAGTTCACGATACCCTTCCAAATATGAAAATATTATAAACTACAAGCAGTCCACGATCTTTCTACAAACTAACTGCCCACAAATTAAACAAAGAACGCACCCAACATGTCTGTCGTCATTTTCCAACCAAATATATATTATTTTATTTAATATCCATCTACATATTTGCTACGTAGTTCACGATGCTGCCCTACCAAGAGTAAACAATGAAATATTTTAAACTGAAGACACGAATTCCGGGATTCGTGTGCGCATGCTCGAGGCGAGGGGGATTTTCTCAAAAGTAAATAACAAAACGAGTTCCCTATCGAAATATATATTTTAAAAATAAAGCAAGTCCACGATCTTGTTTGCAAACTAAATGGCCACAAATTAAACAAAGAACGTACCCAACATGTCTGTTTTCCAACCAAATACCTTTGCAAATATATAATATTTTATTTAATATCCATCATATATTGCTGCATAGTTCACAATAAAATAAAAATACAGACTGGTTCCTGAACAGGCTTTTTAAAAAATGGTCTGGTAACCTTTATTTTTTCACAGCTAGTACTCAAAGAGTTAAAATGTTTTTCTTGCAGTCTTTATCCAAGAAATAAATATTCTCTATATTTTTAAAAAAAAATTTTTATTGTCTAGTAAAAAACAATTCCTGGAGTCTCAATGCTAACTTAAATGGTTGCTGATAAATTTTTGGTTAAAGGTTGGGTTAACTTTTGGGCCATTTTCGATGTGGTGCAGTCATTATGCAAAAACTAAATATTCTCTATATTCCAAAAATTTATTGTCTAATAAAAAACAATTCCTGGAGTCTCAATGCCAACTTAACTGGTTTCTGATAACATTTTTTGGTTAAAGGTTGGGTTAACTTTTGGGCCATTTTCGATGTGGTGCAGGAAAAGGCCAGTTCTTATAATGGTCCAAATGTTAACCCTAATATTGGCCCAAATGTTAACCCAACATATACTACTGGTGTGTGGTGGAAATACATGTCCATTTCCTGCCAAATTAGTCACTCACAATAGGTGTGTAGTGGCGCTAAATGGTCATCATATGATGAGAAATGGACATACAATAGGTGTGTGGTGAAAAGTTATGTCCATTTCTGGCCAAATTAGCGACCTACGATAGGTGTGTAGTTGCGGCAAATGGTCATATTATGACTAGATCGAACCTACAATAGGTGTGTGGTGGAAATATATGTCAATTTCGAACAAATAAGTCACCTACGATATGTGTGTAGTTGTGATAAATGGTCTTATTATGAGAAGAAACTGACCTACAACAGGTGTGTGGTGGAAATACATGTCCATTTCCTGCCAAATTAGTCACTCACAATAGGTGTGTAGTGGCGCTAAATGGTCATCTTATGATGAGAAATGGACCTACAATAGGTGTGTGGTGAAAAGTTATGTCCATTTCTGGCCAAATTAGCCACCTACGATAGGTGTGTAGTTGCGGCAAATGGTCATATTATGACCAGATCGAACCTACAGTAGTTGTGTGGTGGAAATATATGTCAATTTCGAACAAATAAGTCACCTACGATATGTGTGTAGTTGTGATAAATGGTCTTATTATGAGCAGAAACTGACCTACAATAGGTGTGTGGTGGAAATACATGTCGATTTCCTGCCAAATTAGTCACTCACAATAGGTGTGTTGTGGCGCTAAATGGTCAGATGAGAAATGGACCTACAATAGGTGTGTGCTGAAAAGTTATGTCCATTTCTGGCCAAATTAGCCACCTACGATAGGTGTGTAGTTGCGGCAAATGGTCATATTATGACCAGATCGAACCTACAATAGGTGTGTGGTGGAAATATATGTCAATTTCGAACAAATAAGTCACCTACGATATGTGTGTAGTTGTGATAAATGGTCTTATTATGAGCAGAAACTGACCTACAATAGGTGTGTGGTGGAAATACATGTATATTTCCTGCCAAATTAGTCACTCACAATAGGTGTGTAGTGGCGCTAAATGGTCATCTTATGATGAGAAATGGACCTACAATAGGTGTGTGGTGAAAAGTTATGTCCATTTCTGGCCAAATTAGCCACCTACGATAGGTGTGTAGTTGCGGCAAATGGTCATATTATGACCAGATCGAACCTACAATAGGTGTGTGGTGGAAATATATGTCAATTTCGAACAAATAAGTCACCTACGATATGTGTGTAGTTGTGATAAATGGTCTTATTATGAGAAGAAACTGACCTACAATAGGTGTGTGGTGGAAATACATGTCCATTTCCTGCCAAATTAGTCACTCACAATAGGTGTGTAGTGGCTCTAAATTGTCATCTTATGATGAGAAATGGACCTACAATAGGTGTGTGGTGAAAAGTTATGTCCATTTCTGGCCAAATTAGCCACCTACGATAGGTGTGTAGTTGCGGCAAATGGTCATATTATGACCAGATCGAACTTACAGTAGGTGTGTGGTGGAAATATATGTCAATTTCGAACAAATAAGTCACCTACGATATGTGTGTAGTTGTGATAAATGGTCTTATTATGAGAAGAAACTGACCTACAATAGGTGTGTGGTGGAAATACATGTCCATTTCCTGCCAAATTAGTCACTGACAATAGGTGTGTAGTGGCGCTAAATGGTCATCTTATGATGAGAAATGGACCTACAATAGGTGTGTGGTGAAAAGTTATGTCCATTTCTGGCCAAATTAGCCACCTACGATAGGTGTGTAGTTGCGGCAAATGGTCATATTATGACCAGATCGAACTTACAATAGGTGTGTGGTGGAAATATATGTCAATTTAGAACAAATAAGTCACCTACGATATGTGTGTAGTTGTGATAAATGGTCTTATTATGAGCAGAAACTGACCTACAATAGGTGTGTGGTGGAAATACATACCCATTTCCTGCCAAATTAGTCACTCACAATATGTGTGTAGTGGCGCTAAATGGTCATCTTATGATGAGAAATGGACCTACAATAGGTGTGTGGTGAAAAGTTATGTCCATTTCTGGCCACATTAGCCACCTACGATAGGTGTGTAGTTGCGGCAAATGGTCATATTATGACCAGATCAAACGTACAATAGGTGTGTGGTGGAAATATATGTCAATTTCGAACAAATAAGTCACCTACGATATGTGTGTAGTTGTGATAAATGGTCTTATTATGAGAAGAAACTGACCTACAATAGGTGTGTGCTGGAAATACATGTCCATTTCCTGCCAAATTTGTCACTCACAATAGGTGTGTAGTGGCGCTAAATGGTCATGTTATGATGAGAAATGGACCTACAATAGGTGTGTGGTGAAAAATTATGTCCATTTCTGGCCAAATTAGCCACCTACGATAGGTGTGTAGTTGCGGCAAATGGTCATATTATGACCAGATCGAACCTACAATAGGTGTGTGGTGGAAATATATGTCAATTTCGAACAAATAAGTCACCAACGATATGTGTGTAGTTGTGATAAATGGTCTTATTATGAGAAGAAACTGACCTACAATAGGTGTGTGGTGGAAATACATGTCCATTTCCTGCCAAATTAGTCACTCACAATAGGTGTGTAGTGGCGCTAAATGGTCATCTTATAATGAGAAATGGACCTACAATAGGTGTGTGGAGAAAAATTATGTCCATTTCTGGCCAAATTAGCCACCTACGATAGGTGTGTAGTTGCGGCAAATGGTCATATTATGACCAGATTCTAATTCTAATTCTAATAGCACTTTTATTGCGCTTATTCTCCAGATCGAACCTACAATAGGTGTGTGGTGGAAATATATGTCAATTTCGAACAAATACGTCACCTACAATATGTGTGTAGTTGTGATAAATGGTCTTATTATGAGAAGAAACTGACCTACAATAGGTGTGTGGTGGAAATACATGTCCATTTCCTGCCAAATTAGTCACTCACAATAGGTGTGTAGTGGCGCTATATGGTCATCTTATGATGAGAAATGGACCTACAATAGGTGTGTGGTGAAAAATTATGTCCATTTCTGGCCAAATTAGCCACCTACGATAGGCATGTAGTTGCGGCAAAGGGT
The DNA here is from genome assembly GCA_964017235.1 of Sabellastarte sp. h YS-2021. NCBI lineage: Eukaryota > Metazoa > Annelida > Polychaeta > Sabellida > Sabellidae > Sabellastarte > Sabellastarte sp. h YS-2021. The sequence goes on from OZ024930.1 coordinate 181,316,656, forward strand.
CATATTATGACCAGATCGAACCTACAATAGGTGTGTGGTGGAAATATATGTCAATTTCGAACAAATGAGTCACCTACGATATGTGTGTACTTGTGATAAATGGTCTTATTACGAGAAGAAACTGAAATACAATAGGTGTGTCGTGGAAATACATGTCCATTTCCTGCCAAATTAGTCACTCACAATAGGTGTGTAGTGGCGCTAAATGGTCATCTTATGATGATAAATGGACCTACAATAGGTGTGTGGTGAAAAATTATGTCCATTTCTGGCCAAATAAGACACCTACGATATGCGTGTAGTTGCGGCAAATGGTCATATTATGACCAGATCGAACCTACAATAGGTGTGTGGTGGAAATATATGTCAATTTCGAACAAATAAGTCACCAACGATATGTGTGTAGTTGTGATAAATGGTCTTATTATGAGAAGAAACTGACGTACAATAGGTGTGTGGTGGAAATACATGTCCATTTCCTGCCAAATTAGTCACTCACAATAGGTGTGTAGTGGCGCTAAATGGTCATCTTATGATGAGAAATGTACATACAATAGGTGTGGGGTGGAAAATTATGTCCATTTCTGGCCAAATTAACCACCTACGATAGGTGTGTAGTTGCTGCAAATGGTCATATTATGACCAGATCGAACCTACAATAGGTGTGTGGTGGAAATATATGTCAATTTCGGCCAAATGAGTCACCTACAATATGTGTGTAGTTGTGATAAATGGCCTTATTATGAGAAGAAACTGACCTGCAATAGGTGTGTGGTGGAAATACATGTCCATTTCCTGCCAAATTATTCACTCACAATAGGTGTGTAGTGGCGCTAAATGGTCATCTTATGATGAGAAATGGACCTACAATAGGTGTGTGGTGGAAAATTATGTCCATTTCTGGCCAAATTAGCCACCTGCGACAGGTGTGTAGTTGTGGCAAATGGTCATATTATGACCAGATCGAGACTACAATAGGTGTGTGGTGGAAATATATGTCAATTTCGAACAAATAAGTCACCTACGATATGTGTGTAGTTGTGATAAATGGTCTTATTATGAGAAGAAACTGACCTACAATAGGTGTGTGGTGGAAATACATGTCCATTTCCTGCCAAATTAGTCACTCACAATAGGTGTGTAGTGGCGCTATATGGTCATCTTATGATGAGAAATGGACCTACAATAGGTGTGTGGTGAAAAATTATGTCCATTTCTGGCCAAATTAGCCACCTACGAAAGGTGTGTAGTTGCGGCAAATGGTCATATTATGACCAAATCAAACCTACAATAGGTGTGTGGTGGAAATATATGTCAATTTCGAACAAATAAGTCACCTACGATATGTGTGTAGTTGTGATAAATGGTCTTATTATGAGAAGAAACTGACCTACAATAGGTGTGTGGTGGAAATACATGTCCATTTCCTGCCAAATTAGTCACTCACAATAGTAGTATATATCGAATGTATATCGAGTCTAGTTTCCCATCAATCATGTCACTTTTTGACAGCTGTGCAGCTGCCTGGGGCAGATGGTAGATTGATGGCTAGATAGGGGAGGGTCGATACTAGCTCTATACAGGTTATTGGGCTCTATACAGGTTCTTGAGACTGGCTCAATGGGGACTTTTGTTTTACTTTGATAGTTTATAGCTATTACTCAGATGAATCATCACACAGCTGTGCGTTTTAATGGGCAAGCTCTTTGTCTGATTTTAATGGGGTTTGGCTTTTGTCTGCTAGCTATGTGATAAATGGGGCTTTGTCTGCTAGCCAAGCTTTTCAATGTGGCTTTGTCTGCTACCCATACTAGATCAATATTACTTCTGAAAAAAATGAATCATCACACCAGCTTTGGGTTTTTAATGCTACTTTAATGGGGCTTTGTCTGCTAGCCAAGTTTTTAATGGGGCTTTGTCTTCTAGCCTACTGCATCATATTACTACTGAAAAATGAATCATCACGCACAGCTGTCTTGTTTAATGGGGCTTTGTCTGCTGGAACTGGTTAATGGGACTTGTTTTAATGGGCCTAGAACTGTTTTAATGGGTCTTACTCTGCTGGGGCTTTATCTACTAGCCAAGCTTTTAATGAGGCTTTGTCTTCTAGCCTACTAGATCATATTACTACCGAAAAATGAATCATCACACAGCTGTGTTGGTTTAATGGGGCTTTGTCTGCTAGAACTGTTTTAATGAGTCTTTGTCCGCTAGAAATGTTTAATGGGCTTTGTCTACTGAGACTGTTTCATGGGACTTTGTCTACTGAGACTGTTTTATGGGGCTTTGTCTGCTAGCCAAGTTGTAATGGGGCTTTGTCTGCTAGCCAAGGTTTAATGGGGCTTTGTCTGCTAGCCCACACCCTTTGAGATGGTTGAGACTGATGAATCATCCTAGGGCTACTAGATGATCAATATTACTTGTGAAAAAAATGAATCATCAAACAGCGCTCCTGTTTAATGGGGCTTTGTCTGCTAGCTCTGTTTTTTTTTTATTATTAATGGGGAGTTGTTTATGCAGTTTTCTCTAATGAAGACAAACGTTCTCACTAATGGAGAGGAGGAAATAGCTATAACTTTTTTAAAAATGAAATAAAATTTAGACCTTATTGTAATGCTCTCCCAACCATCATGCTAAACACAGCTAGCCACATTGGAGGTCTATTGAAAATCTCCATTCCCAATTAAAATTAACGTGAAATTTCGGACCCCAGGGTAAGCACTCGAACGCAATTCCTCATATACATTCTCAGTATCACTTGTTTAGTGATATGGCTTTATGAAAACAAAACAATTGCTCTCTATCGTATCTCTCACTTATTATACTGAATCTTTAATGTTATGGCTATTAGGGTTAGGGCTTTGGGTTTAGAGATGAAAAATCTTAATTGAACAAACTCCTAGATAAAGTAAATCTCATTTGTATGCAAATCCTAATTTTCTTTACATCACAAAGACCATTAAATCAGATAATGCACTAGATAAAAAAAAATTTAATATCAAATCTGAATCTACTCTCCTTTGTTACTTTATTTCCTTTGTATGGTTTCCAGCCAATCTGTTACCCTTTCACCTGTTCCCTTTTATATTTCCCACATCTGCATCTTTGACAGAAGCCCCATTGTTCTATTATTAAAAATGTGTCACTTATTTTATCATAATTTTTACATAAATATTATAGCCCTCACAAAGACCTCCCCAACCCCCCCTCAAACCCACCCTTTCATATTTCTCACCTCTATCTCATTATGTGACTGTCATTAGGAGCTCATACGTTAACTGACAAATACCTGTCTAGCACAAAGACTGCCTTAATTTTATTTTCCTATATTTAAACTTTCTCCTTTCACTCACATCTGTCTAATAACTCTTGTTTTATGTAACACGGGCTATTTATACTGGTAATGAAATGCTGAGCTTGCTTTTGTTTATAAAATTTTTCTCTGACATAAGGATCCTGACACTTTTTTCAACACATTTACTAAAAATGCTGATAAGACTAAATCTTTTCTATAGTAATTATAAACTCCCGAGTCGCTATATAAACCCCTGGGAAATCTGTTTTTGTGAAATATTAAACGCTTGCGGAATTCTGCAAAAATTATTTTGATATAAAAAAGAATTGTTAGAAATGTCTCAATCAGGATTAACTCTTAGGGATCTATTTCTACAGGTGGGAGATATGAACCTTCAGCACCCAGATTATTTTTTAGAGATGGCACTCAATACCTTTCATATTAAAAATTGTACATGCCTAGGGGTGTCATTGTTCTATGTCTCATGCTTCATCTGGCATTATCCATCCTATACTCACAGGATTCTTCTTACAGCCTTTAGAGCCTACAAGAACAAACTTATTAAATCCTATTTAGGATGGAGAAAGAGGATGAAAACATATTCGACTCAGGCTCAGCAAATGCGAAGAATTATGCTTAATAGAATGGTTTCAGGTCAGAGAATGCGTAGACAGGTTATGAGACAGATGGGTATGGAAATCAATGATTCAGACTCTGAAGATGAAGGCATTCACTCTGTCTGGAACTCATTAGTCATCTGAAATCTTCAACAAAATCAATAATAATTGCAAGACACTCCCCTATATAAACTGGAAAATCTTCAACATATTATAATATCTCCTTATTTTTCATATCTGAATACCCTGTACCATGGAGTGTAGATGTTATTTATGTGGTTCTAACCTTCTGAATCAGAAAAATATACTTCATCACCAGAAGTATTGTCACCAAGTAACAGATAAGATACAAGAGAAATGCAGGATATGTGATCGACAATTCCATGATAACCAGGCCTTGTGTTTACATCTTCAAAAATGTGGAAAATATATCTGTAGGAGCTGTGATCTTCCATTTCTTACAACAGAGGCCCTCAACTTTCATGTGGAGACATTTCATAAGAAATCTACAGCTGCTAAATCTTACAGATGTGGCATTTGTAAATGCAATTTTGAGGGTAGGAGGGCCCTGTACACGCATAGAATGAGACAACATGGAGGCAACAATGATGACCATGTCCTACCAGCCTTTATTGTAGATAATGATGACGAAAATTTACGTGAGATTTACGTTACAAACATAGATCACATACAGGCTAACCATCAAGAGACTGAACTAAAGAATATCTACAATTTTCCAACCAATAATCTGCATGGGGGTTACAGGGAGATTCGAACCCAGGTGAGGGAAATCTATCAGAACCTACACAATGCCTTCAGGATTAATCTCGCCTTTGGAACCATTTTATTTAACAATGAAACAAGGGAATACAGATATTTTGTTCCACATTACAACAGTAAGATTGTTTAATATCCTTTTCGAATTTCGAATATGAATAGTATTCGTTTTTTGATGAATAAGTTAGCTGGAATCAATATAATTACACAAGCAAGATCAGATAGACCCTCTACTGCCTGGAGCCTCGCCTTCATAACTAATGTGCAGTATGTAGTTTTTAAAACAGAGTTTCCATTGGGAAATGCTGAAGACCTGCCAGATTACATCAAACAGAATAGGAATCTGAAGACAATGTATATAGACAAATGGACGGGCAAACCATATACAGACAATTTATGTTTCTTTAGATGTCTTCGACAACATTTTAATGGTAACAAAGATTTCCTCGAATATTTTCGTGTATGGATGAATTTTATGGATGAATTTCTACTGGACAATTTACTGGTGTGACTATGGATGAGATGATGGATCTAGAAAGATGTTTTAATGTAAAAATTTTGATATATTCTCTGTCACCAGATGGAGTTGTCTGTAATCTGTATAAATCTGTAAATAATTATGATAGTAAGATGTATCTTAATGTACATGAAAACCACCTTAGTTATATTGTAGATATAAATAAATTCGCCAAAAAATTTCAATGTGAGAAGTGTCTTAAGTTGTTCACAAGAGAGTGGAACATGCAAAGACACTACAAAGTATGCTATGATAGAACTATCTACCATTTTCCAGGTGGCTTCCATAAGTCACCCTTAACCATATTCGAAAAACTCGAATCTCTAGGAATACATACCTCTGAGCAATCTAGATATTATAAACTCTTTGCAGTGTGGGATATGGAGGCGATGCTTCAAAAAACAAACCACAGCACCACGAGTAAATTGAACTGGATATCCAAACATGTTCCCATTAGTGTGAGTGTAGCTTCTAACATAACCAATTTTGAATCACCGAGGTGTTTTATCAATCCGGATCCGACAATTTTGATTCAAAATATGATGGAATATCTCAGACTGATTAGTATAGCCGCTCGTAAACAAATCTCCTGCAAATATTTTCATGTTTTATATGAACTGGATGAGCTCATTCAGAAATATAAAGAGGATGGGGAGCAGGTGGATTCGGATTTCGAATCAGAGGACTGGGAAGAGGAACTCGAGTCGGACGAATCTGATTCAGAATCCAATATTGTCTTTAGTCCAAGTAAAAAGATTCTGTCACATTTCATATCCAATATTCAACAAGTTAAGAAAGAGTTTCTTACTTACATTACCCAACTACCTGTTATTGGATTTAATTCAGGTAGATACAATCTGAATTTAATTAAGACTGATATTCTCAAGTATATAAGTTTAAATTACACAGAAAATGAAATCTTCACCATCCTTCACCCCTATCATTTGCAGTGATTTACCAATAGAATGTCAACTACACAAAAGAGTTATGAAGTTCTTTATATGCCTGGCAAAGTCAAATAATATTTATAATAACTTAGCATTGCAGTTAATTGTCGAGGGTAGTAGATCTCGTATGTCTAATTCATTAAATTATATCTGTTATAAATATGGAATATGTAAATATGATTTAAGTAATGTACAATTGAGTCAGCTAACTTATGTCATGAAACACCTTTTCAGTACAAATGTAGATGTAGATACCTTGGTGTATGCTGATGTGATTATTGATATGCTCAGTTTTATAGATCAGAATAAGTTTAACATTTTGACTCCAACTCAAACACGTGAATTACTGTCCTTTGCCTGTACAATATAGCCTGGTTGTGTTTTACTTCTGTGTGTATAATGTTTTGTTTACATTTTTTTTCTCTCTGTCTTTTCATTCCTATGTTATTTTGTGTAAATAATTAAAAAATAACTGTATCAATCACATGCAATTGTATACGAATAAATAAATAAATAAAAAATAAAAAAAGAAAACAGCTATCTCACCATAGGTACTCCACATATGAAATTTTTAGATATTTCTAATTATTTAGCAGCTGGATGTTCCTATGAGAAGTTTCTTAAAGCCTATGGTTGTGACATTCCAAAAGGTGTTTTTCCTTATGAATGGTTTGATTCTCTTGAAAAATTAGACTGCACCTGCTTACCGGAAATGAAAGATTTCTATTCTACAATGAAGATGTCTAACCCATTAGAATCTGAGTCTGAGTATGAAGAGCTTAGAAATCTTTGGAATAAGAATGGTATGAGGACTTTTAGGGATTATTTAAGACATTACAATAATCTAGATACTGGACCCTTCTGTGAAGCCCTCACTACTTTCATAGATCTTTATGTATCGGAAGGGATAGATATTTTTAAAGATTACATCACCTTGCCTGGTGTAGCCAGAAAAATGATCTATACCTCCTCAGAGAGTAATTTTGCACTCTTCAATTCAGATAACGCAGACCTATACTATACATTTAAACAAAATATTGTGGGAGGTCCTAGCATAATTTTTAGCAGATATCAAGAAAAAGGGGTAACAAAAATTAAAAATGTAGAAAATAACTTATGTGAGAGCGTGGTGGGTTATGACTGTAATGGCCTCTATTCCTATGCTATCAAGCAGCTAATTGCAAGCGGTGTGTATGTAAGAAGATTCCCTGAAAACCATTTTAGACCAGAGGTTAGCAAAAGGTACATAGATTCATACGTTTGGTTAGATTATCTCAGCTGTAAAGAGGGAATAAAAATTCGACATAAATTAAATAATCAAAAAGAGGTGAGAATAGGGAACTTTAGGGTAGATGGTTTTTGTTATCAAAATAAAACAGTTTATGAATTTAACGGATGTTATTACCACGGTTGTAAATTTAACTGCTTTATAGTTAAAAATTTAAAAAACAAAACCTGGTCAGAAAGACTGAAAAAAGTGCAACAGAGGGATAAAGCTAGAAAGAACTACATAATTTCACAGGGTTATAAATTTGTGGCTATTCAGCAATGTCAATTTTTCTCCAAAATAAAACCCAAATGCCTCCGATTTTATGAACATTACCTTCCTTCTTACTACAGGAAAAATAAGGGGGATTTAACAAACTCAAAGATCTTAACAGATGTTAAAAATGGAAGATTGTTTGGTGCATTAGAGGTAGATATCCAGGTGGAGGAGGGGCATGAAGATTTCTTTCAAGAATATCCCCCCTTTTTTGCTACTTGTGAGGTGCCAATGGAGGCAATAGGTTCACATATGCTCTCCTATTGTAACGCCAATGACATTCAATTTAAAAGTAAAAGACTTCTGATTAGTGGGCTTAAGGCTCGCAAAATTTTACTTGCCACCCCCCTTTTGCAGTGGTATCTGAAAAATAAATGTCAAGTCTCAAAAATCTATCAGATAATCGAATTTCAACCCAAACCCTCATTCACTTCATTCATAGATAAGGTGACCCATCACAGGATTCAGGGTGAATTAGAGGCAGATAAAGCAATTATAGGGGACACCTTCAAATTGATAAGTAATTCCAGTTATGGTTCCTTTCTCATGAATAAAACTAAACATTCTAATGTGAGATATCTAGTGGATAAGAATAAAGTCAGAAAAATAATAAACTCTTGCATTTTTAAAGATATGCAGGATATTAATGGAGTTTTTGAGGTAGAGACCTATAAGTCTAGAATTGTGATGGATAACCCTATACAAATTGGTTTTTTTATTTTACAATATGCGAAGTTAAGAATGTTGGAATTTTATTATGACTGCTTACTGAAATACCCTAGACCCCAGTCATTTGAATTAACGGAAACTGATACCGATAGTCTGTATATGGCTATAAATCAATCTGATCTAGATCTTTGTGTTAGGGGAAGATACCGACAGAAATATCATGATCCTGTTCTGATGAGGTGAATGCACTCTGGTTTCCAAGACGCTGCTGCTCCCACCATATCACCATAGATAACAAAATCCCAGGGATTTTTAAGAAAGAATTCTCTGGATTTCGAATGTTATCACTCTGTTCAAAATCCTATATCATAGAGGATCAGGATGGTAAACAGAAAATATCTTCTAAAGGTATTTCTAAAAAAAATTTAACTGATGCTATGGCTAAATTTTCTCACACTCTAAGCACTGGAGAGACAAGTTTCTCCACCAATTTAGGATTTAGAATGAGGGATGCTAATATGTTTACCTATTCACAAACTAAAATAGGATTCAATTATTTTTATTGTAAGAGAGAGGTGCAAGATGATGGGATCACAACCAGACCTTTAAATATAACCCTCTCACCATGGGAAAGAGAATCCCTGGTCGTATCAGAGGTACAGGATCCCTTATCTAATCTGTACTATTTTCACATGAGAGTAGACGCATTGTCTTATCATTCAATTGAACAAATGTTTTATCACCTTTTAGCCAAACATTACAAAAATATTACACTTTGTCATAAGATTTTGCTGGAAACAGATCCCCTTAATGTATACAATCATCTTGACAAAACATTTATCTCAAAAACTAGAAATGAAGAAATTAAGAAAGATATTATGAACCTATGTGTCTCTGAAAAGTTTAGGCATTGTCAAAATTTTCGAGATCGACTAGAATCTGTTAATGGTAAGGCTATTTATTATAAGCAGGCTAATTACAGTAGAGAGGATGAGACCTATTGGGGTGTCAGTAACCCCAGTAAACTTATTTCTGTACTTCCCCCTAATTTTCTAGCCGGGAATAACATCATGGGTGAATTACTTATGGATTGCTGTCGAAAATTTTCTACTGAAATCTCCATTCCCAATTAAAATTAACAGGAAATTTCGAACCAGAAGGTAAGGACCCCAACGCATTGCCTCCGAATTCCTGTCACTTTTTGCTGCGACAGTACAGACTGAGGAACTCTGTTGAAAATCTCCATTCCCAATTAAAAATAACAGGAAATTTCGAACCCGAAGGTAAGCACCCGAACACATTGGCTCTGAATAGTTGTCAGCGTTTTGTGATAGTACTGACTGAGGAACTCTGTTGAGCAGGACACAGATGATTCAAGTGTGCAAATATTTTTTTGAAGAAATAACAGAGAAAATATATTTTAATGTAATACCTTTATTTCTTATAGTGAATCGTTACTTTACAAAGTTATTTTTAAAAAAACTAATGATCATCTGCTCGTTACTCTTTAGGTTTACTGAAAAATCTGATAAAATACTTTGCATGGTTCTTCCTCTGCTACTGTGATAGCTATAATACAAACAAAATAATCCACATGTATCTGTCTGATAATTTTGCACTCTCTTATTATTGTATTTGTATGATAATACATTACTGAATAAATTATTAACTATGTCTCTCTTTGGTTGTTTTCCTGCTGAATCGAAGTGTTCCACAACCTCATTATTCACCCGATGCAATACCACCCAATGGCTTCCCTTATCAGTGGAGTAATCCAGATTAACAATAACTAGGGAGGGAATGGGTATTTGTTTAGGGATAAGGTCTAGGGAATATACCCCATAGAATTGTTCTCGAATTTTTTCATCCAACCTCATATACCTTGCAATTTCGTAGCTATCCATCACCCAACATTTACCATTCTAGCTTGATCTATCTTTAATATTTCAGGGAATTTTGCATAGACAATAATATTTATAGTTTCTGGAAGGGCAGTCCCAAATCTTAGACTTAATCTCACATGCCCACTTCCGGAAGTTGTCATCACCTGACCAGATAGGAAACTCTGTATGTCGAATTGGTACAATGCATATCCCTTGGGATAATCTGAAAGTTGAATAATCAGACCATTTTTCCGATCAGAATTTGTTTGGTACCAGACTTAGATAAGAGGCTACATAATCTTTTTCATTGAAATTGGGTTTAAAGGGTCTATTTGGTACAGGCTGTCCATCCACACTCAATTCCATATAATTGAGATCCATATTTTGAAAGTTAAACGGATTTTTAGTGTGATCTCCAGAATAGGCAGCTTTTGAAACTAAGCCAACCACAATCTTGCTGGGAACTTTACCATGGAAGATATTATCAGTCATAAATGTGTGAGATCCTTTTGCAATACTGAAGCTTTTAATATCACTTCTCCAGAAGGGATAGAGTGCAGGACTTGTTTTCAAAGCCTCATTATGAGCGACTAACATATCTGGATTCAAAGAGATATAACAAACTTTTAAAATAGCCTCTGTGATTTTTAACCTCAAATTTTCTTTCCCATCTCTCATTAATCTGAACTCATTGAAGGATTGAAAAAACTTCAAGGTAACCGCCACCCCATTTATTATAGCCCTGGGTTGATCTATTCCAAAGTCTGTATAAAGTAAACCCTCCACACTAGCCGTTCCTCCACTTCTAGTTGGTCTGCCTCTCTCTGTAAAGCCTGGATTACCCCCTGTGTAGGTGATAGCCTCCATGGCTCCTGGTTGATCTTTATGAAACAATGCTGCCTCACCCTCTGATTGAACCATGTTGTTGTTGGTTGATAGAAGAAAATCAATCATTGCCTTATACGGATAATTAGCACCCACATCTGAGGATACTACTTTTTGATTTAATGCAATATCAACCTGTCTAAAATTTGAATGGAGGGTCAAGTTTATAGGCGCCACCTGGTGACTAGGGGTTGGAGGTTGACCAGCTGATGGTGGCTTATTATGAATAGGAACCCCCTTCTCATCTGTAATGATGTATTTTACATGTAACCTGGTTTTAGCTAAATTGATATAATCTACTGAGGTCCCTGGGATATTAAATTCTATTACACTGCTATCTGTGATAGCGACAATTGGATTGAACTCCACCCAATATTCTTTCTGAATCGTCTTATCTATGGGTGGTGGCTGGAAGATGGTTAAAGGTGTTTGAATTATATCCATAATGAGTGAGAATTGAATTTTTTCTTCTTACTCTTTACTTTCACCCCCTTCTGGACAGATGATGATGATCTCCTAGTGCTGCTACCTTTCCTAGTTTTATTTTTATTCTTGGAAGAAATTTTTCTTGAGGATTTCTTTGTAATCTTACTCTTTCTAGTCTTCCCACCAGTTTGACCTTTGTGGGTTCCAACCATGCTATTTATACCCTTTTTCAATTTTATCTCACTCTTGGCCTGCTCCACTGCTGCCTCTGTAGGTGTAACTAATGTAACCTCCACCGGTTTGTCATTAACCCTATCTGTTTCTGAATTTTTAGGATTTAATTCATAAAAATTTGGGTTATATGCGACTCTTCCCTCAATACATTTCTTGCAAAAGTTTAAATATTTATCCATTTTCTTTTTTAAGGTGTAATGTGAGCTGTATCTCCCCCTTTAATGCTAGAGCATTGTTAAAGGAGCTATCTTTTATATAGATTTTGATTCGACCTAAATTCGACTGCCTCACCCCCAAATATAACCTGTCTGGAAATAATTGGCTTCTTTTATTGTTTGGCATTACCATTGTTAAAATTGGTTCTAAGGAATCTCTAACAAAACTATAATCGCAGATATCTGAAAAAACCATGAGGGTCTCTGATATTTTTTCATTTAAAAAAATATCGCAGAGCGCCACTTTCCAATTTCCCCTCAATTCCACTCTCTCAGGAAGTTCCACAGTGAAGTTATAACCCTTGTTACCAGGATGAAACCTTAAGGAATCCTTCGAACTTAAGAAAATGTAAAAGTCTCCCTCTGTCATTCTCCCTCTTTTTCATTCAATTATGAAAGCTTTAATACAAACACAGGGCAGCATTGGCTATTTATAGATCTTCCATAGCTGTCTCTGGTATCCAGGAATTAAATTTGCTTGGCCATCCTTTCCATTTTACCAGCATCTCTGATATCCCCTTTCCTTTCCTTTTTTTAAGAATTTTTTCTATTTTGTAGACCATATTTTCATCCAAAAATGCTACTTGTAATTCAGGCTCATAAAAATATGATGTTATGACCTCATTTTGATAATCTTTTAGTTGATACATTGGGATATCTTGGCTTAGTTTTCTATCAATGATTGTAAAAATCTCACCAGACTATTTTTCAGCATATTCTCGATCGAAACTGTTCTTTAGATAACTTATTTTAACCCTATCACCGACCTTATACTTAAATTTCACCCTTTTAGGGTTAGGTCTGGTCTTCTTCATGCTTTTGTCTTTCTTAATACCCTTAGTTTTGAGGCCGTATTGATAAGACCATATATCATATTGGTTTGAACTCTGAGCCTTTGTGGGGGTCATCTTAATAGATCTATGGCTGGCATTGTTGTAACTAGCCGTAAAGTTTTGTAAATTATCTACCCATCTCAAGGATTCTCTAGCTGTTAAATATTTGAATATCTTGAGTTTAATTGTTTTTATTACTCTCTCTGCGTAATTAGCTTTAGTTTCATAATAAGTAAATATCTGATCCACCTTTGAGGTTCTCAAAAATTTGGTCACCTCTGAATTTTTATATTCACTACCTTGATCACTTCTTATTTTCTGTGGTTTCACCCCTGATTCCTCAAAAATATTAGACATGACTTGCTTCATTTCCTTTCCTGTGAGAGTATACATTGGTCTGGTATAGAGATAACGAGTAAATATATCGATAAAAACCACAAAATAGGCATAATTATCATTCGATTTTCTGTATTTCACCATATTAGCAGTATCTGTATCCCATTGATAATTTTTGGAGAAGGAAAGGACCTTGGGTCTCTTGAAATGTCTCCTGACAGGATGATGTGAAGTATAGGCCTCCTGTTTAGCTAGCCACTGTTTAATAGTTCTCCTTGAAATCTTGTATTGACCATTTTTTTTCAAAAATTGGTACAATTTTTCAAACCCACTGAAGGAGGCGGGACTACTGGGGTTATAATATGCCTCTTTAAGCACTATCTCCACATCAGGAGAGATTTTTATTCCAGAATTTAATCCATGCTGGTTTGCGCTCTCTGATAGACTCCCTGTCTCCTCCCCTCTGTTTTGTAGTCGATCCTCCTTGCTGTTTAACCCTTCCTCCATTGGAATTATTTGGGGTTTTTTGACCGCCAGTCATTCGCTTATCTACACTACTCTCAGGCAATCCTGGTGGGGGTGACATATATAGGCTCTCATTGCTTCCAGTCTCAGCCTTGGACGATGTTACAGCATTATTCAATTGCTCAGATTCCTCATCAGCTGTATTGCTTTTATACGAGCCTTGTTTTTCAATTTCGAGATATTTTTTAAATTTCAAAAATTGTTCATGAGGTACCATTACAAATTTATTCATTGTAAAATTTGATTGATATATTTCCTTATGCTATATAGTAATTCTGAAAAAATTGTGTGATGCTTCTTCAGTAATTGAAGCCGCCCTCTAACCCTTCTTAGAAATCGTTTAATCAACCCAGAATATTTTTCAAATTTTGCCTTGATCTTTTTACTGAGTGGCAGACGAAAAATATTGAAGAAAATCTCTGCAATGGCTTTTATTTGTGACTGATTAGCCTCTGAAAAGATATACTTGTTTAAATTTTTATTGTTATCCAATATAACCTTTAGAAAATGCTTTGCTCTAAGGAGATTAGAAGACATACTGATCAGTAATCAGTAGTCTTTAATCTAGCAAGTATTTATAGCTATTTATATACGGTTAGGTACTCATCAGGAAAAATATGGGTACGTAACCAGGAGGTCTTATCTCTGGTAGGAGATAGATCTATCAGCAAGTAACTGAAAGATTCTGCAGTGGCGTCGTCATAGGCCAGACAGACCTTGTCACACATTCCTAACTGATTTCCTAAGATTTTTATTTGATTGATATCCCTAGGATTTTTAAATAAAATAAAATAATGTGTATTCAGGGTAATGTCTCTACTATATTTTCCCGAATGGTAGAGATCTTGTAAAATCAAAAAGACGCTCAGATTTCTGTGATGTGATTCTCTACTAAATAGATTGGTAATAGAGGGGCTATTCACTGCTGACATTTGTAAATCATCAATAATAATCAGATTATGCTTAGAGTCGGCAATTTGCTTTATTCGAGCCTCATCTGGAACTCCTTGAATAAATTCTAAATTTTCAATTATTTTGTTGTCAAAGGATTTCTGCCATACCCCATAAAAGTAGTACACCTTCTCCACAGGAACCTCAAACATAGCATTTAAATTCTCCAATAACTTAAAGACAAAGTTTGTCTTTCCAGAGCCCGTAGGACCTGCAATCATTGCAGTAGTGGGTGAAAAAAATCTGAACATTGTTATCTCTATCTTATCTCGTGAGTCACATAGTAAACAATCAGAAAGCTGGTTAGTCTCCTCTCTATTTATATAATTTTTACTTGCCAAGATTACAATCGCCTGCTTGCCAGTTACCTCAATACCTGCCAGATATCCTAGACAAAAGATTTTGTTTTGTATTATTTTCAGGTATTGTTGTGGCATAGAGTACATACAAATCAGAAAATGCAGGCTCAAATATTTATACTTAGGCTTTTTACCCAGATTAATATATTCTAAAGCTTGTTTCCAGAGAATGTGTAACTGTGAGAATGATATGGCTGTTTGTATAGATGTTGTATGGGTGGAATTTACCTATAATCCAAAAATCCGTATTTTATATCTGAAACAGTTGGAATATCTAGATATCCATCTAGTCTTGAAAAATTTTCCCTCTTTAGAATATTGGGTAATGATGGATATGATGTACCTCAACTGCAGTTGGATTAAAGAAATTCCATTGCAAATTAAAGTATCCACTAATATGTGCACAGACAACGTCCAGAAAGGTGAGTTTATTAACCTATGCAGATAAAAATGTCCTTCGGGTTCAAAATTTCCTGTTAATTTTAATTGGGAATGGAGATTTTCAACAGAGTTCCTCAGTCTGTACCTTCACAGCTTGCTGTCACTGCGTTCACAGAGGCGCAGAGAAAACAACAATATCTCATTAATATGTCTATGTCGAGCTTACCTTCGGTTTCGAAATTTACTGTTAATTTTAATTGAGAATGGAGATTTTCATCAGACCTCTACATTAATTTTTCCATTTTTAATTATTAGGAACAACAGAGAGACAGATACGGGAAAGCATCCAGTCCCTATTGCCATCAACAGGTCTCTGGGATTCCACTACCTCTGCCCAGTATTCATCAAATAATTCTATCCATAATGTGACAAAAATTAGAGATTACAGAGGCAGTCATAGCCAAAGGTACTACTGGATTTTCTTCTCGGGCACAATCTCGTGCATTATGGCTGTATTCCTATTTGCATGGATTTTGAGAAGAAAATTAGTATGCCATAGGGTTCAAAGAAATTCGAATAATGAAGCAAATGCCATGGAAATGTCAGATGAGAAACATACTGGGGATGAGGAGGCTGAGACCTACCCATAAAGGTAAGAAATTTCTTATGAAATTGTATAATGATAATTTTTATGCGATTAAAGTAGGGATTGTGACGTCACATTGCAGGGATATCTACGTCATAAAATTATGACGCATCTCTTACGCAAATAATAACCTATGACCCTATTTCATCTTGAGTTTTGTTTATCTCCCAGCGTTCATTTCATTCATTAGGATTATGGCTTCGTTAATTTATCTTTTGTTAATAGTACTAGTGTCAGATATTGTTACCAGTTATCACATCGAATGTAACTATGATGAAAAGAGCCAGGTTTTATCCATTGTCGGGATTAAGTCTATCCAGGATTTTGAAGATTATGGACTAAAATGTGGTGACTATGTGGCTAGGACACTGGAATATCTGGAATGTCATCTTGGAGAAATAAGGCTACCCCTGAAAAAATTACAGGTGAATTATCCCAGTTTGAGGGAGATATATTGGAGATGTGCTGGTTACTGTATAACGGAAGGATCAGGGATAAATGTCTTTGGATGTGAAAACGGTAAGACATTTGGGTATTATATTTGTCTCAGATAATATGATCTGTCTTATTCTAATTATGATTTCCAAAAGATTTGTGGTACACTTGCTGTAGGCTAAGCCTCTGTTCTATCCAGAGATAATATAAAAAAATATGCAATTTTAATCGCAAAGATTGTGATTGCGTTCTAGGTCTTTCCCTGACGTTCGAAATTTCACGTTAATTCTAATTGGGAATGGGATTTTCAACAGAGTCTCTTCTATTAAATAGACCCATTACATACGGTAGGTGTGATATTCATTTTTTTCCTAGCTAAAGGATATCCTGATCTTATAAATTTTACACTAATTCCTGTTTATTTTACTTTATTTTCATTTAGACCAGACTGGACAGACCCAGCACTGGTGTCAGGATGGGAGCTGTCAGGATGAAGACGAGGATGACAAAGATGGTAAAGATGATGATGATGATCTCTATGCTCTTTTTGTCATACCTATTTTAGCTGTTATTGGTGGAGTTCTGACTTATCTATTTAAAAGATACAGGAATGTGATATTGATGAGGGTTCTTAATACAGTGATGGATTGCATTGATGGTGACGAGAGAAGAGTTTCAATGGAGAGTGAGACTGATCCCAGCACCTCGGAAAGTACATTGGTGAAAGAAAGACTGAGGGTAAATCAGAATTCAGACATTTCTACTTCCAGTTTATCAAGTCATATGTGGAATAATAGGTTGTCAACTGATGCTCAAAAAATATACTTAAATATCATGGAGGATATGACAGATGAGAGTGATCAATCCTCAGGAACAGCTGTAGAGATGAGGGATATTGGAATCCAGATTAGTTTATCCTCCGAAACAGAGGAACAGTTTGAAACTTTAGACATGTCGATGAGTTCTGATCAAGAGTTTCCAGAGATTGCGGTAACAAGTTTTTTGGAAACCAGATCTGGACAAAAGTATCAAAAAGATTTTATTATTAAAAAGTAGACTCCCATTTCTATCTAACCAAGATGTTTATCCTAGATTTTTACAGACCTTTTTTATTGTAATTGTATATGTAATTTGTATCTTACTGGGACTCTTTTTTCTGTGGGTTTTATTTATTCATTCATTTTTAATCACTCAGAGATTGTTATCATTATTGTCAATGGTTATCCTGTATAGATATTTTTTCATGTAATTTACTATGTGGAAACTTGTGGTTTACTAATAGTGTCAATGATTATCCTGTATAGATATTATTTCATGTAATTTACTATCTGGAGAGTTGTGATGTAACAATAACAAGAATATCTTATACATTTCAGAATTTTATTAAGCAATCCACTGCAAATCCCTTTTACATCATACATAGGAGTTTATAGTAACAACAAGAACATAGACGAGCTACAGATTCATTGACTCATAATGAGACATCTTTGACTCAATTTATATAATAATAACAATAAATAAATAAAACAGTCATAGAAAGGGTATATTTTGTAACACATAGAAATACATAAGATTTATGTATTCATTAAGAATGCCATTGAATTATTTCTTTGTATTACCTCCTTTTATGTAAACACTTGAGAGGTGATAAATCAGCTACATTATGTAAAATTACATTGAGAGATAGAGAGAGCGATAGCTATGTGATATACAAAGAGGAGAAAAAATTTAATGAGCTCTCAGAGTAACCATGTAAATCACCTTCATGATAGAGTAACTATAACATAAAGATCATAGCAAGTATAAATATTTACATAGACAAATGAAATATGAGGTTAGATATTAACTATATACATATGACTTTCCAATTTCTTTGTTAAAAAATATATTAACCATATGCATATGAAGTCAAAGTTCTTTGTCAATAGATCTACCTTTTCCGGAATTTATTTAGAGTCCTTCATATGTTCCATCATTCTGTTGAAAACCTGATGTTGATATCCTGGTCTGTCTAGAGGAATGCTGATGCTCTGTATGAAGAGTAATTGTCAATTTTTCCAGATGTGTTAGGAGATTAGGGAGGGGCCTGAGAGTGGAGTCCATACTTCAGAGCGAATTTTTTTAAAAAAATTTTTTCACTGTTAACCCTGGGTGTCTCTGGGATTGTTAAAAATTTAGAAAAAAAAATTAAAAAAAAATTTTGACTAGTGTTAAACCCTAGTTGCCTGTGGGACGCAAAATGCTGCAACCACTAGGGTCAGGATGCCATTGAGTGTTACACTCTAAACAGCGACTCGCCCTATGGGTTAAATTTCCTGAAATCAATGCTGCGCATGAGGTACAGTAAAAATGATAACAGGAGCTCATAAAAGCTCTTGTCAATGGTAAATCTATTTTGCAACATGCACATGTTAAGTGGGTAACACGCTGTTCATAATAGGTAGTCCAATCAGGGGCTGTCATTGTCTCCACTTCATCTGGTTTTTTGCCTAAAAAAAAGGCGCAACCAAAGGCCATTTCGAGGTCTCTATTTGTTAGAGCCTCAATGAGCAGTTGTTCGTAATTTGTGTTCATATACATGGATGTGGGCACCCATGTAAAGAGTGATGTACTGCTCATTTTGGAGCTCCTGATGGAATAGGCTTTGGTAAATTTGTGTTCTAAAAGTATGGTCCTACATATGGGACACCTCAGTTCAGGCTCAGCCCCATCCTGCCACATCCTTGATAACTGACAAGAACACTCCACACAGAGCAAGTGTCCACATGGGTTGGTCAGTATGATGTCTGCCTGATCTAAGGCGTCTTTACAGATAGCACATTCAGCTTTTTCTAGGAATTGGGTCACAAATTGAACGAAATCTGGATATTTCCGCCTGAAAAATATAAAAATTAGAGAAATTTTAGTTATTTGACTAAATAGCAGAGATTAGTCAATACAAAATTGGGTTGAGAAAAGGAAATTGTGTTCCTGTGCATACCTGGGAGTTCGAATTTCACGTTATTGCTTATTGTGATTGGAGATTATCAACAGTCCTCACCCTAGGGAAATGCCTCCGATTGTTTGTCAGAATACTGCAGTATTGCAGAGTTATGATTCTCTGTTGAAAATCTCCATTCCCAATTAGAATTAACATGAAATTTCGAAACCGAAGGTAAGCACCCTGACATACATATTAATGAGCTTAAGTCTTCTCAACCTCTCTGGATGTTGTGAGCAAGTATACTCAAGTATGAGGAATACTGTTGAAAATCTCCATTCCCAATTAAAATTAATGGGAAATTTCGAACCCGAAGGTGTTACGGTCACGGGCAAGCATGGTAGCAATTACCGGTTGTCTTTAAGTTGTAACAGAAAAAGCAAAAAGTTGAACTTAACAAATTTATTTAATAGTCAACAATAATGATTATAGTCAACTGGTGTGCTCTTAACCAAACACACTAATACAATAATAAGATCTAGCTGACCTGACCACTGAGATTAAGAGTTAAGTTTACCCGCCATATCCAGCAATCTGTTCTCTAATCCGTCCTGTGGTATATTCTGTGGTCTGTCCAATGTCATGTGGTCTGTCCTGTGATCTGTCCAATGTTCACTCACACACGGATATCTATATCTTGTGACCTGTCTCACACTCAACAACACAAAAGGTTCTTGTCCCGCTATCCTTTATATATCCAGTCAAACAGAATGTCTGTCTGGAGATATTTAGAGAGTTAACACAACTGTACTGTCTGCTCCAAGATGTGGACAATGTCCAAAATGCAGTAAATTCACTCTCTGTTATATGAATGTACAATATCCAAAATATCCAAAGTACAATAAATCTACCCAGATGATGTATCCAGTTCACTCCAGTAAAAGTTCACAGTGATATAAGCATATATTATACTCCAAAACACAATAGCTCTCCTTATAGCAAGCGAATACAAAGTTCACTTGTAGTCAGATGTACATTCCTTATATACATTCACAGATTCTTCTGGAATTGTACAGAACCAACTCAAAAGAAGATTGAGTCATCTAGGCCAAATGAGGAAGTTCTAGAAACTACTGGCAATTGGGTTTCCCCAAATCTAACATAACCACTGAGGGGGGGATTTCCCCCAGTCTGTGAACAGATCAATAAACACTAAAACACAAAAATCAATAACTCCCTTACTTTAAATGTCAACACACAAAAAGAACCAACAACACAATTATCTTTTATGACAATGTATAAACATAAAGCCTAAATCAAACAATGCACTAATATAGCGCCTAATATATGTAATATACAATGTACTAATATAGTGTCCGATATATGTAACACCTCCCCCCTTAAAGAAAAATTTTGGAAGCCAAAGAGTTACAAAATTTTACAAGAGATTTTTACCAGGTATATATACACAGGTAATAACTTTTTACAAAACATATTTATCTAAATACAAAAGTAAAATTAGTACCATGTATAACCTTTATAAACTTACTAATTATAGGTATATAAATTACAATTTAAATACAGCTTCTGGACAGGGCGTATCCATGCGCACGCCATATTTTACTTTTTCAAAGTCCTGTTTATACACTGAATTCCTATCTTTAACAGTGTTTTTATTAATAGCCATCATAAGCTATGTTATACCTCTTTCGAAGTATGGTTTTACCATAGTTATTTCCCACATTTGGTTTGAATGTCTGTCATCACAGTTTTTAATGGTCTTTTGGAGAGTTTCTACTCTCCTTGCTACTGGGTATGACCCTAGATCTCTGGCCTGTAGTTTATTCATTTGGCCAGGTGATGACACTGAAGCCTTGCCTCCAGGATTGAAGATACGATTTTGTAATTTCTTATCATAAAGCATCTTTATTTTTGACTGAGAAGTTTTCAAATTTTGTTGCGCCAGCTCACAAGCCTTCTTTAACTTATTTCTGAACCTTGAGACATAATCTAACAGATTTAGGCTCTCGGTGTTCTCAGATAACCAATTTTCCTTCAACAGCTAGAGAGGACCACGGACTGAATGGCCAAAGACCAACTCAAAGGGACTAAAGCCTAAAGACTCTTGAACAGATTCTCTAACCGCAAACAATAATAAGCTGATGCCTTCATCCCAGTCTTTTTCATTGTCTAAACAATATGTCCTAATCATATTCTTCAAAGTGGAATGGAACCTTTCAAGTGCACCTTGGGATTCTGGGTGATAAGCACTAGATTTGATCTGTTTGACACCCAAATGAAATACAACCTGTTGAAATAGTCCTGACATAAAATTTGACCCTTGATCTGACTGGATCTCTTTTGGTAAGCCAACTAGGGTAAAGAAATTAACCAGAGCTTTTGAGATTTTGGGAGCTGTTATGTTGGTCAAAGGTATGGCTTCGGGAAATCTGGTTGAGGCACACATAATGGACAAAAGATATTGGTTTCTGGATTTAGTTTTTGGTAAGGGACCTACACAGTCAATTATCACTTTGCTAAATGGTTCCTCAAATGCTGGAATGGGTTTGAGAGGAGCTACAGGAATTTTTTGGTTTGGCTTTCCTACCATTTGACAAATGTGACAAGTCTTGCAAAATTCTGCCACACAGTGCCGAATTTGAGGCCAATAGAAATGTTTGGTTATCTTGTTGCAAGTTTTGTTGATGCCTAAATGGCCACCCATTGGAGATTTATGAGCCAATTTTAATATCTCACTTTGGTACACTTTTGGCACAACAATCTGGTGTACTACTAACCATTCTTCAGATGCAGGGACATTTGGTGGCCTCCACTTTCGCATAAGTACACCATTTCTGACATAATAGCCTACAGGGACCTTATCTAGCTCTACTGGTGGCAAGACCAACTTGAATAAAGGAGCTAATTCAGGATCATCTTCCTGCTCTGAAATCAATTTTGATTTTGAAAGTGATACATCTTGACAGTCAATTGAGTCTTGTTTTTCAGAATCTACCCTGGCCTTGGGATTTGTATCACTAGAATTCTGCACATCATGGCCATAGTTGTTTAAGAATGTATCTGACAAATCAACTAAGACATCTGTAGACTGTTTACAATCTTTTGGTTCTTCTTGGGCCTTTTTGGCCATAGCTCGAGTCACAGCACAGGAGGGAAAAATACCAGGAATAACCTCTTCTAATTTCTTAGTGCTAACCAAAGTGATCGGCTTAGAAGTAACCTTAGGATCAGCAACTACCTTTCCACCTGCAAGATCATTTCCCAACAACAAAGATACCCCTTTAATGGGTAAAGTGGGCCTGGTAGCCACAACAACAGAACCAGTAACTAAGTCTGATACTAACTTGACCTTATGCAAGGGAACGTTCACACAGCCTCCTTCAATACCTTGAGCAATGACACTCTCACCAGTAGATGTGCTTACACTCAATGGCAATACACCTTCTAAAAGTAAGGGCTGAGTAGCTCCAGTGTCTCTTAATATCTTAATGGGGACCTGACTGGAACTACTTTCCAAGGATACAAAACCCTCAGACACAAAAGGTTTGAACTCTTCCCTAATAATCTCAGACTTGTCTAAACCAATACTAGACTCTGCTCTATTGGGATTTGAACGCCAGTTAGACTTGCTAGACACAAAGGCGTTGGGCGTTGCCTCCTTTTCTCTTCTCTTCTTTAAGAGCCAACAGTCAGACATAACATGCCCAGGTTTCTTACAATAATGGCACACAGGAGCAAAGGATCTGGGTTTCCTATCCTTACTCATAGTCTGATTTGAGGTTTGACCCTTATCTGAACTCTTTTCTGGAGCTACATTTTCAAATTTCTTTCCTATTTCTGGATAAGACTTTTTAGCAGGACCAAAGGACTTATTCTTGTTGAAAGTGGACTTGTGAGTTAGCGCATAGTCATCAGCATAAGCTGCTGCTTTTGCCAAATTTTCAACTTTCTGTTCATCTAGATAGGTTTTAATGTCATCGCGAACACACCTTTTGAACTCTTCAATCAAAATAACTTGCCTAAGTTTTTCAAAGTCTGTACCTACTTCCCTAGAATTACACCATCTGTCAAAGTACACTTCTTTCTCATGGGCAAATTCAACATGAGTTTGACTTTCTTGTTTACGATAATTTCTGAATCTTTGACGATATGCTTCTGGTACCAACTCATATGCTTTCAAAATAGCATTTTTGACAGAGTTATAGTCCACACATTCAGAAATTGGCAAAGCCGTGTATGCCTCCTGGGCCTTTCCCCTCAAAACACTTTGCAGCAATAATGGCCACTGGTCTATAGGCCATTTCAAATTTTGAGCTACTCTTTCAAAGTGTTGAAAGTACTTATCGACCTCCGACTCATTAAAAGGTGGTACCAGTCGCACATTTTTCCCCAGATCAAATTTAGTAGCAATGGACTCTTCATGGGCAATTCGACGAGCATTGAGTTCTAAAGCTCTCATTTCTCTTTCATGTTTAAGTGCACGCTCTTCCTTTTGAGCTTCAAGCTCTTCTTTTCGCTGTTGAGCCTCAAGCTCTTCTTTTCGTTGTTGAGCTTCAAGCTCTTCTTTTCGTTGTTGAGCTTCAAGCTCTTCTTTTCGTTGTTGAGCTTGAGTTTCAAGCTCTTTAAGTCTTAACTCTCTTTCAATTTCTAATCGCCTGATCTCATATTGCCCAGAAGGTTCCATTGGTAGAGGCTTATACACTTCTAAACAACTATCAGGTAAAACATCTTCATCAACTAACTGTTCAACAATAAGCCTTTTAAGTTCATGTTTACGTGTTGACCTTTTCACCTCTAACTGTAACTCTTGTGCTATCTGCATTAACATATCTTTTTTAAAAGTTTCTAGAACTTCCATAGATGGTGACTGTACAAACTCTTTAGCACTAGCCATTTTGAGCACTGTTGACTGTAACCAATTACTAAATCAAATGGATTTTCAAAATGTTAATTGAACTGTTGATCAAATGGTTGTAATCAAATGGTTGTATCCCCGGACGAGCCCCCAATTTTCCTGTTACGGTCACGGACAAGCACGGTAGCAATTACCGGTTGTCTTTAAGTTGTAACAGAAAAAGCAAAAAGTTGAACTTAACAAATTTATTTAATAGTCAACAATAATGATTACAGTCAACTGGTGTGCTCTTAACCAAACACACTAATACAATAATAAGATCTAGCTGACCTGACCACTGAGATTAAGAGTTAAGTTTATCTGCCATATCCAGCAATCTGTTCTCTAATCCGTCCTGTGGTATATTCTGTGGTCTGTCCAATGTCATGTGGTCTGTCCTGTGATCTGTCCAATGTTCACTCACACACAGATATCTATATCTTGTGACCTGTCTCACACTCAACAACACAAAAGGTTCTTGTCCCGCTATCCTTTATATATCCAGTCAAACAGAATGTCTGTCTGGAGATATTTAGAGAGTTAACACAACTGTACTGTCTGCTCCAAGATGTGGACAATGTCCAAAATGCAGTAAATTCACTCTCTGTTATATGAATGTACAATATCCAAAATATCCAAAGTACAATAAATCTACCCAGATGATGTATCCAGTTCACTCCAGTAAAAGTTCACAGTGATATAAGCATATATTATACTCCAAAACACAATAGCTCTCCTTATAGCAAGCGAATACAAAGTTCACTTGTGGTCAGATGTACATTCCTTATATACATTCACAGATTCTTCTTGAATTGTACAGAACCAACTCAAAAGAAGATTGAGTCATCTAGGCCAAATGAGGAAGTTCTAGAAACTACTGGCAATTGGGTTTCCCCAAATCTAACATAACCACTGAGGGGGGGATTTCCCCCAGTCTGTGAACAGATCAATAAACACTAAAACACAAAAATCAATAACTCCCTTACTTTAAATGTCAACACACAAAAAGAACCAACAACACAATTATCTTTTATGACAATGTATAAACATCAAGCCTAAATCAAACAATGCACTAATATAGCGCCAAATATATGTTAGATACAATGTACTAATATAGTGTCCAATATATGTAACAAAGGTAAGCAGCTTGACATACATATTAATGAGCTGATGCCTTCTCAATCTCTGTGGATGCTGTGAGAGCAAGTATATCAGAGGAATACTGTTGAAAATCTCCATTCTCAATTAAAATTAACATTGACAATTTGCATATTGAGGGTAGAGAAACCCTTTTCGTATATTATCTCTCACTGACAAATTACACATGTTTTACCCAAAAAGCTTCATTAAGATAAAAAATAAAAATTAATTGAGATAGTTTAGCGAATAAGGAAATACATCAAATTTAGGAGATTTATCTAACTAGACCCTAAATTTCACCCACATGGTTTTTTATTAGAGCTGTCATGAGAGAAGATAATTTATTGACATTTATTAACATTTCATTAAAATTCTTACTTCAATGAATGGTGTTACGCTCAGGAGGGGGTCTATACAAAGCTAGTTCTACAATAGCCTCACAGCTCCACCTCGTTACATTGGAATAAGTCCTCTCTAAAATTTTATGTAAAAAATTAAAATAAATAAATATTTGGTTCTTACACAATAAAGGCTGGTAGAATGTCGTTGAGCAGGATGTAACAAACCATCGCCTGCTGGTAGTGTCCATTGTCAATCAGCATCAGTAGTTCACAAATGGTTATCATATTGGAAATCAGATGATTGGGTCGAAAGAGATCAATTCTTCTTCCAATTTGTACAAAGTTATCCATTTTGAGATTGATTGAACAGCCTATTTTGATTCAGTAAAATTCTGGGGCCCAGAATGGGTTTGATGCGGGGTTTTATAGTGAAATTTTGGGTTGAAAGCTGTTGCCATTATCTGATAATTAAAAATAAAAAAGTGATTTAATGTCAATTTGTCCCTGAATAATTAAAGGGGTATTTCCACGTCTACCTCCCCTTTGGCTGATTCATCTAAATGCGAACATTCCTCACATGTCAATTTTGCATGGTTAGGTTGATCAGGTTGAATTAAACATGGAACATATGTATATATTTCCATACGTTCGCTATACATCTGGTTACATACTTTCAAAAATTCTTCCCATTCTTTGGGTTTGCAGGATAGCCCTTCAGTGGTGGGAAACAAGTCTCCCTTGGCATTGGTCTTCCATTTCCTGATACCTACAGATTTATAGGGACTATTACAGGCTACATAGTAGGAGCCACCTATATGTACTTTCTTCTCTATTCCTTTGTCTCCTTTAAGAATAGCCTGCAGTGCATGGTTAATTAGTTCAGAAAAATGAACTAATACAACCAATTTTGAGATATTGATCTTGATCCCTGGGTTGGTGACAATCTGACCATCCCATTCCTTTAAATGAATAGACTGCACTTGACCAGTTTCACCATGAAACACCACATACTTCTTGGAGCCTAGATGAAAGGTTCTTCTATAGGTGACAGATAGAGATGCCTCTGAATAGTTCATTGCGGACATCGCCCCATGGCTTTGAGGCTCTATAAGATGATCTTTCTTCTTATTTTTAATCTGTAGAGATAGATCTTTCTTATTCTTCTTCAGAGCAGGTTTCCCTAAAACTTGAGCCTCTGCCATATTCACTGAATGATTTCGTCCTATTT
Source organism: Sabellastarte sp. h YS-2021 (assembly GCA_964017235.1). Classification (NCBI taxonomy): domain Eukaryota; kingdom Metazoa; phylum Annelida; class Polychaeta; order Sabellida; family Sabellidae; genus Sabellastarte; species Sabellastarte sp. h YS-2021. Next base: position 181,343,674 of record OZ024930.1, read on the forward strand.
TTTAATTCCTAGATTACAGCTTCAGATGATGTGTAAGGGTTAGAGTGAGAGGGTGGCTTTTTATAGACTTTGAGGTGAGGGGGAGAATATATCACGATTCAGCATATAGGATCACTTACTCAGCAAAAGCTTTGTGTAGGAAAAAATACTTACTCAGCAAAGGCTTTGTGTGAGGAGACTTAAAACAGACTAGTATAACTGATCATTAAAGGAACAAAGAAACTACAATAGTGATTAAAAACAGATTTTATTGATAATTAAATGCAGATAATACAGACAAGTTTATTACTTAATAATTGTAAAGTTAAAGTGACAAAAAGGTTAGTATATCAGACAGACATCTGCCCGTCCTTTACATCTGTGTCTAACTAGAATTTATAAATAAATTTTCATCTACTTGGATTTTAGAACATAATGAACATTTATCATTGGTAGAGTACTGTTCTAAAGTCACAGGTGTCTGTCTTCCATCTGTCTTAGGTAGAGTATTTTTGTAAAATTCACAGCTGACTGTCTTCCATATGTCTTATGTAGAGTATTTTTCTAAAATTCACAGGTGTCTTTCTTCCATCTGTGTAAGGTAACATCTCGTAACTATTCAATTCATTCAATAATTTTAATGTCTCTTTATCTTCAAGAGGTAGGAGAGAAAAAACTATTTTTGGGCATTATCATTTTCACAAATTCACAGGTAGGTGCATGCCTTTTATGTTCGTCCATTGGTATATCATAGGTCTCCCATTCAATAAGAGATATTTTACACCAGGGGCAGGTAACCTTGTCCCCCTCCCCTGTATAGAGGAAACCAGCACGAGTTAGGGCATCTGGGCGAATGGGGTGAGACTTCGGCCATGTTCTAAATGTAGCATATCTCTCATCATATCCAGAATAATCAGGAACCTTAAATATCCATCTTCCCACGTAGGGTGTGGGTTTATGACATAAATGTAACCCAGCAGAGCTACCACAGGGTGGTTGAATTCTTGGATTGGAGTTATATCTAGCTGAAGAATTCAGTGAAAAGCCTCCAACCGAGGCGGCAGAATGAGTAGAGGCAGACTGAAGATAAGATGACCTAGCATCAGTCTGGTCTTCCACTGGTTTACTTGCTGGATGAACTATCTCACTATCCTTATCAGTTATGTTGGATGCAGTATTAGAAAACATGTTGCTAGAAGATGCTGTTAGCTTGATAGTTGGAAAACCAATTAAGTTTATAAGCTGAATTTTTGCGTTTATATAGACTGTTAAAATTCTAGTATTCAGCAGTTTTCCAAAGAAAAAGACAGGATTCACTGATTATTAGTTAACACCAAAGCCCTAACCCTAATCAAAAGTGTATATGAAAGTACGAGATTAAACTGCGACTGTATATGAGGCGAGATATTGCGTTCGTGTGCTTACTCTGAGGTTCGAAATTTCCCGTTAATTTTAATTGGGAATGGGATTTTCAACAGACCTCTAATGTAACTAGCATACATTGTGTGATAAATCAAATATAGCTTTGATGATTCATTTTTTCACAAGTGATATTGTTCCAGTAGGGTAGCATACAAAACCCCCATTAAATGGCTAGCAGACAGAGCCCCATTACAAGAGTTCTAGCAGACAAAGACCCATTAAACAACACAGCTGTGCGATGATTCAGTTTTCAGTAGAAATATGATGCAGTAGGCTAGAAGACAAAGCCCCATTAAAAAATGGGTAGCAGACAAAGCCCCATTAACCATTTGCAGCAGACAAAGGTCCCATTAAAACAGTTCTACCCCATTAAAACAAGTCCCATTAGGCAGACAAAGCCCCCCCATTAAAACAGGCTTGGGCTAGCAGACAAAGCCCCCATCAGCAGAAAAAGGGCTATTAGATGATTCAGTTTTCAGTAGTAATATGATGCAGTAGGCTAGAAGACAAAGCCCCATTAAAAAATTTGGCTAGCAAAGCCCCATTAAAACAAAGCTTGGGCTAGCAGACAAAGCCCCATTAAAAACAGCTGTGCTAGCCATTAAACAACAAAGCATGGCCAGCAGACAAAGTCCCATTAAAGTTCCATTAAAAAACCACAGCTGTGAACTAGTATGGGTAGCAGACAAATCCCCATTTAAAAGATTGGCTAGCAGACAAAGCCCCATTAAACACAGCTGTGCTAGCCATTAAACAAAGCATGGCCAGCAGACAAAGCCCCATTAAAAACTTGGCTAGCAGACAAAGCCCCATTAAACATTTGTAGCAGACAAAGGTTCCATTAAAACAGTTCTAACCCCATTAAAACAAGTGCCATTAAGCAGACATAGCCCCCATTAAACACAGTTGATTTGACAATGCCACAAGATCTAGCAGACAAAGCCCCATTAAAACAAAGCTTGGGCTAGCAGACAAAGCCCCATTAAACACAGCTGTGCTAGCCATTAAAATCCGACAAAGAGCTTGCCCATTAAAAAGCACAGCTGTGTGATGATTCATCTGAGTAATAGCTATAAACTATCAAAGTAAAACAAAACTCCCCATTGAGCCAGTCTCAAGAACCTGTATAGAGCCCAATAACCTGTATAGAGCTAGTATCGACCCTCCCCTATCTAGCCATCAATCTACCATCTGTCCCAGGAAGCTGCACAGCTGTCAAAAAGTGACATGATTGATGGGAAACTCGACTCGATATACACTCGATATATACTACTCACAATAGGTGTGTAGTGGCGCTAAATGGTCATCTTATGATGAGAAATGGACCTACAATAGGTGTGTGGTGAAAAATTATGTCCATTTCTGGCCAAATTAGCCACCTACGATAGGTGTGTAGTTGCGGCAAATGGTCATATTATGACCAGATCAAACCTACAATAGGTGTGTGGTGGAAATATATGTCAATTTCGAACAAATAAGTCACCTACGATATGTGTGTAGTTGTGATAAATGGTCTTATTATGAGAAGAAACTGACCTACAATAGGTGTGTGGTGGAAATACATGTCCATTTCCTGCCAAATTAGTCACTCACAATAGGTGTGTAGTGGCGCTAAATGGTCATCTTATGATGAGAAATGGACCTACAATAGGTGTGTGGTGAAAAATTATGTCCATTTCTGGCCAAATTAGCCACCTACGATAGGTGTGTAGTTGCGGCAAATGGTCATATTATGACCAGATCGAACCTACAATAGGTGTGTGGTGGAAATATATGTCAATTTTGAACAAATAAGTCACCTACGATATGTGTGTAGTTGGGATAAATGGTCTTATTATGAGAAGAAACTGACCTAGAATAGGTGTGTGGTGGAAATACATGTCCATTTCCTGCCAAATTGGTCACTCACAATAGGTGTGTAGTGGCGCTAAATGGTCATCTTATGATGAGAAATGGACCTACAATAGGTGTGTGGTGAAAAATTATGTCCATTTCTGGTCAAATTAGCCACCTACGATAGGTGTGTAGTTGCAGCAAATGGTCATATTATGACCAGATCAAACCTACAATAGGTGTGTGGTGGAAATATATGTCAATTTTGAACAAATAAGTCACCTACGATATGTGTGTAGTTGTGATAAATGGTCTTATTATGAGAAGAAACTGACCTACAATAGGTGTGTGGTGGAAATACATGTCCATTTCCTGCCAAATTAGTCACTCACAATAGGTGTGTAGTGGCGCTAAATGGTCATCTTATGATGAGAAATGGACTTACAATAGGTGTGTGGTGAAAAATTATGTCCATTTCTGGCCAAATTAGCCACCAACGATAGGTGTGTAGTTGCGGCAAATGGTCATATTATGACCAGATCGAACCTACAATAGGTGTGTGGTGGAAATATATGTCAATTTTGAACAAATAAGTCACCTACAATATGTGTGTAGTTGTGATAAATGGTCTTATTATGAGAAAAAACTGACCTACAATAGGTGTGTGGTGGAAATACATGTCCATTTTCTGCCAATTTGTCACTCACAATAGGTGTGTAGTGGCGCTAAATGGTCATCTTATGATGAGAAATGGACCTACAATAGGTGTGTGGTGAAAAGTTATGTCCATTTCTGGCCAAATTAGCCACCTACGATAGGTGTGTAGTTGCGGCAAAAAGTCATATTATGACCAGATCGAACCTACAATAGGTGTGTGGTGGAAATATATGTCAATTTCGAACAAATAAGTCACCTACGATATGTGTGTAGTTGTGATAAATGGTCTTATTATGAGAAGAAACTGACCTACAATAGGTGTGTGGTGGAAATACATGTCCATTTCCTGCCAAATTAGTCACTCACAATAGGTGTGTAGTGGCGCTAAATGGTCATCTTATGATGAGAAATGGACCTACAATAGGTGTGTGGTGAAAAATTATGTCCATTTCTGGCCAAATTAGCCACCTACGATAGGTGTGTAGTTGCGGCAAATGGTCATATTATGACCAGATCCAACCTACAATAGGTGTGTGGTGGAAATATATGTCAATTTCGAACAAATAAGTCACCTACGATATGTGTGTAGTTGTGATAAATGGTCTTATTATGAGAAGAAACTGACCTACAATAGGTGTGTGCTGGAAATACATGTCCATTTCCTGCCAAATTAGTCACTCACAATAGGTGTGTAGTGACGCTAAATGGTCATCTTATGATGAGAAATGGACCTACAATAGGTGTGTGGTGAAAAATTATGTCCATTTCTGGCCAAATTAGCCACCTACGATAGGTGTGTAGTTGCGGCAAATGGTCATATTATGACCAGATCGAACCTACAATAGGTGTGTGGTGGAAATATATGTCAATTTTCTTAAGTGGTGTAACAAAAGGCATCATGACTGTCAGTCCCCCCAGTCCAGGACATGCCTTATAAATTTTTGCATCTGACTGAAGTGGGTACCAGACTAGAGGTAGTGGGCATTGGGGGCAATGTAAGCAAGATGGTGATTGGCTAATTCATAAAGTGGTGGGAAAACCAGCATTCTTGACCTCAGTTACATAAATTCAGGACAGGAGAGAGGACGTGTTGACAATTTTGTTGAACCTGTCCTGTGTTTTATGATTAATAACGTGTTATATGGAAGATATTTTATTGGATTTTTAACTGTTTTTATGTGTATTGTCTCAAACTGAACGGTCATTTAGTGTATTATTGCCATTTTATGTACATGTTATACAAGATATTGACACTGGACTGGAGGACTGAACTGTGTATTGATCTACAAAGGAGCTGTCATCGAGACAACCTCAGGCTTTATTCTGGCAAGGCAAAAGGGGTCAACCCTAATTACTATTAATCCTCGCAGTTGCATAGCCGAAATTTAGACTGTGGTTGTATTAGCAGCTCCTAAGGTTTGTTGTGCCATATTTTTAGCGATTGTAAACATGGGAAAAAACAAAAATAAGTGCTGGGCATGCTCACAGAAACATTATCCGCCTACGGGAAAAAATTGTGTATTTGCAAAGAAGAATGAAGAGACAGCAGTGGTAGAGGTACCGTCAGAAAATGACGCTCGGGACTCTTCATCGAGCAAAGTTGTTCTAAAGAAATCTGTCGCTCCTGAGAAGGACTCTGTTGTCAGTAGGGGTTATACCTCTGGTCACACTAGTAGCAGCGACACAGAAGAAGAAGATAGCTCGATGGAAGAGGGTGGACAGCGTGATATGCAGCACAAGATCTTGTCTGAATTACAGAAGGTCAGCTCCAGATTGACGGTGGTGGAGGCACAGATGGCGTCGGGACAGGGAACCAGCAAGAAGGGTGCAAAGGGACAAAAGTTAAGTACTGTTGTAAAATGTAAAAAACGAAAGTGTCACAAGTCATGTTGTAGTAAAACTTCGAGTGAAAGCTCTGACAGTTCAGATGATGGTACTGTATTGCCAGATTTGTCACACATAAGATCATCAAAAAGCATTCAGAAACAAATAGACAGAAGTATTGCCAAGTTATCCAAGGCTCAGTGTGAAGGTAATGAAAATTTGCAAAAATTGAAATCTAAAAGGGGTGGTCCAGTGGACGTTATTGTCCAGAAAAAAGTGTCATGGCCGCATGAACATATATTGGGTGGGCAAAATAGGCAAAGATTGACATATGACCAAATTACAATGCCTCAGTTTGTTCAAGGTTTCGTTAAAAATATTTTGGATGAAAAAAGTCAAGAAAATAGGGACCATATGTTACAATATTTAGGGGATATTATGGAAGATGCATCTGACTTTTCCTGGCAAAGTGCTAAAGCGAGTCATGCGGTTCTCCTTTGCGAGATGGAGAGAGGTAAAGTTACATGGCAGGACACCACCAGGATTGATCGGGTAAGAAGGGCTTATGCCCAAAAACACCAGGGTTCAGGTAAACAAAGCTGGGGCCAAAAAGTGGGTGAAAGAAAGCCTTGGTTTTGTAAACAGTATCAAACTGGTTCATGTACATTTGACAAAGATCACGACACTGGGGGAAAATTACATAGGCATATTTGTGCTACTTGTCTGTCACAAGGTAGGCAACTCAGTCACCCAGAGCGTGACTGTCATTTTGCCAAAAAGGCGGTGCCAAAAAACGGGTAAGTGGCTGCTCATCAAGTACCGAGATGAGTAGCACAGAAGATGTAGTAATTGCTAACAATAATATTGTGGCAAGCCATAGCAAAGTACTGGGCATGAGTGTACCTTTAAAAAAGAGGGTAGTGAATACTGACAGTGGGGCAAGAATTAGAAGCCCTGTTAGAACTAGAGTTTTTGTAAATTCGGCATATAATAGTAGGAATGTCAACGGTTGCCTTGCAAAAGGTAATAAAGCTAGTGCTTTGAAAACAATGATAACTTGTTATGAAAGGGCAAGGGAGAGCCAAGGTGAGTGTGTACAAGTTAACAATACAATTGTTTCAGGGGCAAAGCCAATCTTTTGTACTGAGAAAGGTGGCAAGGAATGTGTTACTGATCACAATGAACAAATTAGTGACACGTCAATAGGTGTCAAGTCTATGAAAGGTAAGGAGGGTGGGGCTTTTCACCTCCCTGTGAATGAACAAATTAATACAATGACCATGCAACTTGAGGGTGGTAACAGTGACACTCCAAGTGAATGGGTGGCTAACGACAATGAAAAAGTTCTGGTGTATGATACAAAAGGTCAGGCAAAGCCAATCTTTTGTAGTGAGAAAGGTGTCAAGGAATGTGTTACTGATCACAATGAACAAATTAGTGACACGTCAATAGGTGTCAAGCTTATGAAAGGTAAGGAGGGTGGGGCTTTTGACCTCCCTGTGAATGAACAAATTAATACAATGACCATGCAACTTGAGGGTGGTAACAGTGACACTCCAAGTGAATGGGCGGCTAACGACAATGAAAAAGTTCTGTTGTATGATACAAAAGGTCTTGATGAAGACAAATTTGTACACACAGTATTCAATAAACGTTTGAGTGAATTAGCAAAGCGTCAGGCTGAGCTATATTGTCATAGTTATAGATTGTGGAAACAACAAAGTAAATTTGACTTTGGTTTTGTACCTCTCTCAGATTTCATACAAATACCAGTCTGTGAAAGTTTCAGAACAGATATAGTAGACCCTAGTGTATTACATAAGCTTATCAAGGCAAGTGGCACATACAATTTTCTGGGTTTAAAAATACCTGTTCACAGCCAATTGAATGTAGATCAATGGGTTCAAAAACTTGAGGGATATTGGGATACCCAACTCCTTGAGTTAATCAAATATGGATTCCCCATGGACTTTAACAGGCAATCACCTTTGAGATGGGAAGACAAAAATCATAGCTCTGCTCTCCAGTTCCCACATGATGTGGAGGCTTATTTGAAAGAAGAGATACAGTTTGGTGCTATACAAGGCCCTTTTATTAAAAATCCAATCGAAAATTGTCATTTTTCACCTTTTTTAACAAGAGAGAAGAGCAATGCGTCGCACAGACGCGTCATTATAGATTTATCATGGCCTAAGGATGCTTCTGTAAACCTTGGGGTGGATAAAAACTCCTATCTAGCGTCAGATTTCCAACTCACTTTCCCGACGGTCGACGACATCATTGACGCTATCAATGACGTAGGCAAGGGGGCTTGCTTGTATAAAGTGGATATCAGCCGTGCGTTTTGTCACGTTAAAATAGATCCATTCGATTATGACCTTTTAGGCCTCAAGTGGCGTGACGTCACGTTCTTTGATACGTGTTTACCGTTTGGGAGCAGGCACGGAACGCAAATCTTTCAGCGTTTAAGCGACGCTGTGCGTTACATGATGCGTCGCGAGGGTTTTGACGTCGTCAATTACGTTGATGATTTTGTCGGGATTGACGTTCTGAGCGTCGCGCGACGCTCGTATGACCGCTTGTGTGCAATACTTGGTGAACTAGGTCTGGACGTTAGCGTCAAGAAGCTTGTAGCTCCATGCACTAAGACCATTTGCCTTGGCGTCGAGATTGATACTGTGCAAAAAACCATTGCTATTCCGGAAGACAAGATGAGTCGTATTGAAGATATCTTACAAGAATGGAAATCAAAGGCATTTGCGTCACGTCAGCAGCTCCAATCTCTTCTGGGCAATCTCCTTTATATTCACAAGTGCGTCAAACTGGCTCGTACCTTCGTCAACTGTATGCTTCAGCTACTCAGAGACAATTATGACAAAAAATCCATATCTTTGACTCATGATTTTCGACGTGACCTTAGGTGGTTTGTAAAATTTGTCAGGTCTTATAATGGGACCTCATATTTTGACCACAAACCTATTGAAGCCTCAATTGAGCTGGATGCTTGTCTTACTGGGTTTGGAGGTAGCTGGGGGAATTGCGTTTATCATGTACCTATTGAAAAGAGGTACAAAAATTTAGCCATAACTCAGTTGGAAACCCTCAACATCCTGGTAGCTCTGAGGTTATTTGCCCCTTATTGGCATAGAAAGAAAGTACATGTCAAGTGTGATAATTTGGCAGCTGTACAAGTTCTCACCTCAGGTAGAACTAGGGACCCTTTTTTGGCAGCATGTGCAAGGAATGTATGGTTGGTTGTTGCACAGGCAGACATACAAGTGAAGTACTCTCATATACCTGGGAGTAAAAATGAGCTTGCAGACACATTGTCCAGGTGGAAAAATTCTGAGGCTCAAGTTGAATTGTTGCATAAAAACATAAGAAATCCTGTATGGATGCATATTCCATATTATATACTACATATTGATGATGAAATTTAGAATTGCTATTTTGATATTTACAGATTCTACACTTTGTTTCAGGTGCTGGTCGGTTGAAAGAATTGCAAATCAAAGCTGCCCAGAGGGTGGATCTAGCATTTCGACCCAAAACCAAGAGGTGTTATGAACTGTTGTTCAGAAATTTTATAGGCTTTTGTCTGTGTAGTAAGATTGTGATTCACTGTATATCTTTGCAAGAAATCATGGCATATCTAGAGTTTCTGGTGCAAAACAATGTATCTGCCAACATGTTGGCTAACAACATTTCAGCTTTGAAAGCTAATTTTGTAAAATATGGCTTAAGATTTAAGCTCTGGGAGCATCCGCGCGTTAGGTATTTTTTGAAGTCTGTTAAGATCAACCGTCCCCTCTGTCCTACTTGTAGGATTATCATGTCTTTGCACACCTTGAGAGAAATGATCAAGGCTTTTGATAGTCTGGAATCTCATTTCACATACAAAGCAATATTTTTAATGGCATTTTTCGGGTTTCTCCGTATTTCCAATCTGGCCCCTCATGCAGTTGCACAGTTTGACCCCTCTAGACATTTGACCCCATCGGACATAGTTTTTAAAAAATCCACAATGACAGTCACCTTAAAGTGGTCTAAGACCATGCAGACCCGAGATCAGGTTCATACTATTGTACTTCCTAAGTTAGGTTCTTCCATCTTATGCCCAGTGGAGGTCCTCAGTGGCCTAGTGGTTAGCAAGTTTGGCATCTAATCATAGGCTGTCACCTCTGTGGGTTCGAGTCCCACAAGTGGCAATGCTGAGGACCTGTCCCAATATGACCCTGGCTGTTGAACGGGACGTAAAAACCCCAACTTTGACTTTGACCTTTGACTTATGCCCAGTGAGTGCGTTGAAAAGAGCTGTAGCAGCTTATACTCCTGGCAAAAATGACCCACTATTTCAGGTTGTCACCACCAATGGGTTTCAACTGGTAACTGAGTCAAGACTCAGGAAGGTTCTATCCAGATTAAATGTTAAAATGGGTTTAGATGCACACCATTTCACCTTCCACGCCTTCAGGCGCTCAGGAGCTACTTGTGCTTATAATGCCCATGTGCCACTTCAGAGTATTAAGTCACATGGCTCCTGGGCGTCTGAATGCGTTTGGACTTATATTCAGCAAAATGAAGCCAGAAGCTCAGAAATTGCTTCTTCCTTCAGTAAGTTGATAAATGCATAAATGTTCATATTCTTGGGCTTGAGGATCTCTGATAATGTTCATGCAGTCAGACTTCATAGGTGGTAGTACATGGCTTTGACCTTTGACCTCTCTCTGTTGCCGTCCGTCTTTGACCTGGATTCAGGGGTGGGCCTTCAGTTGCCCAGGATATTTCACCTCAGGGGTCAAAAACCCTGTGGGGGGGAGGTCAGAGGTCATTGATGGCTGACATCACATTCAGATTCTAAAACAGTAATTATCAGTGTATAGTTTACAAGTGACTATTATTTACAAGCAGTGTTCTAAAGCTAAAGTATACATTATTTACAAGTATTCTATTAATTGTGTCTTATACTGATGTTAGTGTGTATGTTTTAATCACCTGTAATGTTGCCATTGAATAACCTATGTAACCATATATGACCTGAAACTGCATCTAGAAGATCTGTAATCTGTACATAGTAGTAGATGATTAGTTGTGTATGCATTATTATGTAATAAAACTCTATATATATATATATTAATAAATCCAATGCTTCGCAGTTGTTGTTTGCTTGTCTTGGGCTGGTGGGGACTGTGAACAAATAAGTCACCTACGATATGTGTGTAGTTGTGATAAATGGTCTTATTATGAGAAGAAACTGACCTACAATAGGTGTGTGGTGGAAATACATGTCCACTTCCTGCCAAATTAGTCACTCACAATAGGTGTGTAGTGGCACTAAATGGTCATCTTATGATGAGAAATGGACCTACAATAGGTGTGTGGTGAAAAGTTATGTCCATTTCTGGCCAAATTAGCCACCTACGATAGGTGTGTAGTTGCGGCAAATGGTCATATTATGACCAGATCGAACCTACAATAGGTGTGTGGTGGAAATATATGTCAATTTCGAACAAATAAGTCACCTACGATATGTGTGTAGTTGTGATAAATGGTCTTATTATGAGAAGAAACTGACCTACAATAGGTGTGTGGTGGAAATACATGTCCATTTTCTGCCAAATTAGTCACTCACAATAGGTGTGTAGTGGCGCTAAATGGTCATCTTATGATGATAAATGGACGTACAATAGGTGTGTGGTGAAAAATTATGTCCATTTCTGGCCAAATTAGCCACCTACGATAGGTGTGTAGTTGCGGCAAATGGTCATATTATGACCAGATCGAACCTACAATAGGTGTGTGGTGGAAATATATGTCAATTTCGAACAAATGTGTCACCTACAATATGTGTGTAGTTGTGATAAATTGTCTTATTATGAGAAGAAACTGACCTACAATAGGTGTGTGGTGGAAATACATGTCCATTTCCTGCCAAATTAGTCACTCACAATAGGTGTGTAGTGGCGCTACATGGTCATCTTATAATGAGAAATGGACCTACAAAAGGTGTGTGGTGAAAAATTATGTCCATTTCTGGTCAAATTAGCCACCTACGATAGGTGTGTAGTTGCGGCAAATGGTCATATTATGACCAGATCGAACCTACAATAGGTGTGTGGTGGAAATATATGTCAATATCGAACAAATAAGTCACCTACGATATGTGTGTAGTTGTGAGAAATGGTCTTATTATGAGAAGAAACTGACCTACAATAGGTGTGTGGTGGAAATACATGTCCATTTCCTGCCAAATTAGTCACTCACAATAGGTGTGTAGTGGCGCTAAATGGTCATCTCATGATGAGAAATGGACCTACAATAGGTGTGTGGTGAAAAATTATGTCCATTTCTGGCCAAATTAGCCACCTACGATAGGGGTGTAGTTGCGGCAAATGGTCATATTATGACCAGATCGAACCTACAATAGGTGTGTGGTGGAAAATTATGTCAATTTCGAACAAATAAGTCACCTACGATATGTGTGTAGTTGTGATAAATGGTCTTATTATGAGAAGAAACTGACCTACAATAGTTGTGTGGTGGAAATACATGTCCATTTCCTGCCAAATTAGTCACTCACAATAGGTGTGTAGTGGCACTAAATGGTCATCTTATGATGAGAAATGGACCTACAATAGGTGTGTGGTGAAAAATTATGTCCATTTCTGGCCAAATTAGCCACCTACGACAGATGTGTAGTTGCGGCAAATGGTCATATTATGACCAGATCGAACCTACAATAGGTGTGTGGTGGAAATATATGTCAATATTTGAACAAATAAGTCACCTACGATATGTGTGTAGTTGTGATAAATGGTCTTATTATGAGAAGAAACTGACCTACAATAGGTGTGTGGTGGAAATACATGTCCATTTCCTGCCAAATTAGTCACTCACAATACGTGTGTAGTAGCGCTAAATGGTCATCTTATGATGAGAAATGGACCTACAATAGGTGTGTGGTAAAAAATTATGTCCATTTCTGGCCAAATTAGCCACCTACGATAGGTGTGTAGTTGCGGCAAATTGTCATATTATGACCAGATCGAACCTACAATAGGTGTGTGGTGGAAATATATGTCAATTTTGAACAAATAAGTCACCTACGATATGTGTGTAGTTGTGATAAATGGTCTTATTATGAGAAGAAACTGACCTACAATAGGTGTGTGGTGGAAATACATGTCCATTTCCTGCCAAATTAGTCACTCACAATAGGTGTGTAGTGGCGCTAAATGGTCATCTTATGATGAGAAATGGACCTACAATAGGTGTGTGGTGAAAAATTATGTCTATTTCTGGCCAAATTAGCCACCTACGATAGATGTGTAGTTGCGGCAAATGGTCATATTATGACCAGATCGAACCTACAATAGCTGTGTGGTGGAAATATATGTCAATTTTGAACAAATAAGTCATTACGATATGTGTGTAGTTGTGAGAAATGGTCTTATTATGAGAAGAAACTGACCTACAATAGGTGTGTGGTGGAAATACATGTCCATTTCCTGCCAAATTAGTCACTCACAATAGGTGTGTAGTGGCACTAAATGGTCATCTTGTGATGAGAAATGGACCTACAATAGGTGTGTGGTGAAAAATTATGTCCATTTCTGGCCAAATTAGCCACCTACGATAGGTGTGTAGTTGCGGCAAATGGTCATATTATGACCAGATCGAACCTACAATAGGTGTGTGGTTTAAAATTATGTCAATTTCGAACAAATAAGTCACCTACGATATGTGTGTAGTTGTGATAAATGGTCTTATTATGAGAAGAAACTGACCTACAATAGGTGTGTGGTGGAAATACATGTCCATTTCCTGCCAAATTAGTCACTCACAATAGGTGTGTAGTGGCGCTAAATGGTCATCTTATGATGAGAAATGGACCTACAATAGGTGTGTGGTGAAAAATTATACCCATTTCTGGCTAAATTAGCCACCTACGATAGGTGTGTAGTTGCGGCAAATGGTCATATTATGACCAGATCGAACCTACAATAGCAGTATATATCGAGTCAATATCGAGTCGAGTTTCCCATCAATCATGTCACTTTTTGACAGCTGTGCAGCTGTCTGGGGCAGATGGTAGACGGATGGCTAGGTAGGGTAGTGGTCGATACTATCTCTATACAGGTTATTGTGCTCTAATATAGGTTCTTGAGACTGGCTCAATGGGGATCTTTGTTGTTTGATAGTTTATAGTTATTACTCTGATGAATCATCACACAGCTGTACTTTTTAATGGGCAAGCTCTTTGTCTGTTTTTTATTTGTCTGCTAGCCATGTGATAAATGGGGCTTTGTCTGCTGGCCAAGCTTTTAAATGGGGCTTTGTTGAAAAAAATGAATCATCACACAGCTGTGTTTTTTTTTTTTTTTGATGGGACTTTAACGGTTCTTTTTGTGCTGGCCATGCTTTGTTGGTTAATGGCTAGCACAGCTGTGTTTAATGGGGCTTTGTGTGCTAGCCATGTGATAAATGGGGCTTTGTCTGCTGGCCCAGCTTTTAAATGGGGCTTTGTTGAAAAAAATGAATCATCACACAGCTGTGGTTTTTTTGATGGGACTTTAATGGTTCTTTTTGTGCTGGCCATGCTTTGTTGTTTAATGGTTAGCACAGCTGTTTTTAATGGGGCTTTGTGTGCTAGCCCAAGCTTTGTTGCAGATGGTAGACGGATGGCTAGGTAGGGTAGGGGTATACAGTTTTATTGGGCTCTGTATAGGTTCTTGAGACTGGCTCAATGGGGATCTTTGTGTGTTGTTTGATAGTTTATAGCTATTACTCTGATGAATCATCACACAGCTGTGCTTTTTAATGGGCAGCTCTTTGTGTGTTGTTTGATAGTTTATAGCTATTACTCTGATGAATCATCACACAGCTGTGCTTTTTAATGGGCAGCTCTTTGTCTGATTTTTAATGGGGGGGGGCTTTTGTCTGCTAGCCATGTGATAAATGGGGCTTTGTCTGCTAGCCAAGCTTTTAAATGGGGCTTTGTCTGCTACCCATACTAGATCAAATATTACTTCTGAAAGAATGAATCATCACACAAGTGTGTTTTTTTAATGGGACTTTAATGGGGCTTTGTCTGCTGGCCATGCTTTGTTGTTTAATGGCTAGCACAGCTGTGTTTAATGGGGCTTTGTCTGCTAGCCCAAGCTTTGTTTTAATGAGGCTTTGTCTGCTAGATCGTGGCATTGTCAAATCATCACACAGCTGTGTTTAATGGGGGCTTTGTCTGCTAGCCCAAGCTTGTTATTGTAATGGGGCTTTGTGTTTTTAAGGGGGCTTTGTTCGTTACCCTTCATGGGGCTTTGTCTGCTAACCCAAGCTTGTAGATGTTTGAGACTGATGAATCATCACAGAGCTATGTTGTTTAAAAAAAAAAAAAAAATGGAGCTTTGTCTGCTACAAATGTTTAATGGGGCTTTGTCTGCTATCTCTCTTGTTTTAATGGGACTTTGTCTCCTAGCCAAAGGCTTTAATGGGGCTTTGTCTCTGCTAGCCATGCTTGTAATGGTTAGATCAATGTAACCTGTGCAAAAAATATGAAACATCCAAGATATATGTAATGGGGCTGGAACAAGTAGCTATAAATTTTTTAAAAATGAAATAAATCTAGGCATAGCATCAGCATTTGCATTTGATATCTGACACAATGTATACAAGCGACATTGGAGGTCTAAGGAAAATCCCATTCCCAATTAAAATTAACGTGAAATTTCGAACCTCAGGGTAAGCATACGAACGCAATCTGTTGCCTCATATACAGTCACAGCTTAATATCCTGTTTTCATGTACACATTTTTTCGATTAGGGTTAGGGCTTTGGGGTTAGCTGATAATCACTGTATAGTCACAGTTTACTCTCCTACTTTCCTGCACATTATTCATTAGGGTTAGGGCTTTGGGGTTAGCTAATAGTTCTCGCCTCATATACATTATCAATATCACTTGCCTACTGCTTTGGCTTTATGAAAGAAAAAGAAAACAACTACTCTCTATGGTATCTGACATTTTGTACAATGAATCTTTAATGATATGTCTATTTGGTTAAGGGACTTGGTTTTAGAGATGAAAATTTCAATAAACCAATTCTTTAGTTTTCTTTACATCATAAAAGATCTTTAAATCAGATAATGCACTAGATAAAAAAAATTTAATATCAAATCAGAATCTACTCTCCTTTGTTACTTTATTTGCCTTTATGTTTCCCACCCAATCTGTTACCCTCTCACCTTTTCCCTTTTATATATCCCACATCTGCATCTTTGCCAGAAGCCCCATTGTTCTATTAATAAAAATGCGTCACTTATTTTATCATAATTTTTACATAAATATTATAGCCCTCACAAAGACCTCTCCATCACCCCCCTCACAAAACTACCCTTTCTTATTTCCCACCTCTATCTCACTATGCGACTGACATTAGGAGCTCATACATTAACTGACAAATACTTAAATAACACCAAGACGTATTTAATTTTTTTTCCTATATTTAGACCCTCTCCTTTCACTCACATCTGACTAATAAGCCTTCTTTTATGTAACACGGGATATTTATACTGTCAATGAAATGCTGAGATTGCTTTTTTTATAATTTTTTCTCTGACATAAGGATCCTGACACATTTTTCCGACACAATTACTAAAAATGCTGATAAGACTGAATCTTTTCTGTAGAGATTATAACTCCCCACTCGCTATATAAACCCCTAAGAATTTTGATTTTCTCAAATAATTAATGTTTATCAAACTTGTGGAAATAATCGGAAAATTATTTTCAGGGAAAAAAGAATTGTTAAAAATGTCCCAATCAGGAATAACTCTTAGAGATCTGTTTCTACAGGTGGGAGATATGAACCTTCAGCACCCAGATTATTTTTTAGAGATGGCTCTCAATACCTTTCAGATTAAAAATTGTACATGCCTAGGGGTGTCATTGTTTTATGTCTCATGCTTCATCTGGCATTATCCATCCTATACTCACAGGATTCTTCTCACAGCATTTAGAGGCTACAAGAACAAACTTATTAAATCCTATTTAGGATGGAGAAAGAGGATGAAAACATATTCGACTCAGGCTCAGCAAATGCAAAGAATTATGATTAATAGAATGGTTTCAGGTCAGAGAATGCGTAGACAGGTTATGAGACAGATGGGAATGGAAATCAATGATTCAGACTCTGAAGACGAAGGCATTCACTCTGTCTAGAAGTCATTAATCATCTGAAATCTTCAACAAAATCAATAATAATAGCAAGACACTCCCCTATATAAACTGGAAAATCTTCAACATATTATGTTATCTCCTTATATTTTCATATCTGAATACCCTCTACCATGGAGTGTAGATGTTCTTTCTGTGGCGCTAACCTTCTGAATCAGAAAAATCTACTTCATCACCAGAAGTTTTGTCACCAAGTAACAGATAAGATACAAGAGAAATGCAGGATATGTGATGGACAATTCGATGATTATCAGGCCTTGTGTTTACATCTTCAAAAATGTGGAAAATATATCTGTAGGAGCTGTAATCTTCCTTTTCTTACAACCGAGGCCCTCAACTTTCATGTGGAGACATATCATAAGAAATCTACAGCTGCTAAATCTTACAGATGTGGCATTTGTAAATGCGCTTTTGAGGGTAGGAGGGCACTGTACACCCATAGAATGAGACAACATGGAGGCAACAATGATGACCCTGTCCTACCAGCCTTTATTATAGATAAAGATGACGAAAATTTACTCGACATTTACATTACAAACATAGATCATATACAGGCTGACCATCAAGAGACTGAACTTAAGAATATCTACAATTTTCCAACCAATAATCTGCATGGGGGTTACAGGGAGATTCGAACCCAGGTGAGGGAAATCTATCAAAGCCTACACAATGCCTTCAGGATTAATCTCGCCTTTGGAACCATTTTATTTAACAATGAAACAAGGGAATACAGATATTTTGTTCCACAGTATAACAGTAAGATTCTTCAACATCCTTTTCGAATTTCGAATATGAATAGTATTCGCTTTTTGATGAATAAGTTAGCAGGAATCGATATAATTACACAAGCAAGATCAGATAGACCCTCTACTACCTGGAGCCTCGCCTTCATCACTAATGTGCAGTATGTAGTTTTTAAAACAGACTTTCCCTTGGGGAATGCTGAGGACCTGCCAGATTACATCAAACAGAATAGGTACCTGAAGACAATGTATATCGACAAATGGACTGGCAAACCATATACAGACAATCTGTGTTTCTTTAGATGTCTTCGACAACATTTTAAGGCTAACAAGGATTTCCTCGAATATTTTCGTGTATGGATGAATTTTAAAAAATCAGAAAAATTAGGAAATTTTACTGGACAATTTACTGGTGTGACTATGGACGAGATGATGGATCTAGAAAGATGTTTTAATGTTAAAATTTTGATATATTCTCTGTCTCCAGATGGAGTTGTTTCTAATCTGTATAAATCTGTAAATAATTATGATAGTAAGATGTATCTTAATGTACATGAAAACCACCTTAGTTATATTGTAGATATAAATAAATTTGCCAAAAAATTTCACTGTGCGAAATGTCTCAAGTTGTTTACAAGAGAGTGGAACATGCGAAGACACTACAAAGTATGCTATGATAGAACTATCTACCAGTTTCCAGGTGGCTTCCATAGGTCACCCTTAACCATATTCGAAAAACTAGAATCTCTAGGAATACATACCTCTGAGCAATCTAGATATTATAAACTCTTTGCAGTATGGGATATGGAAGCCATGCTTCAAAAAACAAACCACAGCACCACAGCTAAATTAACCTGGATATCCAAACATGTTCCCATTAGCGTGAGTGTAGACTCCAACATAACCAATTTTGAATCGCCGAGGTGTTTTATCAATCCGGATCCGACAATTCTGATTCAAAATATGATGGAATATCTCAGATTGATTAGCATAGCTGCTCGTAAACAAATCTCCAGCAAGTATTTTCATGTTTTATATGAGCTGGATGAGCTCATTCAGAAATATAAAGAGGAAGGGGAGCAGGTGGATTCGGATTTCGAATCAGAGGACTGGAAAGAGGAGGTTGACTCGGACGAATCAGAATCAGAATCCGATATTGTCTTTACTCCAAGTAAAAAGATTCTGTCACATTTCATTTCCAATATTCAACAAGTTAAGAAAGAGTTTCTTACTTATATTACCCAACTGCCTGTTATAAGATTTAATTCATGTAGATACAATCTTAATTTAATTAAGACTGATATACTCAAGTACAAAAGTTTAAATTACACAGAAAATGAAATCTTCACCATCAAAAAAGAAAACAGTTATCTCACAATAGGTACGTCACACATGAAATTTTTAGATATTTCTAATTATTTAGCAGCTGGATGTTCCTATGAGAAGTTCCTTAAAGCCTATGGTTGTGACATTCCAAAAGGTGTTTTTCCTTATGAATGGTTTGATTCTCTTGAAAAATTAGACTACACCTCCTTACCGGAAATGAAAGATTTCTATTTTTCAATGAAGATGTCTAACCCATTAGAATCTGAATCTGACTTTGAAGAGCTTAGAAATCTTTGGAATGAGAATGGTATGAGGACTTTTAGGGATTATCTAATACATTACAATAATCTAGATACTGGACCTTTCTGTAAAGCCCTCACTACTTTCATAGATCTTTATGTATCGAAAGGGATAGATATTTTTAAAGATTACATCACCTTACCTGGCGTAGCTAGAAAAATGATCTATACCTCCTCAGAGAGTAATTTTGCACTCTTCAATTCAGATAATGCAGACTTATACTATACATTTAAACAAAATATTGTGGGAGGTCCTAGCATTATTTTTACTAGATACCAAGAAAAGGGGGTAACAAAAATTAAAAATTTAGAAAATAATTTATGTGAGACTGTGGTGGGCTATGACTGTAATGGCCTTTATTCCTATGCCATCAAGCAACTAATGCCAAGCGGTGTGTATGTGAGAAGATTCCCTGAAAACCATTTTAGACCAGAGGTTAGCGAAAGATACATAGATTCATATGTTTGGTTAGATTATCTCAGCTGTAAAGAGGGAATAAAAATTCGACATAAAATAAATAATCAGAAAGAGGTGAGAATAGGGAACTTTAGGGTAGATGGTTTTTGTTATCAAAATAAAACAGTTTACGAATTTAACGGATGTTATTACCACGGTAGTAAATTTAACTGCTTTATAGTTAAAAACTTAAAAAATAAAACCTGGTCAGAAAGACTGAAAAAAATTCAACAGAGGGATAAGGCAAGAAAGGACTGCATAATTTCACAGGGTTATAAATTTGTCGCTATCCAGCAATGTCAATTTATTTCAAAAATTAAACCCAAATGCCTACGCTTTTATGAACATTACCTTCCTTCCTACTACAGAAAAAATAAGGGGACTTTAACAGAGTCAAAAATTTTAAAAGATGTTAAAAATGGAAAATTATTTGGCGCATTAGAGGTGGATATCCAGGTGGAGGAGGGGCATGAAGATTTCTTTGAAGAATATCCCCCCTTTTTTGCTACCTGTGAGGTGCCGATGGAGGCAATTGGCTCACATATGCTCTCCTATTGTAACGCCAATGACATTCAATTTAAAAGTAAAAGACTTCTGATCAGTGGGCTTAAGGCTCGCAAAATTTTACTTGCCACCCCCCTTTTGCAGTGGTATTTGAAAAATAACTGTCAAGTCTCAAAAATTTATCAGATAATTGAATTTCAGCTTAAACCCTCATTCACTTCATTCATAGATAAGGTGACCCATCACAGGATTCAGGGTGAATTAGAGGCAGATAAAGCAATTATAGGGGACACCTTCAAATTGATAAGTAATTCCAGTTATGGTTCCTTTCTCATGAATAAAGCTAAGCATTCTAATGTCAGATATCTACTGGATAAGAATAAAGTCTGAAAAATAATAAACTCAAGCAATTTTAAAGATATGCAGGATATTAATGGTGTTTATGAGGTAGAGACTTATAAGTCTAGAATTGTGATGGACAACCCTATACAAATTGGATTTTTTTATTTTACAATATGCCAAATTAAGAATGCTAGAATTTTATTATGACTGCTTAGTGAAATACCTTAGACCCCAATCATTTGAATTAACGGAAACTGACACCGATAGCCTGTATATGGCTATAAATCGAACTGATCTAGATCTTTGTGTCAGGGGTAGATACCGACAGAAATATCAGAAGGAAATTTTTGATTCCTGTTCTGATGAGGTGAATGCAGTCTGGTTTCCAAGACGCTGCTGCCCCCACCATATCACCATAGACAAGAAAATCCCAGGGATTTTTAAGAAAGAATTCGCGGGATTTCGAATGTTATCACTCTGTTCAAAATCCTATATCATAGAGGATCAGGATGGTAAACAAAAAATATCTTCTAAAGGTATTTCTAAAAACAATTTAACTGATGCTATGGCTAAATTTTCTCACACTCTAAGCACTGGGGAGACGAGTTTCTCCACGAATTTAGGATTTAGAATGAGGGATGCTAATATCTTTACCTATTCACAAACTAAAATAGGATTCAACTACTTTTATTGTAAGAGAGAGGTCCAAGTCGATGGAATCACAACCAGACCTTTAAATATAACCCTCTCACCATGGGAAACAGAATCCCTAGTAGTATCAGAGGTACAGGATCCCTTATCTAATCTCTACTATTCTCACATGAGAGTAGACGCCTTATCTTATCATTCAATTGAACAAATGTTGTATCACCTTCTGGCTAAACATTATAAAAATATTATACTTTGTCATAAGATTTTGATGGAAGCATACCCCCTTAATGTATACATTCATCTTGACAAAGCATTTATCTCAAAAACTAGAAATGAGAAAATTAAGAAGGATATCATGCAGCTTTGTCTCTCTGAGAAGTTTAGGCAGTGTCAAAATTTTCGAGATCGACTAGAATCTCTTAAAGCTAAGGCTATTTTTTATAAGCAGCCTAATTATAGTAGAGAGGATGAGGCCTATTGGGGTGTGAGTAACTCCAGTAAACTTATTCCTGTGCTTCCCCCTAATTCTCTAGCCGGAAATAACATCATGGGTGAATTACTTATGGATTTATATCGAAAATTATGTAGTTGAAGTTTTCCATTTGACTCTGATTAGCTGACAGTTTTACTATAACATTACAGACTGAGGATCTATCTTGAGATTCTCCATTCCCAATTAAAATTAACGGGAAATTTCGGACCCCAGGGTAAGCACCCGAACGCAATGGCTCTGAATACTTTGTCAGCCTACAGCATTCCAATATGCGCAAGATTTTTTGAAGAAATAAGCAAAGGAGAATATTTTTGAATGTAATACCTTTTATTTTTTTATTCTGAATCATTACTTTACAAATTTATTACTAAAAAGTTAATAACCATATCCTCATTACTCTGTAACTTTACTGAAAAATCTGATACAATACTTTGCATGCTTCTTCCTCTGCTGCTATGATAGCTATAATACAAACAAAACAATCCACATGTATCTGTCTTATAATTTTGTACTCTCTTATTATTGTATTTGTATGATAATGCATTACTGAATAAATTATTAACTATGTCTCTTTTTGGTTGTTTTCCTGCTGAATCAAAGTGTTCCACAATTTCATTATTCACCCAATGCAATACCACCCAATGGCTCCCCTTATCACTGGAGTAATCAAGATTAACAATAACTAGGGAGGGATTGGGTAGTATTTCAGGGATAAGGTCCAGGGAATAAACCCCATAGAATTGCTCTCGAATTTTTTCATCCAGACTCATGTACTTTGCAATTTCGTAGCTATCCATCACCCAAGAGTTACCATTCTAGCCTGATCTATCTTTAATATTTCAGGGAATTTTGCGTAGACAATAATATTTATAGTTTCTGGAAGGGCAGTCCCAAATCTTAGACTTAATCTCACATGCCCACTTCCGGAAGTGGTCATCACCTGACCTGATAGAAAACTCTGTATGTCGAATTGGTACAATGCATATCCCTTAGGATAATCCGAAAATTGAATAATCAGACCATTTTTTCGATCAGAATCGTTTGGTAACAGACTTATATAAGAGGCTACATAATCTTTTTCATTGAAATTAGGTTTAAAGGGTCTATTTGGTACAGGCTGTCCATCCACGCTCAATTCCATATAATTGAGATCCATATTTTGAAAGTTAAAAGGATTTTTACTGTAATCTCCAGAATAAGCTGCATTTGAAACTAATCCAACCACAATCTTGCTGGGTACCTTACCATGGAAGATGTTATCTGTCATAAATGTGTGAGATCCTTTGGCAATACTGAAGCTTTTAATATCGCTTCTCCAGAAGGGGTACAATGCTGGAATTGTTTTCAAAGCCTCATTATGAGCGACTAACATATCTGGATTTAAGGAGATATAACAAACTTTTAAAATAGCCTCTGTGATTTTTAACCTCAATTTTTCTTTCCCATTTCTCATTAATCTGAACTCATTGAAGGATTGAAAAAACTTCAAGGTAACCGCCACCCCATTTATTATAGCCCTGGGTTGGTCTATTCCAAAGTCTGTATAGAGTAAACCCTCCACACTAGCTGTTCCTCCACTTCTAGTCGGTCTACCTCTCTCTGTAAAGCCTGAATTACCCCCTGTGAAGGTAACAGTTTCCATGGCCCCTGGTTGATCTTTATGAAATAATGCAGCCTCGCCCTCTGATTGAACCATGTCGCTGTTGGTTGATAGAAGAAAATCAATCATTGCCTTATAAGGATAATTAGCACCTACATCTGAGGATACGACTTTTTGATTTAATGCAATATCAACCTGTCTAAAAATTGAATGGAGGGTAAAGTTAATAGGCGCCACCTGGTGACTAGGGGCTGCAGGTTGACCACCTGATGGTGGCTTATCATGAATGGGAACCCCCTTCTCATCTGTAATGATGTATTTTACATGTAACCTGGTTTTAGCTAAATTGATGTAATCTACTGAGGTTCCTGGGATATTAAATTCTATGACACTGCTATCTGTGATAGCATCAATTGGATTGAACTCCACCCAATACTCTTTCTGAATCGTCTTATCTATGGGAGGTGGTTGGAAGATGGTTAAAGGAGTTTGAATTACATCCTTAATGAGTGTGATTTAGTTTTTTTCTTCTTACTCTTTACTTTCCCTCCCTTCTGGGCAGATGATGGTGCTCTCCTAGTGCTCCTACCTTTCGAACTTTTATTTTTATTCTTGCTAGAAATTTTTCTTGAGGATTTCTTTGTGATCTTACTCTTTCTAGTCTTTCCACCAGTCTGTCCTTTGTGGGTTCCAGCCATGCTATTTATAGCTTTTTTCAATTTTATCTCACTCTTGGCCTGCTCCACTGCCGCCTCTGTAGGTGTAACTAATGTAACCTCCACTGGTTTGTCAGTGACTCTCTCTGTTTCTGAATTTTTAGGATTTAATTCATAAAATTTTGGGTTATATCCGACTTTTCCCTCAATACATTTCTTGCAAAAGTTTAAATATTTATCCATTTTTTTTAAGGTGTAATGTGAGCTGTATCTCCCCCTTTAATGCTAGAGCATTGTTAAAAGAGCTATCTTTTATATAGATTTTGATTCGTCCTAGATTCGACTGTCTCACCCCCAAATAAAAGCTGTCTGAAAAAATTTGGCTTCTTTTATTATTTGGCATTACCATTCTTAAAATTGGTTCTAACGAATCTCTAACGAAACTATAGTCGCAGATATCTGAATAGACCATCAGGGTGTCTGATATTTTTTCATTTAAGAAAATATCACAGAGCGCCACTTTCCAATTTCCTCTCAATTCCACTCTCTCGGGAAGTTCCACAGTGAAGTTATAACCCTTGTTATCAGGATGATACCTTAAGGAATCCTTCGAACTTAAGAAAATATAAAAATCTCCCTCTGTCATCGTCCCTCTTTTTCATACAATTATGAGTGCCTTTATGCAAGCATAGGGTATCATTAAACTATTTATAGATCCTCCATATCACTCTCTGGTATCCAGGAATTAAATTTGCTAGGCCATCCTTTCCATTTCACCAGCACCTCTGATATCCCCTTCCTTTTCCGTTTTTTAAGATTTTTTTCTATTTTGTAGATCATATTTTCATCCAAGAATGTTAATTGTAATTCAGGCTCGTAAAAAAATGACGTTATAACTTCATTTTGATAATCCTTTATTTGATACATTGGAATATCTTGGTTTAATTTTCTATCAATGATTGTGAAAATCTCACCAGACCATTTTTGAGCATATTCTCGATCGAAACTGTTCTTTAGATAACTTATTTTAACCCTATCTCCCACTTTATACTTAAATTTCACCCTTTTAGGGTTAGATCTTATCTTACTCATCGTCTTTTTTTCCTTCTTAATATCCTTAGATTTAAGGCCGTATTGATAGGACCATACGTCATACTGGTTTGAAGTCTGAGCTTTCGTGGGACTCATCTTAATAGATCTATGCCTGGTGTTGTAACTAGCCGTAAAATTTTTTAAATTATCCACCCATCTGAAGGATTCATTAGCTGTTAAATATTTGAATATTTTGAGTTGAATCGTTTTAATTACTCTCTCTGCATAATTGGCTTTAGTTTCATAATAAGTAAATATCTGATCCACCTTTGAGGTTCTCAAAAATTTAGTCACCTCCGAATTTTTATATTCACTACCTTGATCACTTCTTATTTTCTGTGGTTTCACCCCTGATTCCTCAAAAATATTAGACATCACTTGCTTCATTTCCTTTCCTGTTAGAGTATAGATAGGTCTGGTATAGAGATAACGAGTAAATATATCGATGAAAACCACAAAATAGGCATAATTGTCATTCGATTTCCTGTATTTTACCATATTAGCAGTATCTGTATCCCACTGATAATTTTTGGAGAATGAGAGCACCTTAGGTCTCTTAAAACGTCTCCTGACAGGATGATGCGATGTATAGACCTCTTGTTTAGCTAGCCACTGTTTAATAGATCTCCTTGTAATCTGGTATTGACCATTTTTTTTCAAAAATTGGTACAATTTTTCAGCCCCACTGAAGGAGGCAGGACTACTGGGGTTATAATATGCATCTTTAAGGATTACCTCTACATCAGGAGAGATTTTTATTCCAGAATTTAATCCACCTTGGTTTGCGCTCTCTGATAGACTCTCTGCCTCCTCCCCTCTGTTTTGTAGTCGATCCTCCTTGCTGTTTAACCCTTCCTCCATTAGAATTAGTTTGGGATTTTTGATCGCCACTCATTCGCCTATCTACACTACTCTCAGGCATTCCTGGTGGGGGTGACATATATAGGCTCTCATTGCTTCCAATATCAGCCTTGGATGATGTTACATTATTCAATTGCTCAGATTCCTCCTCAGCTGTATTGCTTTTATTCGAGCTGTGTTTTTCAATTTCGAGATATTTTTTAAATTTCAAAAATTGTTCATGAGGTATCATTACAAATTTATTCATTGTAAAATTTGGTTGATATATTTTCTTATGCTATATAATAATTCTGAAAAAATTCTGTGATGCTTCTTCAGTAATTGAAGTCGCCCTCTAACCCTTCTTAGAAATCGTTTAATCAACCCAGCATATTTTTCAAATTTTGCCTTGATCTTTTTACTGATTGGCAGACGAAAAATATTGAAGAAAATCTCTGCAATGGCTTTTATTTGTGACTGATTAGCCTCTGAGAAGATATACTTGTTTAAATTTTTATTGTTATCCAATATGACCTTTAGAAAATGCTTTGTTCTAAGGAGATTAGAAGACATACTGAGCAGTAGTCTTTGATCTAGCAGGTATTTATAGCTATTTATATACGGTTAGGTACTCGTCAGGAAAAATATGGGTATGTAGCCAGCAGGTCTTATCCCTGGTAGGAGATAGATCTATCAGCAAGTAACTGAAAGATTCTGTAGTGACGTCGTCATAGGCCAGGCAGACCTTATCACACATTCCTAACTGATTTCCTAAGATTTTTATTTGATTTATATCCCTAGGATTATGGAATAAAATAAAATAATGTGTATTCAGGGTAATGTCTCTACTATATTTTCCCGAATGGTAGAGATTTTGTAAAATTAAAAAGACGCTCAGATTTCTGTGATGTGATTCTCTACTAAATAGATTGGTAATGGAGGGGCTATTCACTGCTGACATTTGTAAATCATCAATAATAATCAGATTATGCTTAGAGTCGGCAATTTGCTTTATTCGAGCCTCATCAGGAATTCCCTGAATAAATTCTAAATTTTCTATTATTTTCTTGTCAAAAGAATCCTGCCATACCCCATAAAAATAGTACACCTTCTCCACAGGAATCTCAAACATTGCATTTAAATTCTCCAATATCTTCAACACAAAATTTGTCTTTCCAGAGCCCGTAGGACCTGCAATCATTGCAGTAGTGGGTGAAAAAAATTTGAACATTGTTAACTCTATCTTATCTGGTGACTCACAAATTAAACAATCAGATAAGCGGGTTAGTGTCCTCACTATTTATAGTATTTCAGTTGCCGAGATTACATTAGCCTGCTTGCCAGATACCTCAATACCTGCCAGATATCCTACACAAAAGATTTTGCATGTATTATTCTCAAGTATTGTTGTGGCATAGAGTACATACAAAAGTCAAAATGCAGGTTCAAATATTTATACTCCTAGGCTTTTTACCCGGATTAATATATTCTAAGGCTTGTTTCCAGGGAATGTGTAACTGTGAGGAGGATATGGCTGTTTGTATAGATCCTGTATGGGTGGAATTCACCTATAATCCAAAAATCCGTATTTTATATCTGAAACAGTTGGAATATCTAGATATATATCTAGTCCTGAAAAATTTTCCCTCTTTAAAATATTGGACAATGATGGATATGATGTACTTCAACTGCAGTTGGATTAAAGAAATTCCAGTGCAAATTACAGTATCCACAAATATGTGCAGAGACAACGTCCAGAAAGGTGAGTTTATTAACCTATGCAGATAAAAATGTCCTTCAGGTTCAAAATTTCCTGTTAATTTTAATTGGGAATGGAGATTTTCAACAGAGTTCCTCAGTCTGTACCTTCACAGCTTGCTGTCACTGCGTTCACAGAGGCGCAGAAAAAACAACAATATCTCATTAATATGTCTATGTCGTGCTTACCTTCAGTTTCGAAATTTACTGTTAATTTTAATTGAGAATGGAGATTTTCATCAGACCTCTACATTAATTTTTGCATTTTTAATTATTAGGAACAACAGAGAGACAGATACGGGAAAACATCCAGTCACTATTGCCATCAACAGGTCTCTGGGATTCCACTACCTCTGCCCAGTATTCATCAAATAATTCCATCCATAATGTGACAAAAATTAGAGATTACAGAGGCAGTCATAGCCAAAGGTACTACTGGATTTTCTTCTCGGGCACTATCTCGTGCATTATGGCTGTGTTCCTATTTGCATGGATTTTGAGAAGAAAATTAGTATGCCATAGGGTTCAAAGAAATTCGAATAATGAAGCAAATGCCATGGAAATGTCAGATGAAAAACATACTGGGGATGAGGAGGCTGAGACCTACCCATAAAGGTAAGAAATTTCTTATCAAATTGTATAATGATAATTTTTATGCGATTAAAATAGGGATTGTGACGTCACATTGCAGGGATATCTACGTCATAAAATTATGACGCATCTCTTACGCAAATAATAACCTATGACCCTATTTCATCTTGAGTTTTGTTTATCTCTCAGCACTCATTTCATTCATTAGGATTATGGCTTCGTTAATTTATCTTTTGTTAATAGTACTAGTGTCAGATATTGTTACCAGTTATCACATCGAATGTAACTATGATGAGAAGAGACAGGTTTTATCTATTGTCGGGATTAAGTCTAGCCAGGATTTTGAAGATTATGGACTAAAATGCGGTGACTATGTGGCTAGGACACTGGAATATCTGGAATGTTATCTTGGAGAAATAAGGCTACCCCTGAAAAAATTACAGGTGAATTATCCCAGTTTGAGGGAGATATATTGGAGATGTGATGGTTACTGTATAACGGAAGGATCAGGGATAGATGTATTTGGATGTGAAATTGGTAAGACATTTGGGTATTATATTTGTCTCAGATAATATGATCTGTCTTATTCTAATTATGATTTCCAAAAGATTTGTGCTACACTTGCTGTAGGCTAAGCCTCTGTTCTATCCAGAGATAATATAAAAAAATATGCAATTTTAATCGCAAAGAATGTGATTGCGTTCTAGGTCTTTCCCTGACGTTCGAAATTTCACGTTAATTCTAATTGGGAATGGGGATTTTCAACAGAGTCTCTTCTATTAAATAGAACCATTACATACGGTAGGTGTGATATTCATTTTTTTCCTAGCTAAAGGATATCCTGATCTTATAAATTTTACACTAATTCCTGTTTATTTTACTTTATTTTCATTTAGACCAGACTGGACAGACCCAGCATTGGTGTCAGGATGGGAGCTGTCAGGATGAAGACAAGGCTGACAAAGATGGTAAAGATGATGATGATGATGATGATCTCTATGCTCTTTTTGTCATACCTATTTTAGCTGTTATTGGTGGAGTTCTGACTTATCTATTTAAAAGATACAGGAATGTGATATTGATGAGGGTTCTTAATACAGTGATGGATTGGATTGATGGTGATGAGAGAAGAGTTTCAATGGAGAGTGAGACTGATCCCAGCACCTCGGAAAGTACATTGGTGAAAGAAAGACTGAGGGTAAATCAGAATTCAGACATTTCTACTTCCAGTTTATCAAGTCATATGTGGAATAATAGGTTGTCAACTGATGCTCAAAAAATATACTTAAATATCATGGAGGATATGACAGATGAGAGTGATCAATCCTCAGGAACAGCTGTAGAGATGAGGGATATTGGAATCCAGATTAGTTTATCCTCCGAAACAGAGGAACAGTTTGAACCTTTAGACATGTCGATGAGTTCTGATCAAGAGTTTCCAGAGATTGCGGTAACAAGTTTTTTGGAAACCAGATCTGGACAAAAGTATCAAAAAGATTTTAGTATTAAAAAGTTGACTCCCATTTCTATCTAACCAAGATGTTTATCCTAGATTTTTACAGACCTTTTTTATTGTAATTGTATATGTAATTTGTATTTTACTGGGACTCTTTTTTCTGTGGGTATTATATATTCTTTCATTTTTAATCACTCAGAGATTGTTATCATTATTGTCAATGGTTATCCTGTATAGATATTTTTTCATGTAATTTACTATGTGGAAACTTGTGGTTTACTAATAGTGTCAATGATTATCCTGTATAGATATTATTTCATGTAATTTACTATGTGGAGAGTTGTGGTGTAGCAATAACAAGAATATCTTATACATTTCAGAATTTTATTAAGCAATCCACTGCAAATCCCTTTTACATCATACATAGGAGTTTATATAGTAACAACAAGAACATAGACGAGCTACAGATTCTTTGACTCATAATGAGACATCTTTGACTCAATTTTTATAATAATAACAATAAATAAATAAAACAGTCATAGAAAGGGTATATTTTATAACACATAGAGATACATAAGATTTATGTATTCATTAAGAATGCCATTGAATTATTTCTTTGTATTACCTCCTTTTATGTAAACACTTGAGAGGTGATAAATCAGCTACATTATATAAAATTACATTGAGAGATAGAGAGAGCGATAGCTATGTAATATACAAAGATGAGAAAAAATTTAATGAGCTCTCAGACAGAGTAACCATGTAAATCACCTTCATGATAGAGTAACTATTACATAAAGATCGTAGCAAGTATAAATATTTACTTTGGCATATGAAATATGAGGTTAGACATTAACTATATACATATGACTTTCCAATTTCTTTGTTAAAAATGATATTAACCATATGTATATGAAGTCAAAGTTCTTTGTCAATAGATCTACCTTTTCCGGAATTTATTTAGAGTCCTTCATATGTTCCATCATTCTGTTGAAAACCTGATGTTGATATCCTGGTCTGTCTAGAGGAATGCTGATGCTCTGTATGAAGAGTAATTGTCAATTTTTCCAGATGTGGTAGGAGATTAGGGAGGGGCCTGAGAGTGGAGTCCATACTTCAGAGCGAATTTTTTAAAAAAAATTTTTTCACTGTTAACCCTGGGTGTCTCTGGGATTGTTAAAAATTTAGAAAAAAAAATTTAAAAAAAAATTTTGACTAGTGTTAAACCCTAGTTGCCTGTGGGACGCAAAATGCTGCAACCACTAGGGTCAGGATGCCATTGAGTGTTACACTCTAAACAGCGACTCGCCCTATGGGTTAAATTTCCTGAAATCAATGCTGCGCATGAGGTACAGTAAAAATGATAACAGGAGCTCATAAAAGCTCTTGTCAATGGCAAATCTATTTTGCAACATGCACATGTTAAGTGGGTAACACGCTGTTCATAATAGGTAGTCCAATCAGGGGCTATCATTGTCTCCACTTCATCTGGTCTTTTGCCTAAAAAAAGGCGCAACCAAAGACCATTTCGAGGTCTCTATTTGTTAGAGCCTCAATGAGCAGTTGTTCGTAATTTGTGTTCATATACATGGATGTGGGCACCCATGTAAAGAGTGATGTACTGCTCATTTTGGAGCTCCTGATGGAATAGGCTTTGGTAAATTTGTGTTCTAAAAGTATGGTCCTACATATGGGACACCTCAGTTCAGGCTCAGCCCCATCCTGCCACATCCTTGATAACTGACAAGAACACTCCACACAGAGCAAGTGTCCACATGGGTTGGTCAGTATGATGTCTGCCTGATCTAAGGCGTCTTTACAGATAGCACATTCAGCTTTTTCTAGGAATTGGGTCACAAATTGAACGAAATCTGGATATTTCCGCCTGAAAAATATAAAAATTAGAGAAATTTTAGTTATTTGACTAACTAGGAGAGATTAGTCAATACAAAATTGGGTTGAGAAAAGGAAATTGTGTTCCTGTGCATACCTGGGAGTTCGAATTTCACGTTATTGCTTATTGTGATTGGAGATTATCAACAGTCCTCAAGCTAGGGAAATGCCTCCGATTGTTTGTGAGACTACTGCAGTATTGCAGAGCTATGATTCTCTGTTGAAAATCTCCATTCCCAATTAGAATTAACAGGAAATTTCGAAACCGAAGGTAAGCACCCTGACATACATATTAATGAGCTTAAGTCTTCTCAACCTCTCTGGATCTTGTGAGAGTAAGTATACTCAAGTCTGAGGAATACTGTTGAAAATCTCCATTCCCAATTAAAATTAACGGGAAATTTCGAACCCGAAGGTAAGCACCTTGACATACATATTAATGAGCTTATGCCTTCTCAATCTCTGTGGATGCTGTGAGAGCAAGTATATCAGAGGAATACTGTTGAAAATCTCCATTCTCAATTAAAATTAACATTGACAATTTCCATATTGAGGGTAGACAAACCCTTTTCGAATATTATCTCTCACTGACAAATTACACATGTTTTTCCCAAAAAGCTTCATTAAGATAATAAATAAAAATTAATTGAGATAGTTTAGCGAATAAGGAAATACATCAGATTTAGGAGATTTATCTAACTAGACGCTAAATTTCACCCACATGGTTTTTTATTAGAGCTGTCATGAGAGAAGATAATTTATTGACATTTATTAACATTTCATTAAAATTCTTACTTCAATGAATGGTGTTACGCTCAGGAGGGGGTCTATACAAAGCTAGTTCTAAAATAGCCTCACAGCTCCACCTTGTTACATTGGAATAAGTCCTCTCTAAAATTTTATGTAAAAATTTAAAATAAATAAATATTTGGTACTTACACAATAAAGGCCGGTAGAATGTCGTTGAGCAGGATGTAACAAAATATCGCCTGCTGGTAGTGTCCATTGTCAATCAGCATCAGTAGTTCACAAATGGTTATCATATTGGAAATCAGATGATTGGGTCGAAAGAGATCAATTCTTCTTCCAATTTGTACAAAGTTATCCATTTTGAGATTGATTGAACAGCCTATTTTCATTCAGTAAAATTCTGGGGCCCAGAATGGGTTTGATGCGGGGTTTTATAGTGAAATTTTGGGTTGAAAGCTGTTGCCATTATCTGATAATTAAAAATTAAAAAAAAAAAAAAAAAAAAAAAAAAAGGTGATTTAATGTCAATTTATCCCTGAATAATCAAAGGGGTATTTCCACATCTACTTCCCCTTTGGCTGATTCATCTAAATGCGAACATTCCTCACATGTCAATTTTGCATGGTTAGGTTGATCAGGTTGAATTAAACATGGAACATATGTATATATTTCCATACGTTCGCTATACATCTGGTTACATACTTTCAAAAATTCTTCCCATTCTTTGGGTTTGCAGGATAGCCCTTCAGTGGGGGGAAACAAGTCTCCCTTGGCATTGGTCTTCCATTTCCTGATACCTACAGATTTATAGGGACTATTACAGGCTACATAGTAGGAATAGCCTGCAGTGCATGGTTAATTAGTTCAGAAAAATGAACTAATACAACCAATTTTGAGATATTGATCTTGATCCCTGGGTTGGTGACAATCTGACCATCCCATTCCTTTAAATGAATAGACTGCACTTGACCAGTTTCACCATGAAACACCACATAGTTCTTGGAGCCTAGATGAAAGGTTCTTCTATAGGTGACAGAGAGAGATGCCTCTGAATAGTTCATTGCGGACATCGCCCCATGGCTTTGAGGCTCTATAAGATGATCTTTCTTCTTATTTTTAATCTGTAGAGATAGATCTTTCTTATTCTTCTTCAGAGCAGGTTTCCCTAAAACTTGAGCCTCTGCCATATTCACTGAATGATTTCGTCCTATTTTTTTAATTCCTAGATTACAGCTTCAGATGATGTGTAAGGGTTAGAGTGAGAGGGTGGCTTTTTATAGACTTTGAGGTGAGGGGGAGAATATATCACGATTCAGCATATAGGATCACTTACTCAGCAAAAGCTTTGTGTAGGAAAAAATACTTACTCAGCAAAGGCTTTGTGTGAGGAGACTTAAAACAGACTAGTATAACTGATCATTAAAGGAACACAGAAACTACAATAGTGATTAAAAACAGATTTTATTGATAATTAAATGCAGATAATACAGACAAGTTTATTACTTAATAATTGTAAAGTTAAAGTGACAAAAAGGTTAGTATATCAGACAGACATCTGCCCGTCCTTTACATCTGTGTCTAACTAGAATTTATAAATAAGTTTTCATCTACTTGGATTTTTGAACATAATGAACATTTATCATTGGTAGAGTACTGTTCTAAAGTCACAGGTGTCTGTCTTCCATCTGTCTTAGGTAGAGTATTTTTGTAAAATTCATAGCTGACTGTCTTCCATATGTCTTATGTAGAGTATTTTTCTAAAATTCACAGGTGTCTTTCTTCCATCTGTGTAAGGTAACATCTCGTAACTATTCAATTCATTCAATAATTTTAATGTCTCTTTATCTTCAAGAGGTAGGAGAGAAAAAACTATTTTTGGGCATTATCATTTTCACAAATTCACAGGTAGGTGCATGCCTTTTATGTTCGTCCATTGGTATATCATAGGTCTCCCATTCAATAAGAGATATTTTACACCAGGGGCAGGTAACCTTGTCCCCCTCCCCTGTATAGAGGAAACCAGCACGAGTTAGGGCATCTGGGCGAATGGGGTGAGACTTCGGCCATGTTCTAAATGTAGCATATCTCTCATCATATCCAGAATAATCAGGAACCTTAAATATCCATCTTCCCACGTAGGGTGTGGGTTTATGACATAAATGTAACCCAGCAGAGGTACCACAGGGTGGTTGAATTCTTGGATTGGAGTTATATCTAGCTGAAGAATTCAGTGAAAAGCCTCCAACCGAGGCGGCAGAATGAGTAGAGGCAGACTGAAGATAAGATGACCTAGCATCAGTCTGGTCTTCCACTGGTTTACTTGCTGGATGAACTATCACACTATCCTTATCAGTTATGTTGGATGCAGTATTAGAAAACATGTTGCTAGAAGATGCTGTTAGCTTGATAGTTGGAAAACCAATTAAGTTTATAACCTGAATTTTAGCGTTTATATAGACTGTTAAAATTCTAGTATTCAGCAGTTTTCCAAAGAAAAAGACAGGATTCACTGATTATTAGTTAACCCCAAAGCCCTAACCCTAATCAAAAGTGTATATGAAAGTACGAGATTAAACTGCGACTGTATATGAGGCGAGATATTGCATTCGTGTGCTTACTCTGAGGTTCGAAATTTCCCGTTAATTTTAATTGGGAATGGGATTTTCAACAGACCTCTAATGTAACTAGCATACATTGTGTGATAAATCAAATATAGCTTTGATGATTCATTTTTTCACAAGTGATATTGTTCCAGTAGGGTAGCATACAAAAACCCCATTAAATGGCTAGCAGACAGAGCCCCATTACAAGAGTTCTAGCAGACAAAGACCCATTAAACAACACAGCTGTGCGATGATTCAGTTTTCAGTAGTAATATGATGCAGTAGGCTAGAAGACAAAGCCCCATTAAAAATGGGTAGCAGACAAAGCCCCATTAACCATTTGCAGCAGACAAAGGTTCCATTAAAACAGTTCTACCCCCATTAAAACAAGTCCCATTAGGCAGACAAAGCCCCCATTAAAACAGGCTTGGGCTAGCAGACAAAGCCCCATCAGCAGACAAAGGGCTATTAAACAACACAGCTGTGCGATGATTCAGTTTTCAGTAGTAATATGATGCAGTAGGTTAGAAGACAAAGCCCCCATTAAAAACTTGGCTAGCAGACAAAGCCGCATTAAACATTTGTAGCAGACACAGGTTCCATTAAGACAATGCCACGATCTAGCAGACAAAGCCCCATTAAAACAAAGCTTGGGCTAGCAGACAAAGTCCCATTAAACACAGCTGTGCTAGCCATTAAACAACAAAGCATGGCCAGCAGACAAAGCCCCATTAAAGTCCCATTAAAAAAAACACAGCTGTGTGATGATTCATTCTTTCAGAAGTAATATTTGATCTAGTAAGGGTAGCAGACAATGCCCCATTTATCACATGGCTAGCACACAAAGCCCCATTAAACACAGCTGTGCTAGCCATTAAACAACAAAGCATGGCCAGCACAAAAAGAACCATTAAAGTCCCATAAAAAAAAAACACAGCTGTGTGATGATTCATTTTTTTCAACAAAGCCCCATTTAAAAGCTTGGCCAGCAGACAAAGCCCCATTCATCACATGGCTAGCAGACAAATAAAAAACAGACAAAGAGCTTGCCCATTAAAAAGCACAGCTGTGTGATGATTCATCAGAGTAATAGCCATAAACTATCAAAAAACAAAGATCCCCATTGAGCCAGTCTCAAGAACCTATATTAGAGCCCAATAACCTGTATAGAGATAGTATCGACCCCTACCCTACCTAGCCATCCGTCTACCATCTGCCCCAGGCAGCTGCACAGCTGTCAAAAAGTGACATGATTGATGGGAAACTCGACTCGATATTGACTCGATATTTTCTACTTACAATAGGTGTGTGGTGGAAATATATGTCAATTTCGGCCAAATGAGGCAAATACAATATGTGTGTAGTTGTGATAAATGGTCTTATTATGAGAAGAAACTGACCTACAATAGGTGTGTGGTGGAAATACATGTCCATTTCCTGCCAAATTAGTCACTCACAATAGGTGTGTAGTGGCGCTAAATGGTCATCTTATGATGAGAAATGGACCTACAATAGGTGTGTGGTGAAAAGTTATGTCCATTTCTGGCCAAATTAGCC
Source organism: Sabellastarte sp. h YS-2021 (assembly GCA_964017235.1). NCBI lineage: Eukaryota > Metazoa > Annelida > Polychaeta > Sabellida > Sabellidae > Sabellastarte > Sabellastarte sp. h YS-2021. Next base: position 181,380,231 of record OZ024930.1, read on the forward strand.
ACCTACGATAGGTGTGTAGTTGCGGCAAATGGTCATATTATGACCAGATCGAACCTACAATAGGTGTGTGGTGGAAATATATGTCAATTTCGAACAAATTTCGTGCCCACATGTGGGTGTGGGCGAGGTCAGTTCTGGGCAAGTTGGTGTTACCTTAAACTTTTGTGTTACTGGTAAATTGATTTTTCTATACTGATTGTCGATTATATATGTGGCCTACTGGTATTGGCCACTCATTGGTCAGTGGTTATAAACATCCCTTCATTCTGCCATTTTGAAGTTGTAGGCACATGGGAACACATCTATAAAATTTTCATTTCAAAAGGAATTGCACAAGCACACAATTTTAAGTGGTTTATTTTATTATTTTATTTTATTTTAGTCTTGTGTTATACATGTACAATGGCAGAAGCTGACAGAAAACACTATAACTTGCGTTCTGGTTCGGATTCAGTTAAGCTCCCTACCCATTTACAATTGTCAGATTCGGAATTTCTTGCTAGTATTGTTGATAATGATCAAGATTCTGATTCGGGCGAATCTTGTGGCTCAGCATTAAATTGCAGTGCTGTCATTGAAAACTCCGACAATGAGGAAGTAAACAAACACAATACACCAAGTACTTCGAGTATTTCACACAGTACTTCTCAGGTGCAGTCTTCCTTGTCGGATGTTGCTGTTCAGCAGGCGATTAATGTCAAAATATTATCACAACTTTCAGCCATCAGTGACAGATTAAATGCTTTGGAAAAAACTAATGTAAAGAAAGATTCGGATCCGAAAAAAATTAAAGGAGCTTCCAAAAAGAAAACCAGTTCACATGTTACCCCTGTCACAGTGCCCCCAACCGGATTGCAACATTTTACAGTGCAACCAACCGGATTGCAAAATCCCACAGTGCCACCAACCGGATTGCAACATTTTACAGTGCAACCAACTGGATTGCAAAATCCCACAGTGCCACCAACCGGATTGCCAAATTTGTCATCTCTAAGACAGGATGCGTACATCCAAAGCCAAGTGGATCAACGACTCCGGGATCTGGCTAATACTGCCACTTCAGGTACAAAAATCAAATCTTTAAGGGGGGGTCCAGTTGAAGTAGTCGTACCGAATCGGGTCAAATGGCCACAAGAGTTTGTGTTATCCGGATCCAAGAAAGAACGCATTCAGTATGACCAGCTTTCCATTGTACAATGGGTGGCTGGATTCTGCCGGATCTTAAGAGAAGAAACTAACAGTCAAACTAAAGAGCACATGCTAGATTATTTAATTTCATTGATGGAAGACGCAAACGACTTCTCTTGGGATGCGGCACGGGCCAGCCACGCAGTCCTGCTTTGCAGGATGGAGCAGGGGGAGGTTACAGGGGGGGGGGGTCAGACAGCTGTCCCTACCCACGAAGTTTGGTCCCGGACTGTTTACAATGGGGTTTTTTCAATGTGTCGGTCAGAATTGAAGGCTGACAAAAGTACAGCACTCAAATGGTTGGCATACGACAAAGCGTTTAAACCAATTGACAATGACAAAACGTATGCACAGGCGTTGACACAAACAAAGTCTAATAAATGTTATGATGTTCAACCCCTGCGCGCCGCTATCGCCAAACCAAACAAACAATTTTTACCAACAGCTAAGGTACATCGCAAGTATCAAAGCAAATTGTACCATAATAAAGCAAGTTTGGCAAATAATGGGCGAGGCCCTGGTACAAACATTCGTTCCGGCGACTTGCAAACAAGTAAGGTCATATTTCGCGAGAACAAGGTCGGTGTCACTGTGGCAGGGGCTAGCCCTTGCAGGGCTCCAGTGTTACTTAAAAACAGATTTTATCCCTTGCAAGCGTTCTTATCAGATGACTATAATGATGAATCAAGTCAAGATTCTTTTCAAATTACAGAACGTGCCCAAGGTCATAGAAAACATACTTACAGCATTGAGAATGCTGTTAATGTCAGCAAAACACAGCCTAAATTTACGCCCCTTGTGGCGACACAGAAAAATAATCCTTTGGCGGGAAAAAAAAAACAAAATCGGGAGTTTTGACAGGGGGAATAGTGTAGGTGGTGTTGTCGAGAATCACTCGAAGAGTGCAAACGTCTGCCAGACTGTACCTCCAGGGATATGTTCCATACACAAGACAATTGATCAAACAGTATTAGACAGAAACTTGAAACCTCAGTATACAGGCCCCATTACGGAGTCTTGTTATGAAAATGAAAATGATAAAGTAGTTCACACAGACAGGAAGTCAGACTTCAGTCAGAACTTCCACACGTTTGGCTTCGTACCCAAAGCACCTTTACAACTCTATACTGGGGAGGTAGTTCATTGGCAGAACATTCCAAGTATTATAGAAGCTCACTATTTAGTCAAATCTTCAAAAATGCCCAGTTATATGAAATGTCGTATTCCTGTACAGTCAGGCCTCAATATTAGAGCATGGAGGTCACGCTTGTCCAATTATTGGGATCAGCAGTTATGCGACTTGTTAGAGTTCGGGTTTCCTCTCGACTTTGATAGGAATTGTCACTTAATCTCAGCAGAGTCCAATCACGCTTCGGCCGTACAGAATTCGCAACATATTAGCCAATTTATTCAAGAAGAGCTTGACCATAATGCTATGCTTGGTCCTTTTGATTCTAAGCTAATAGACATGCACATTTCCCCCCTTTTAGTTAGGGATAAACAGAATTCCAGTAGTAAAAGGACCATCATGGATCTAAGTTGGCCTAAAGGCGCCTCTGTCAATGACGGAGTTATGAAAAACATATACTTGGGCACAGAATATGATCTTTCTTATCCCTCAGTGGATACCATAACGGATTCTTTGCGAAAATTAGGCACATCTGCTCAGATGTATAAAATCGACATCAGTCGAGCTTTTCGCCAGATTAAAATAGATCCTGCTGATATAGATCTTCTGGGCTTACAGTTTCAAGACCAGTACTTTCTCGACCAATCGGTGGCCTTTGGATTCAGGCACGGGTCTTTAATTTTTCAGAGATGTATGGACGCTATCCGCCATATCATGAAAGAAAATGGGTTTCCGCACTTGTTTAACTATATTGACGATTTAATCTATACTGGATTGCCCTCTGATATACATTCTTCCTTTCAATTCTTAAAGGATTTATTGTTAGAATTAGGTCTGGATATTAGCGTTAAAAAATTGGTTCCTCCATCCACCTCGGTAGTGTGCCTTGGTATCCTAGTAGATTCCCTTACTAGGACTGTTGCAATACCTATAGACAAGCTGTCCGAAATTAGACAACTATGCCTAGATTGGACCTTAAAGACGTATTGTAGCAAACAAAAGCTTCAGTCCCTTCTTGGTTCGTTACTTTATGTAACCAGGTGTGTTAAGTACTCACGGTTTTTCTTGAACAGAATGCTCCAATTGCTTAGAGATAACGTTCATAACAATAAAATCCTTATCACTTCTAATTTTCGTAAGGACTTAGCTTGGTTCAACCAATTCTTGTCTCACTATAATGGAGTTACGTACTATGATAACAAGTATTGCCATGAAGAAGTTCATTTAGACGCTTGCCTTTCAGGTCTAGGGGCCAGCTTTCAGTCTATGGTGTATGCTCTTCCCATACCCAAGAATTATAATAATTATAATATTGTCCATTTAGAGCTTCTCAATATAGTTGTTGCACTCAAAGTATGGGCTGCATATTGGACCAATAAGAAAATAAAAATTCATTGCGACAACATGGCTGTAGTCGAGGTACTCCAAAAAGGTAGGGCCAGGGACGCCACTCTTGCCCTCCTTGCCAGAAACGTGTGGCTAATTTGTGCATTGTTCAATACACAAATACTTGCGTGTCATATTCCAGGAAAAGACAACATATTAGCCGATCTCCTGTCCAGATGGCAGTTTTCAGAGGCCAATTATGAACAATTGCTGCATATAATACCTACCCCTAATTGGGTCCCAACTCACTTGGACCTTACCCTGTTAAATTATCAGATCTAAAATGTGTTCTTTCTGTTTTTCAGAACTTTCGGGCGAAGCAGCCCAGCTGGCCACCTTCGCCGCTGATAGGTTGTTATCAGGCTTCTGTCCTTCCACTCTGAGACAGTACCAGAGGATGTGGAATGACTTTCTGGCTTTTCAGGTGGCAGCTGGGCTGCTGCCTTCTCAGGTAACTGTGCAATTGTTACTTTCTTTTCTGGAATGTCTACACCAAAATAACATGAGTCAAACTCAAATTGCAAATTATCTTACTGCCATTCGGGCGTTACACATTGTTTATGGCTTGGATACAAATGCCTTCAGAGATGAGCGTTTGTCGTTGTTTTTGAAATCACTTAAGCTGCAGGCTCCTTTTAAGCCCAAGCTGGTGCTTTCCTTGGACATAGAGCTCCTGAGGAAGATTGTGGACCAATGTGACCTTCTCCAGTTCCCAATTGTTTTCAAGCCATTATACTTAGTCGCCTTCTTCTCCTTTATGAGGCTATCTAATTTGTTGCCACATTCTGTGGCTACATTTGATTATACCAAACAGTTGGCAAAGGGGGACGCAATCTTTGGTCACCATGGGGCAGTCCTTGTGATCACCTGGTCTAAAACAATGCAAAATAGGAAAGATTTTGCCACCATTCCCTTGCCTGACCTTTGTGGGAGTCCCCTTTGTCCAGTTGCTGCCCTTAGAACCCTCTTCCAGGTTTTTCCTGGCGACTCCAACTCTCCGGTGTTTGTAATACCAAGGAAAAGTGGTTTAGTACCATTAACTGATTCAGTTGCCCGTAAGCATCTTAAAGATATTTCTAGGGCCCTGGGTCTCCAAAAAAGCCTAACTTTCCATGATTTCAGAAGAGCTGGGGCTTCTTGGGCATTTCAACATGGGGTTCCACTCGAGCATATCATGAAACATGGGACTTGGAAGTCCGACTCAGTCTGGACTTATCTTTCCTCCTCGGTATCTGCCACTAACCCTGTATCGCTTGCCTTCCAACGTGAACTACTTCCCTAGACCTACTGGGGTTTGGGTGCTTTTTCTTGCCAGATTTGTATACACACTGAATTAAAGAACGGTCATATGCATGGCCATATTACATTTTAACTACCATCTTACACCTGATTTCAGTGTGTGGCAATATATTAGAATACACTGACTATTTGCTGGCCAACTTACCTCCGTTACTTTCGGTCGTCGGGTGGGAATTTTGACCTAAACTTGACCTTGCAGGTCGTTTACCTTTGACCTCCTAAGGTTGAATTCACTTCTGGCCTGGTATGGCCGTTTGTGGGATAGGCAGCTAGATTGGGCAGAGTTGGATTGATATGAACAATGAACTTTAAAAGTATTTATATTGCTGGCCAATCTGTCTGCCTTTATTGTACATTGTCTGATTTAGTTCACCTGGCTTTGACCTTCAGGTCAAACTGTCATTGCGTTTGACTTTGGTTCTTGGTTCGGTTTGGCAGGTTGCTTGGCCAGCCTAGGTCACACATAAACATTATGAATTAAAAGACCATTTTATTATGTGCTTTTACAAAAAACAAAGTAGTTTTACAAAGTGCAAGAATAAATTTTATATCCCATGTTCCTCTTTCTTTCCACTTGCTGGGAACTGTTCGTGCCCACATGTGGGTGTGGGCGAGGTCAGTTCTGGGCAAGTTGGTGTTACCTTAAACTTTTGTGTTACTGGTAAATTGATTTTTCTATACTGATTGTCGATTATATATGTGGCCTACTGTTATTGGCCACTCATTGGTCAGTGGTTATAAACATCCCTTCATTCTGCCATTTTGAAGTTGGAGGCACATGGGAACACATCTATAAAATTTTCACCCGCCCTGTATACCCTCCCCCTTTTCTTTTTCTTCATATAAGTTGTTATAATATTACATATTATTATCATGTTGTTTTATGAACAGAATACTGTGTGAGCTGTTTTTCAGATCACCATGAGTAACAATGGTGAGATGTACTTCATTTTCATTACCATCAGCAGGAGCTACTGTGTCACAGGATTACTCCTTTGTTGCTCCTTCTCTATGGACACAATATATGTGTTATGTTTCAACCCTGCATGTATAGCCTTAGCTTGCCTGGGCTATTGATTGTCAGCTGCCTGTACTACTGTGCTTATGAGGAGTGCTTTTCTTCCTGTGCTTCCTGCTTCAAAATATTATGAACTATAAGCTGCTATTTTATAAATTATATGCTATCAACTATGTATTATTATGTGTTATTATAAATCATAATATACTATTACAAACATATTTTGCATTAGTTGGTCTGGTGATCATTCAGTCTTACTTGAGGTCTTGAGCTGATATGTTGTTAAGCAGAGGCTGCATTGGGCAGTCACTAAGGTTGTAATAAAATATTTATAGTGAGGGGACCTCAACGATCACCTTTCCAACCTACAGTATAGCAGTGTTTTCTTTTACTGTCTTTTATCACATTATTTTAATTAACACTGGAATGCACTCTTGTGCACTTCCAGTACTTTTTATCTGGCTTATGCACCTTGATCTTAATTCTGGCATGCACATTCGTGCATTCCCAGTCTTGAATTCTGACGATTGAGCTAACATACTATTACTATTGTCTAATGCACTTTCATCTTAACACTGGCATGCACGCCTGTGCACTTCCAGTTTTGAATTCTTATAACTGGGTTGGGTGCTTTTTCTTGCCAGATTTGTATACACACTGAATTAAAGAACGGTCATATGCATGGCCATATTACATTTTAACTACCATCTTACACCTGATTTCAGTGTGTGGCAATATATTAGAATACACTGACTATTTGCTGGCCAACTTACCTCCCTTACTTTCGGTCGTCGGGTGGGAATTTTGACCTAAACTTGACCTTGCAGGTCGTTTACCTTTGACCTCCTAAGGTTGAATTCACTTCTGGCCTGGTATGGCCGTTTGTGGGATAGGCAGCTAGATTGGGCAGAGTTGGATTGATATGAACAATGAACTTTAAAAGTATTTATATTGCTGGCCAATCTGTCTGCCTTTCCTGTACATTGTCTGATTTAGTTCACCTGGCTTTGACCTTCAGGTCAAACTGTCATTGCGTTTGACTTTGGTTCTTGGTTCGGTTTGGCAGGTTGCTTGGCCAGCCTAGGTCACACATAAACATTATGAATTAAAAGACCATTTTATTATGTGCTTTTACAAAAAACAAAGTAGTTTTACAAAGTGCAAGAATAAATTTTATATCCCATGTTCCTCTTTCTTTCCACTTGCTGGGAACTGAAGTCACCTACGATATGTGTGTAGTTGTGATAAATGGTCGTATTATGAGGAGAAACTGACCTACAATAGGTGTGTGGTGGAAATACATGTCCATTTCCTGCCAAATTAGTCACTCACAATAGGTGTGTAGTGGCGCTAAATGGTCATCTTATGATGAGAAATGGACCTACAATAGGTGTGTGGTGAAAAGTTATGTCCATTTCTGGCCAAATTAGCCACCTACGATAGGTGTGTAGTTGCGGCAAATGGTCATATTATGACCAGATCGAACCTACAATAGGTGTGTGGTGGAAATATATGTCAATTTCGAACAAATACGTCACCTACGATATGTGTGTAGTTGTGATAAATGGTCTTATTATGAGAAGAAACTGACCTACAACAGGTGTGTGGTGGAAATACATGTCCATTTCCTGCCAAATTAGTCACTCACAATAGGTGTGTAGTGGCGCTAAATGGTCATCTTATGATGAGAAATGGACCTACAATAGGTGTGTGGTGAAAAGTTATGTCCATTTCTGGCCAAATTAGCCACCTACGATAGGTGTGTAGTTGCGGCAAATGGTCATATTATGACCAGATCGAACCTACAATAGGTGTGTGGTGGAAATATATGTCAATTTCGAACAAATAAGTCACCTACGATATGTGTGTAGTTGTGATAAATGGTCGTATTATGAGGAGAAACTGACCTACAATAGGTGTGTGGTGGAAATACATGTCCATTTCCTGCCAAATTAGTCACTCACAATAGGTGTGTAGTGGCGCTAAATGGTCATCTTATGATGAGAAATGGACCTACAATAGGTGTGTGGTGAAAAGTTATGTCCATTTCTGGCCAAATTAGCCACCTACGATAGGTGTGTAGTTGCGGCAAATGGTCATATTATGACCAGATCGAACCTACAATAGGTGTGTGGTGGAAATATATGTCAATTTCGAACAAATAAGTCACCTACGATATGTGTGTAGTTGTGATAAATGGTCTTATTATGAGAAGAAACTGACCTACAACAGGTGTGTGGTGGAAATACATGTCCATTTCCTGCCAAATTAGTCACTCACAATAGGTGTGTAGTGGCGCTAAATGGTCATCTTATGATGAGAAATGGACCTACAATAGGTGTGTGGTGAAAAGTTATGTCCATTTCTGGCCAAATTAGCCACCTACGATAGGTGTGTAGTTGCGGCAAATGGTCATATTATGACCAGATCGAACCTACAATAGGTGTGTGGTGGAAATATATGTCAATTTCGAACAAATACGTCACCTACGATATGTGTGTAGTTGTGATAAATGGTCTTATTATGAGAAGAAACTGACCTACAACAGGTGTGTGGTGGAAATACATGTCCATTTCCTGCCAAATTAGTCACTCACAATAGGTGTGTAGTGGCGCTAAATGGTCATCTTATGATGAGAAATGGACCTACAATAGGTGTGTGGTGAAAAGTTATGTCCATTTCTGGCCAAATTAGCCACCTACGATAGGTGTGTAGTTGCGGCAAATGGTCATATTATGACCAGATCGAACCTACAATAGGTGTGTGGTGGAAATATATGTCAATTTCGAACAAATACGTCACCTACGATATGTGTGTAGTTGTGATAAATGGTCTTATTATGAGAAGAAACTGACCTACAACAGGTGTGTGGTGGAAATACATGTCCATTTCCTGCCAAATTAGTCACTCACAATAGGTGTGTAGTGGCGCTAAATGGTCATCTTATGATGAGAAATGGACCTACAATAGGTGTGTGGTGAAAAGTTATGTCCATTTCTGGCCAAATTAGCCACCTACGATAGGTGTGTAGTTGCGGCAAATGGTCATATTATGACCAGATCGAACCTACAATAGGTGTGTGGTGGAAATATATGTCAATTTCGAACAAATAAGTCACCTACGATATGTGTGTAGTTGTGATAAATGGTCTTATTATGAGAAGAAACTGACCTACAATAGGTGTGTGGTGGAAATACATGTCCATTTCCTGCCAAATTAGTCACTCACAATAGGTGTGTAGTGGCGCTAAATGGTCATCTTATGATGTGAAATGGACCTACAATAGGTGTGTGGTGAAAAGTTATGTCCATTTCTGGCCAAATTAGCCACCTACGATAGGTGTGTAGTTGCGGCAAATGGTCATATTATGACCAGATCGAACCTACAGTAGGTTTGTGGTGGAAATATATGTCAATTTCGAACAAATAAGTCACCTACGATATGTGTGTAGTTGTGATAAATGGTCTTATTATGAGAAGAAACTGACCTACAACAGGTGTGTGGTGGAAATACATGTCCATTTCCTGCCAAATTAGTCACTCACAATAGGTGTGTAGTGGCGCTAAATGGTCATCTTATGATGAGAAATGGACCTACAATAGGTGTGTGGTGAAAAGTTATGTCCATTTCTGGCCAAATTAGCCACCTACGATAGGTGTGTAGTTGCGGCAAATGGTCATATTATGACCAGATCGAACCTACAATAGGTGTGTGGTGGAAATATATGTCAATTTCGAACAAATAAGTCACCTACGATATGTGTGTACTTGTGATAAATGGTCTTATTATGAGAAGAAACTGACCTACAATAGGTGTGTGGTGGAAATACATGTCCATTTCCTGCCAAATTAGTCACTCACAATAGGTGTGTAGTGGCGCTAAATGGTCATCTTATGATGTGAAATGGACCTACAATAGGTGTGTGGTGAAAAGTTATGTCCATTTCTGGCCAAATTAGCCACCTACGATAGGTGTGTAGTTGCGGCAAATGGTCATATTATGACCAGATCGAACCTACAGTAGGTGTGTGGTGGAAATATATGTCAATTTCGAACAAATAAGTCACCTACGATATGTGTGTAGTTGTGATAAATGGTCTTATTATGAGAAGAAACTGACCTACAACAGGTGTGTGGTGGAAATACATGTCCATTTCCTGCCAAATTAGTCACTCACAATAGGTGTGTAGTGGCGCTAAATGGTCATCTTATGATGAGAAATGGACCTACAATAGGTGTGTGGTGAAAAGTTATGTCCATTTCTGGCCAAATTAGCCACCTACGATAGGTGTGTAGTTGCGGCAAATGGTCATATTATGACCAGATCGAACCTACAATAGGTGTGTGGTGGAAATATATGTCAATTTCGAACAAATAAGTCACCTACGATATGTGTGTAGTTGTGATAAATGGTCTTATTATGAGAAGAAACTGACCTACAACAGGTGTGTGGTGGAAATACATGTCCATTTCCTGCCAAATTAGTCACTCACAATAGGTGTGTAGTGGCGCTAAATGGTCATCTTATGATGAGAAATGGACCTACAATAGGTGTGTGGTGAAAAGTTATGTCCATTTCTGGCCAAATTAGCCACCTACGATAGGTGTGTAGTTGCGGCAAATGGTCATATTATGACCAGATCGAACCTACAATAGGTGTGTGGTGGAAATATATGTCAATTTCGAACAAATACGTCACCTACGATATGTGTGTAGTTGTGATAAATGGTCTTATTATGAGAAGAAACTGACCTACAACAGGTGTGTGGTGGAAATACATGTCCATTTCCTGCCAAATTAGTCACTCACAATAGGTGTGTAGTGGCGCTAAATGGTCATCTTATGATGAGAAATGGACCTACAATAGGTGTGTGGTGAAAAGTTATGTCCATTTCTGGCCAAATTAGCCACCTACGATAGGTGTGTAGTTGCGGCAAATGGTCATATTATGACCAGATCGAACCTACAATAGGTGTGTGGTGGAAATATATGTCAATTTCGAACAAATACGTCACCTACGATATGTGTGTAGTTGTGATAAATGGTCTTATTATGAGAAGAAACTGACCTACAACAGGTGTGTGGTGGAAATACATGTCCATTTCCTGCCAAATTAGTCACTCACAATAGGTGTGTAGTGGCGCTAAATGGTCATCTTATGATGAGAAATGGACCTACAATAGGTGTGTGGTGAAAAGTTATGTCCATTTCTGGCCAAATTAGCCACCTACGATAGGTGTGTAGTTGCGGCAAATGGTCATATTATGACCAGATCGAACCTACAATAGGTGTGTGGTGGAAATATATGTCAATTTCGAACAAATAAGTCACCTACGATATGTGTGTAGTTGTGATAAATGGTCTTATTATGAGAAGAAACTGACCTACAATAGGTGTGTGGTGGAAATACATGTCCATTTCCTGCCAAATTAGTCACTCACAATAGGTGTGTAGTGGCGCTAAATGGTCATCTTATGATGTGAAATGGACCTACAATAGGTGTGTGGTGAAAAGTTATGTCCATTTCTGGCCAAATTAGCCACCTACGATAGGTGTGTAGTTGCGGCAAATGGTCATATTATGACCAGATCGAACCTACAGTAGGTTTGTGGTGGAAATATATGTCAATTTCGAACAAATAAGTCACCTACGATATGTGTGTAGTTGTGATAAATGGTCTTATTATGAGAAGAAACTGACCTACAACAGGTGTGTGGTGGAAATACATGTCCATTTCCTGCCAAATTAGTCACTCACAATAGGTGTGTAGTGGCGCTAAATGGTCATCTTATGATGAGAAATGGACCTACAATAGGTGTGTGGTGAAAAGTTATGTCCATTTCTGGCCAAATTAGCCACCTACGATAGGTGTGTAGTTGCGGCAAATGGTCATATTATGACCAGATCGAACCTACAATAGGTGTGTGGTGGAAATATATGTCAATTTCGAACAAATAAGTCACCTACGATATGTGTGTACTTGTGATAAATGGTCTTATTATGAGAAGAAACTGACCTACAATAGGTGTGTGGTGGAAATACATGTCCATTTCCTGCCAAATTAGTCACTCACAATAGGTGTGTAGTGGCGCTAAATGGTCATCTTATGATGTGAAATGGACCTACAATAGGTGTGTGGTGAAAAGTTATGTCCATTTCTGGCCAAATTAGCCACCTACGATAGGTGTGTAGTTGCGGCAAATGGTCATATTATGACCAGATCGAACCTACAGTAGGTGTGTGGTGGAAATATATGTCAATTTCGAACAAATAAGTCACCTACGATATGTGTGTAGTTGTGATAAATGGTCTTATTATGAGAAGAAACTGACCTACAACAGGTGTGTGGTGGAAATACATGTCCATTTCCTGCCAAATTAGTCACTCACAATAGGTGTGTAGTGGCGCTAAATGGTCATCTTATGATGAGAAATGGACCTACAATAGGTGTGTGGTGAAAAGTTATGTCCATTTCTGGCCAAATTAGCCACCTACGATAGGTGTGTAGTTGCGGCAAATGGTCATATTATGACCAGATCGAACCTACAATAGGTGTGTGGTGGAAATATATGTCAATTTCGAACAAATAAGTCACCTACGATATGTGTGTAGTTGTGATAAATGGTCTTATTATGAGAAGAAACTGACCTACAACAGGTGTGTGGTGGAAATACATGTCCATTTCCTGCCAAATTAGTCACTCACAATAGGTGTGTAGTGGCGCTAAATGGTCATCTTATGATGAGAAATGGACCTACAATAGGTGTGTGGTGAAAAGTTATGTCCATTTCTGGCCAAATTAGCCACCTACGATAGGTGTGTAGTTGCGGCAAATGGTCATATTATGACCAGATCGAACCTACAATAGGTGTGTGGTGGAAATATATGTCAATTTCGAACAAATACGTCACCTACGATATGTGTGTAGTTGTGATAAATGGTCTTATTATGAGAAGAAACTGACCTACAACAGGTGTGTGGTGGAAATACATGTCCATTTCCTGCCAAATTAGTCACTCACAATAGGTGTGTAGTGGCGCTAAATGGTCATCTTATGATGAGAAATGGACCTACAATAGGTGTGTGGTGAAAAGTTATGTCCATTTCTGGCCAAATTAGCCACCTACGATAGGTGTGTAGTTGCGGCAAATGGTCATATTATGACCAGATCGAACCTACAATAGGTGTGTGGTGGAAATATATGTCAATTTCGAACAAATACGTCACCTACGATATGTGTGTAGTTGTGATAAATGGTCTTATTATGAGAAGAAACTGACCTACAACAGGTGTGTGGTGGAAATACATGTCCATTTCCTGCCAAATTAGTCACTCACAATAGGTGTGTAGTGGCGCTAAATGGTCATCTTATGATGAGAAATGGACCTACAATAGGTGTGTGGTGAAAAGTTATGTCCATTTCTGGCCAAATTAGCCACCTACGATAGGTGTGTAGTTGCGGCAAATGGTCATATTATGACCAGATCGAACCTACAATAGGTGTGTGGTGGAAATATATGTCAATTTCGAACAAATAAGTCACCTACGATATGTGTGTAGTTGTGATAAATGGTCTTATTATGAGAAGAAACTGACCTACAATAGGTGTGTGGTGGAAATACATGTCCATTTCCTGCCAAATTAGTCACTCACAATAGGTGTGTAGTGGCGCTAAATGGTCATCTTATGATGTGAAATGGACCTACAATAGGTGTGTGGTGAAAAGTTATGTCCATTTCTGGCCAAATTAGCCACCTACGATAGGTGTGTAGTTGCGGCAAATGGTCATATTATGACCAGATCGAACCTACAGTAGGTTTGTGGTGGAAATATATGTCAATTTCGAACAAATAAGTCACCTACGATATGTGTGTAGTTGTGATAAATGGTCTTATTATGAGAAGAAACTGACCTACAACAGGTGTGTGGTGGAAATACATGTCCATTTCCTGCCAAATTAGTCACTCACAATAGGTGTGTAGTGGCGCTAAATGGTCATCTTATGATGAGAAATGGACCTACAATAGGTGTGTGGTGAAAAGTTATGTCCATTTCTGGCCAAATTAGCCACCTACGATAGGTGTGTAGTTGCGGCAAATGGTCATATTATGACCAGATCGAACCTACAATAGGTGTGTGGTGGAAATATATGTCAATTTCGAACAAATAAGTCACCTACGATATGTGTGTACTTGTGATAAATGGTCTTATTATGAGAAGAAACTGACCTACAATAGGTGTGTGGTGGAAATACATGTCCATTTCCTGCCAAATTAGTCACTCACAATAGGTGTGTAGTGGCGCTAAATGGTCATCTTATGATGTGAAATGGACCTACAATAGGTGTGTGGTGAAAAGTTATGTCCATTTCTGGCCAAATTAGCCACCTACGATAGGTGTGTAGTTGCGGCAAATGGTCATATTATGACCAGATCGAACCTACAGTAGGTGTGTGGTGGAAATATATGTCAATTTCGAACAAATAAGTCACCTACGATATGTGTGTAGTTGTGATAAATGGTCTTATTATGAGAAGAAACTGACCTACAACAGGTGTGTGGTGGAAATACATGTCCATTTCCTGCCAAATTAGTCACTCACAATAGGTGTGTAGTGGCGCTAAATGGTCATCTTATGATGATAAATGGACCTACAATAGGTGTGTGGTGAAAAGTTATGTCCATTTCTGGCCAAATTAGCCACCTACAAGAGGTGTGTAGTTGCGGCAAATGGTCATATTATGACCAGATCGAACCTACAATAGGTGTGTGGTGGAAATATATATCAATTTCGAACAAATAAGTCACCTACTATATGTGTGTAGTTGTGATAAATGGTCTTATTATGAGAAGAAACTGACCTACAATAGGTGTGTGGTGGAAATACATGTCCATTTCCTGCCAAATTAGTCACTCACAATAGGTGTGTAGTGGCGCTAAATGGTCATCTTATGATGTGAAATGGACCTACAATAGGTGTGTGGTGAAAAGTTATGTCCATTTCTGGCCAAATTAGCCACCTACGATAGGTGTGTAGTTGCGGCAAATGGTCATATTATGACCAGATCGAACCTACAGTAGGTGTGTGGTGGAAATATATGTCAATTTCGAACAAATAAGTCACCTACGATATGTGTGTAGTTGTGATAAATGGTCCTATTATGAGAAGAAACTGACCTACAACAGGTGAGTGGTGGAAATACATGTCCATTTCCTGCCAAATTAGTCACTCACAATAGGTGTGTAGTGGCGCTAAATGGTCATCTTATGATGAGAAATGGACCTACAATAGGTTTGTGGTGAAAAGTTATGTCCATTTCTGGCCAAATTAGCCACCTACAATAGGTGTGTAGTTGCGGCAAATGGTCATATTATGACCAGATCGAACCTACAATAGGTGTGTGGTGGAAATATATGTCAATTTCGAACAAATAAGTCACCTACGATATGTGTGTAGTTGTGATAAATGGTCTTATTATGAGAAGAAACTGACCTACAATAGGTGTGTGGTGGAAATACATGTCCATTTCCTGCCAAATTAGTGACTCACAATAGGTGTGTAGTGGCGCTAAATGGTCATCTTATGATGAGAAATGGACCTACAATAGGTGTGTGGTGAAAAATTATGTCCATTTCTGGCCAAATTAGCCACCTACGATAGGTGTGTAGTTGCGGCAAATGGTCATATTATGACCAGATCGAACCTACAATAGGTGTGTGGTGGAAATATATGTCAATTTTGAACAAATAAGTCACCTACGATATGTGTGTAGTTGTGATAAATGGTCTTATTATGAGAAGAAACTGACCTACAATAGGTGTGTGGTGGAAATACATGTCCATTTCCTGCCAAATTAGTCACTCACAATAGGTGTGTAGTGGCGCTAAATGGTCATCTTATGATGAGAAATAGACATACAATAGGTGTGTGGTGAAAAGTTATGTCCATTTCTGGCCAAATTAGCGACCTACGATAGGTGTGTAGTTGCGGCAAATGGTCATATTATGACCAGATCGAACCTACAATAGGTGTGTGGTGGAAATATATGTCAATTTCGAACAAATAAGTCACCTACGATATGTGTGTTGTTGTGATAAATGGTCTTATTATGAGAAGAAACTGACCTACAATAGGTGTGTGGTGGAAATACATGTCTATTTCCTGCCAAATTAGTCACTCACAATAGGTGTGTAGTGGCGCTAAATGGTCATCTTATGATGAGAAATGGACCTACAATAGGTGTGTGGTGAAAAGTTATGTCCATTTCTGGCCAAATTAGCCACCTACGATAGGTGTGTAGTTGCGGCAAATGGTCATATTATGACCAGATCGAACCTACAATAGGTGTGTGGTGGAAATATATGTCAGTTTCGAACAAATAAGTCACCTACGATATGTGTGTAGTTGTGATAAATTGTCTTATTATGAGAAGAAACTGACCTACAATAGGTGTGTGGTGGAAATACATGTCCATTGCCTGCCAAATTAGTCACTCACAATAGGTGTGTAGTGGCGCTAAATGGTCATCTTATGATGAGAAATAGACATACAATAGGTGTGTGGTGAAAAGTTGTGTCCATTTCTGGCCAAATTAGCGACCTACGATAGGTGTGTAGTTGCGGCAAATGGTCATATTATGACCAGATCGAACCTACAATAGGTATGTGGTGGAAATATATGTCAATTTCGAACAAATAAGTCACCTACGATATGTGTGTAGTTGTGATAAATGGTCTTATTATGAGAAGAAACTGACCTACAATAGGTGTGTGGTGGAAATACATGTCCATTTCCTGCCAAATTAGTCACTCACAATACGTGTGTAGTGGCGCTAAATGATCATCTTATGATGAGAAATGGACCTACAATAGGTGTGTGGTGAAAAGTTATGTCCATTTCTGGCCAAATTAGCCACCTACGATAGGTGTGTAGTTGCGGCAAATGGGCATATTATGACCAGATCGTACCTACAATAGGTGTGTGGTGGAAATATATGTCAATTTCAAACAAATAAGTCACCTACGATATGTGTGTAGTTGTGATAAATGGTCTTATTATGAGAAGAAACTGACCTACAATAGGTGTGTGGTGGAAATACATGTCCATTTCCTGCCAAATTAGTCACTCACAATAGGTGTGTAGTGGCACTAAATGGTCATCTTATGATGAGAAATAGACATACAATAGGTGTGTGGTGAAAAGTTATGTCCATTTCTGGCCAAATTAGTGACCTACGATAGGTGTGTAGTTGCGGCAAATGGTCATATTATGACCAGATCGAACCTACAATAGGTGTGTGGTGGAAATATATGTCAATTTCGAACAAATAAGTCACCTACGATATGTGTGTAGTTGTGATAAATGGTTTCATTATGAGCAGAAACTGACCTACAATAGGTGTGTGCTGGAAATACATGTCCATTTCCTGCCAAATTAGTCACTCACAATAGGTGTGTAGTGGCGCTAAATGGTCATCTTATGATGAGAAATGGACCTACAATAGTTGTGTCGTGAAAAGTTATGTCCATTTCTGGCCAAATTAGCCACCTACGATAGGTGTGTAGTTGTGGCAAATTGTCATATTATGACCAGATCGAACCTACAATAGGTGTGTGGTGGAAATATATGTCAATTTCGAACAAATAAGTCACCTACGATATGTGTGTAGTTGTGATAAATGGTCTTATTATGAGAAGAAACTGACCTACAATATGTGTGTGGTGGAAATACATGTCCATTTCCTGCCAAATTAGTCACTCACAATACGTGTGTAGTTTCGCAAAATGGTAATCTTATGATGAGAAATGGACCTACAATAGGTGTGTGGTGAAAAGTTATGTCCATTTCTGGCCAAATTAGCCACATACGATAGGTGTCTAGTTGCGGCAAATGGTCATATTATGACCAGATCGAACCTACAATAGGTGTGTGGTGGAAATATATGTCAATTTCGAACAAATAAGTCACCTACGATATGTGTGTAGTTGTGATAAATGGTCTTATTATGAGAAGAAACTGACCTACAATATGTGTGTGGTGGAAATACATGTCCATTTCCTGCCAAATTAGTCACTCACAATACGTGTGTAGTTTCGCAAAATGGTAATCTTATGATGAGAAATGGACCTACAATAGGTGTGTGGTGAAAAGTTATGTCCATTTCTGGCCAAATTAGCCACATACGATAGGTGTCTAGTTGCGGCAAATGGTCATATTATGACCAGATCGAACCTACAATAGGTGTGTGGTGGAAATATATGTCAATTTCGAACAAATAAGTCACCTACGATATGTGTGTAGTTGTGATAAATGGTCTTATTATGAGCAGAAACTGACCTACAATAGGTGTGTGGTGGAAATACATGTCCATTTCCTGCTAAATTAGTCACTCACAATACGTGTGTAGTGGCGCTAAATGGTTATCTTATGATGAGAAATGGACATACAATAGGTGTGTGGTGAAAAGTTATTTCCATTTCTGGCCAAATTAGCCACCTACGATAAGTGTGTAGTTGCGGCAAATGGTCATATTATGACCAGATCAAATCTACAATAGGTGTGTGGTGGAAATATATGTCAATTTTCAATAAATAAGTCACCTACGACATGTGTGTAGTTGTGATAAATGGTTTTATTATGAGAAGAAACTGACCTACAATAGGTGTGTGGTGGAAATACATGTCCATTTCCTGCCAAATTAGTCACTCACAATAGTTGTGTAGTGGCGCTAAATGGTCATCTTATGATGAGAAATGGACCTACAATAGGTGTGTGGTGAAAAGTTATGTCCATTTCTGGCCAAATTAGCCACCTACGATAGGTGTGTAGTTGCGGCAAATGGTCATATTATGACCACATCGACCCTACAATAGGTGTGTGGTGGGAATATATGTCAATTTCGAACAAATAAGTCACCTACGACATATGTGTAGTTGTGATAAATGGTCTTATTATGAGAAGAAACTGACCTACAATAGGTGTGTGGTGGAAATACATGTCCATTTCCTGCCAAATTAGTCACTCACATTAGATGTGTAGTGGCACTAAACGGTCATCTTATGATGAGAAATGGACCTACAATAGGTGTGTGGTGAAAAGTTATGTCCATTTCTGGCCAAAGTAGCCACCTACGATAGGTGTGTAGTTGCGGCAAATGGTCATATTATGACCAGATCGAACCTACAATAGGTGTGTGGTGGGAATATATGTCAATTTTGAACAAATAAGTCTCCTACGATATGTGTGTAGTTGTGATAAATGGTCTTATTATGAGAAGAAACTGACCTACAATAGGTGTGTGGTGGAAATACATGTCCATTTCCTGCCAAATTAGTCACTCACAATAGATGTGTAGTGGCGCTAAATGGTAATCTTATGATGAGAAATGGACATACAATAGGTGTGTGGTGAAAAGTTATGTCCATTTCTGGCCAAATTAGCCACCTACGATAGGTGTGTAGTTGCGGCAAATGGTCATATTATGACCAGATCGAACCTACAATAGGTGTGTGGTGGAAATATATGTCAATTTCGAACAAATACGTCACCTACGATATGTGTGTAGTTGTGATAAATGGTCTTATTATGAGAAGAAACTGACCTACAACAGGTGTGTGGTGGAAATACATGTCCATTTCCTGCCAAATTAGTCACTCACAATAGGTGTGTAGTGGCGCTAAATGGTCATCTTATGATGAGAAATGGACCTACAATAGGTGTGTGGTGAAAAGTTATGTCCATTTCTGGCCAAATTAGCCACCTACGATAGGTGTGTAGTTGCGGCAAATGGTCATATTATGACCAGATCGAACCTACAATAGGTGTGTGGTGGAAATATATGTCAATTTCGAACAAATAAGTCACCTACGATATGTGTGTAGTTGTGATAAATGGTCTTATTATGAGAAGAAACTGACCTACAATAGGTGTGTGGTGGAAATACATGTCCATTTCCTGCCAAATTAGTCACTCACAATAGGTGTGTAGTGGCGCTAAATGGTCATCTTATGATGTGAAATGGACCTACAATAGGTGTGTGGTGAAAAGTTATGTCCATTTCTGGCCAAATTAGCCACCTACGATAGGTGTGTAGTTGCGGCAAATGGTCATATTATGACCAGATCGAACCTACAGTAGGTTTGTGGTGGAAATATATGTCAATTTCGAACAAATAAGTCACCTACGATATGTGTGTAGTTGTGATAAATGGTCTTATTATGAGAAGAAACTGACCTACAACAGGTGTGTGGTGGAAATACATGTCCATTTCCTGCCAAATTAGTCACTCACAATAGGTGTGTAGTGGCGCTAAATGGTCATCTTATGATGAGAAATGGACCTACAATAGGTGTGTGGTGAAAAGTTATGTCCATTTCTGGCCAAATTAGCCACCTACGATAGGTGTGTAGTTGCGGCAAATGGTCATATTATGACCAGATCGAACCTACAATAGGTGTGTGGTGGAAATATATGTCAATTTCGAACAAATAAGTCACCTACGATATGTGTGTACTTGTGATAAATGGTCTTATTATGAGAAGAAACTGACCTACAATAGGTGTGTGGTGGAAATACATGTCCATTTCCTGCCAAATTAGTCACTCACAATAGGTGTGTAGTGGCGCTAAATGGTCATCTTATGATGTGAAATGGACCTACAATAGGTGTGTGGTGAAAAGTTATGTCCATTTCTGGCCAAATTAGCCACCTACGATAGGTGTGTAGTTGCGGCAAATGGTCATATTATGACCAGATCGAACCTACAGTAGGTGTGTGGTGGAAATATATGTCAATTTCGAACAAATAAGTCACCTACGATATGTGTGTAGTTGTGATAAATGGTCTTATTATGAGAAGAAACTGACGTACAACAGGTGTGTGGTGGAAATACATGTCCATTTCCTGCCAAATTAGTCACTCACAATAGGTGTGTAGTGGCGCTAAATGGTCATCTTATGATGATAAATGGACCTACAATAGGTGTGTGGTGAAAAGTTATGTCCATTTCTGGCCAAATTAGCCACCTACAAGAGGTGTGTAGTTGCGGCAAATGGTCATATTATGACCAGATCGAACCTACAATAGGTGTGTGGTGGAAATATATATCAATTTCGAACAAATAAGTCACCTACTATATGTGTGTAGTTGTGATAAATGGTCTTATTATGAGAAGAAACTGACCTACAATAGGTGTGTGGTGGAAATACATGTCCATTTCCTGCCAAATTAGTCACTCACAATAGGTGTGTAGTGGCGCTAAATGGTCATCTTATGATGTGAAATGGACCTACAATAGGTGTGTGGTGAAAAGTTATGTCCATTTCTGGCCAAATTAGCCACCTACGATAGGTGTGTAGTTGCGGCAAATGGTCATATTATGACCAGATCGAACCTACAGTAGGTGTGTGGTGGAAATATATGTCAATTTCGAACAAATAAGTCACCTACGATATGTGTGTAGTTGTGATAAATGGTCCTATTATGAGAAGAAACTGACCTACAACAGGTGAGTGGTGGAAATACATGTCCATTTCCTGCCAAATTAGTCACTCACAATAGGTGTGTAGTGGCGCTAAATGGTCATCTTATGATGAGAAATGGACCTACAATAGGTTTGTGGTGAAAAGTTATGTCCATTTCTGGCCAAATTAGCCACCTACAATAGGTGTGTAGTTGCGGCAAATGGTCATATTATGACCAGATCGAACCTACAATAGGTGTGTGGTGGAAATATATGTCAATTTCGAACAAATAAGTCACCTACGATATGTGTGTAGTTGTGATAAATGGTCTTATTATGAGAAGAAACTGACCTACAATAGGTGTGTGGTGGAAATACATGTCCATTTCCTGCCAAATTAGTGACTCACAATAGGTGTGTAGTGGCGCTAAATGGTCATCTTATGATGAGAAATGGACCTACAATAGGTGTGTGGTGAAAAATTATGTCCATTTCTGGCCAAATTAGCCACCTACGATAGGTGTGTAGTTGCGGCAAATGGTCATATTATGACCAGATCGAACCTACAATAGGTGTGTGGTGGAAATATATGTCAATTTTGAACAAATAAGTCACCTACGATATGTGTGTAGTTGTGATAAATGGTCTTATTATGAGAAGAAACTGACCTACAATAGGTGTGTGGTGGAAATACATGTCCATTTCCTGCCAAATTAGTCACTCACAATAGGTGTGTAGTGGCGCTAAATGGTCATCTTATGATGAGAAATAGACATACAATAGGTGTGTGGTGAAAAGTTATGTCCATTTCTGGCCAAATTAGCGACCTACGATAGGTGTGTAGTTGCGGCAAATGGTCATATTATGACCAGATCGAACCTACAATAGGTGTGTGGTGGAAATATATGTCAATTTCGAACAAATAAGTCACCTACGATATGTGTGTTGTTGTGATAAATGGTCTTATTATGAGAAGAAACTGACCTACAATAGGTGTGTGGTGGAAATACATGTCTATTTCCTGCCAAATTAGTCACTCACAATAGGTGTGTAGTGGCGCTAAATGGTCATCTTATGATGAGAAATGGACCTACAATAGGTGTGTGGTGAAAAGTTATGTCCATTTCTGGCCAAATTAGCCACCTACGATAGGTGTGTAGTTGCGGCAAATGGTCATATTATGACCAGATCGAACCTACAATAGGTGTGTGGTGGAAATATATGTCAGTTTCGAACAAATAAGTCACCTACGATATGTGTGTAGTTGTGATAAATTGTCTTATTATGAGAAGAAACTGACCTACAATAGGTGTGTGGTGGAAATACATGTCCATTGCCTGCCAAATTAGTCACTCACAATAGGTGTGTAGTGGCGCTAAATGGTCATCTTATGATGAGAAATAGACATACAATAGGTGTGTGGTGAAAAGTTGTGTCCATTTCTGGCCAAATTAGCGACCTACGATAGGTGTGTAGTTGCGGCAAATGGTCATATTATGACCAGATCGAACCTACAATAGGTATGTGGTGGAAATATATGTCAATTTCGAACAAATAAGTCACCTACGATATGTGTGTAGTTGTGATAAATGGTCTTATTATGAGAAGAAACTGACCTACAATAGGTGTGTGGTGGAAATACATGTCCATTTCCTGCCAAATTAGTCACTCACAATACGTGTGTAGTGGCGCTAAATGATCATCTTATGATGAGAAATGGACCTACAATAGGTGTGTGGTGAAAAGTTATGTCCATTTCTGGCCAAATTAGCCACCTACGATAGGTGTGTAGTTGCGGCAAATGGGCATATTATGACCAGATCGTACCTACAATAGGTGTGTGGTGGAAATATATGTCAATTTCAAACAAATAAGTCACCTACGATATGTGTGTAGTTGTGATAAATGGTCTTATTATGAGAAGAAACTGACCTACAATAGGTGTGTGGTGGAAATACATGTCCATTTCCTGCCAAATTAGTCACTCACAATAGGTGTGTAGTGGCACTAAATGGTCATCTTATGATGAGAAATAGACATACAATAGGTGTGTGGTGAAAAGTTATGTCCATTTCTGGCCAAATTAGTGACCTACGATAGGTGTGTAGTTGCGGCAAATGGTCATATTATGACCAGATCGAACCTACAATAGGTGTGTGGTGGAAATATATGTCAATTTCGAACAAATAAGTCACCTACGATATGTGTGTAGTTGTGATAAATGGTTTCATTATGAGCAGAAACTGACCTACAATAGGTGTGTGCTGGAAATACATGTCCATTTCCTGCCAAATTAGTCACTCACAATAGGTGTGTAGTGGCGCTAAATGGTCATCTTATGATGAGAAATGGACCTACAATAGTTGTGTCGTGAAAAGTTATGTCCATTTCTGGCCAAATTAGCCACCTACGATAGGTGTGTAGTTGTGGCAAATTGTCATATTATGACCAGATCGAACCTACAATAGGTGTGTGGTGGAAATATATGTCAATTTCGAACAAATAAGTCACCTACGATATGTGTGTAGTTGTGATAAATGGTCTTATTATGAGAAGAAACTGACCTACAATATGTGTGTGGTGGAAATACATGTCCATTTCCTGCCAAATTAGTCACTCACAATACGTGTGTAGTTTCGCAAAATGGTAATCTTATGATGAGAAATGGACCTACAATAGGTGTGTGGTGAAAAGTTATGTCCATTTCTGGCCAAATTAGCCACATACGATAGGTGTCTAGTTGCGGCAAATGGTCATATTATGACCAGATCGAACCTACAATAGGTGTGTGGTGGAAATATATGTCAATTTCGAACAAATAAGTCACCTACGATATGTGTGTAGTTGTGATAAATGGTCTTATTATGAGAAGAAACTGACCTACAATATGTGTGTGGTGGAAATACATGTCCATTTCCTGCCAAATTAGTCACTCACAATACGTGTGTAGTTTCGCAAAATGGTAATCTTATGATGAGAAATGGACCTACAATAGGTGTGTGGTGAAAAGTTATGTCCATTTCTGGCCAAATTAGCCACATACGATAGGTGTCTAGTTGCGGCAAATGGTCATATTATGACCAGATCGAACCTACAATAGGTGTGTGGTGGAAATATATGTCAATTTCGAACAAATAAGTCACCTACGATATGTGTGTAGTTGTGATAAATGGTCTTATTATGAGCAGAAACTGACCTACAATAGGTGTGTGGTGGAAATACATGTCCATTTCCTGCTAAATTAGTCACTCACAATACGTGTGTAGTGGCGCTAAATGGTTATCTTATGATGAGAAATGGACATACAATAGGTGTGTGGTGAAAAGTTATTTCCATTTCTGGCCAAATTAGCCACCTACGATAAGTGTGTAGTTGCGGCAAATGGTCATATTATGACCAGATCAAATCTACAATAGGTGTGTGGTGGAAATATATGTCAATTTTCAATAAATAAGTCACCTACGACATGTGTGTAGTTGTGATAAATGGTTTTATTATGAGAAGAAACTGACCTACAATAGGTGTGTGGTGGAAATACATGTCCATTTCCTGCCAAATTAGTCACTCACAATAGTTGTGTAGTGGCGCTAAATGGTCATCTTATGATGAGAAATGGACCTACAATAGGTGTGTGGTGAAAAGTTATGTCCATTTCTGGCCAAATTAGCCACCTACGATAGGTGTGTAGTTGCGGCAAATGGTCATATTATGACCACATCGACCCTACAATAGGTGTGTGGTGGGAATATATGTCAATTTCGAACAAATAAGTCACCTACGACATATGTGTAGTTGTGATAAATGGTCTTATTATGAGAAGAAACTGACCTACAATAGGTGTGTGGTGGAAATACATGTCCATTTCCTGCCAAATTAGTCACTCACATTAGATGTGTAGTGGCACTAAACGGTCATCTTATGATGAGAAATGGACCTACAATAGGTGTGTGGTGAAAAGTTATGTCCATTTCTGGCCAAAGTAGCCACCTACGATAGGTGTGTAGTTGCGGCAAATGGTCATATTATGACCAGATCGAACCTACAATAGGTGTGTGGTGGGAATATATGTCAATTTTGAACAAATAAGTCTCCTACGATATGTGTGTAGTTGTGATAAATGGTCTTATTATGAGAAGAAACTGACCTACAATAGGTGTGTGGTGGAAATACATGTCCATTTCCTGCCAAATTAGTCACTCACAATAGATGTGTAGTGGCGCTAAATGGTAATCTTATGATGAGAAATGGACATACAATAGGTGTGTGGTGAAAAGTTATGTCCATTTCTGGCCAAATTAGCCACCTTTTGCGGCAAATGGTCATATTATGACCAGATCGAACCTACAATAGGTGTGTGGTGGAAATATATGTCAATTTCGAACAAATAAGTCACCTACGATATGTGTGTAGTTGTGATAAATGGTCTTATTATGAGAAGAAACTGACCTGCAATAGGTGTGTCGTGGGAAATACATGTCCATTTCCTGCCAAATTAGTCACTCACAATAGGTGTGTAGTGGCGCTAAATGGTCATCTTATGATGAGAAATGGACCTACAATTGGTGTGTGGTGAAAAATTATGTCCATTTCTGGACAAATTAGCCACCTACGATAGGTGTGTAGTTGCGGCAAATGGTCATATTATGACCAGATCGAACCTACAATAGGTGTGTGGTGGAAATATATGTCAATTTCGAACAAATAAGTCACCTACGATATGTGTGTAGTTGTGATAAATGGTCTTATTATGAGAAGAAACTGACCTACAATAGGTGTGTGGTGGAAATACATGTCCATTTCCTGCCAAATTAGTCACTCACAATAGGTGTGTAGTGGCGCTAAATGGTCATCTTATGATGAGAAATGGACATACAATAGGTGTGTGGTGAAAAGTTATGACCATTTCTGGCCAAATTAGCCACCTACGATAGGTGTGTAGTTGCGGCAAATGGTCATATTATGACCAGATCGAACCTACAATAGGTGTCTGGTGGAAATATATGTCAATTTCGAACAAATAAGTAACCTACGATATGTGTGTAGTTGTGATAAATGGTCTTATTATGAGCAGAAACTGACCTACAATAGGTGTGTGGTGGAAATACATGTCCATTTCCTGCCAAATTAGTCACTCACAATAGGTGTGTAGTGGCGCTAAATGGTCATCTTATGATGAGAAATGGACATACAATAGGTGTGTGGTGAAAAGTTATGTCCATTTCTGGCCAAATTAGCCACCTACGATAGGTGTGTAGTTGCGGCAAATGGTCATATTATGACCAGATCAAAGCTACAATAGGTGTGTGGTGGAAATATATGTCAATTTTGAACAAATAAGTCACCTACGATATGTGTGTAGTTGTGATAAATGGTCTTATTATGAGAAGAAACTGACCTACAACAGGTGTGTGGTGGAAATACATGTCCATTTCCTGCCAAATTAGTCACTCACAATAGGTGTGTATTGGCGCTAAATGGTCATCTTATGATGAGAAATTGACATACAATAGGTGTGTGGTGAAAAGTTATTTCCATTTCTGGCCAAATTAGCCACCTACGATAAGTGTGTAGTTGCGGCAAATGGTCATATTATGACCAGATCAAACCTACAATAGGTGTGTGGTGGAAATATATGTCAATTTTCAATAAATAAGTCACCCACGACATGTGTGTAGTTGTGATAAATGGTCTTATTATGAGAAGAAACTGACCTGCAATAGTTGTGTGGTGGAAATACATGTCCATTTCCTGCCAAATTATTCACTCACAATACGTGTGTAGTGGCACTAAACGGTCATCTTATGATGAGAAATGGACCTACAATAGGTGTGTGGTGAAAAGTTATGTCCATTTCTGGCCAAATTAGCCACCTACGATAGGTGTGTAGTTGCGGCAAATGGTCATATTATGACCAGATCGAACCTACAATAGGTGTGTGGTGGAAATATATGTCAATTTCGAACAAATAAGTCACCTACGATATGTGTGTAGTTGTGATAAATGGTCTTATTATGAGCAGAAACTGACCTACAATAGGTGTGTGGTAGAAATACATGTCCATTTCCTGCCAAATTAGTCACTCACAATAGATGTGTAGTGGCGCTAAATGGTCATCTTATGATGAGAAATGGACATACAATAGGTGTGTGGTGAAAAGTTATGTCCATTTCTGGCCAAATTAGCCACCTACGATAGGTGTGTAGTTGCGGCAAATGGTCATATTATGACCAGATGGAACCTACAATAGGTGTGTGGTGGAAATATATGTCAATTTCGAACAAATAAGTCACCTACGATATGTGTGTAGTTGTGATAAATGGTCTTATTATGAGAAGAAACTGACCTACAATAGGTGTGTGGTGGAAATACATGTCCATTTCCTGCGAAATTAGTCACTCACAATAGGTGTGTAGTGGCGCTAAATGGTCATCTTATGATGAGAAATGGACCTACAATAGGTGTGTGGTGAAAAGTTATGTCCATTTCTGGCCAAATTAGCCACCTACGATAGGTGTGTAGTTGCGGCAAATGGTCATATTATGACCAGATCGAACCTACAATAGGTGTGTGGTGGGAATATATGTCAATTTCGAACAAATAAGTCACCTACGATATGTGTGTAGTTGTGATAATTGGTCTTATTATGAGAAGAAACTGACCTGCAATAGGTGTGTGGTGGGAAATACATGTCCATTTCCTGCGAAATTAGTCACTCACAATAGGTGTGTAGTGGCGCTAAATGGTCATCTTATGATGAGAAATGGACCTACAATAGGTGTGTGGTGAAAAGTTATGTCCATTTCTGGCTAAATTAGCCACCTACGATAGGTGTGTAGTTGCGGCAAATGGTCATATATGTTACGGTCACGGGCAAGCGCGGTAGCAATTACCGGTTGTCTTTAAGTTGTAACAAAAAAAGCAAAAAGTTAAACTTAACAAATTTATTTAATAGTCAACAATAATGATTACAGTCAACTGGTATGCTCTTAACTAAACACACTAATACAATAATAAGATCTAGCTGACCTGACCACAGAGATTATGAGTTAAATTTATCCACCGTATCCAGCAATCTGTTCCATAATCCGTCCTGTAGTATATTCTGTGGTCTGTCCAATGTCCTGTGGTCTGTCCTGTGATCTGTCCAATGTTCACTCACACACCGATATCTATATCTTGTGACCTGTCTCACACTCAACAACACAAAAGGTTCTTGTCCTGCTATTCTTTGTATATCCAGTCACACAGAATGTCTGTCTGGAGATATTTAGAGAGTTAACACAACTGTACTGTCTGCTCCAAGATGTGGACAATGTCCAAAATGCAGTAAATTCACTCTCTGTTATATGAATGTACAATATCCAAAATATCCAAGGTACAATAAATCTGTTCAGACAATGTATCTAGTTCACTCCAGTAAAAGTTCACAGCAACACAAGTTATATTATATTCCAAAACACAATAGCTCTCCTTATAGCCAGCGAATACAAAGTTCACTTGTGGTCAGATGTACATTCCTTATATACATTCACAGATTTTTCTGGAATTGTACAGAACCAACTCAAAAAGGCTTGAGCCATCTAGGCCAAAGGAGGAAGTTCTAGAAACTACTGGCAATTGGGTTTCCCCAAATCTAACATAACCACTGAGGGGGGGGATTTCCCCCAGTCTGTGAACAGATCAATAAACACTAAAACACAAAAGTCAATAACTCCCTTACTTTAAATGTCAACACACAAAAAGAACCAACAACACAATTATCTTTTATGACAATGTATAAACATAAAGCTTAAATTAAACAATGCACTAATATAGTGCCTAATATATGTAATATACAATGTACTAATATAGTGTCCAATATATGTAACACCTCCCCCCTTAAAGAAAAATTTTGGAAGCCAAGGGATTACAAAATTTTACAAGAGATTTTCATGATGTATACAAACACAGGTAATAACATTTTACAAAACATTTTTGTCTAAATACAAAAGTAAAATTAGTACCATGTATAACCTTTATAAACTTACTAATTACAGGTATATAAATTACAATTTAAATACAGCTTCTGGACAGGGCGTATCCGTGCGGACGCCATATGTTACTTTTTCAAAGTCCTGTTTATACACTGAATTCCTATCTTTAACAGTGTTTCTATTAATAGCCATCATAAGCTATGTTATACCTCTTTCGAAGTATGGCTTTACCATAGTCATTTCACACATGTGGTTTGAATGTCTGTTATCCCAGTTTTTAATGGTCTTTTGGAGAGTTTCTACTCTCCTTGCTACTGGGTATGACCCTAGATCTCTGGCCTGTAGTTTATTCATTTGGCCAGGTGATGACACTGAAGCCTTGCCTCCAGGATTGAAGATACGATTTTGTAATTTCTTATCATAAAGCATCTTCATTTTGACTGAGAAGTTTTCAAATTTTGTTGCGCCAGCTCACAAGCCTTCTTCAACTTACCTCTGAACTTTGAAACATAATCTAGCACATTTAGGCTCTCGGTGTTCTCAGATAACCAGTTTTCCTTCAACAGCTTGAGAGGACCACGGACTGAATGGCCAAAGACCAACTCGAAGGGACTAAAGCCTAAAGACTCTTGAACAGATTCTCTAACTGCAAACAATAATAAGCTGATGCCTTCATCCCAGTCTTTTTCATTGTCTAAACAATATGTCCTAATCATATTCTTCAAAGTGGAATGGAACCTTTCAAGTGCACCTTGGGATTCTGGGTGATAAGCACTAGATTTGATCTGTTTGGCACCTAACTGAAATACAACCTGTTGAAATAGTCCTGACATGAAATTTGACCCTTGATCTGACTGGATCTCTTTTGGTAAGCCAACTAGAGTAAAGAAATTAACCAGAGCTTTTGAGATTTTGGGAGCTGTTATGTTGGTCAATGGTATGGCTTCGGGAAATCTGGTTGAGGCGCACATAATGGTCAAAAGATATTGGTTTCTGGATTTAGTTTTTGGTAAGGGACCTACACAGTCAATTATCACTTTGCTAAATGGTTCATCAAATGCTGGAATGGGTTTGAGAGGAGCTACAGGAATTTTTTGGTTTGGCTTCCCTACCATTTGACAAGTGTGACAAGTTTTGCAAAATTCTGCCACACAGTGCCGAATTTGAGGCCAATAGAAATGTTTGGTTATCTTGTTGTAAGTTTTGTTGATGCCTAAATGGCCACCCATTGGAGATTCATGAGCCAATTTTAATATCTCACTTTGGTACACTTTTGGCACAACAATCTGGTGTACTACTGACCATTCTTCAGATGCAGGGACATTTGGTGGCTTCCACTTTCGCATAAGCACACCATTTCTGACATAATAGCCTACAGGGACCTTATCTAGCTCTACTGGTGGCAAGACCAACTTGAATAAAGGAGCTAATTCAGGGTCATTTTCCTGCTCTGAAATCAATTTTGATTTTGAAAGCGATACATCTTGACAGTCAATTGAGTCTTGTTTTTCAGAATCTACCCTGGCCTTGGGATTTGTACCACTAGAATTCTGCACATCATGGTCATAGTTGTTTAAGAATGTATCTGACAAATCAACTAAGACATCTGTAGATTGTTTACAATCTTTTGGTTCTTCTTGGGCCTTTTTGGCCATAGCTCGAGTCACAGCACAGGAGGGAAAAATACCAGGAATAACCTCTTCTAATTTCTCAGTGCTAACCAAAGTGATCGGCTTAGAAGTAACCTTAGGATCAGCCACTACCTTTCCACCTGCAAGATCATTTCCCAACAACAAAGATACCCCTTTAATGGGTAAAGTGGGCCTGGTACCCACAACAACAGAACCAGTAACTAAGTCTGATACTAAGTTGACCTTATGCAAGGGAACGTTCACACAGCCTCCTTCAATACCTTGAGCAATGACACTCTCACCAGTAGATGTGCTTACACTCAATGGCAATACACCTTCTAAAAGTAAGGACTGAGTAGCTCCAGTGTCTCTTAATATCTTAATGGGGACCTGACTGGAACTACTTTCCAAGGATACAAAACCCTCAGACACAAAAGGTTTGAACTCTTCCCTAATAATCTCAGACTTGTCTAAACCAATACTAGACTCTGCTCTATTGGGATTTGAACGCCAGTTAGACTTGCTAGACACAAAGGCGTTGGGCGTTGCCTCCTTTCCTCTTCTCTTCTTTAAGAGCCAACAGTCAGACATAACATGCCCAGGTTTCTTACAATAATGGCACACAGGAGCAAAGGATCTGGGTTTCCTATCCTTACTCATAGTCTGATTTGAGGTTTGACCTTTATCTGAACTCTTTTCTGGAGCTACATTTTCAGATTTCTTTCCTATTTCTGGATAAGACTTTTTAGCAGGACCAAAGGACTTATTCTTGTTGAAAGTGGACTTGTGAGTTAGCGCATAATCATCAGCATAAGCTGCTGCTTTTGCCAAATTTTCAACTTTCTGTTCATCTAGATAGGTTTTAATGTCATCACGAACACACCTTTTGAACTCTTCAATCAAAATAACTTGCCTAAGTTTCTCAAAGTCTGTACCTACTTCCCTAGAATTACACCATCTGTCAAAATACACTTCTTTCTCATGGGCAAATTCAACATGAGTTTGACTTTCTTGTTTACGATAATTTCTGAATTTTTGACGATATGCTTCTGGTACCAACTCATATGCTTTCAAAATAGCATTTTTGACAGAGTTATAGTCCACACATTCAGAAATTGGCAAAGCTGTGTATGCCTCCTGGGCCTTTCCCCTCAAAACACTTTGCAGCAATAAAGGCCACTGGTCTATAGGCCATTTCAAATTTTGAGCTACTCTTTCAAAGTGTTGAAAGTACTTATCGACCTCTGACTCATTAAAAGGTGGTACCAGTCGCACATTTTTACCCAAATCAAATTTAGTAGCAATGGACTCTTCATGGGCAATTCTGCGAGCATTGAGTTCTAAAGCTCTCATTTCTCTTTCATGTTTAAGTGCACGCTCTTCCTTTTGAGCTTCAAGCTCTTCTTTTCGTTGTTGAGCTTCAAGCTCTTCTTTTCGCTGTTGAGCCTCAAGCTCTTCTTTTCGTTGTTGAGCTTCAAGCTCTTCTTTTCGTTGTTGAGCTTCAAGCTCTTCTTTTCGTTGTTGAGCTTCAAGCTCTTCTTTTCGTTGTTGAGCTTCAAGCTCTTTAAGTCTTAACTCTCTTTCAATTTCTAATCGCCTGATCTCATATTGCCCAGAAGGTTCCATTGGTAGAGGCTTATACACTTCTAAACAACTATCAGGTAAAACATCTTCATCAACTAACTGTTCAACAATAAGCCTTTTAAGTTCATGTTTACGTGTTGATCTTTTCACCTCTAACTGTAACTCTTGTGCTATCTGCATTAACATATCTTTTTTAAAAGTTTCTAGAACTTCCATAGATGGTGACTGTACAAACTCTTTAGCACTAGCCATTTTGAGCACTGTTGACTGTAACCAATTACTAAATCAAATGGACTTTCAAAATGTTAATTGAACGGTTGATCAAATGGTTGTAATCAAATGGTTGGATCCCGGACGAGCCCCCAATTTTCCTGTTACGGTCACAGGCAAGCGCGGTAGCAATTACCGGTTGTCTTTAAGTTGTAACAAAAAAAGCAAAAAGTTAAACTTAACAAATTTATTTAATAGTCAACAATAATGATTACAGTCAACTGGTATGCTCTTAACTAAACACACTAATACAATAATAAGATCTAGCTGACCTGACCACAGAGATTATGAGTTAAATTTATCCGCCGTATCCAGCAATCTGTTCCATAATCCGTCCTGTAGTATATTCTGTGGTCTGTCCAATGTCCTGTGGTCTGTCCTGTGATCTGTCCAATGTTCACTCACACACCGATATCTATATCTTGTGACCTGTCTCACACTCAACAACACAAAAGGTTCTTGTCCTGCTATTCTTTGTATATCCAGTCACACAGAATGTCTGTCTGGAGATATTTAGAGAGTTAACACAACTGTACTGTCTGCTCCAAGATGTGGACAATGTCCAAAATGCAGTAAATTCACTCTCTGTTATATGAATGTACAATATCCAAAATATCCAAGGTACAATAAATCTGTCCAGACAATGTATCTAGTTCACTCCAGTAAAAGTTCACAGCAACACAAGTTATATTATATTCCAAAACACAATAGCTTTCCTTATAGCCAACGAATACACAGTTCACTTGTGGTCAGATGTACATTCCTTATATACATTCACAGATTTTTCTGGAATTGTACAGAACCAACTCAAAAAGGCTTGAGCCATCTAGGCCAAAGGAGGAAGTTCTAGAAACTACTGGCAATTGGGTTTCCCCAAATCTAACATAACCACTGAGGGGGGGGACTTCCCCCAGTCTGTGAACAGATCAATAAACACTAAAACACAAAAGTCAATAACTCCCTTACTTTAAATGTCAACACACAAAAAGAACCAACAACACAATTATCTTTTATGACAATGTATAAACATAAAGCTTAAATTAAACAATGCACTAATATAGTGCCTAATATATGTAATATACAATGTACTAATATGGTGTCCAATATATGTAACATATTATGACCACATCGAACCTACAATAGGTGTGTGGTGGGAATATATGTCAATTTCGAACAAATAAGTCACCTACGACATATGTGTAGTTGTGATAAATGGTCTTATTATGAGAAGAAACTGATCTACAATAGGTGTGTGTTGGAAATACATGTCCATTTCCTGCCAAATTAGTCACTCACAATAGGTGTGTAGTGGCGCTAAATGGTCATCTTATGATGAGAAATGGACCTACAATAGGTGTGTGGTGAAAAGTTATGTCCATTTCTGGCCACATTAGCCACCTACGATAGGTGTGTAGTTGCGGCAAATGGTCATATTATGACCAGATCGAAGCTACAATAGGTGTGTGGTGGGAATATATGTCAATTTTGAACAAATAAGTCACCTACGATATGTGTGTAGTTGTGATAAATGGTCTTATTATGAGAAGAAAGTGACCTGCAATAGGTGTGTGGTGGAAATACATGTCCATTTCCTGCCAAATTATTCACTCACAATACGTGTGTAGTGGCACTAAACGGTCATCTTATGATGAGAAATGGACCTACAATAGGTGTGTGGTGAAAAGTTATGTCCATTTCTGGCCAAAATAGCCACCTACGATAGGTGTCTAGTTGCGGCAAATGGTCATATTCTGACCAGATCGAACCTACAATAGGTGTGTGGTGGAAATATATGTCAATTTCGAACAAATAAGTCACCTACGATATGTGTGTAGTTGTGATAAATGGTCTTATTATGAGAAGAAACTGACCTGCAATAGGTGTGTGGTGGAAATACATGTCCATTTCCTGCCAAATTATTCACTCACAATACGCGTGTAGTGGCACTAAACGGTCATCTTATGATGAGAAATGGACCTACAATAGGTGTGTGGTGAAAAGTTATGTCCATTTCTGGCCAAATTAGCCACCTACGATAGGTGTGTAGTTGCGGCAAATGGTCATATTATGACCAGATCGAAGCTACAATAGGTGTGTGGTGGAAATATATGTCAATTTCGAACAAATAAGTCACCTACGATATGTGTGTAGTTGTGATAAATGGTCTTATTATGAGCAGAAACTGACCTACAATAGGTGTGTGGTAGAAATACATGTCCATTTCCTGCCAAATTAGTCACTCACAATAGATGTGTAGTGGCGCTAAATGGTCATCTTATGATGAGAAATGGACAAACAATAGGTGTGTGGTGAAAAGTTATGTCCATTTCTGGCCAAATTAGCCACCTACGATAGGTGTGTAGTTGCGGCAAATGGTCATATTATGACCAGATCGAACCTACAATAGGTGTCTGGTGGAAATATATGTCAATTTCGAACAAATAAGTAACCTACGATATGTGTGTAGTTTTGATAAATGGTCTTATTATGAGCAGAAACTGACCTACAATAGGTGTGTGGTGGAAATACATGTCCATTTCCTGCCAAATTAGTCATTCACAATAGGTGTGTAGTGGCGCTAAATGGTCATCTTATGATGAGAAATGGACATACAATAGGTGTGTGGTGAAAAGTTATGTCCATTTCTGGCCAAATTAGCGACCTACGATAGGTGTGTAGTTGCGGCAAATGGTCATATTCTGACCAGATCGAACCTACAATAGGTGTGTGGTGGAAATATATGTCAATTTCGAACAAATAAGTCACCTACGATATGTGTGTAGTTGTGATAAATGGTCTTATTATGAGAAGAAACTGACCTGCAATAGGTGTGTGGTGGAAATACATGTCCATTTCCTGCCAAATTATTCACTCACAATACGTGTGTAGTGGCACTAAACGGTCATCTTATGATGAGAAATGGACCTACAATAGGTGTGTGGTGAAAAGTTATGTCCATTTCTGGCCAAATTAGCCACCTACGATAGGTGTGTAGTTGCGGCAAATGGTCATATTGTGACCAGATCGAACCTACAATAGGTGTGTGGTGGAAATATATGTCAATTTCGAACAAATAAGTCACCTACGATATGTGTGTAGTTGTGATAAATGGTCTTATTATGAGCAGAAACTGACCTACAATAGGTGTGTGGTAGAAATAAATGTCCATTTCCTGCCAAATTAGTCACTCACAATAGATGTGTAGTGGCGCTAAATGGTCATCTTATGATGAGAAATGGACAAACAATAGGTGTGTGGTGAAAAGTTATGTCCATTTCTGGCCAAATTAGCCACCTACGATAGGTGTGTAGTTGCGGCAAATGGTCATATTATGACCAGATCGAACCTACAATAGGTGTGTGGTGGAAATATATGTCAATTTCGAACAAATAAGTCACCTACGATATGTGTGTAGTTGTGATAAATGGTCTTATTATGAGAAGAAACTGACCTACAATAGGTGTGTGGTGGAAATACATGTCCATTTCCTGCCAAATTAGTCACTCACAATAGGTGTGTAGTGGCGCTAAATGGTCATCTTATGATGAGAAATGGACATACAATATGTGTGTGGTGAAAAGTTATGTCCATTTCTGGCCAAATTAGCCACCTACGATAGGTGTGTAGTTGCGGCAAATGGTCATATTATGACCAGATCGAACCTACATTAGGTGTCTGGTGGAAATATATGTCAATTTCGAACAAATAAGTCACCTACGATATGTGTGTAGTTGTGATAAATGGTCTTATTATGAGAAGAAACTGACCTACAATAGGTGTGTGGTGGAAATACATGTCCATTTCCTGCCAAATTAGTCACTCACAATAGGTGTGTAGTGGCGCTAAATGGTCATCTTATGATGAGAAATGGACATACAATAGGTGTGTGGTGAAAAGTTATGTCCATTTCTGGCCAAATTAGCCACCTACGATAGGTGTGTAGTTGCGGCAAATGGTCATATTATGACCAGATCGAACCTACAATAGGTGTGTGGTGGGAATATATGTCAATTTCGAACAAATAAGTCACCTACGATATGTGTGTAGTTGTGACAAATGGTCTTATTATGAGAAGAAACTGACCTACAATAGGTGTGTGGTGGAAATACATGTCCATTTCCTGCCAAATTAGTAACTCACAATAGGTGTGTATTGGCGCTAAATGGTCATCTTATGATGAGAAACTGACATACAATAGGGGTGGTGAAAAGTTATTTCCATTTCTGGCCAAATTAGCCACCTACGATAAGTGTGTAGTTGCGGCAAATGGTCATATTATGACCAGATCAAACCTACAATAGGTGTGTGGTGGAAATATATGTCAATTTTCAATAAATAAGTCACCTACGACATGTGTGTAGTTGTGATAAATGGTCTTATTATGAGAAGAAACTGACCTGCAATAGTTGTGTGGTGGAAATACATGTCCATTTCCTGCCAAATTATTCACTCACAATACGTGTGTAGTGGCACTAAACGGTCATCTTATGATGAGAAATGGACATACAATAGGTGTGTGGTGAAAAGTTATGTCCATTTCTGGCCAAATTAGCCACCTACGATAGGTGTGTAGTTGCGGCAAATGGTCATATTATGACCAGATCGAACCTACAATAGGTGTCTGGTGGAAATATATGTCAATTTCGAACAAATAAGTAACCTACGATATGTGTGTAGTTTTGATAAATGGTCTTATTATGAGCAGAAACTGACCTACAATAGGTGTGTGGTGGAAATACATGTCCATTTCATGCCAAATTAGTCACTCACAATAGGTGTGTAGTGGCGCTAAATGGTCATCTTATGATGAGAAATGGACATACAATAGGTGTGTGGTGAAAAGTTATGTCCATTTCTGGCCAAATTAGCGACCTACGATAGGTGTGTAGTTGCGGCAAATGGTCATATTCTGACCAGATCGAACCTACAATAGGTGTGTGGTGGAAATATATGTCAATTTCGAACAAATAAGTCACCTACGATATGTGTGTAGTTGTGATAAATGGTCTTATTATGAGCAGAAACTGACCTACAATAGGTGTGTGGTGGAAATACATGTCCATTTCCTGCCAAATTAGTCACTCACAATAGGTGTGTAGTGGCGCTAAATGGTCATCTTATGATGAGAAATGGACATACAATAGGTGTGTGGTGAAAAGTTATGTCCATTTCTGGCCAAATTAGCCACCTACGATAGGTGTGTAGTTGCGGCAAATGGTCATATTATGACCAGATCGAACCTACAATAGGTGTCTGGTGGAAATATATGTCAATTTCGAACAAATAAGTAACCTACGATATGTGTGTAGTTTTGATAAATGGTCTTATTATGAGCAGAAACTGACCTACAATAGGTGTGTGGTGGAAATACATGTCCATTTCCTGCCAAATTAGTCACTCACAATAGGTGTGTAGTGGCGCTAAATGGTCATCTTATGATGAGAAATGGACATACAATAGGTGTGTGGTGAAAAGTTATGTCCATTTCTGGCCAAATTAGCGACCTACGATAGGTGTGTAGTTGCGGCAAATGGTCATATTCTGACCAGATCGAACCTACAATAGGTGTGTGGTGGAAATATATGTCAATTTCGAACAAATAAGTCACCTACGATATGTGTGTAGTTGTGATAAATGGTCTTATTATGAGAAGAAACTGACCTGCAATAGGTGTGTGGTGGAAATACATGTCCATTTCCTGCCAAATTATTCACTCACAATACGTGTGTAGTGGCACTAAACGGTCATCTTATGATGAGAAATGGACCTACAATAGGTGTGTGGTGAAAAGTTATGTCCATTTCTGGCCAAATTAGCCACCTACGATAGGTGTGTAGTTGCGGCAAATGGTCATATTGTGACCAGATCGAACCTACAATAGGTGTGTGGTGGAAATATATGTCAATTTCGAACAAATAAGTCACCTACGATATGTGTGTAGTTGTGATAAATGGTCTTATTATGAGCAGAAACTGACCTACAATAGGTGTGTGGTAGAAATAAATGTCCATTTCCTGCCAAATTAGTCACTCACAATAGATGTGTAGTGGCGCTAAATGGTCATCTTATGATGAGAAATGGACAAACAATAGGTGTGTGGTGAAAAGTTATGTCCATTTCTGGCCAAATTAGCCACCTACGATAGGTGTGTAGTTGCGGCAAATGGTCATATTATGACCAGATCGAACCTACAATAGGTGTGTGGTGGAAATATATGTCAATTTCGAACAAATAAGTCACCTACGATATGTGTGTAGTTGTGATAAATGGTCTTATTATGAGAAGAAACTGACCTACAATAGGTGTGTGGTGGAAATACATGTCCATTTCCTGCCAAATTAGTCACTCACAATAGGTGTGTAGTGGCGCTAAATGGTCATCTTATGATGAGAAATGGACATACAATATGTGTGTGGTGAAAAGTTATGTCCATTTCTGGCCAAATTAGCCACCTACGATAGGTGTGTAGTTGCGGCAAATGGTCATATTATGACCAGATCGAACCTACATTAGGTGTCTGGTAGAAATATATGTCAATTTCGAACAAATAAGTCACCTACGATATGTGTGTAGTTGTGATAAATGGTCTTATTATGAGAAGAAACTGACCTACAATAGGTGTGTGGTGGAAATACATGTCCATTTCCTGCCAAATTAGTCACTCACAATAGGTGTGTAGTGGCGCTAAATGGTCATCTTATGATGAGAAATGGACATACAATAGGTGTGTGGTGAAAAGTTATGTCCATTTCTGGCCAAATTAGCCACCTACGATAGGTGTGTAGTTGCGGCAAATGGTCATATTATGACCAGATCGAACCTACAATAGGTGTGTGGTGGGAATATATGTCAATTTCGAACAAATAAGTCACCTACGATATGTGTGTAGTTGTGATAAATGGTCTTATTATGAGAAGAAACTGACCTACAATAGGTGTGTGGTGGAAATACATGTCCATTTCCTGCCAAATTAGTAACTCACAATAGGTGTGTATTGGCGCTAAATGGTCATCTTATGATGAGAAACTGACATACAATAGGGGTGGTGAAAAGTTATTTCCATTTCTGGCCAAATTAGCCACCTACGATAAGTGTGTAGTTGCGGCAAATGGTCATATTATGACCAGATCAAACCTACAATAGGTGTGTGGTGGAAATATATGTCAATTTTCAATAAATAAGTCACCTACGACATGTGTGTAGTTGTGATAAATGGTCTTATTATGAGAAGAAACTGACCTGCAATAGTTGTGTGGTGGAAATACATGTCCATTTCCTGCCAAATTATTCACTCACAATACGTGTGTAGTGGCACGAAACGGTCATCTTATGATGAGAAATGGACATACAATAGGTGTGTGGTGAAAAGTTATGTCCATTTCTGGCCAAATTAGCCACCTACGATAGGTGTGTAGTTGCGGCAAATGGTCATATTATGACCAGATCGAACCTACAATAGGTGTCTGGTGGAAATATATGTCAATTTCGAACAAATAAGTAACCTACGATATGTGTGTAGTTTTGATAAATGGTCTTATTATGAGCAGAAACTGACCTACAATAGGTGTGTGGTGGAAATACATGTCCATTTCCTGCCAAATTAGTCACTCACAATAGGTGTGTAGTGGCGCTAAATGGTCATCTTATGATGAGAAATGGACATACAATAGGTGTGTGGTGAAAAGTTATGTCCATTTCTGGCCAAATTAGCGACCTACGATAGGTGTGTAGTTGCGGCAAATGGTCATATTCTGACCAGATCGAACCTACAATAGGTGTGTGGTGGAAATATATGTCAATTTCGAACAAATAAGTCACCTACGATATGTGTGTAGTTGTGATAAATGGTCTTATTATGAGCAGAAACTGACCTACAATAGGTGTGTGGTAGAAATAAATGTCCATTTCCTGCCAAATTAGTCACTCACAATAGATGTGTAGTGGCGCTAAATGGTCATCTTATGATGAGAAATGGACAAACAATAGGTGTGTGGTGAAAAGTTATGTCCATTTCTGGCCAAATTAACCACCTACGATAGGTGTGTAGTTGCGGCAAATGGTCATATTATGACCAGATCGAACCTACAATAGGTGTGTGGTGGAAATATATGTCAATTTCGAACAAATAAGTCACCTACGATATGTGTGTAGTTGTGATAAATGGTCTTATTATGAGAAGAAACTGACCTACAATAGGTGTGTGGTGGAAATACATGTCCATTTCCTGCCAAATTAGTCACTCACAATAGGTGTGTAGTGGCGCTAAATGGTCATCTTATGATGAGAAATGGACATACAATATGTGTGTGGTGAAAAGTTATGTCCATTTCTGGCCAAATTAGCCACCTACGATAGGTGTGTAGTTGCGGCAAATGGTCATATTATGACCAGATCGAACCTACATTAGGTGTCTGGTGGAAATATATGTCAATTTCGAACAAATAAGTAACCTACGATATGTGTGTAGTTGTGATAAATGGTCTTATTATGAGAAGAAACTGACCTACAATAGGTGTGTGGTGGAAATACATGTCCATTTCCTGCCAAATTAGTCACTCACAATAGGTGTGTAGTGGCGCTAAATGGTCATCTTATGATGAGAAATGGACATACAATAGGTGTGTGGTGAAAAGTTATGTCCATTTCTGGCCAAATTAGCCACCTACGATAGGTGTGTAGTTGCGGCAAATGGTCATATTATGACCAGATCGAACCTACAATAGGTGTGTGGTGGGAATATATGTCAATTTCGAACAAATAAGTCACCTACGATATGTGTGTAGTTGTGATAAATGGTCTTATTATGAGAAGAAACTGACCTACAATAGGTGTGTGGTGGAAATACATGTCCATTTCCTGCCAAATTAGTAACTCACAATAGGTGTGTATTGGCGCTAAATGGTCATCTTATGATGAGAAACTGACATACAATAGGTGTGTGGTGAAAAGTTATTTCCATTTCTGGCCAAATTAGCCACCTACGATAAGTGTGTAGTTGCGGCAAATGGTCATATTATGACCAGATCAAACCTACAATAGGTGTGTGGTGGAAATATATGTCAATTTTCAATAAATAAGTCACCTACGACATGTGTGTAGTTGTGATAAATGGTCTTATTATGAGAAGAAACTGACCTGCAATAGTTGTGTGGTGGAAATACATGTCCATTTCCTGCCAAATTATTCACTCACAATACGTGTGTAGTGGCACTAAACGGTCATCTTATGATGAGAAATGGACCTACAATAGGTGTGTGGTGAAAAGTTATGTCCATTTCTGGCCAAATTAGCCACCTACGATAGGTGTGTAGTTGCGGCAAATGGTCATATTATGATCAGATCGAACCTACAATAGGTGTGTGGTGGAAATATATGTCAATTTCGAACAAATAAGTCACCTACGATATGTGTGTAGTTGTGATAAATGGTCTTATTATGAGAAGAAACTGACCTACAATAGGTGTGTGGTAGAAATACATGTCCATTTCCTGCCAAATTAGTCACTCACAATAGATGTGTAGTGGCGCTAAATGGTCATCTTATGATGAGAAATGGACATACAATAGGTATGTGGTGAAAAGTTATGTCCATTTCTGGCCAAATTAGCCACCTACGATAGGTGTGTAGTTGCGGGAAATGGTCATATTATGACCAGATCGAACCTACAATAGGTGTGTGGTGGAAATATATGTCAATTTCGAACAAATAAGTCTTCTACGATATGTGTGTAGTTGTGATAAATGGTCTTATTATGAGAAGAAACTGACCTACAATAGGTGTGTGGTGGAAATACATGTCCATTTCCTGCGAAATTAGTCACTCACAATAGGTGTGTAGTGGCGCTAAATGGTCATCTTATGATGAGAAATGGACCTACAATAGGTGTGTGGTGAAAAGTTATGTCCATTTCTGGCCAAATTAGCCACCTACGATAGGTGTGTAGTTGCGGCAAATGGTCATATTATGACCAGATCGAACCTACAATAGGTGTGTGGTGGGAATATATGTCAATTTCGAACAAATAAGTCACATACGATATGTGTGTA
Source organism: Sabellastarte sp. h YS-2021 (assembly GCA_964017235.1). Taxonomy (NCBI): domain Eukaryota; kingdom Metazoa; phylum Annelida; class Polychaeta; order Sabellida; family Sabellidae; genus Sabellastarte; species Sabellastarte sp. h YS-2021. Next base: position 181,423,214 of record OZ024930.1, read on the forward strand.
GTTGTGATAATTGGTCTTATTATGAGAAGAAACTGACCTGCAATAGGTGTGTGGTGGGAAATACATGTCCATTTCCTGCCAAATTAGTCACTCACAATAGGTGTGTAGTGGCGCTAAATGGTCATCTTATGATGAGAAATGGACCTACAATAGGTGTGTGGTGAAAAGTTATGTCCATTTCTGGCCAAATTAGCCACCTACGATAGGTGTGTAGTTGCGGCAAATGGTCATATTATGACCAGATCGAAGCTACAATAGGTGTGTGGTGGGAATATATGTCAATTTCGAACAAATAAGTCACCTACGACATATGTGTAGTTGTGATAAATGGTCTTATTATGAGAAGAAACTGACCTACAATAGGTGTGTGGTGGATATACATGTCCATTTCCTGCCAAATTAGTCACTCACAATAGGTGTGTAGTGGCGCTAAATGGTCATCTTATGATGAGAAATGGACCTACAATAGGTGTGTGGTGAAAAGTTATGTCCATTTCTGGCCAAATTAGCCACCTACGATAGGTGTGTAGTTGCGGCAAATGGTCATATTATGACCAGATCGAAGCTACAATAGGTGTGTGGTGGAAATATATGTCAATTTTGAACAAATAAGTCACCTACGATATGTGTGTAGTTGTGATAAATGGCCTTATTATGAGAACAAACTGACCTGCAATAGGTGTGTGGTGGAAATACATGTCCATTTCCTGCCAAATTATTCACTCACAATACGTGTGTAGTGGCACTAAACGGTCATCTTATGATGAGAAATGGACCTACAATAGGTGTGTGGTGAAAAGTTATGTCCATTTCTGGCCAAATTAGCCACCTACGATAGGTGTGTAGTTGCGGCAAATGGTCATATTATGACCAGATCGAACCTACAATAGGTGTGTGGTGGAAATATATGTCAATTTCGAACAAATAAGTCACCTACGATATGTGTGTAGTTGTGATAAATGGTCTTATTATGAGCAAAAACTGACCTACAATAGGTGTGTGGTAGAAATACATGTCCATTTCCTGCCAAATTAGTCACTCACAATAGATGTGTAGTGGCACTAAATGGTCATCTTATGATGAGAAATGGACATACAATAGGTGTGTGGTGAAAAGTTATGTCCATTTCTGGCCAAATTAGCCACCTACGATAGGTGTGTAGTTGCGGCAAATGGTCATATTATGACCAGATCGAACCTACAATAGGTGTGTGGTGGAAATATATGTCAATTTCGAACAAATAAGTCACCTACGATATGTGTGTAGTTGTGATAAATGGTCTTATTATGAGAAGAAACTGACCTACAATAGGTGTGTGGTGGAAATACATGTCCATTTCCTGCGAAATTAGTCACTCACAATAGGTGTGTCGTGGCGCTAAATGGTCATCTTATGATGAGAAATGGACCTACAATAGGTGTGTGGTGAAAAGTTATGTCCATTTCTGGCCAAATTAGCCACCTACGATAGGTGTGTAGTTTCGGCAAAGGGTCATATTATGACCAGATCGAACCTACAATAGGTGTGTGGTGGGAATATATGTCAATTTCGAACAAATAAGTCACCTACGATATGTGTGTAGTTGTGATAAATGGTCTTATTATGAGAAGAAACTGACCTACAATAGGTGTGTGGTGGAAATACATATCCATTTCCTGCCAAATTAGTCACTCACAATAGGTGTGTATTGGCGCTAAATGGTCATCTTATGATTAGAAATTGACATACAATAGGTGTGTGGTGAAAAGTTATTTCCATTTCTGGCCAAATTAGCCACCTACGATAAGTGTGTAGTTGCGGCAAATGGTCATATTATGACCAGATCAAACCTATAATAGGTGTGTGGTGGAAATATATGTCAATTTTCAATAAATAAGTCACCTACAACATGTGTGTAGTTGTGATAAATGGTCTTATTATGAGAAGAAACTGACCTGCAATAGGTGTGTGGTGGGAAATACATGTCCATTTCCTGCCAAATTAGTCACTCACAATAGGTGTGTAGTGGCGCTAAATGGTCATCTTATGATGAGAAATGGACCTACAATAGGTGTGTGGTGAAAAGTTATGTCCATTTCTGGCCAAATTAGCCACCTACGATAGGTGTGTAGTTGCGGCAAATGGTCATATTATGACCAGATCGAACCTACAATAGGTGTGTGGTGGAAATATATGTCAATTTCGAACAAATAAGTCACCTACGATATGTGTGTAGTTGTGATAAATGGTCTTATTATGAGCAGAAACTGACCTACAATAGGTGTGTGGTAGAAATACATGTCCATTTCCTGCCAAATTAGTCACTCACAATAGATGTGTAGTGGCGCTAAATGGTCATCTTATGATGAGAAATGGACATACAATAGGTGTGTGGTGAAAAGTTATGTCCATTTCTGGCCAAATTAGCCACCTACGATAGGTGTGTAGTTGCGGCAAATGGTCATATTATGACCAGATCGAACCTACAATAGGTGTGTGGTGGGAATATATGTCAATTTCGAACAAATAAGTCACCTACGATATGTGTGTAGTTGTGATAAATGGTCTTATTATGAGAAGAAATTGACCTACAATAGGTGTGTGGTGGAAATACATGTCCATTTCCTGCCAAATTAGTCACTCACAATAGGTGTGTATTGGCGCTAAATGGTCATCTTATGATGAGAAATTGACATACAATAGGTGTGTGGTGAAAAGTTATTTCCATTTCTGGCCAAATTAGCCACCTACGATAAGTGTGTAGTTGTGGCAAATGGTCATATTATGACCAGATCAAACCTACAATAGGTGTGTGGTGGAAATATATGTCAATTTTAAATAAATAAGTCACCTACGACATGTGTGTAGTTGTGATAAATGGTCTTATTATGAGAAGAAACTGACCTGCAATAGTTGTGTGGTGGAAATACATGTCCATTTCCTGCCAAATTATTCACTCACAATACGTGTGTAGTGGCACTAAACGGTCATCTTATGATGAGAAATGGACCTACAATAGGTGTGTGGTGAAAAGTTATGTCCATTTCTGGCCAAATTAGCCACCTACGATAGGTGTGTAGTTGCGGCAAATGGTCATATTATGACCAGATCGAACCTACAATAGGTGTGTGGTGGAAATATATGTCAATTTCGAACAAATAAGTCACCTACGATATGTGTGTAGTTGTGATAAATGGTCTTATTATGAGAAGAAACTGACCTACAATAGGTGTGTGGTAGAAATACATGTCCATTTCCTGCCAAATTAGTCACTCACAATAGATGTGTAGTGGCGCTAAATGGTCATCTTATGATGAGAAATGGACATACAATAGGTGTGTGGTGAAAAGTTATGTCCATTTCTGGCCAAATTAGCCACCTACGATAGGTGTGTAGTTGCGGGAAATGGTCATATTATGACCAGATCGAACCTACAATAGGTGTGTGGTGGAAATATATGTCAATTTCGAACAAATAAGTCACCTACGATATGTGTGTAGTTGTGATAAATGGTCTTATTATGAGAAGAAACTGACCTACAATAGGTGTGTGGTGGAAATACATGTCCATTTCCTGCGAAATTAGTCACTCACAATAGGTGTGTAGTGGCGCTAAACGGTCATCTTATGATGAGAAATGGACCTACAATAGGTGTGTGGTGAAAAGTTATGTCCATTTCTGGCCAAATTAGCCACCTACGATAGGTGTGTAGTTGCGGCAAATGGTCATATTATGACCAGATCGAAGCTACAATAGGTGTGTGGTGCAAATATATGTCAATTTCGAACAAATAAGTCACCTACGATATGTGTGTAGTTGTGATAAATGGTCTTATTATGAGCAGAAACTGACCTACAATAGGTGTGTGGTAGAAATACATGTCCATTTCCTGCCAAATTAGTCACTCACAATAGATGTGTAGTGGCGCTAAATGGTCATCTTATGATGAGAAATGGACAAACAATAGGTGTGTGGTGAAAAGTTATGTCCATTTCTGGCCAAATTAGCCACCTACGATAGGTGTGTAGTTGCGGCAAATGGTCATATTATGACCAGATCGAACCTACAATAGGTGTGTGGTGGAAATATATGTCAATTTCGAACAAATAAGTCACCTACGATATGTGTGTAGTTGTGATAAATGGTCTTATTATGAGAAGAAACTGACCTACAATAGGTGTGTGGTGGAAATACATGTCCATTTCCTGCCAAATTAGTCACTCACAATAGGTGTGTAGTGGCGCTAAATGGTCATCTTATGATGAGAAATGGACATACAATAGGTGTGTGGTGAAAAGTTATGTCCATTTCTGGCCAAATTAGCCACCTACGATAGGTGTGTAGTTGCGGCAAATGGTCATATTATGACCAGATCGAACCTACAATAGGTGTCTGGTGGAAATATATGTCAATTTCGAACAAATAAGTAACCTACGATATGTGTGTAGTTTTGATAAATGGTCTTATTATGAGCAGAAACTGACCTACAATAGGTGTGTGGTGGAAATACATGTCCATTTCCTGCCAAATTAGTCACTCACAATAGGTGTGTAGTGGCGCTAAATGGTCATCTTATGATGAGAAATGGACATACAATAGGTGTGTGGTGAAAAGTTATGTCCATTTCTGGCCAAATTAGCCACCTACGATAGGTGTGTAGTTGCGGCAAATGGTCATATTCTGACCAGATCGAACCTACAATAGGTGTGTGGTGGAAATATATGTCAATTTCGAACAAATAAGTCACCTACGATATGTGTGTAGTTGTGATAAATGGTCTTATTATGAGAAGAAACTGACCTGCAATAGGTGTGTGGTGGAAATACATGTCCATTTCCTGCCAAATTATTCACTCACAATACGTGTGTAGTGGCACTAAACGGTCATCTTATGATGAGAAATGGACCTACAATAGGTGTGTGGTGAAAAGTTATGTCCATTTCTGGCCAAATTAGCCACCTACGATAGGTGTGTAGTTGCGGCAAATGGTCATATTGTGACCAGATCGAACCTACAATAGGTGTGTGGTGGAAATATATGTCAATTTCGAACAAATAAGTAACCTACGATATGTGTGTAGTTGTGATAAATGGTCTTATTATGAGAAGAAACTGACCTACAATAGGTGTGTGGTGGAAATACATGTCCATTTCCTGCCAAATTAGTCACTCACAATAGGTGTGTAGTGGCGCTAAATGGTCATCTTATGATGAGAAATGGACATACAATAGGTGTGTGGTGAAAAGTTATGTCCATTTCTGGCCAAATTAGCCACCTACGATAGGTGTGTAGTTGCGGCAAATGGTCATATTATGACCAGATCGAACCTACAATAGGTGTGTGGTGGGAATATATGTCAATTTCGAACAAATAAGTCACCTACGATATGTGTGTAGTTGTGATAAATGGTCTTATTATGAGAAGAAACTGACCTACAATAGGTGTGTGGTGGAAATACATGTCCATTTCCTGCCAAATTAGTAACTCACAATACGTGTGTATTGGCGCTAAATGGTCATCTTATGATGAGAAATGGACATACAATAGGTGTGTGGTGAAAAGTTATTTCCATTTCTGGCCAAATTAGCCACCTACGATAAGTGTGTAGTTGCGGCAAATGGTCATATTATGACCAGATCAAACCTACAATAGGTGTGTGGTGGAAATATATGTCAATTTTCAATAAATAAGTCACCTACGACATGTGTGTAGTTGTGATAAATGGTCTTATTATGAGAAGAAACTGACCTGCAATAGTTGTGTGGTGGAAATACATGTCCATTTCCTGCCAAATTATTCACTCACAATACGTGTGTAGTGGCACTAAACGGTCATCTTATGATGAGAAATGGACCTACAATAGGTGTGTGGTGAAAAGTTATGTCCATTTCTGGCCAAATTAGCCACCTACGATAGGTGTGTAGTTGCGGCAAATGGTCATATTATGACCAGATCGAACCTACAATAGGTGTGTGGTGGAAATATATGTCAATTTCGAACAAATAAGTCACCTACGATATGTGTGTAGTTGTGATAAATGGTCTTATTATGAGAAGAAACTGACCTACAATAGGTGTGTGGTAGAAATACATGTCCATTTCCTGCCAAATTAGTCACTCACAATAGATGTGTAGTGGCGCTAAATGGTCATCTTATGATGAGAAATGGACATACAATAGGTGTGTGGTGAAAAGTTATGTCCATTTCTGGCCAAATTAGCCACCTACGATAGGTGTGTAGTTGCGGCAAATGGTCATATTATGACCAGATCGAACCTACAATAGGTGTGTCGTGGGAATATATGTCAATTTCGAACAAATAAGTCACCTACGATATGTGTGTAGTTGTGATAATTGGTCTTATTATGAGAAGAAACTGACCTGCAATAGGTGTGTGGTGGGAAATACATGTCCATTTCCTGCCAAATTAGTCACTCACAATAGGTGTGTAGTGGCGCTAAATGGTCATCTTATGATGAGAAATGGACCTACAATAGGTGTGTGGTGAAAAGTTATGTCCATTTCTGGCCAAATTAGCCACCTACGATAGGTGTGTAGTTGCGGCAAATGGTCATATTATGACCAGATCGAAGCTACAATAGGTGTGTGGTGGGAATATATGTCAATTTCGAACAAATAAGTCACCTACGACATATGTGTAGTTGTGATAAATGGTCTTATTATGAGAAGAAACTGACCTACAATAGGTGTGTGGTGGATATACATGTCCATTTCCTGCCAAATTAGTCACTCACAATAGGTGTGTAGTGGCGCTAAATGGTCATCTTATGATGAGAAATGGACCTACAATAGGTGTGTGGTGAAAAGTTATGTCCATTTCTGGCCAAATTAGCCACCTACGATAGGTGTGTAGTTGCGGCAAATGGTCATATTATGACCAGATCGAAGCTACAATAGGTGTGTGGTGGAAATATATGTCAATTTTGAACAAATAAGTCACCTACGATATGTGTGTAGTTGTGATAAATGGTCTTATTATGAGAAGAAACTGACCTGCAATAGGTGTGTGGTGGAAATACATGTCCATTTCCTGCCAAATTATTCACTCACAATACGTGTGTAGTGGCACTAAACGGTCATCTTATGATGAGAAATGGACCTACAATAGGTGTGTGGTGAAAAGTTATGTCCATTTCTGGCCAAATTAGCCACCTACGATAGGTGTGTAGTTGCGGCAAATGGTCATATTGTGACCAGATCGAACCTACAATAGGTGTGTGGTGGAAATATATGTCAATTTCGAACAAATAAGTAACCTACGATATGTGTGTAGTTGTGATAAATGGTCTTATTATGAGAAGAAACTGACCTACAATAGGTGTGTGGTGGAAATACATGTCCATTTCCTGCCAAATTAGTCACTCACAATAGGTGTGTAGTGGCGCTAAATGGTCATCTTATGATGAGAAATGGACATACAATAGGTGTGTGGTGAAAAGTTATGTCCATTTCTGGCCAAATTAGCCACCTACAATAGGTGTGTAGTTGCGGCAAATGGTCATATTATGACCAGATCGAACCTACAATAGGTGTGTGGTGGGAATATATGTCAATTTCGAACAAATAAGTCACCTACGATATGTGTGTAGTTGTGATAAATGGTCTTATTATGAGAAGAAACTGACCTACAATAGGTGTGTGGTGGAAATACATGTCCATTTCCTGCCAAATTAGTAACTCACAATAGGTGTGTATTGGCGCTAAATGGTCATCTTATGATGAGAAATGGACATACAATAGGTGTGTGGTGAAAAGTTATTTCCATTTCTGTCCAAATTAGCCACCTACGATAAGTGTGTAGTTGCGGCAAATGGTCATATTATGACCAGATCAAACCTACAATAGGTGTGTGGTGGAAATATATGTCAATTTTCAATAAATAAGTCACCTACGACATGTGTGTAGTTGTGATAAATGGTCTTATTATGAGAAGAAACTGACCTGCAATAGTTGTGTGGTGGAAATACATGTCCATTTCCTGCCAAATTATTCACTCACAATACGTGTGTAGTGGCACTAAACGGTCATCTTATGATGAGAAATGGACCTACAATAGGTGTGTGGTGAAAAGTTATGTCCATTTCTGGCCAAATTAGCCACCTACGATAGGTGTGTAGTTGCGGCAAATGGTCATATTATGACCAGATCGAACCTACAATAGGTGTGTGGTGGAAATATATGTCAATTTCGAACAAATAAGTCACCTACGATATGTGTGTAGTTGTGATAAATGGTCTTATTATGAGAAGAAACTGACCTACAATAGGTGTGTGGTAGAAATACATGTCCATTTCCTGCCAAATTAGTCACTCACAATAGATGTGTAGTGGCGCTAAATGGTCATCTTATGATGAGAAATGGACATACAATAGGTGTGTGGTGAAAAGTTATGTCCATTTCTGGCCAAATTAGCCACCTACGATAGGTGTGTAGTTGCGGGAAATGGTCATATTATGACCAGATCGAACCTACAATAGGTGTGTGGTGGAAATATATGTCAATTTCGAACAAATAAGTCTTCTACGATATGTGTGTAGTTGTGATAAATGGTCTTATTATGAGAAGAAACTGACCTACAATAGGTGTGTGGTGGAAATACATGTCCATTTCCTGCCAAATTAGTCACTCACAATAGGTGTGTAGTGGCGCTAAATGGTCATCTTATGATGAGAAATGGACCTACAATAGGTGTGTGGTGAAAAGTTATGTCCATTTCTGGCCAAATTAGCCACCTACGATAGGTGTGTAGTTGCGGCAAATGGTCATATTATGACCAGATCGAACCTACAATAGGTGTGTGGTGGGAATATATGTCAATTTCGAACAAATAAGTCACCTACGATATGTGTGTAGTTGTGATAATTGGTCTTATTATGAGAAGAAACTGACCTGCAATAGGTGTGTGGTGGGAAATACATGTCCATTTCCTGCCAAATTAGTCACTCACAATAGGTGTGTAGTGGCGCTAAATGGTCATCTTATGATGAGAAATGGACCTACAATAGGTGTGTGGTGAAAAGTTATGTCCATTTCTGGCCAAATTAGCCACCTACGATAGGTGTGTAGTTGCGGCAAATGGTCATATTATGACCAGATCGAAGCTACAATAGGTGTGTGGTGGGAATATATGTCAATTTCGAACAAATAAGTCACCTACGACATATGTGTAGTTGTGATAAATGGTCTTATTATGAGAAGAAACTGACCTACAATAGGTGTGTGGTGGATATACATGTCCATTTCCTGCCAAATTAGTCACTCACAATAGGTGTGTAGTGGCGCTAAATGGTCATCTTATGATGAGAAATGGACCTACAATAGGTGTGTGGTGAAAAGTTATGTCCATTTCTGGCCAAATTAGCCACCTACGATAGGTGTGTAGTTGCGGCAAATGGTCATATTATGACCAGATCGAAGCTACAATAGGTGTGTGGTGGAAATATATGTCAATTTTGAACAAATAAGTCACCTACGATATGTGTGTAGTTGTGATAAATGGTCTTATTATGAGAACAAACTGACCTGCAATAGGTGTGTGGTGGAAATACATGTCCATTTCCTGCCAAATTATTCACTCACAATACGTGTGTAGTGGCACTAAACGGTCATCTTATGATGAGAAATGGACCTACAATAGGTGTGTGGTGAAAAGTTATGTCCATTTCTGGCCAAATTAGCCACCTACGATAGGTGTGTAGTTGCGGCAAATGGTCATATTATGACCAGATCGAACCTACAATAGGTGTGTGGTGGAAATATATGTCAATTTCGAACAAATAAGTCACCTACGATATGTGTGTAGTTGTGATAAATGGTCTTATTATGAGAAGAAACTGACCTACAATAGGTGTGTGGTAGAAATACATGTCCATTTCCTGCCAAATTAGTCACTCACAATAGATGTGTAGTGGCGCTAAATGGTCATCTTATGATGAGAAATGGACATACAATAGGTGTGTGGTGAAAAGTTATGTCCATTTCTGGCCAAATTAGCCACCTACGATAGGTGTGTAGTTGCGGCAAATGGTCATATTATGACCAGATCGAACCTACAATAGGTGTGTCGTGGGAATATATGTCAATTTCGAACAAATAAGTCACCTACGATATGTGTGTAGTTGTGATAATTGGTCTTATTATGAGAAGAAACTGACCTGCAATAGGTGTGTGGTGGGAAATACATGTCCATTTCCTGCCAAATTAGTCACTCACAATAGGTGTGTAGTGGCGCTAAATGGTCATCTTATGATGAGAAATGGACCTACAATAGGTGTGTGGTGAAAAGTTATGTCCATTTCTGGCCAAATTAGCCACCTACGATAGGTGTGTAGTTGCGGCAAATGGTCATATTATGACCAGATCGAAGCTACAATAGGTGTGTGGTGGGAATATATGTCAATTTCGAACAAATAAGTCACCTACGACATATGTGTAGTTGTGATAAATGGTCTTATTATGAGAAGAAACTGACCTACAATAGGTGTGTGGTGGATATACATGTCCATTTCCTGCCAAATTAGTCACTCACAATAGGTGTGTAGTGGCGCTAAATGGTCATCTTATGATGAGAAATGGACCTACAATAGGTGTGTGGTGAAAAGTTATGTCCATTTCTGGCCAAATTAGCCACCTACGATAGGTGTGTAGTTGCGGCAAATGGTCATATTATGACCAGATCGAAGCTACAATAGGTGTGTGGTGGAAATATATGTCAATTTTGAACAAATAAGTCACCTACGATATGTGTGTAGTTGTGATAAATGGTCTTATTATGAGAAGAAACTGACCTGCAATAGGTGTGTGGTGGAAATACATGTCCATTTCCTGCCAAATTATTCACTCACAATACGTGTGTAGTGGCACTAAACGGTCATCTTATGATGAGAAATGGACCTACAATAGGTGTGTGGTGAAAAGTTATGTCCATTTCTGGCCAAATTAGCCACCTACGATAGGTGTGTAGTTGCGGCAAATGGTCATATTGTGACCAGATCGAACCTACAATAGGTGTGTGGTGGAAATATATGTCAATTTCGAACAAATAAGTAACCTACGATATGTGTGTAGTTGTGATAAATGGTCTTATTATGAGAAGAAACTGACCTACAATAGGTGTGTGGTGGAAATACATGTCCATTTCCTGCCAAATTAGTCACTCACAATAGGTGTGTAGTGGCGCTAAATGGTCATCTTATGATGAGAAATGGACATACAATAGGTGTGTGGTGAAAAGTTATGTCCATTTCTGGCCAAATTAGCCACCTACAATAGGTGTGTAGTTGCGGCAAATGGTCATATTATGACCAGATCGAACCTACAATAGGTGTGTGGTGGGAATATATGTCAATTTCGAACAAATAAGTCACCTACGATATGTGTGTAGTTGTGATAAATGGTCTTATTATGAGAAGAAACTGACCTACAATAGGTGTGTGGTGGAAATACATGTCCATTTCCTGCCAAATTAGTAACTCACAATAGGTGTGTATTGGCGCTAAATGGTCATCTTATGATGAGAAATGGACATACAATAGGTGTGTGGTGAAAAGTTATTTCCATTTCTGTCCAAATTAGCCACCTACGATAAGTGTGTAGTTGCGGCAAATGGTCATATTATGACCAGATCAAACCTACAATAGGTGTGTGGTGGAAATATATGTCAATTTTCAATAAATAAGTCACCTACGACATGTGTGTAGTTGTGATAAATGGTCTTATTATGAGAAGAAACTGACCTGCAATAGTTGTGTGGTGGAAATACATGTCCATTTCCTGCCAAATTATTCACTCACAATACGTGTGTAGTGGCACTAAACGGTCATCTTATGATGAGAAATGGACCTACAATAGGTGTGTGGTGAAAAGTTATGTCCATTTCTGGCCAAATTAGCCACCTACGATAGGTGTGTAGTTGCGGCAAATGGTCATATTATGACCAGATCGAACCTACAATAGGTGTGTGGTGGAAATATATGTCAATTTCGAACAAATAAGTCACCTACGATATGTGTGTAGTTGTGATAAATGGTCTTATTATGAGAAGAAACTGACCTACAATAGGTGTGTGGTAGAAATACATGTCCATTTCCTGCCAAATTAGTCACTCACAATAGATGTGTAGTGGCGCTAAATGGTCATCTTATGATGAGAAATGGACATACAATAGGTGTGTGGTGAAAAGTTATGTCCATTTCTGGCCAAATTAGCCACCTACGATAGGTGTGTAGTTGCGGGAAATGGTCATATTATGACCAGATCGAACCTACAATAGGTGTGTGGTGGAAATATATGTCAATTTCGAACAAATAAGTCTTCTACGATATGTGTGTAGTTGTGATAAATGGTCTTATTATGAGAAGAAACTGACCTACAATAGGTGTGTGGTGGAAATACATGTCCATTTCCTGCCAAATTAGTCACTCACAATAGGTGTGTAGTGGCGCTAAATGGTCATCTTATGATGAGAAATGGACCTACAATAGGTGTGTGGTGAAAAGTTATGTCCATTTCTGGCCAAATTAGCCACCTACGATAGGTGTGTAGTTGCGGCAAATGGTCATATTATGACCAGATCGAACCTACAATAGGTGTGTGGTTGGAATATATGTCAATTTCGAACAAATAAGTCACCTACGATATGTGTGTAGTTGTGATAATTGGTCTTATTATGAGAAGAAACTGACCTGCAATAGGTGTGTGGTGGGAAATACATGTCCATTTCCTGCCAAATTAGTCACTCACAATAGGTGTGTAGTGGCGCTAAATGGTCATCTTATGATGAGAAATGGACCTACAATAGGTGTGTGGTGAAAAGTTATGTCCATTTCTGGCCAAATTAGCCACCTACGATAGGTGTGTAGTTGCGGCAAATGGTCATATTATGACCAGATCGAAGCTACAATAGGTGTGTGGTGGGAATATATGTCAATTTCGAACAAATAAGTCACCTACGACATATGTGTAGTTGTGATAAATGGTCTTATTATGAGAAGAAACTGACCTACAATAGGTGTGTGGTGGATATACATGTCCATTTCCTGCCAAATTAGTCACTCACAATAGGTGTGTAGTGGCGCTAAATGGTCATCTTATGATGAGAAATGGACCTACAATAGGTGTGTGGTGAAAAGTTATGTCCATTTCTGGCCAAATTAGCCACCTACGATAGGTGTGTAGTTGCGGCAAATGGTCATATTATGACCAGATCGAAGCTACAATAGGTGTGTGGTGGAAATATATGTCAATTTTGAACAAATAAGTCACCTACGATATGTGTGTAGTTGTGATAAATGGTCTTATTATGAGAACAAACTGACCTGCAATAGGTGTGTGGTGGAAATACATGTCCATTTCCTGCCAAATTATTCACTCACAATACGTGTGTAGTGGCACTAAACGGTCATCTTATGATGAGAAATGGACCTACAATAGGTGTGTGGTGAAAAGTTATGTCCATTTCTGGCCAAATTAGCCACCTACGATAGGTGTGTAGTTGCGGCAAATGGTCATATTATGACCAGATCGAACCTACAATAGGTGTGTGGTGGAAATATATGTCAATTTCGAACAAATAAGTCACCTACGATATGTGTGTAGTTGTGATAAATGGTCTTATTATGAGAAGAAACTGACCTACAATAGGTGTGTGGTAGAAATACATGTCCATTTCCTGCCAAATTAGTCACTCACAATAGATGTGTAGTGGCGCTAAATGGTCATCTTATGATGAGAAATGGACATACAATAGGTGTGTGGTGAAAAGTTATGTCCATTTCTGGCCAAATTAGCCACCTACGATAGGTGTGTAGTTGCGGCAAATGGTCATATTATGACCAGATCGAACCTACAATAGGTGTGTCGTGGGAATATATGTCAATTTCGAACAAATAAGTCACCTACGATATGTGTGTAGTTGTGATAATTGGTCTTATTATGAGAAGAAACTGACCTGCAATAGGTGTGTGGTGGGAAATACATGTCCATTTCCTGCCAAATTAGTCACTCACAATAGGTGTGTAGTGGCGCTAAATGGTCATCTTATGATGAGAAATGGACCTACAATAGGTGTGTGGTGAAAAGTTATGTCCATTTCTGGCCAAATTAGCCACCTACGATAGGTGTGTAGTTGCGGCAAATGGTCATATTATGACCAGATCGAAGCTACAATAGGTGTGTGGTGGGAATATATGTCAATTTCGAACAAATAAGTCACCTACGACATATGTGTAGTTGTGATAAATGGTCTTATTATGAGAAGAAACTGACCTACAATAGGTGTGTGGTGGATATACATGTCCATTTCCTGCCAAATTAGTCACTCACAATAGGTGTGTAGTGGCGCTAAATGGTCATCTTATGATGAGAAATGGACCTACAATAGGTGTGTGGTGAAAAGTTATGTCCATTTCTGGCCAAATTAGCCACCTACGATAGGTGTGTAGTTGCGGCAAATGGTCATATTATGACCAGATCGAAGCTACAATAGGTGTGTGGTGGAAATATATGTCAATTTTGAACAAATAAGTCACCTACGATATGTGTGTAGTTGTGATAAATGGTCTTATTATGAGAAGAAACTGACCTGCAATAGGTGTGTGGTGGAAATACATGTCCATTTCCTGCCAAATTATTCACTCACAATACGTGTGTAGTGGCACTAAACGGTCATCTTATGATGAGAAATGGACCTACAATAGGTGTGTGGTGAAAAGTTATGTCCATTTCTGGCCAAATTAGCCACCTACGATAGGTGTGTAGTTGCGGCAAATGGTCATATTATGACCAGATCGAACCTACAATAGGTGTGTGGTGGAAATATATGTCAATTTCGAACAAATAAGTCACCTACGATATGTGTGTAGTTGTGATAAATGGTCTTATTATGAGAAGAAACTGACCTACAATAGGTGTGTGGTAGAAATACATGTCCATTTCCTGCCAAATTAGTCACTCACAATAGATGTGTAGTGGCGCTAAATGGTCATCTTATGATGAGAAATGGACATACAATAGGTGTGTGGTGAAAAGTTATGTCCATTTCTGGCCAAATTAGCCACCTACGATAGGTGTGTAGTTGCGGCAAATGGTCATATTATGACCAGATCGAACCTACAATAGGTGTGTCGTGGGAATATATGTCAATTTCGAACAAATAAGTCACCTACGATATGTGTGTAGTTGTGATAATTGGTCTTATTATGAGAAGAAACTGACCTGCAATAGGTGTGTGGTGGGAAATACATGTCCATTTCCTGCCAAATTAGTCACTCACAATAGGTGTGTAGTGGCGCTAAATGGTCATCTTATGATGAGAAATGGACCTACAATAGGTGTGTGGTGAAAAGTTATGTCCATTTCTGGCCAAATTAGCCACCTACGATAGGTGTGTAGTTGCGGCAAATGGTCATATTATGACCAGATCGAAGCTACAATAGGTGTGTGGTGGGAATATATGTCAATTTCGAACAAATAAGTCACCTACGACATATGTGTAGTTGTGATAAATGGTCTTATTATGAGAAGAAACTGACCTACAATAGGTGTGTGGTGGATATACATGTCCATTTCCTGCCAAATTAGTCACTCACAATAGGTGTGTAGTGGCGCTAAATGGTCATCTTATGATGAGAAATGGACCTACAATAGGTGTGTGGTGAAAAGTTATGTCCATTTCTGGCCAAATTAGCCACCTACGATAGGTGTGTAGTTGCGGCAAATGGTCATATTATGACCAGATCGAAGCTACAATAGGTGTGTGGTGGAAATATATGTCAATTTTGAACAAATAAGTCACCTACGATATGTGTGTAGTTGTGATAAATGGTCTTATTATGAGAAGAAACTGACCTGCAATAGGTGTGTGGTGGAAATACATGTCCATTTCCTGCCAAATTATTCACTCACAATACGTGTGTAGTGGCACTAAACGGTCATCTTATGATGAGAAATGGACCTACAATAGGTGTGTGGTGAAAAGTTATGTCCATTTCTGGCCAAATTAGCCACCTACGATAGGTGTGTAGTTGCGGCAAATGGTCATATTGTGACCAGATCGAACCTACAATAGGTGTGTGGTGGAAATATATGTCAATTTCGAACAAATAAGTAACCTACGATATGTGTGTAGTTGTGATAAATGGTCTTATTATGAGAAGAAACTGACCTACAATAGGTGTGTGGTGGAAATACATGTCCATTTCCTGCCAAATTAGTCACTCACAATAGGTGTGTAGTGGCGCTAAATGGTCATCTTATGATGAGAAATGGACATACAATAGGTGTGTGGTGAAAAGTTATGTCCATTTCTGGCCAAATTAGCCACCTACAATAGGTGTGTAGTTGCGGCAAATGGTCATATTATGACCAGATCGAACCTACAATAGGTGTGTGGTGGGAATATATGTCAATTTCGAACAAATAAGTCACCTACGATATGTGTGTAGTTGTGATAAATGGTCTTATTATGAGAAGAAACTGACCTACAATAGGTGTGTGGTGGAAATACATGTCCATTTCCTGCCAAATTAGTAACTCACAATAGGTGTGTATTGGCGCTAAATGGTCATCTTATGATGAGAAATGGACATACAATAGGTGTGTGGTGAAAAGTTATTTCCATTTCTGTCCAAATTAGCCACCTACGATAAGTGTGTAGTTGCGGCAAATGGTCATATTATGACCAGATCAAACCTACAATAGGTGTGTGGTGGAAATATATGTCAATTTTCAATAAATAAGTCACCTACGACATGTGTGTAGTTGTGATAAATGGTCTTATTATGAGAAGAAACTGACCTGCAATAGTTGTGTGGTGGAAATACATGTCCATTTCCTGCCAAATTATTCACTCACAATACGTGTGTAGTGGCACTAAACGGTCATCTTATGATGAGAAATGGACCTACAATAGGTGTGTGGTGAAAAGTTATGTCCATTTCTGGCCAAATTAGCCACCTACGATAGGTGTGTAGTTGCGGCAAATGGTCATATTATGACCAGATCGAACCTACAATAGGTGTGTGGTGGAAATATATGTCAATTTCGAACAAATAAGTCACCTACGATATGTGTGTAGTTGTGATAAATGGTCTTATTATGAGAAGAAACTGACCTACAATAGGTGTGTGGTAGAAATACATGTCCATTTCCTGCCAAATTAGTCACTCACAATAGATGTGTAGTGGCGCTAAATGGTCATCTTATGATGAGAAATGGACATACAATAGGTGTGTGGTGAAAAGTTATGTCCATTTCTGGCCAAATTAGCCACCTACGATAGGTGTGTAGTTGCGGGAAATGGTCATATTATGACCAGATCGAACCTACAATAGGTGTGTGGTGGAAATATATGTCAATTTCGAACAAATAAGTCTTCTACGATATGTGTGTAGTTGTGATAAATGGTCTTATTATGAGAAGAAACTGACCTACAATAGGTGTGTGGTGGAAATACATGTCCATTTCCTGCCAAATTAGTCACTCACAATAGGTGTGTAGTGGCGCTAAATGGTCATCTTATGATGAGAAAT
This sequence comes from Sabellastarte sp. h YS-2021, assembly GCA_964017235.1. Lineage (NCBI taxonomy): Eukaryota > Metazoa > Annelida > Polychaeta > Sabellida > Sabellidae > Sabellastarte > Sabellastarte sp. h YS-2021. The sequence goes on from OZ024930.1 coordinate 181,440,741, forward strand.
GGACCTACAATAGGTGTGTGGTGAAAAGTTATGTCCATTTCTGGCCAAATTAGCCACCTACGATAGGTGTGTAGTTGCGGCAAATGGTCATATTATGACCAGATCGAACCTACAATAGGTGTGTGGTTGGAATATATGTCAATTTCGAACAAATAAGTCACCTACGATATGTGTGTAGTTGTGATAATTGGTCTTATTATGAGAAGAAACTGACCTGCAATAGGTGTGTGGTGGGAAATACATGTCCATTTCCTGCCAAATTAGTCACTCACAATAGGTGTGTAGTGGCGCTAAATGGTCATCTTATGATGAGAAATGGACCTACAATAGGTGTGTGGTGAAAAGTTATGTCCATTTCTGGCCAAATTAGCCACCTACGATAGGTGTGTAGTTGCGGCAAATGGTCATATTATGACCAGATCGAAGCTACAATAGGTGTGTGGTGGGAATATATGTCAATTTCGAACAAATAAGTCACCTACGACATATGTGTAGTTGTGATAAATGGTCTTATTATGAGAAGAAACTGACCTACAATAGGTGTGTGGTGGATATACATGTCCATTTCCTGCCAAATTAGTCACTCACAATAGGTGTGTAGTGGCGCTAAATGGTCATCTTATGATGAGAAATGGACCTACAATAGGTGTGTGGTGAAAAGTTATGTCCATTTCTGGCCAAATTAGCCACCTACGATAGGTGTGTAGTTGCGGCAAATGGTCATATTATGACCAGATCGAAGCTACAATAGGTGTGTGGTGGAAATATATGTCAATTTTGAACAAATAAGTCACCTACGATATGTGTGTAGTTGTGATAAATGGTCTTATTATGAGAACAAACTGACCTGCAATAGGTGTGTGGTGGAAATACATGTCCATTTCCTGCCAAATTATTCACTCACAATACGTGTGTAGTGGCACTAAACGGTCATCTTATGATGAGAAATGGACCTACAATAGGTGTGTGGTGAAAAGTTATGTCCATTTCTGGCCAAATTAGCCACCTACGATAGGTGTGTAGTTGCGGCAAATGGTCATATTATGACCAGATCGAACCTACAATAGGTGTGTGGTGGAAATATATGTCAATTTCGAACAAATAAGTCACCTACGATATGTGTGTAGTTGTGATAAATGGTCTTATTATGAGAAGAAACTGACCTACAATAGGTGTGTGGTAGAAATACATGTCCATTTCCTGCCAAATTAGTCACTCACAATAGATGTGTAGTGGCGCTAAATGGTCATCTTATGATGAGAAATGGACATACAATAGGTGTGTGGTGAAAAGTTATGTCCATTTCTGGCCAAATTAGCCACCTACGATAGGTGTGTAGTTGCGGCAAATGGTCATATTATGACCAGATCGAACCTACAATAGGTGTGTCGTGGGAATATATGTCAATTTCGAACAAATAAGTCACCTACGATATGTGTGTAGTTGTGATAATTGGTCTTATTATGAGAAGAAACTGACCTGCAATAGGTGTGTGGTGGGAAATACATGTCCATTTCCTGCCAAATTAGTCACTCACAATAGGTGTGTAGTGGCGCTAAATGGTCATCTTATGATGAGAAATGGACCTACAATAGGTGTGTGGTGAAAAGTTATGTCCATTTCTGGCCAAATTAGCCACCTACGATAGGTGTGTAGTTGCGGCAAATGGTCATATTATGACCAGATCGAAGCTACAATAGGTGTGTGGTGGGAATATATGTCAATTTCGAACAAATAAGTCACCTACGACATATGTGTAGTTGTGATAAATGGTCTTATTATGAGAAGAAACTGACCTACAATAGGTGTGTGGTGGATATACATGTCCATTTCCTGCCAAATTAGTCACTCACAATAGGTGTGTAGTGGCGCTAAATGGTCATCTTATGATGAGAAATGGACCTACAATAGGTGTGTGGTGAAAAGTTATGTCCATTTCTGGCCAAATTAGCCACCTACGATAGGTGTGTAGTTGCGGCAAATGGTCATATTATGACCAGATCGAAGCTACAATAGGTGTGTGGTGGAAATATATGTCAATTTTGAACAAATAAGTCACCTACGATATGTGTGTAGTTGTGATAAATGGTCTTATTATGAGAAGAAACTGACCTGCAATAGGTGTGTGGTGGAAATACATGTCCATTTCCTGCCAAATTATTCACTCACAATACGTGTGTAGTGGCACTAAACGGTCATCTTATGATGAGAAATGGACCTACAATAGGTGTGTGGTGAAAAGTTATGTCCATTTCTGGCCAAATTAGCCACCTACGATAGGTGTGTAGTTGCGGCAAATGGTCATATTATGACCAGATCGAACCTACAATAGGTGTGTGGTGGAAATATATGTCAATTTCGAACAAATAAGTCACCTACGATATGTGTGTAGTTGTGATAAATGGTCTTATTATGAGAAGAAACTGACCTACAATAGGTGTGTGGTAGAAATACATGTCCATTTCCTGCCAAATTAGTCACTCACAATAGATGTGTAGTGGCGCTAAATGGTCATCTTATGATGAGAAATGGACATACAATAGGTGTGTGGTGAAAAGTTATGTCCATTTCTGGCCAAATTAGCCACCTACGATAGGTGTGTAGTTGCGGCAAATGGTCATATTATGACCAGATCGAACCTACAATAGGTGTGTCGTGGGAATATATGTCAATTTCGAACAAATAAGTCACCTACGATATGTGTGTAGTTGTGATAATTGGTCTTATTATGAGAAGAAACTGACCTGCAATAGGTGTGTGGTGGGAAATACATGTCCATTTCCTGCCAAATTAGTCACTCACAATAGGTGTGTAGTGGCGCTAAATGGTCATCTTATGATGAGAAATGGACCTACAATAGGTGTGTGGTGAAAAGTTATGTCCATTTCTGGCCAAATTAGCCACCTACGATAGGTGTGTAGTTGCGGCAAATGGTCATATTATGACCAGATCGAAGCTACAATAGGTGTGTGGTGGGAATATATGTCAATTTCGAACAAATAAGTCACCTACGACATATGTGTAGTTGTGATAAATGGTCTTATTATGAGAAGAAACTGACCTACAATAGGTGTGTGGTGGATATACATGTCCATTTCCTGCCAAATTAGTCACTCACAATAGGTGTGTAGTGGCGCTAAATGGTCATCTTATGATGAGAAATGGACCTACAATAGGTGTGTGGTGAAAAGTTATGTCCATTTCTGGCCAAATTAGCCACCTACGATAGGTGTGTAGTTGCGGCAAATGGTCATATTATGACCAGATCGAAGCTACAATAGGTGTGTGGTGGAAATATATGTCAATTTTGAACAAATAAGTCACCTACGATATGTGTGTAGTTGTGATAAATGGTCTTATTATGAGAAGAAACTGACCTGCAATAGGTGTGTGGTGGAAATACATGTCCATTTCCTGCCAAATTATTCACTCACAATACGTGTGTAGTGGCACTAAACGGTCATCTTATGATGAGAAATGGACCTACAATAGGTGTGTGGTGAAAAGTTATGTCCATTTCTGGCCAAATTAGCCACCTACGATAGGTGTGTAGTTGCGGCAAATGGTCATATTGTGACCAGATCGAACCTACAATAGGTGTGTGGTGGAAATATATGTCAATTTCGAACAAATAAGTAACCTACGATATGTGTGTAGTTGTGATAAATGGTCTTATTATGAGAAGAAACTGACCTACAATAGGTGTGTGGTGGAAATACATGTCCATTTCCTGCCAAATTAGTCACTCACAATAGGTGTGTAGTGGCGCTAAATGGTCATCTTATGATGAGAAATGGACATACAATAGGTGTGTGGTGAAAAGTTATGTCCATTTCTGGCCAAATTAGCCACCTACAATAGGTGTGTAGTTGCGGCAAATGGTCATATTATGACCAGATCGAACCTACAATAGGTGTGTGGTGGGAATATATGTCAATTTCGAACAAATAAGTCACCTACGATATGTGTGTAGTTGTGATAAATGGTCTTATTATGAGAAGAAACTGACCTACAATAGGTGTGTGGTGGAAATACATGTCCATTTCCTGCCAAATTAGTAACTCACAATAGGTGTGTATTGGCGCTAAATGGTCATCTTATGATGAGAAATGGACATACAATAGGTGTGTGGTGAAAAGTTATTTCCATTTCTGTCCAAATTAGCCACCTACGATAAGTGTGTAGTTGCGGCAAATGGTCATATTATGACCAGATCAAACCTACAATAGGTGTGTGGTGGAAATATATGTCAATTTTCAATAAATAAGTCACCTACGACATGTGTGTAGTTGTGATAAATGGTCTTATTATGAGAAGAAACTGACCTGCAATAGTTGTGTGGTGGAAATACATGTCCATTTCCTGCCAAATTATTCACTCACAATACGTGTGTAGTGGCACTAAACGGTCATCTTATGATGAGAAATGGACCTACAATAGGTGTGTGGTGAAAAGTTATGTCCATTTCTGGCCAAATTAGCCACCTACGATAGGTGTGTAGTTGCGGCAAATGGTCATATTATGACCAGATCGAACCTACAATAGGTGTGTGGTGGAAATATATGTCAATTTCGAACAAATAAGTCACCTACGATATGTGTGTAGTTGTGATAAATGGTCTTATTATGAGAAGAAACTGACCTACAATAGGTGTGTGGTAGAAATACATGTCCATTTCCTGCCAAATTAGTCACTCACAATAGATGTGTAGTGGCGCTAAATGGTCATCTTATGATGAGAAATGGACATACAATAGGTGTGTGGTGAAAAGTTATGTCCATTTCTGGCCAAATTAGCCACCTACGATAGGTGTGTAGTTGCGGGAAATGGTCATATTATGACCAGATCGAACCTACAATAGGTGTGTGGTGGAAATATATGTCAATTTCGAACAAATAAGTCTTCTACGATATGTGTGTAGTTGTGATAAATGGTCTTATTATGAGAAGAAACTGACCTACAATAGGTGTGTGGTGGAAATACATGTCCATTTCCTGCCAAATTAGTCACTCACAATAGGTGTGTAGTGGCGCTAAATGGTCATCTTATGATGAGAAATGGACCTACAATAGGTGTGTGGTGAAAAGTTATGTCCATTTCTGGCCAAATTAGCCACCTACGATAGGTGTGTAGTTGCGGCAAATGGTCATATTATGACCAGATCGAACCTACAATAGGTGTGTGGTGGGAATATATGTCAATTTCGAACAAATAAGTCACCTACGATATGTGTGTAGTTGTGATAATTGGTCTTATTATGAGAAGAAACTGACCTGCAATAGGTGTGTGGTGGGAAATACATGTCCATTTCCTGCCAAATTAGTCACTCACAATAGGTGTGTAGTGGCGCTAAATGGTCATCTTATGATGAGAAATGGACCTACAATAGGTGTGTGGTGAAAAGTTATGTCCATTTCTGGCCAAATTAGCCACCTACGATAGGTGTGTAGTTGCGGCAAATGGTCATATTATGACCAGATCGAAGCTACAATAGGTGTGTGGTGGGAATATATGTCAATTTCGAACAAATAAGTCACCTACGACATATGTGTAGTTGTGATAAATGGTCTTATTATGAGAAGAAACTGACCTACAATAGGTGTGTGGTGGATATACATGTCCATTTCCTGCCAAATTAGTCACTCACAATAGGTGTGTAGTGGCGCTAAATGGTCATCTTATGATGAGAAATGGACCTACAATAGGTGTGTGGTGAAAAGTTATGTCCATTTCTGGCCAAATTAGCCACCTACGATAGGTGTGTAGTTGCGGCAAATGGTCATATTATGACCAGATCGAAGCTACAATAGGTGTGTGGTGGAAATATATGTCAATTTTGAACAAATAAGTCACCTACGATATGTGTGTAGTTGTGATAAATGGTCTTATTATGAGAACAAACTGACCTGCAATAGGTGTGTGGTGGAAATACATGTCCATTTCCTGCCAAATTATTCACTCACAATACGTGTGTAGTGGCACTAAACGGTCATCTTATGATGAGAAATGGACCTACAATAGGTGTGTGGTGAAAAGTTATGTCCATTTCTGGCCAAATTAGCCACCTACGATAGGTGTGTAGTTGCGGCAAATGGTCATATTATGACCAGATCGAACCTACAATAGGTGTGTGGTGGAAATATATGTCAATTTCGAACAAATAAGTCACCTACGATATGTGTGTAGTTGTGATAAATGGTCTTATTATGAGCAAAAACTGACCTACAATAGGTGTGTGGTAGAAATACATGTCCATTTCCTGCCAAATTAGTCACTCACAATAGATGTGTAGTGGCACTAAATGGTCATCTTATGATGAGAAATGGACATACAATAGGTGTGTGGTGAAAAGTTATGTCCATTTCTGGCCAAATTAGCCACCTACGATAGGTGTGTAGTTGCGGCAAATGGTCATATTATGACCAGATCGAACCTACAATAGGTGTGTGGTGGAAATATATGTCAATTTCGAACAAATAAGTCACCTACGATATGTGTGTAGTTGTGATAAATGGTCTTATTATGAGAAGAAACTGACCTACAATAGGTGTGTGGTGGAAATACATGTCCATTTCCTGCGAAATTAGTCACTCACAATAGGTGTGTCGTGGCGCTAAATGGTCATCTTATGATGAGAAATGGACCTACAATAGGTGTGTGGTGAAAAGTTATGTCCATTTCTGGCCAAATTAGCCACCTACGATAGGTGTGTAGTTTCGGCAAAGGGTCATATTATGACCAGATCGAACCTACAATAGGTGTGTGGTGGGAATATATGTCAATTTCGAACAAATAAGTCACCTACGATATGTGTGTAGTTGTGATAAATGGTCTTATTATGAGAAGAAACTGACCTACAATAGGTGTGTGGTGGAAATACATATCCATTTCCTGCCAAATTAGTCACTCACAATAGGTGTGTATTGGCGCTAAATGGTCATCTTATGATGAGAAATTGACATACAATAGGTGTGTGGTGAAAAGTTATTTCCATTTCTGGCCAAATTAGCCACCTACGATAAGTGTGTAGTTGCGGCAAATGGTCATATTATGACCAGATCAAACCTATAATAGGTGTGTGGTGGAAATATATGTCAATTTTCAATAAATAAGTCACCTACAACATGTGTGTAGTTGTGATAAATGGTCTTATTATGAGAAGAAACTGACCTGCAATAGGTGTGTGGTGGGAAATACATGTCCATTTCCTGCCAAATTAGTCACTCACAATAGGTGTGTAGTGGCGCTAAATGGTCATCTTATGATGAGAAATGGACCTACAATAGGTGTGTGGTGAAAAGTTATGTCCATTTCTGGCCAAATTAGCCACCTACGATAGGTGTGTAGTTGCGGCAAATGGTCATATTATGACCAGATCGAACCTACAATAGGTGTGTGGTGGAAATATATGTCAATTTCGAACAAATAAGTCACCTACGATATGTGTGTAGTTGTGATAAATGGTCTTATTATGAGCAGAAACTGACCTACAATAGGTGTGTGGTAGAAATACATGTCCATTTCCTGCCAAATTAGTCACTCACAATAGATGTGTAGTGGCGCTAAATGGTCATCTTATGATGAGAAATGGACATACAATAGGTGTGTGGTGAAAAGTTATGTCCATTTCTGGCCAAATTAGCCACCTACGATAGGTGTGTAGTTGCGGCAAATGGTCATATTATGACCAGATCGAACCTACAATAGGTGTGTGGTGGGAATATATGTCAATTTCGAACAAATAAGTCACCTACGATATGTGTGTAGTTGTGATAAATGGTCTTATTATGAGAAGAAACTGACCTACAATAGGTGTGTGGTGGAAATACATATCCATTTCCTGCCAAATTAGTCACTCACAATAGGTGTGTATTGGCGCTAAATGGTCATCTTATGATGAGAAATTGACATACAATAGGTGTGTGGTGAAAAGTTATTTCCATTTCTGGCCAAATTAGCCACCTACGATAAGTGTGTAGTTGCGGCAAATGGTCATATTATGACCAGATCAAACCTATAATAGGTGTGTGGTGGAAATATATGTCAATTTTCAATAAATAAGTCACCTACACCATGTGTGTAGTTGTGATAAATGGTCTTATTATGAGAAGAAACTGACCTGCAATAGGTGTGTGGTGGGAAATACATGTCCATTTCCTGCCAAATTAGTCACTCACAATAGGTGTGTAGTGGCGCTAAATGGTCATCTTATGATGAGAAATGGACCTACAATAGGTGTGTGGTGAAAAGTTATGTCCATTTCTGGCCAAATTAGCCACCTACGATAGGTGTGTAGTTGCGGCAAATGGTCATATTATGACCAGATCGAACCTACAATAGGTGTGTGGTGGAAATATATGTCAATTTCGAACAAATAAGTCACCTACGATATGTGTGTAGTTGTGATAAATGGTCTTATTATGAGCAGAAACTGACCTACAATAGGTGTGTGGTAGAAATACATGTCCATTTCCTGCCAAATTAGTCACTCACAATAGATGTGTAGTGGCGCTAAATGGTCATCTTATGATGAGAAATGGACATACAATAGGTGTGTGGTGAAAAGTTATGTCCATTTCTGGCCAAATTAGCCACCTACGATAGGTGTGTAGTTGCGGCAAATGGTCATATTATGACCAGATCGAACCTACAATAGGTGTGTGGTGGGAATATATGTCAATTTCGAACAAATAAGTCACCTACGATATGTGTGTAGTTGTGATAAATGGTCTTATTATGAGAAGAAATTGACCTACAATAGGTGTGTGGTGGAAATACATGTCCATTTCCTGCCAAATTAGTAACTCACAATAGGTGTGTATTGGCGCTAAATGGTCATCTTATGATGAGAAATTGACATACAATAGGTGTGTGGTGAAAAGTTATTTCCATTTCTGGCCAAATTAGCCACCTACGATAAGTGTGTAGTTGTGGCAAATGGTCATATTATGACCAGATCAAACCTACAATAGGTGTGTGGTGGAAATATATGTCAATTTTAAATAATTAAGTCACCTACGACATGTGTGTAGTTGTGATAAATGGTCTTATTATGAGAAGAAACTGACCTGCAATAGTTGTGTGGTGGAAATACATGTCCATTTCCTGCCAAATTATTCACTCACAATACGTGTGTAGTGGCACTAAACGGTCATCTTATGATGAGAAATGGACCTACAATAGGTGTGTGGTGAAAAGTTATGTCCATTTCTGGCCAAATTAGCCACCTACGATAGGTGTCTAGTTGCGGCAAATGGTCATATTCTGACCAGATCGAACCTACAATAGGTGTGTGGTGGAAATATATGTCAATTTCGAACAAATAAGTCACCTACGATATGTGTGTAGTTGTGATAAATGGTCTTATTATGAGAAGAAACTGACCTACAATAGGTGTGTGGTGGAAATACATGTCCATTTCCTGCGAAATTAGTCACTCACAATAGGTGTGTAGTGGCGCTAAATGGTCATCTTATGATGAGAAATGGACCTACAATAGGTGTGTGGTGAAAAGTTATGTCCATTTCTGGCCAAATTAGCCACCTACGATAGGTGTGTAGTTGCGGCAAATGGTCATATTATGACCAGATCGAACCTACAATAGGTGTGTGGTGGGAATATATGTCAATTTCGAACAAATAAGTCACCTACGATATGTGTGTAGTTGTGATAATTGGTCTTATTATGAGAAGAAACTGACCTGCAATAGGTGTGTGGTGGGAAATACATGTCCATTTCCTGCCAAATTAGTCACTCACAATAGGTGTGTAGTGGCGCTAAATGGTCATCTTATGATGAGAAATGGACCTACAATAGGTGTGTGGTGAAAAGTTATGTCCATTTCTGGCCAAATTAGCCACCTACGATAGGTGTGTAGTTGCGGCAAATGGTCATATTATGACCAGATCGAACCTACAATAGGTGTGTGGTGGGAATATATGTCAATTTCGAACAAATAAGTCACCTACGACATATGTGTAGTTGTGATAAATGGTCTTATTATGAGAAGAAACTGACCTACAATAGGTGTGTGGTGGATATACATGTCCATTTCCTGCCAAATTAGTCACTCACAATAGGTGTGTAGTGGCGCTAAATGGTCATCTTATGATGAGAAATGGACCTACAATAGGTGTGTGGTGAAAAGTTATGTCCATTTCTGGCCACATTAGCCACCTACGATAGGTGTGTAGTTGCGGCAAATGGTCATATTATGACCAGATCGAAGCTACAATAGGTGTGTGGTGGGAATATATGTCAATTTTGAACAAATAAGTCACCTACGATATGTGTGTAGTTGTGATAAATGGTCTTATTATGAGAAGAAACTGACCTGCAATAGGTGTGTGGTGGAAATACATGTCCATTTCCTGCCAAATTATTCACTCACAATACGTGTGTAGTGGCACTAAACGGTCATCTTATGATGAGAAATGGACCTACAATAGGTGTGTGGTGAAAAGTTATGTCCATTTCTGGCCAAATTAGCCACCTACGATAGGTGTCTAGTTGCGGCAAATGGTCATATTCTGACCAGATCGAACCTACAATAGGTGTGTGGTGGAAATATATGTCAATTTCGAACAAATAAGTCACCTACGATATGTGTGTAGTTGTGATAAATGGTCTTATTATGAGCAAAAACTGACCTACAATAGGTGTGTGGTAGAAATACATGTCCATTTCCTGCCAAATTAGTCACTCACAATAGATGTGTAGTGGCGCTAAATGGTCATCTTATGATGAGAAATGGACATACAATAGGTGTGTGGTGAAAAGTTATGTCCATTTCTGGCCAAATTAGCCACCTACGATAGGTGTGTAGTTGCGGCAAATGGTCATATTATGACCAGATCGAACCTACAATAGGTGTGTGGTGGAAATATATGTCAATTTCGAACAAATAAGTCACCTACGATATGTGTGTAGTTGTGATAAATGGTCTTATTATGAGAAGAAACTGACCTACAATAGGTGTGTGGTGGAAATACATGTCCATTTCCTGCGAAATTAGTCACTCACAATAGGTGTGTCGTGGCGCTAAATGGTCATCTTATGATGAGAAATGGACATACAATAGGTGTGTGGTGAAAAGTTATGTCCATTTCTGGCCAAATTAGCCACCTACGATAGGTGTGTAGTTTCGGCAAAGGGTCATATTATGACCAGATCGAACCTACAATAGGTGTGTGGTGGGAATATATGTCAATTTCGAACAAATAAGTCACCTACGATATGTGTGTAGTTGTGATAAATGGTCTTATTATGAGAAGAAACTGACCTACAATAGGTGTGTGGTGGAAATACATGTCCATTTCCTGCCAAATTAGTCACTCACAATAGGTGTGTATTGGCGCTAAATGGTCATCTTATGATGAGAAATTGACATACAATAGGTGTGTGGTGAAAAGTTATTTCCATTTCTGGCCAAATTAGCCACCTACGATAAGTGTGTAGTTGCGGCAAATGGTCATATTATGACCAGATCAAACCTATAATAGGTGTGTGGTGGAAATATATGTCAATTTTCAATAAATAAGTCACCTACAACATGTGTGTAGTTGTGATAAATGGTCTTATTATGAGAAGAAACTGACCTGCAATAGGTGTGTGGTGGGAAATACATGTCCATTTCCTGCCAAATTAGTCACTCACAATAGGTGTGTAGTGGCGCTAAATGGTCATCTTATGATGAGAAATGGACCTACAAAAGGTGTGTGGTGAAAAGTTATGTCCATTTCTGGCCAAATTAGCCACCTACGATAGGTGTGTAGTTGCGGCAAATGGTCATATTATGACCAGATCGAACCTACAATAGGTGTGTGGTGGAAATATATGTCAATTTCGAACAAATAAGTCACCTACGATATGTGTGTAGTTGTGATAAATGGTCTTATTATGAGAAGAAACTGACCTACAATAGGTGTGTGGTGGAAATACATGTCCATTTCCTGCGAAATTAGTCACTCACAATAGGTGTGTAGTGGCGCTAAATGGTCATCTTATGATGAGAAATGGACCTACAATAGGTGTGTGGTGAAAAGTTATGTCCATTTCTGGCCAAATTAGCCACCTACGATAGGTGTGTAGTTGCGGCAAATGGTCATATTATGACCAGATCAAACCTACAATAGGTGTGTGGTGGAAGTATATGTCAATTTTCAATAAATAAGTCACCTACAACATGTGTGTAGTTGTGATAAATGGTCTTATTATGAGAAGAAACTGACCTACAATAGGTGTGTGGTGGAAATACATGTCCATTTCCTGCCAAATTAGTCACTCACAATAGGTGTGTAGTGGCGCTAAATGGTCATCTTATGATGAGAAATTGACCTACAATAGGTGTGTGGTGAAAAGTTATGTCCATTTCTGGCCAAATTAGCCACCTACGATAGGTGTGTAGTTGCGGCAAATGGTCATATTATGACCAGATCGAACCTACAATAGGTGTGTGGTGGGAATATATGTCAATTTCGAACAAATAAGTCACCTACGATATGTGTGTAGTTGTGATAAATGGTCTTATTATGAGAAGAAAGTGACCTACAATAGGTGTGTGGTGGAAATACATGTCCATTTCCTGCGAAATTAGTCACTCACAATAGGTGTGTATTGGCGCTAAATGGTCATCTTATGATGAGAAATTGACCTACAATAGGTGTGTGGTGAAAAGTTATGTCCATTTCTGGCCAAATTAGCCACCTACGATAGGTGTGTAGTTGCGGCAAAGGGTCATATTATGACCAGATCGAACCTACAATAGGTGTGTGGTGGGAATATATGTCAATTTCGAACAAATAAGTCACCTACGATATGTGTGTAGTTGTGATAAATGGTCTTATTATGAGAAGAAACTGACCTACAATAGGTGTGTGGTGGAAATACATGTCCATTTCCTGCCAAATTAGTCACTCACAATAGGTGTGTATTGGCGCTAAATGGTCATCTTATGATGAGAAATTGACATACAATAGGTGTGTGGTGAAAAGTTATTTCCATTTCTGGCCAAATTAGCCACCTACGATAAGTGTGCAGTTGCGGCAAATGGTCATATTATGACCAGATCAAACCTACAATAGGTGTGTGGTGGAAGTATATGTCAATTTTCAATAAATAAGTCACCTACAACATGTGTGTAGTTGTGATAAATGGTCTTATTATGAGAAGAAACTGACCTGCAATAGGTGTGTGGTGGGAAATACATGTCCATTTCCTGCCAAATTAGTCACTCACAATAGGTGTGTAGTGGCGCTAAATGGTCATCTTATGATGAGAAATGGACCTACAATAGGTGTGTGGTGAAAAGTTATGTCCATTTCTGGCCAAATTAGCCACCTACGATAGGTGTGTAGTTGCGGCAAATGGTCATATTATGACCACATCGAACCTACAATAGGTGTGTGGTGGGAATATATGTCAATTTCGAACAAATAAGTCACCTACGACATATGTGTAGTTGTGATAAATGGTCTTATTATGAGAAGAAACTGACCTACAATAGTTGTGTGGTGGAAATACATGTCCATTTCCTGCCAAATTATTCACTCACAATACGTGTGTAGTGGCACTAAACGGTCATCTTATGATGAGAAATGGACCTACAATAGGTGTGTGGTGAAAAGTTCTGTCCATTTCTGGCCAAATTAGCCACCTACGATAGGTGTGTAGTTGCGGCAAATGGTCATATTATGACCAGATCGAACCTACAATAGGTGTCTGGTGGAAATATATGTCAATTTCGAACAAATAAGTAACCTACGATATGTGTGTAGTTGTGATAAATGGTCTTATTATGAGCAGAAACTGACCTACAATAGGTGTGTGGTGGAAATACATGTCCATTTCCTGCCAAATTAGTCACTCACAATAGGTGTGTAGTGGCGCTAAATGGTCATCTTATGATGAGAAATGGACCTACAATAGGTGTGTGGTGAAAAGTTATTTCCATTTCTGGCCAAATTAGCCACCTACGATAAGTGTGTAGTTGCGGCAAATGGTCATATTATGACCAGATCAAACCTACAATAGGTGTGTGGTGGAAATATATGTCAATTTTCTATAAATAAGTCACCTACAACATGTGTGTAGTTGTGATAAATGGTCTTATTATGAGAAGAAACTGACCTGCAATAGGTGTGTGGTGGGAAATACATGTCCATTTCCTGCCAAATTAGTCACTCACAATAGGTGTGTAGTGGCGCTAAATGGTCATCTTATGATGAGAAATGGACCTACAATAGGTGTGTGGTGAAAAGTTATGTCCATTTCTGGCGAAATTAGCCACCTACGATAGGTGTGTAGTTGCGGCAAATGGTCATATTATGACCAGATCGAACCTACAATAGGTGTGTGGTGGAAATATATGTCAATTTCGAACAAATAAGTCACCTACGATATGTGTGTAGTTGTGATAAATGGTCTTATTATGAGCAGAAACTGACCTACAATAGGTGTGTGGTAGAAATACATGTCCATTTCCTGCCAAATTAGTCACTCACAATAGATGTGTAGTGGCGCTAAATGGTCATCTTATGATGAGAAATGGACAAACAATAGGTGTGTGGTGAAAAGTTATGTCCATTTCTGGCCAAATTAGCCACCTACGATAGGTGTGTAGTTGCGGCAAATGGTCATATTATGACCAGATCGAACCTACAATAGGTGCTTGGTGGAAATATATGTCAATTTCGAACAAATAAGTCACCTACGATATGTGTGTAGTTGTGATAAATGGTCTTATTATGAGAAGAAACTGACCTACAATAGGTGTGTGGTGGAAATACATGTCCATTTCCTGCCAAATTAGTCACTCACAATAGGTGTGTAGTGGCGCTAAATGGTCATCTTATGATGAGAAATGGACATACAATAGGTGTGTGGTGAAAAGTTATGTCCATTTCTGGCCAAATTAGCCACCTACGATAGGTGTGTAGTTGCGGCAAATGGTCATATTATGACCAGATCGAACCTACAATAGGTGTGTGGTGGAAATATATATCAATTTCGAACAAATAAGTAACCTACGATATGTGTGTAGTTGTGATAAATGGTCTTATTATGAGAAGAAACTGACCTACAATAGGTGTGTGGTGGAAATACATGTCCATTTCCTGCCAAATTAGTCACTCACAATAGGTGTGTAGTGGCGCTAAATGGTCATCTTATGATGAGAAATGGACATACAATAGGTGTGTGGTGAAAAGTTATGTCCATTTCTGGCAAAATTAGCCACCTACGATAGGTGTGTAGTTGCGGCAAATGGTCATATTATGACCAGATCGAACCAACAATAGGTGTGTGGTGGAAATATATGTCAATTTCGAACAAATAAGTCACCTACGATATGTGTGTAGTTGTGATAAATGGTCTTATTATGAGAAGAAACTGACCTACAACAGGTGTGTGGTGGAAATACATGTCCATTTCCTGCCAAATTAGTCACTCACAATAGGTGTGTATTGGCGCTAAATGGTCATCTTATGATGAGAAATTGACATACAATAGGTCTGTGGTGAAAAGTTATTTCCATTTCTGGCCAAATTAGCCACCTACGATAAGTGTGTAGTTGCGGCAAATGGTCATATTATGACCAGATCAAACCTACAATAGGTGTGTGGTGGAAATATATGTCAATCTTCAATAAATAAGTCACCTACGACATGTGTGTAGTTGTGATAAATGGTCTCATTATGAGAAGAAACTGACCTGCAATAGTTTTGTGGTGGAAATACATGTCCATTTCCTGCCAAATTATTCATTCACAATACGTGTGTAGTGGCACTAAACGGTCATCTTATGATGAGAAATGGACCTACAATAGGTGTGTGGTGAAAAGTTATGTCCATTTCTGGCCAAATTAGCCACCTACGATAGGTGTGTAGTTGCTGCAAATGGTCATATTATGACCACATCGAACCTACAATAGGTGTGTGGTGGGAATATATGTCAATTTCGAACAAATAAGTCACCTACAACATATGTGTAGTTGTGATAAATGGTCTTATTATGAGAAGAAACTGACCTACAATAGGTGTGTGGTGGATATACATGTCCATTTCCTGCCAAATTAGTCACTCACAATAGGTGTGTAGTGCGCTAAATGGTCATCTTATGACGAGAAATGGACCTACAATAGGTGTGTGGTGAAAAGTTATGTCCATTTCTGGCCAAATTAGCCACCTACGATAGGTGTGTAGTTGCGGCAAATGGTCATATTATGACCAGATCGAAGCTACAATAGGTGTGTGGTGGAAATATATGTCAATTTTGAACAAATAAGTCACCTACGATATGTGTGTAGTTGTGATAAATGGTCTTATTATGAGAACAAACTGACCTGCAATAGGTGTGTGGTGGAAATACATGTCCATTTCCTGCCAAATTATTCACTCACAATACGTGTGTAGTGGCACTAAACGGTCATCTTATGATGAGAAATGGACCTACAATAGGTGTGTGGTGAAAAGTTATGTCCATTTCTGGCCAAATTAGCCACCTACGATAGGTGTGTAGTTGCGGCAAATGGTCATATTATGACCAGATCGAACCTACAATAGGTGTGTGGTGGAAATATATGTCAATTTCGAACAAATAAGTCACCTACGATTTGTGTGTAGTTGTGATAAATGGTCTTATTATGAGCAGAAACTGACCTACAATAGGTGTGTGGTAGAAATACATGTCCATTTCCTGCCAAATTAGTCACTCACAATAGATGTGTAGTGGCGCTAAATGGTCATCTTATGATGAGAAATGGACATACAATAGGTGTGTGGTGAAAAGATATGTCCATTTCTGGCCAAATTAGCCACCTACGATAGGTGTGTGGTTGCGGCAAATGGTCATATTATGACCAGATCGAACCTACAATAGGTGTGTGGTAGAAATATATGTCAATTTCGAACAAATAAGTCACCTACGATATGTGTGTAGTTGTGATAAATGGTCTTATTATGAGAAGAAACTGATCTACAATAGGTGTGTGGTGGAAATACATGTCCATTTCCTGCGAAATTAGTCACTCACAATAGGTGTGTAGTGGCGCTAAATGGTCATCTTATGATGAGAAATGGACCTACAATAGGTGTGTGGTGAAAAGTTATGTCCATTTCTGGCCAAATTAGCCACCTACGATAGGTGTGTAGTTGCGGCAAATGGTCATATTATGACCAGATCGAAGCTACAATAGGTGTGTGGTGGAAATATATGTCAATTTTGAACAAATAAGTCACCTACGATATGTGTGTAGTTGTGATAAATGATCTTATTATGAGAAGAAACTGACCTACAACAGGTGTGTGGTGGAAATACATGTCCATTTCCTGCCAAATTAGTCACTCACAATAGGTGTGTATTGGCGCTAAATGGTCATCTTATGATGAGAAATTGACATACAATAGGTGTGTGGTGAAAAGTTATTTCCATTTCTGGCCAAATTAGCCACCTACGATAAGTGTGTAGTTGCGGCAAATGGTCATATTATGACCAGATCAAACCTACAATAGGTGTGTGGTGGAAATATATGTCAATTTTCAATAAATAAGTCACCCACGACATGTGTGTAGTTGTGATAAATGGTCTTATTATGAGAAGAAACTGACCTGCAATAGTTGTGTGGTGGAAATACATGTCCATTTCCTGCCAAATTATTCACTCACAATACGTGTGTAGTGGCACTAAACGGTCATCTTATGATGAGAAATGGACCTACAATAGGTGTGTGGTGAAAAGTTCTGTCCATTTCTGGCCAAATTAGCCACCTACGATAGGTGTGTAGTTGCGGCAAATGGTCATATTATGACCAGATCGAACCTACAATAGGTGTGTGGTGGAAATATATGTCAATTTCGAACAAATAAGTCACCTACGATATGTGTGTAGTTGTGATAAATGGTCTTATTATGAGCAGAAACTGACCTACAATAGGTGTGTGGTAGAAATACATGTCCAT
Source organism: Sabellastarte sp. h YS-2021 (assembly GCA_964017235.1). NCBI lineage: Eukaryota > Metazoa > Annelida > Polychaeta > Sabellida > Sabellidae > Sabellastarte > Sabellastarte sp. h YS-2021. Next base: position 181,458,694 of record OZ024930.1, read on the forward strand.
TTCCTGCCAAATTAGTCACTCACAATAGATGTGTAGTGGCGCTAAATGGTCATCTTATGATGAGAAATGGACATACAATAGGTGTGTGGTGAAAAGTTATGTCCATTTCTGGCCAAATTAGCCACCTACGATAGGTGTGTAGTTGCGGCAAATGGTCATATTATGACCAGATCGAACCTACAATAGGTGTGTGGTGGAAATATATGTCAATTTCGAACAAATAAGTCACCTACGATATGTGTGTAGTTGTGATAAATGGTCTTATTATGAGAAGAAACTGACCTACAATAGGTGTGTGGTAGAAATACATGTCCATTTCCTGCCAAATTAGTCACTCACAATAGATGTGTAGTGGCGCTAAATGGTCATCTTATGATGAGAAATGGACATACAATAGGTGTGTGGTGAAAAGTTATGTCCATTTCTGGCCAAATTAGCCACCTACGATAGGTGTGTAGTTGCGGCAAATGGTCATATTATGACCAGATCGAACTTACAATAGGTGTGTGGTGGAAATATATGTCAATTTCGAACAAATAAGTCACCTACGATATGTGTGTAGTTGTGATAAATGGTCTTATTATGAGAAGAAACTGACCTACAATAGGTGTGTGGTGGAAATACATGTCCATTTCCTGCGAAATTAGTCACTCACAATAGGTGTGTAGTGGCGCTAAATGGTCATCTTATGATGAGAAATGGACCTACAATAGGTGTGTGGTGAAAAGTTATGTCCATTACTGGCCAAATTAGCCACCTACGATAGGTGTGTAGTTGCGGCAAATGGTCATATTATGACCCGATCGAACCTACAATAGGTGTGTGGTGGGAATATATGTCAATTTCGAACAAATAAGTCACCTACGATATGTGTGTAGTTGTGATAATTGGTCTTATTATGAGAAGAAACTGACCTGCAATAGGTGTGTGGTGGGAAATACATGTCCATTTCCTGCCAAATTAGTCACTCACAATAGGTGTGTAGTGGCGCTAAATGGTCATCTTATGATGAGAAATGGACCTACAATAGGTGTGTGGTGAAAAGTTATGTCCATTTCTGGCCAAATTAGCCACCTACGATAGGTGTGTAGTTGCGGCAAATGGTCATATTATGACCAGATCGAAGCTACAATAGGTGTGTGGTGGGAATATATGTCAATTTCGAACAAATAAGTCACCTACGACATATGTGTAGTTGTGATAAATGGTCTTATTATGAGAAGAAACTGACCTACAATAGGTGTGTGGTGGATATACATGTCCATTTCCTGCCAAATTAGTCACTCACAATAGGTGTGTAGTGGCGCTAAATGGTCATCTTATGATGAGAAATGGACCTACAATAGGTGTGTGGTGAAAAGTTATGTCCATTTCTGGCCAAATTAGCCACCTACGATAGGTGTGTAGTTGCGGCAAATGGTCATATTATGACCAGATCGAAGCTACAATAGGTGTGTGGTGGAAATATATGTCAATTTTGAACAAATAAGTCACCTACGATATGTGTGTAGTTGTGATAAATGGTCTTATTATGAGAAGAAACTGACCTGCAATAGGTGTGTGGTGGAAATACATGTCCATTTCCTGCCAAATTATTCACTCACAATACGTGTGTAGTGGCACTAAACGGTCATCTTATGATGAGAAATGGACCTACAATAGGTGTGTGGTGAAAAGTTCTGTCCATTTCTGGCCAAATTAGCCACCTACGATAGGTGTGTAGTTGCGGCAAATGGTCATATTATGACCAGATCGAACCTACAATAGGTGTGTGGTGGAAATATATGTCAATTTCGAACAAATAAGTCACCTACGATATGTGTGTAGTTGTGATAAATGGTCTTATTATGAGCAGAAACTGACCTACAATAGGTGTGTGGTAGAAATACATGTCCATTTCCTGCCAAATTAGTCACTCACAATAGGTGTGTAGTGGCGCTAAATGGTCATCTTATGATGAGAAATGGACCTACAATAGGTGTGTGGTGAAAAGTTATTTCCATTTCTGGCCAAATTAGCCACCTACGATAAGTGTGTAGTTGCGGCAAATGGTCATATTATGACCAGATCAAACCTACAATAGGTGTGTGGTGGAAATATATGTCAATTTTCTATAAATAAGTCACCTACAACATGTGTGTAGTTGTGATAAATGGTCTTATTATGAGAAGAAACTGACCTGCAATAGGTGTGTGGTGGGAAATACATGTCCATTTCCTGCCAAATTAGTCATTCACAATAGGTGTGTAGTGGCGCTAAATGGTCATCTTATGATGAGAAATGGACCTACAATAGGTGTGTGGTGAAAAGTTATGTCCATTTCTGGCGAAATTAGCCACCTACGATAGGTGTGTAGTTGCGGCAAATGGTCATATTATGACCAGATCGAACCTACAATAGGTGTGTGGTGGAAATATATGTCAATTTCGAACAAATAAGTCACCTACGATATGTGTGTAGTTGTGATAAATGGTCTTATTATGAGCAGAAACTGACCTACAATAGGTGTGTGGTAGAAATACATGTCCATTTCCTGCCAAATTAGTCACTCACAATAGATGTGTAGTGGCGCTAAATGGTCATCTTATGATGAGAAATGGACAAACAATAGGTGTGTGGTGAAAAGTTATGTCCATTTCTGGCCAAATTAGCCACCTACGATAGGTGTGTAGTTGCGGCAAATGGTCATATTATGACCAGATCGAACCTACAATAGGTGCTTGGTGGAAATATATGTCAATTTCGAACAAATAAGTCACCTACGATATGTGTGTAGTTGTGATAAATGGTCTTATTATGAGAAGAAACTGACCTACAATAGGTGTGTGGTGGAAATACATGTCCATTTCCTGCCAAATTAGTCACTCACAATAGGTGTGTAGTGGCGCTAAATGGTCATCTTATGATGAGAAATGGACATACAATAGGTGTGTGGTGAAAAGTTATGTCCATTTCTGGCCAAATTAGCCACCTACGATAGGTGTGTAGTTGCGGCAAATGGTCATATTATGACCAGATCGAACCAACAATAGGTGTGTGGTGGAAATATATGTCAATTTCGAACAAATAAGTCACCTACGATATGTGTGTAGTTGTGATAAATGGTCTTATTATGAGAAGAAACTGACCTACAACAGGTGTGTGGTGGAAATACATGTCCATTTCCTGCCAAATTAGTCACTCACAATAGGTGTGTATTGGCGCTAAATGGTCATCTTATGATGAGAAATTGACATACAATAGGTCTGTGGTGAAAAGTTATTTCCATTTCTGGCCAAATTAGCCACCTACGATAAGTGTGTAGTTGCGGCAAATGGTCATATTATGACCAGATCAAACCTACAATAGGTGTGTGGTGGAAATATATGTCAATTTTCAATAAATAAGTCACCTACGACATGTGTGTAGTTGTGATAAATGGTCTCATTATGAGAAGAAACTGACCTGCAATAGTTTTGTGGTGGAAATACATGTCCATTTCCTGCCAAATTATTCATTCACAATACGTGTGTAGTGGCACTAAACGGTCATCTTATGATGAGAAATGGACCTACAATAGGTGTGTGGTGAAAAGTTATGTCCATTTCTGGCCAAATTAGCCACCTACGATAGGTGTGTAGTTGCTGCAAATGGTCATATTATGACCACATCGAACCTACAATAGGTGTGTGGTGGGAATATATGTCAATTTCGAACAAATAAGTCACCTACAACATATGTGTAGTTGTGATAAATGGTCTTATTATGAGAAGAAACTGACCTACAATAGGTGTGTGGTGGATATACATGTCCATTTCCTGCCAAATTAGTCACTCACAATAGGTGTGTAGTGCGCTAAATGGTCATCTTATGACGAGAAATGGACCTACAATAGGTGTGTGGTGAAAAGTTATGTCCATTTCTGGCCAAATTAGCCACCTACGATAGGTGTGTAGTTGCGGCAAATGGTCATATTATGACCAGATCGAAGCTACAATAGGTGTGTGGTGGAAATATATGTCAATTTTGAACAAATAAGTCACCTACGATATGTGTGTAGTTGTGATAAATGGTCTTATTATGAGAAGAAACTGACCTACAATAGGTGTGTGGTGGAAATACATGTCCATTTCCTGCCAAATTAGTCACTCACAATAGGTGTGTAGTGGCGCTAAATGGTCATCTTATGATGAGAAATGGACCTACAATAGGTGTGTGGTGAAAAATTATGTCCATTTCTGGCCAAATTAGCCACCTACGATAGGTGTGTAGTTGCGGCAAATGGTCATATTATGACCAGATCCAACCTACAATAGGTGTGTGGTGGAAATATATGTCAATTTCGAACAAATAAGTCACCTACGATATGTGTGTAGTTGTGATAAATGGTCTTATTATGAGAAGAAACTGACCTACAATAGGTGTGTGCTGGAAATACATGTCCATTTCCTGCCAAATTAGTCACTCACAATAGGTGTGTAGTGACGCTAAATGGTCATCTTATGATGAGAAATGGACCTACAATAGGTGTGTGGTGAAAAATTATGTCCATTTCTGGCCAAATTAGCCACCTACGATAGGTGTGTAGTTGCGGCAAATGGTCATATTATGACCAGATCGAACCTACAATAGGTGTGTGGTGGAAATATATGTCAATTTTCTTAAGTGGTGTAACAAAAGGCATCATGACTGTCAGTCCCCCCAGTCCAGGACATGCCTTATAAATTTTTGCATCTGACTGAAGTGGGTACCAGACTAGAGGTAGTGGGCATTGGGGGCAATGTAAGCAAGATGGTGATTGGCTAATTCATAAAGTGGTGGGAAAACCAGCATTCTTGACCTCAGTTACATAAATTCAGGACAGCAGAGAGGACGTGTTGACAATTTTGTTGAACCTGTCCTGTGTTTTATGATTAATAACGTGTTATATGGAAGATATTTTATTGGATTTTTAACTGTTTTTATGTGTATTGTCTCAAACTGAACGGTCATTTAGTGTATTATTGCCATTTTATGTACATGTTATACAAGATATTGACACTGGACTGGAGGACTGAACTGTGTATTGATCTACAAAGGAGCTGTCATCGAGACAACCTCAGGCTTTATTCTGGCAAGGCAAAAGGGGTCAACCCTAATTACTATTAATCCTCGCAGTTGCATAGCCGAAATTTAGACTGTGGTTGTATTAGCAGCTCCTAAGGTTTGTTGTGCCATATTTTTAGCGATTGTAAACATGGGAAAAAACAAAAATAAGTGCTGGGCATGCTCACAGAAACATTATCCGCCTACGGGAAAAAATTGTGTATTTGCAAAGAAGAATGAAGAGACAGCAGTGGTAGAGGTACCGTCAGAAAATGACGCTCGGGACTCTTCATCGAGCAAAGTTGTTCTAAAGAAATCTGTCGCTCCTGAGAAGGACTCTGTTGTCAGTAGGGGTTATACCTCTGGTCACACTAGTAGCAGCGACACAGAAGAAGAAGATAGCTCGATGGAAGAGGGTGGACAGCGTGATATGCAGCACAAGATCTTGTCTGAATTACAGAAGGTCAGCTCCAGATTGACGGTGGTGGAGGCACAGATGGCGTCGGGACAGGGAACCAGCAAGAAGGGTGCAAAGGGACAAAAGTTAAGTACTGTTGTAAAATGTAAAAAACGAAAGTGTCACAAGTCATGTTGTAGTAAAACTTCGAGTGAAAGCTCTGACAGTTCAGATGATGGTACTGTATTGCCAGATTTGTCACACATAAGATCATCAAAAAGCATTCAGAAACAAATAGACAGAAGTATTGCCAAGTTATCCAAGGCTCAGTGTGAAGGTAATGAAAATTTGCAAAAATTGAAATCTAAAAGGGGTGGTCCAGTGGACGTTATTGTCCAGAAAAAAGTGTCATGGCCGCATGAACATATATTGGGTGGGCAAAATAGGCAAAGATTGACATATGACCAAATTACAATGCCTCAGTTTGTTCAAGGTTTCGTTAAAAATATTTTGGATGAAAAAAGTCAAGAAAATAGGGACCATATGTTACAATATTTAGGGGATATTATGGAAGATGCATCTGACTTTTCCTGGCAAAGTGCTAAAGCGAGTCATGCGGTTCTCCTTTGCGAGATGGAGAGAGGTAAAGTTACATGGCAGGACACCACCAGGATTGATCGGGTAAGAAGGGCTTATGCCCAAAAACACCAGGGTTCAGGTAAACAAAGCTGGGGCCAAAAAGTGGGTGAAAGAAAGCCTTGGTTTTGTAAACAGTATCAAACTGGTTCATGTACATTTGACAAAGATCACGACACTGGGGGAAAATTACATAGGCATATTTGTGCTACTTGTCTGTCACAAGGTAGGCAACTCAGTCACCCAGAGCGTGACTGTCATTTTGCCAAAAAGGCGGTGCCAAAAAACGGGTAAGTGGCTGCTCATCAAGTACCGAGATGAGTAGCACAGAAGATGTAGTAATTGCTAACAATAATATTGTGGCAAGCCATAGCAAAGTACTGGGCATGAGTGTACCTTTAAAAAAGAGGGTAGTGAATACTGACAGTGGGGCAAGAATTAGAAGCCCTGTTAGAACTAGAGTTTTTGTAAATTCGGCATATAATAGTAGGAATGTCAACGGTTGCCTTGCAAAAGGTAATAAAGCTAGTGCTTTGAAAACAATGATAACTTGTTATGAAAGGGCAAGGGAGAGCCAAGGTGAGTGTGTACAAGTTAACAATACAATTGTTTCAGGGGCAAAGCCAATCTTTTGTACTGAGAAAGGTGGCAAGGAATGTGTTACTGATCACAATGAACAAATTAGTGACACGTCAATAGGTGTCAAGTCTATGAAAGGTAAGGAGGGTGGGGCTTTTCACCTCCCTGTGAATGAACAAATTAATACAATGACCATGCAACTTGAGGGTGGTAACAGTGACACTCCAAGTGAATGGGTGGCTAACGACAATGAAAAAGTTCTGGTGTATGATACAAAAGGTCAGGCAAAGCCAATCTTTTGTAGTGAGAAAGGTGTCAAGGAATGTGTTACTGATCACAATGAACAAATTAGTGACACGTCAATAGGTGTCAAGCTTATGAAAGGTAAGGAGGGTGGGGCTTTTGACCTCCCTGTGAATGAACAAATTAATACAATGACCATGCAACTTGAGGGTGGTAACAGTGACACTCCAAGTGAATGGGCGGCTAACGACAATGAAAAAGTTCTGTTGTATGATACAAAAGGTCTTGATGAAGACAAATTTGTACACACAGTATTCAATAAACGTTTGAGTGAATTAGCAAAGCGTCAGGCTGAGCTATATTGTCATAGTTATAGATTGTGGAAACAACAAAGTAAATTTGACTTTGGTTTTGTACCTCTCTCAGATTTCATACAAATACCAGTCTGTGAAAGTTTCAGAACAGATATAGTAGACCCTAGTGTATTACATAAGCTTATCAAGGCAAGTGGCACATACAATTTTCTGGGTTTAAAAATACCTGTTCACAGCCAATTGAATGTAGATCAATGGGTTCAAAAACTTGAGGGATATTGGGATACCCAACTCCTTGAGTTAATCAAATATGGATTCCCCATGGACTTTAACAGGCAATCACCTTTGAGATGGGAAGACAAAAATCATAGCTCTGCTCTCCAGTTCCCACATGATGTGGAGGCTTATTTGAAAGAAGAGATACAGTTTGGTGCTATACAAGGCCCTTTTATTAAAAATCCAATCAAAAATTGTCATTTTTCACCTTTTTTAACAAGAGAGAAGAGCAATGCGTCGCACAGACGCGTCATTATAGATTTATCATGGCCTAAGGATGCTTCTGTAAACCTTGGGGTGGATAAAAACTCCTATCTAGCGTCAGATTTCCAACTCACTTTCCCGACGGTCGACGACATCATTGACGCTATCAATGACGTAGGCAAGGGGGCTTGCTTGTATAAAGTGGATATCAGCCGTGCGTTTTGTCACGTTAAAATAGATCCATTCGATTATGACCTTTTAGGCCTCAAGTGGCGTGACGTCACGTTCTTTGATACGTGTTTACCGTTTGGGAGCAGGCACGGAACGCAAATCTTTCAGCGTTTAAGCGACGCTGTGCGTTACATGATGCGTCGCGAGGGTTTTGACGTCGTCAATTACGTTGATGATTTTGTCGGGATTGACGTTCTGAGCGTCGCGCGACGCTCGTATGACCGCTTGTGTGCAATACTTGGTGAACTAGGTCTGGACGTTAGCGTCAAGAAGCTTGTAGCTCCATGCACTAAGACCATTTGCCTTGGCGTCGAGATTGATACTGTGCAAAAAACCATTGCTATTCCGGAAGACAAGATGAGTCGTATTGAAGATATCTTACAAGAATGGAAATCAAAGGCATTTGCGTCACGTCAGCAGCTCCAATCTCTTCTGGGCAATCTCCTTTATATTCACAAGTGCGTCAAACTGGCTCGTACCTTCGTCAACTGTATGCTTCAGCTACTCAGAGACAATTATGACAAAAAATCCATATCTTTGACTCATGATTTTCGACGTGACCTTAGGTGGTTTGTAAAATTTGTCAGGTCTTATAATGGGACCTCATATTTTGACCACAAACCTATTGAAGCCTCAATTGAGCTGGATGCTTGTCTTACTGGGTTTGGAGGTAGCTGGGGGAATTGCGTTTATCATGTACCTATTGAAAAGAGGTACAAAAATTTAGCCATAACTCAGTTGGAAACCCTCAACATCCTGGTAGCTCTGAGGTTATTTGCCCCTTATTGGCATAGAAAGAAAGTACATGTCAAGTGTGATAATTTGGCAGCTGTACAAGTTCTCACCTCAGGTAGAACTAGGGACCCTTTTTTGGCAGCATGTGCAAGGAATGTATGGTTGGTTGTTGCACAGGCAGACATACAAGTGAAGTACTCTCATATACCTGGGAGTAAAAATGAGCTTGCAGACACATTGTCCAGGTGGAAAAATTCTGAGGCTCAAGTTGAATTGTTGCATAAAAACATAAGAAATCCTGTATGGATGCATATTCCATATTATATACTACATATTGATGATGAAATTTAGAATTGCTATTTTGATATTTACAGATTCTACACTTTGTTTCAGGTGCTGGTCGGTTGAAAGAATTGCAAATCAAAGCTGCCCAGAGGGTGGATCTAGCATTTCGACCCAAAACCAAGAGGTGTTATGAACTGTTGTTCAGAAATTTTATAGGCTTTTGTCTGTGTAGTAAGATTGTGATTCACTGTATATCTTTGCAAGAAATCATGGCATATCTAGAGTTTCTGGTGCAAAACAATGTATCTGCCAACATGTTGGCTAACAACATTTCAGCTTTGAAAGCTAATTTTGTAAAATATGGCTTAAGATTTAAGCTCTGGGAGCATCCGCGCGTTAGGTATTTTTTGAAGTCTGTTAAGATCAACCGTCCCCTCTGTCCTACTTGTAGGATTATCATGTCTTTGCACACCTTGAGAGAAATGATCAAGGCTTTTGATAGTCTGGAATCTCATTTCACATACAAAGCAATATTTTTAATGGCATTTTTCGGGTTTCTCCGTATTTCCAATCTGGCCCCTCATGCAGTTGCACAGTTTGACCCCTCTAGACATTTGACCCCATCGGACATAGTTTTTAAAAAATCCACAATGACAGTCACCTTAAAGTGGTCTAAGACCATGCAGACCCGAGATCAGGTTCATACTATTGTACTTCCTAAGTTAGGTTCTTCCATCTTATGCCCAGTGGAGGTCCTCAGTGGCCTAGTGGTTAGCAAGTTTGGCATCTAATCATAGGCTGTCACCTCTGTGGGTTCGAGTCCCACAAGTGGCAATGCTGAGGACCTGTCCCAATATGACCCTGGCTGTTGAACGGGACGTAAAAACCCCAACTTTGACTTTGACCTTTGACTTATGCCCAGTGAGTGCGTTGAAAAGAGCTGTAGCAGCTTATACTCCTGGCAAAAATGACCCACTATTTCAGGTTGTCACCACCAATGGGTTTCAACTGGTAACTGAGTCAAGACTCAGGAAGGTTCTATCCAGATTAAATGTTAAAATGGGTTTAGATGCACACCATTTCACCTTCCACGCCTTCAGGCGCTCAGGAGCTACTTGTGCTTATAATGCCCATGTGCCACTTCAGAGTATTAAGTCACATGGCTCCTGGGCGTCTGAATGCGTTTGGACTTATATTCAGCAAAATGAAGCCAGAAGCTCAGAAATTGCTTCTTCCTTCAGTAAGTTGATAAATGCATAAATGTTCATATTCTTGGGCTTGAGGATCTCTGATAATGTTCATGCAGTCAGACTTCATAGGTGGTAGTACATGGCTTTGACCTTTGACCTCTCTCTGTTGCCGTCCGTCTTTGACCTGGATTCAGGGGTGGGCCTTCAGTTGCCCAGGATATTTCACCTCAGGGGTCAAAAACCCTGTGGGGGGGAGGTCAGAGGTCATTGATGGCTGACATCACATTCAGATTCTAAAACAGTAATTATCAGTGTATAGTTTACAAGTGACTATTATTTACAAGCAGTGTTCTAAAGCTAAAGTATACATTATTTACAAGTATTCTATTAATTGTGTCTTATACTGATGTTAGTGTGTATGTTTTAATCACCTGTAATGTTGCCATTGAATAACCTATGTAACCATATATGACCTGAAACTGCATCTAGAAGATCTGTAATCTGTACATAGTAGTAGATGATTAGTTGTGTATGCATTATTATGTAATAAAACTCTATATATATATATATTAATAAATCCAATGCTTCGCAGTTGTTGTTTGCTTGTCTTGGGCTGGTGGGGACTGTGAACAAATAAGTCACCTACGATATGTGTGTAGTTGTGATAAATGGTCTTATTATGAGAAGAAACTGACCTACAATAGGTGTGTGGTGGAAATACATGTCCACTTCCTGCCAAATTAGTCACTCACAATAGGTGTGTAGTGGCACTAAATGGTCATCTTATGATGAGAAATGGACCTACAATAGGTGTGTGGTGAAAAGTTATGTCCATTTCTGGCCAAATTAGCCACCTACGATAGGTGTGTAGTTGCGGCAAATGGTCATATTATGACCAGATCGAACCTACAATAGGTGTGTGGTGGAAATATATGTCAATTTCGAACAAATAAGTCACCTACGATATGTGTGTAGTTGTGATAAATGGTCTTATTATGAGAAGAAACTGACCTACAATAGGTGTGTGGTGGAAATACATGTCCATTTTCTGCCAAATTAGTCACTCACAATAGGTGTGTAGTGGCGCTAAATGGTCATCTTATGATGATAAATGGACGTACAATAGGTGTGTGGTGAAAAATTATGTCCATTTCTGGCCAAATTAGCCACCTACGATAGGTGTGTAGTTGCGGCAAATGGTCATATTATGACCAGATCGAACCTACAATAGGTGTGTGGTGGAAATATATGTCAATTTCGAACAAATGTGTCACCTACAATATGTGTGTAGTTGTGATAAATTGTCTTATTATGAGAAGAAACTGACCTACAATAGGTGTGTGGTGGAAATACATGTCCATTTCCTGCCAAATTAGTCACTCACAATAGGTGTGTAGTGGCGCTACATGGTCATCTTATAATGAGAAATGGACCTACAAAAGGTGTGTGGTGAAAAATTATGTCCATTTCTGGTCAAATTAGCCACCTACGATAGGTGTGTAGTTGCGGCAAATGGTCATATTATGACCAGATCGAACCTACAATAGGTGTGTGGTGGAAATATATGTCAATATCGAACAAATAAGTCACCTACGATATGTGTGTAGTTGTGAGAAATGGTCTTATTATGAGAAGAAACTGACCTACAATAGGTGTGTGGTGGAAATACATGTCCATTTCCTGCCAAATTAGTCACTCACAATAGGTGTGTAGTGGCGCTAAATGGTCATCTCATGATGAGAAATGGACCTACAATAGGTGTGTGGTGAAAAATTATGTCCATTTCTGGCCAAATTAGCCACCTACGATAGGGGTGTAGTTGCGGCAAATGGTCATATTATGACCAGATCGAACCTACAATAGGTGTGTGGTGGAAAATTATGTCAATTTCGAACAAATAAGTCACCTACGATATGTGTGTAGTTGTGATAAATGGTCTTATTATGAGAAGAAACTGACCTACAATAGTTGTGTGGTGGAAATACATGTCCATTTCCTGCCAAATTAGTCACTCACAATAGGTGTGTAGTGGCACTAAATGGTCATCTTATGATGAGAAATGGACCTACAATAGGTGTGTGGTGAAAAATTATGTCCATTTCTGGCCAAATTAGCCACCTACGACAGATGTGTAGTTGCGGCAAATGGTCATATTATGACCAGATCGAACCTACAATAGGTGTGTGGTGGAAATATATGTCAATATTTGAACAAATAAGTCACCTACGATATGTGTGTAGTTGTGATAAATGGTCTTATTATGAGAAGAAACTGACCTACAATAGGTGTGTGGTGGAAATACATGTCCATTTCCTGCCAAATTAGTCACTCACAATACGTGTGTAGTAGCGCTAAATGGTCATCTTATGATGAGAAATGGACCTACAATAGGTGTGTGGTAAAAAATTATGTCCATTTCTGGCCAAATTAGCCACCTACGATAGGTGTGTAGTTGTGGCAAATTGTCATATTATGACCAGATCGAACCTACAATAGGTGTGTGGTGGAAATATATGTCAATTTTGAACAAATAAGTCACCTACGATATGTGTGTAGTTGTGATAAATGGTCTTATTATGAGAAGAAACTGACCTACAATAGGTGTGTGGTGGAAATACATGTCCATTTCCTGCCAAATTAGTCACTCACAATAGGTGTGTAGTGGCGCTAAACGGTCATCTTATGATGAGAAATGGACCTACAATAGGTGTGTGGTGAAAAATTATGTCTATTTCTGGCCAAATTAGCCACCTACGATAGATGTGTAGTTGCGGCAAATGGTCATATTATGACCAGATCGAACCTACAATAGCTGTGTGGTGGAAATATATGTCAATTTTGAACAAATAAGTCATTACGATATGTGTGTAGTTGTGAGAAATGGTCTTATTATGAGAAGAAACTGACCTACAATAGGTGTGTGGTGGAAATACATGTCCATTTCCTGCCAAATTAGTCACTCACAATAGGTGTGTAGTGGCACTAAATGGTCATCTTGTGATGAGAAATGGACCTACAATAGGTGTGTGGTGAAAAATTATGTCCATTTCTGGCCAAATTAGCCACCTACGATAGGTGTGTAGTTGCGGCAAATGGTCATATTATGACCAGATCGAACCTACAATAGGTGTGTGGTTTAAAATTATGTCAATTTCGAACAAATAAGTCACCTACGATATGTGTGTAGTTGTGATAAATGGTCTTATTATGAGAAGAAACTGACCTACAATAGGTGTGTGGTGGAAATACATGTCCATTTCCTGCCAAATTAGTCACTCACAATAGGTGTGTAGTGGCGCTAAATGGTCATCTTATGATGAGAAATGGACCTACAATAGGTGTGTGGTGAAAAATTATACCCATTTCTGGCTAAATTAGCCACCTACGATAGGTGTGTAGTTGCGGCAAATGGTCATATTATGACCAGATCGAACCTACAATAGCAGTATATATCGAGTCAATATCGAGTCGAGTTTCCCATCAATCATGTCACTTTTTGACAGCTGTGCAGCTGTCTGGGGCAGATGGTAGACGGATGGCTAGGTAGGGTAGTGGTCGATACTATCTCTATACAGGTTATTGTGCTCTAATATAGGTTCTTGAGACTGGCTCAATGGGGATCTTTGTTGTTTGATAGTTTATAGTTATTACTCTGATGAATCATCACACAGCTGTACTTTTTAATGGGCAAGCTCTTTGTCTGTTTTTTATTTGTCTGCTAGCCATGTGATAAATGGGGCTTTGTCTGCTGGCCAAGCTTTTAAATGGGGCTTTGTTGAAAAAAATGAATCATCACACAGCTGTGTTTTTTTTTTTTTTTGATGGGACTTTAACGGTTCTTTTTGTGCTGGCCATGCTTTGTTGGTTAATGGCTAGCACAGCTGTGTTTAATGGGGCTTTGTGTGCTAGCCATGTGATAAATGGGGCTTTGTCTGCTGGCCCAGCTTTTAAATGGGGCTTTGTTGAAAAAAATGAATCATCACACAGCTGTGGTTTTTTTGATGGGACTTTAATGGTTCTTTTTGTGCTGGCCATGCTTTGTTGTTTAATGGTTAGCACAGCTGTTTTTAATGGGGCTTTGTGTGCTAGCCCAAGCTTTGTTGCAGATGGTAGACGGATGGCTAGGTAGGGTAGGGGTATACAGTTTTATTGGGCTCTGTATAGGTTCTTGAGACTGGCTCAATGGGGATCTTTGTGTGTTGTTTGATAGTTTATAGCTATTACTCTGATGAATCATCACACAGCTGTGCTTTTTAATGGGCAGCTCTTTGTCTGATTTTTAATGGGGGGGGGCTTTTGTCTGCTAGCCATGTGATAAATGGGGCTTTGTCTGCTAGCCAAGCTTTTAAATGGGGCTTTGTCTGCTACCCATACTAGATCAAATATTACTTCTGAAAGAATGAATCATCACACAAGTGTGTTTTTTTAATGGGACTTTAATGGGGCTTTGTCTGCTGGCCATGCTTTGTTGTTTAATGGCTAGCACAGCTGTGTTTAATGGGGCTTTGTCTGCTAGCCCAAGCTTTGTTTTAATGAGGCTTTGTCTGCTAGATCGTGGCATTGTCAAATCATCACACAGCTGTGTTTAATGGGGGCTTTGTCTGCTAGCCCAAGCTTGTTATTGTAATGGGGCTTTGTGTTTTTAAGGGGGCTTTGTTCGTTACCCTTCATGGGGCTTTGTCTGCTAACCCAAGCTTGTAGATGTTTGAGACTGATGAATCATCACAGAGCTATGTTGTTTAAAAAAAAAAAAAAAATGGAGCTTTGTCTGCTACAAATGTTTAATGGGGCTTTGTCTGCTATCTCTCTTGTTTTAATGGGACTTTGTCTCCTAGCCAAAGGCTTTAATGGGGCTTTGTCTCTGCTAGCCATGCTTGTAATGGTTAGATCAATGTAACCTGTGCAAAAAATATGAAACATCCAAGATATATGTAATGGGGCTGGAACAAGTAGCTATAAATTTTTTAAAAATGAAATAAATCTAGGCATAGCATCAGCATTTGCATTTGATATCTCACACAATGTATACAAGCGACATTGGAGGTCTAAGGAAAATCCCATTCCCAATTAAAATTAACGTGAAATTTCGAACCTCAGGGTAAGCATACGAACGCAATCTGTTGCCTCATATACAGTCACAGCTTAATATCCTGTTTTCATGTACACATTTTTTCGATTAGGGTTAGGGCTTTGGGGTTAGCTGATAATCACTGTATAGTCACAGTTTACTCTCCTACTTTCCTGCACATTATTCATTAGGGTTAGGGCTTTGGGGTTAGCTAATAGTTCTCGCCTCATATACATTATCAATATCACTTGCCTACTGCTTTGGCTTTATGAAAGAAAAAGAAAACAACTACTCTCTATGGTATCTGACATTTTGTACAATGAATCTTTAATGATATGTCTATTTGGTTAAGGGACTTGGTTTTAGAGATGAAAATTTCAATAAACCAATTCTTTAGTTTTCTTTACATCATAAAAGATCTTTAAATCAGATAATGCACTAGATAAAAAAAATTTAATATCAAATCAGAATCTACTCTCCTTTGTTACTTTATTTGCCTTTATGTTTCCCACCCAATCTGTTACCCTCTCACCTTTTCCCTTTTATATATCCCACATCTGCATCTTTGCCAGAAGCCCCATTGTTCTATTAATAAAAATGCGTCACTTATTTTATCATAATTTTTACATAAATATTATAGCCCTCACAAAGACCTCTCCATCACCCCCCTCACAAAACTACCCTTTCTTATTTCCCACCTCTATCTCACTATGCGACTGACATTAGGAGCTCATACATTAACTGACAAATACTTAAATAACACCAAGACGTATTTAATTTTTTTTCCTATATTTAGACCCTCTCCTTTCACTCACATCTGACTAATAAGCCTTCTTTTATGTAACACGGGATATTTATACTGTCAATGAAATGCTGAGATTGCTTTTTTTATAATTTTTTCTCTGACATAAGGATCCTGACACATTTTTCCGACACAATTACTAAAAATGCTGATAAGACTGAATCTTTTCTGTAGAGATTATAACTCCCCACTCGCTATATAAACCCCTAAGAATTTTGATTTTCTCAAATAATTAATGTTTATCAAACTTGTGGAAATAATCGGAAAATTATTTTCAGGGAAAAAAGAATTGTTAAAAATGTCCCAATCAGGAATAACTCTTAGAGATCTGTTTCTACAGGTGGGAGATATGAACCTTCAGCACCCAGATTATTTTTTAGAGATGGCTCTCAATACCTTTCAGATTAAAAATTGTACATGCCTAGGGGTGTCATTGTTTTATGTCTCATGCTTCATCTGGCATTATCCATCCTATACTCACAGGATTCTTCTCACAGCATTTAGAGGCTACAAGAACAAACTTATTAAATCCTATTTAGGATGGAGAAAGAGGATGAAAACATATTCGACTCAGGCTCAGCAAATGCAAAGAATTATGATTAATAGAATGGTTTCAGGTCAGAGAATGCGTAGACAGGTTATGAGACAGATGGGAATGGAAATCAATGATTCAGACTCTGAAGACGAAGGCATTCACTCTGTCTAGAAGTCATTAATCATCTGAAATCTTCAACAAAATCAATAATAATAGCAAGACACTCCCCTATATAAACTGGAAAATCTTCAACATATTATGTTATCTCCTTATATTTTCATATCTGAATACCCTCTACCATGGAGTGTAGATGTTCTTTCTGTGGCGCTAACCTTCTGAATCAGAAAAATCTACTTCATCACCAGAAGTTTTGTCACCAAGTAACAGATAAGATACAAGAGAAATGCAGGATATGTGATGGACAATTCGATGATTATCAGGCCTTGTGTTTACATCTTCAAAAATGTGGAAAATATATCTGTAGGAGCTGTAATCTTCCTTTTCTTACAACCGAGGCCCTCAACTTTCATGTGGAGACATATCATAAGAAATCTACAGCTGCTAAATCTTACAGATGTGGCATTTGTAAATGCGCTTTTGAGGGTAGGAGGGCACTGTACACCCATAGAATGAGACAACATGGAGGCAACAATGATGACCCTGTCCTACCAGCCTTTATTATAGATAAAGATGACGAAAATTTACTCGACATTTACATTACAAACATAGATCATATACAGGCTGACCATCAAGAGACTGAACTTAAGAATATCTACAATTTTCCAACCAATAATCTGCATGGGGGTTACAGGGAGATTCGAACCCAGGTGAGGGAAATCTATCAAAGCCTACACAATGCCTTCAGGATTAATCTCGCCTTTGGAACCATTTTATTTAACAATGAAACAAGGGAATACAGATATTTTGTTCCACAGTATAACAGTAAGATTCTTCAACATCCTTTTCGAATTTCGAATATGAATAGTATTCGCTTTTTGATGAATAAGTTAGCAGGAATCGATATAATTACACAAGCAAGATCAGATAGACCCTCTACTACCTGGAGCCTCGCCTTCATCACTAATGTGCAGTATGTAGTTTTTAAAACAGACTTTCCCTTGGGGAATGCTGAGGACCTGCCAGATTACATCAAACAGAATAGGTACCTGAAGACAATGTATATCGACAAATGGACTGGCAAACCATATACAGACAATCTGTGTTTCTTTAGATGTCTTCGACAACATTTTAAGGCTAACAAGGATTTCCTCGAATATTTTCGTGTATGGATGAATTTTAAAAAATCAGAAAAATTAGGAAATTTTACTGGACAATTTACTGGTGTGACTATGGACGAGATGATGGATCTAGAAAGATGTTTTAATGTTAAAATTTTGATATATTCTCTGTCTCCAGATGGAGTTGTTTCTAATCTGTATAAATCTGTAAATAATTATGATAGTAAGATGTATCTTAATGTACATGAAAACCACCTTAGTTATATTGTAGATATAAATAAATTTGCCAAAAAATTTCACTGTGCGAAATGTCTCAAGTTGTTTACAAGAGAGTGGAACATGCGAAGACACTACAAAGTATGCTATGATAGAACTATCTACCAGTTTCCAGGTGGCTTCCATAGGTCACCCTTAACCATATTCGAAAAACTAGAATCTCTAGGAATACATACCTCTGAGCAATCTAGATATTATAAACTCTTTGCAGTATGGGATATGGAAGCCATGCTTCAAAAAACAAACCACAGCACCACAGCTAAATTAACCTGGATATCCAAACATGTTCCCATTAGCGTGAGTGTAGACTCCAACATAACCAATTTTGAATCGCCGAGGTGTTTTATCAATCCGGATCCGACAATTCTGATTCAAAATATGATGGAATATCTCAGATTGATTAGCATAGCTGCTCGTAAACAAATCTCCAGCAAGTATTTTCATGTTTTATATGAGCTGGATGAGCTCATTCAGAAATATAAAGAGGAAGGGGAGCAGGTGGATTCGGATTTCGAATCAGAGGACTGGAAAGAGGAGGTTGACTCGGACGAATCAGAATCAGAATCCGATATTGTCTTTACTCCAAGTAAAAAGATTCTGTCACATTTCATTTCCAATATTCAACAAGTTAAGAAAGAGTTTCTTACTTATATTACCCAACTGCCTGTTATAAGATTTAATTCATGTAGATACAATCTTAATTTAATTAAGACTGATATACTCAAGTACAAAAGTTTAAATTACACAGAAAATGAAATCTTCACCATCAAAAAAGAAAACAGTTATCTCACAATAGGTACGTCACACATGAAATTTTTAGATATTTCTAATTATTTAGCAGCTGGATGTTCCTATGAGAAGTTCCTTAAAGCCTATGGTTGTGACATTCCAAAAGGTGTTTTTCCTTATGAATGGTTTGATTCTCTTGAAAAATTAGACTACACCTCCTTACCGGAAATGAAAGATTTCTATTTTTCAATGAAGATGTCTAACCCATTAGAATCTGAATCTGACTTTGAAGAGCTTAGAAATCTTTGGAATGAGAATGGTATGAGGACTTTTAGGGATTATCTAATACATTACAATAATCTAGATACTGGACCTTTCTGTAAAGCCCTCACTACTTTCATAGATCTTTATGTATCGAAAGGGATAGATATTTTTAAAGATTACATCACCTTACCTGGCGTAGCTAGAAAAATGATCTATACCTCCTCAGAGAGTAATTTTGCACTCTTCAATTCAGATAATGCAGACTTATACTATACATTTAAACAAAATATTGTGGGAGGTCCTAGCATTATTTTTACTAGATACCAAGAAAAGGGGGTAACAAAAATTAAAAATTTAGAAAATAATTTATGTGAGACTGTGGTGGGCTATGACTGTAATGGCCTTTATTCCTATGCCATCAAGCAACTAATGCCAAGCGGTGTGTATGTGAGAAGATTCCCTGAAAACCATTTTAGACCAGAGGTTAGCGAAAGATACATAGATTCATATGTTTGGTTAGATTATCTCAGCTGTAAAGAGGGAATAAAAATTCGACATAAAATAAATAATCAGAAAGAGGTGAGAATAGGGAACTTTAGGGTAGATGGTTTTTGTTATCAAAATAAAACAGTTTACGAATTTAACGGATGTTATTACCACGGTAGTAAATTTAACTGCTTTATAGTTAAAAACTTAAAAAATAAAACCTGGTCAGAAAGACTGAAAAAAATTCAACAGAGGGATAAGGCAAGAAAGGACTGCATAATTTCACAGGGTTATAAATTTGTCGCTATCCAGCAATGTCAATTTATTTCAAAAATTAAACCCAAATGCCTACGCTTTTATGAACATTACCTTCCTTCCTACTACAGAAAAAATAAGGGGACTTTAACAGAGTCAAAAATTTTAAAAGATGTTAAAAATGGAAAATTATTTGGCGCATTAGAGGTGGATATCCAGGTGGAGGAGGGGCATGAAGATTTCTTTGAAGAATATCCCCCCTTTTTTGCTACCTGTGAGGTGCCGATGGAGGCAATTGGCTCACATATGCTCTCCTATTGTAACGCCAATGACATTCAATTTAAAAGTAAAAGACTTCTGATCAGTGGGCTTAAGGCTCGCAAAATTTTACTTGCCACCCCCCTTTTGCAGTGGTATTTGAAAAATAACTGTCAAGTCTCAAAAATTTATCAGATAATTGAATTTCAGCTTAAACCCTCATTCACTTCATTCATAGATAAGGTGACCCATCACAGGATTCAGGGTGAATTAGAGGCAGATAAAGCAATTATAGGGGACACCTTCAAATTGATAAGTAATTCCAGTTATGGTTCCTTTCTCATAAATAAAGCTAAGCATTCTAATGTCAGATATCTACTGGATAAGAATAAAGTCTGAAAAATAATAAACTCAAGCAATTTTAAAGATATGCAGGATATTAATGGTGTTTATGAGGTAGAGACTTATAAGTCTAGAATTGTGATGGACAACCCTATACAAATTGGATTTTTTTATTTTACAATATGCCAAATTAAGAATGCTAGAATTTTATTATGACTGCTTAGTGAAATACCTTAGACCCCAATCATTTGAATTAACGGAAACTGACACCGATAGCCTGTATATGGCTATAAATCGAACTGATCTAGATCTTTGTGTCAGGGGTAGATACCGACAGAAATATCAGAAGGAAATTTTTGATTCCTGTTCTGATGAGGTGAATGCAGTCTGGTTTCCAAGACGCTGCTGCCCCCACCATATCACCATAGACAAGAAAATCCCAGGGATTTTTAAGAAAGAATTCGCGGGATTTCGAATGTTATCACTCTGTTCAAAATCCTATATCATAGAGGATCAGGATGGTAAACAAAAAATATCTTCTAAAGGTATTTCTAAAAACAATTTAACTGATGCTATGGCTAAATTTTCTCACACTCTAAGCACTGGGGAGACGAGTTTCTCCACGAATTTAGGATTTAGAATGAGGGATGCTAATATCTTTACCTATTCACAAACTAAAATAGGATTCAACTACTTTTATTGTAAGAGAGAGGTCCAAGTCGATGGAATCACAACCAGACCTTTAAATATAACCCTCTCACCATGGGAAACAGAATCCCTAGTAGTATCAGAGGTACAGGATCCCTTATCTAATCTCTACTATTCTCACATGAGAGTAGACGCCTTATCTTATCATTCAATTGAACAAATGTTGTATCACCTTCTGGCTAAACATTATAAAAATATTATACTTTGTCATAAGATTTTGATGGAAGCATACCCCCTTAATGTATACATTCATCTTGACAAAGCATTTATCTCAAAAACTAGAAATGAGAAAATTAAGAAGGATATCATGCAGCTTTGTCTCTCTGAGAAGTTTAGGCAGTGTCAAAATTTTCGAGATCGACTAGAATCTCTTAAAGCTAAGGCTATTTTTTATAAGCAGCCTAATTATAGTAGAGAGGATGAGGCCTATTGGGGTGTGAGTAACTCCAGTAAACTTATTCCTGTGCTTCCCCCTAATTCTCTAGCCGGAAATAACATCATGGGTGAATTACTTATGGATTTATATCGAAAATTATGTAGTTGAAGTTTTCCATTTGACTCTGATTAGCTGACAGTTTTACTATAACATTACAGACTGAGGATCTATCTTGAGATTCTCCATTCCCAATTAAAATTAACGGGAAATTTCGGACCCCAGGGTAAGCACCCGAACGCAATGGCTCTGAATACTTTGTCAGCCTACAGCATTCCAATATGCGCAAGATTTTTTGAAGAAATAAGCAAAGGAGAATATTTTTGAATGTAATACCTTTTATTTTTTTATTCTGAATCATTACTTTACAAATTTATTACTAAAAAGTTAATAACCATATCCTCATTACTCTGTAACTTTACTGAAAAATCTGATACAATACTTTGCATGCTTCTTCCTCTGCTGCTATGATAGCTATAATACAAACAAAACAATCCACATGTATCTGTCTTATAATTTTGTACTCTCTTATTATTGTATTTGTATGATAATGCATTACTGAATAAATTATTAACTATGTCTCTTTTTGGTTGTTTTCCTGCTGAATCAAAGTGTTCCACAATTTCATTATTCACCCAATGCAATACCACCCAATGGCTCCCCTTATCACTGGAGTAATCAAGATTAACAATAACTAGGGAGGGATTGGGTAGTATTTCAGGGATAAGGTCCAGGGAATAAACCCCATAGAATTGCTCTCGAATTTTTTCATCCAGACTCATGTACTTTGCAATTTCGTAGCTATCCATCACCCAAGAGTTACCATTCTAGCCTGATCTATCTTTAATATTTCAGGGAATTTTGCGTAGACAATAATATTTATAGTTTCTGGAAGGGCAGTCCCAAATCTTAGACTTAATCTCACATGCCCACTTCCGGAAGTGGTCATCACCTGACCTGATAGAAAACTCTGTATGTCGAATTGGTACAATGCATATCCCTTAGGATAATCCGAAAATTGAATAATCAGACCATTTTTTCGATCAGAATCGTTTGGTAACAGACTTATATAAGAGGCTACATAATCTTTTTCATTGAAATTAGGTTTAAAGGGTCTATTTGGTACAGGCTGTCCATCCACGCTCAATTCCATATAATTGAGATCCATATTTTGAAAGTTAAAAGGATTTTTACTGTAATCTCCAGAATAAGCTGCATTTGAAACTAATCCAACCACAATCTTGCTGGGTACCTTACCATGGAAGATGTTATCTGTCATAAATGTGTGAGATCCTTTGGCAATACTGAAGCTTTTAATATCGCTTCTCCAGAAGGGGTACAATGCTGGAATTGTTTTCAAAGCCTCATTATGAGCGACTAACATATCTGGATTTAAGGAGATATAACAAACTTTTAAAATAGCCTCTGTGATTTTTAACCTCAATTTTTCTTTCCCATTTCTCATTAATCTGAACTCATTGAAGGATTGAAAAAACTTCAAGGTAACCGCCACCCCATTTATTATAGCCCTGGGTTGGTCTATTCCAAAGTCTGTATAGAGTAAACCCTCCACACTAGCTGTTCCTCCACTTCTAGTCGGTCTACCTCTCTCTGTAAAGCCTGAATTACCCCCTGTGAAGGTAACAGTTTCCATGGCCCCTGGTTGATCTTTATGAAATAATGCAGCCTCGCCCTCTGATTGAACCATGTCGCTGTTGGTTGATAGAAGAAAATCAATCATTGCCTTATAAGGATAATTAGCACCTACATCTGAGGATACGACTTTTTGATTTAATGCAATATCAACCTGTCTAAAAATTGAATGGAGGGTAAAGTTAATAGGCGCCACCTGGTGACTAGGGGCTGCAGGTTGACCACCTGATGGTGGCTTATCATGAATGGGAACCCCCTTCTCATCTGTAATGATGTATTTTACATGTAACCTGGTTTTAGCTAAATTGATGTAATCTACTGAGGTTCCTGGGATATTAAATTCTATGACACTGCTATCTGTGATAGCATCAATTGGATTGAACTCCACCCAATACTCTTTCTGAATCGTCTTATCTATGGGAGGTGGTTGGAAGATGGTTAAAGGAGTTTGAATTACATCCTTAATGAGTGTGATTTAGTTTTTTTCTTCTTACTCTTTACTTTCCCACCCTTCTGGGCAGATGATGGTGCTCTCCTAGTGCTCCTACCTTTCGAACTTTTATTTTTATTCTTGCTAGAAATTTTTCTTGAGGATTTCTTTGTGATCTTACTCTTTCTAGTCTTTCCACCAGTCTGTCCTTTGTGGGTTCCAGCCATGCTATTTATAGCTTTTTTCAATTTTATCTCACTCTTGGCCTGCTCCACTGCCGCCTCTGTAGGTGTAACTAATGTAACCTCCACTGGTTTGTCAGTGACTCTCTCTGTTTCTGAATTTTTAGGATTTAATTCATAAAATTTTGGGTTATATCCGACTTTTCCCTCAATACATTTCTTGCAAAAGTTTAAATATTTATCCATTTTTTTTAAGGTGTAATGTGAGCTGTATCTCCCCCTTTAATGCTAGAGCATTGTTAAAAGAGCTATCTTTTATATAGATTTTGATTCGTCCTAGATTCGACTGTCTCACCCCCAAATAAAAGCTGTCTGAAAAAATTTGGCTTCTTTTATTATTTGGCATTACCATTCTTAAAATTGGTTCTAACGAATCTCTAACGAAACTATAGTCGCAGATATCTGAATAGACCATCAGGGTGTCTGATATTTTTTCATTTAAGAAAATATCACAGAGCGCCACTTTCCAATTTCCTCTCAATTCCACTCTCTCGGGAAGTTCCACAGTGAAGTTATAACCCTTGTTATCAGGATGATACCTTAAGGAATCCTTCGAACTTAAGAAAATATAAAAATCTCCCTCTGTCATCGTCCCTCTTTTTCATACAATTATGAGTGCCTTTATGCAAGCATAGGGTATCATTAAACTATTTATAGATCCTCCATATCACTCTCTGGTATCCAGGAATTAAATTTGCTAGGCCATCCTTTCCATTTCACCAGCACCTCTGATATCCCCTTCCTTTTCCGTTTTTTAAGATTTTTTTCTATTTTGTAGATCATATTTTCATCCAAGAATGTTAATTGTAATTCAGGCTCGTAAAAAAATGACGTTATAACTTCATTTTGATAATCCTTTATTTGATACATTGGAATATCTTGGTTTAATTTTCTATCAATGATTGTGAAAATCTCACCAGACCATTTTTGAGCATATTCTCGATCGAAACTGTTCTTTAGATAACTTATTTTAACCCTATCTCCCACTTTATACTTAAATTTCACCCTTTTAGGGTTAGATCTTATCTTACTCATCGTCTTTTTTTCCTTCTTAATATCCTTAGATTTAAGGCCGTATTGATAGGACCATACGTCATACTGGTTTGAAGTCTGAGCTTTCGTGGGACTCATCTTAATAGATCTATGCCTGGTGTTGTAACTAGCCGTAAAATTTTTTAAATTATCCACCCATCTGAAGGATTCATTAGCTGTTAAATATTTGAATATTTTGAGTTGAATCGTTTTAATTACTCTCTCTGCATAATTGGCTTTAGTTTCATAATAAGTAAATATCTGATCCACCTTTGAGGTTCTCAAAAATTTAGTCACCTCCGAATTTTTATATTCACTACCTTGATCACTTCTTATTTTCTGTGGTTTCACCCCTGATTCCTCAAAAATATTAGACATCACTTGCTTCATTTCCTTTCCTGTTAGAGTATAGATAGGTCTGGTATAGAGATAACGAGTAAATATATCGATGAAAACCACAAAATAGGCATAATTGTCATTCGATTTCCTGTATTTTACCATATTAGCAGTATCTGTATCCCACTGATAATTTTTGGAGAATGAGAGCACCTTAGGTCTCTTAAAACGTCTCCTGACAGGATGATGCGATGTATAGACCTCTTGTTTAGCTAGCCACTGTTTAATAGATCTCCTTGTAATCTGGTATTGACCATTTTTTTTCAAAAATTGGTACAATTTTTCAGCCCCACTGAAGGAGGCAGGACTACTGGGGTTATAATATGCATCTTTAAGGATTACCTCTACATCAGGAGAGATTTTTATTCCAGAATTTAATCCACCTTGGTTTGCGCTCTCTGATAGACTCTCTGCCTCCTCCCCTCTGTTTTGTAGTCGATCCTCCT
Organism: Sabellastarte sp. h YS-2021; assembly: GCA_964017235.1. NCBI lineage: Eukaryota > Metazoa > Annelida > Polychaeta > Sabellida > Sabellidae > Sabellastarte > Sabellastarte sp. h YS-2021. Next base: position 181,484,441 of record OZ024930.1, read on the forward strand.
TGCTGTTTAACCCTTCCTCCATTAGAATTAGTTTGGGATTTTTGATCGCCACTCATTCGCCTATCTACACTACTCTCAGGCATTCCTGGTGGGGGTGACATATATAGGCTCTCATTGCTTCCAATATCAGCCTTGGATGATGTTACATTATTCAATTGCTCAGATTCCTCCTCAGCTGTATTGCTTTTATTCGAGCTGTGTTTTTCAATTTCGAGATATTTTTTAAATTTCAAAAATTGTTCATGAGGTATCATTACAAATTTATTCATTGTAAAATTTGGTTGATATATTTTCTTATGCTATATAATAATTCTGAAAAAATTCTGTGATGCTTCTTCAGTAATTGAAGTCGCCCTCTAACCCTTCTTAGAAATCGTTTAATCAACCCAGCATATTTTTCAAATTTTGCCTTGATCTTTTTACTGATTGGCAGACGAAAAATATTGAAGAAAATCTCTGCAATGGCTTTTATTTGTGACTGATTAGCCTCTGAGAAGATATACTTGTTTAAATTTTTATTGTTATCCAATATGACCTTTAGAAAATGCTTTGTTCTAAGGAGATTAGAAGACATACTGAGCAGTAGTCTTTGATCTAGCAGGTATTTATAGCTATTTATATACGGTTAGGTACTCGTCAGGAAAAATATGGGTATGTAGCCAGCAGGTCTTATCCCTGGTAGGAGATAGATCTATCAGCAAGTAACTGAAAGATTCTGTAGTGACGTCGTCATAGGCCAGGCAGACCTTATCACACATTCCTAACTGATTTCCTAAGATTTTTATTTGATTTATATCCCTAGGATTATGGAATAAAATAAAATAATGTGTATTCAGGGTAATGTCTCTACTATATTTTCCCGAATGGTAGAGATTTTGTAAAATTAAAAAGACGCTCAGATTTCTGTGATGTGATTCTCTACTAAATAGATTGGTAATGGAGGGGCTATTCACTGCTGACATTTGTAAATCATCAATAATAATCAGATTATGCTTAGAGTCGGCAATTTGCTTTATTCGAGCCTCATCAGGAATTCCCTGAATAAATTCTAAATTTTCTATTATTTTCTTGTCAAAAGAATCCTGCCATACCCCATAAAAATAGTACACCTTCTCCACAGGAATCTCAAACATTGCATTTAAATTCTCCAATATCTTCAACACAAAATTTGTCTTTCCAGAGCCCGTAGGACCTGCAATCATTGCAGTAGTGGGTGAAAAAAATTTGAACATTGTTAACTCTATCTTATCTGGTGACTCACAAATTAAACAATCAGATAAGCGGGTTAGTGTCCTCACTATTTATAGTATTTCAGTTGCCGAGATTACATTAGCCTGCTTGCCAGATACCTCAATACCTGCCAGATATCCTACACAAAAGATTTTGCATGTATTATTCTCAAGTATTGTTGTGGCATAGAGTACATACAAAAGTCAAAATGCAGGTTCAAATATTTATACTCCTAGGCTTTTTACCCGGATTAATATATTCTAAGGCTTGTTTCCAGGGAATGTGTAACTGTGAGGAGGATATGGCTGTTTGTATAGATCCTGTATGGGTGGAATTCACCTATAATCCAAAAATCCGTATTTTATATCTGAAACAGTTGGAATATCTAGATATATATCTAGTCCTGAAAAATTTTCCCTCTTTAAAATATTGGACAATGATGGATATGATGTACTTCAACTGCAGTTGGATTAAAGAAATTCCAGTGCAAATTACAGTATCCACAAATATGTGCAGAGACAACGTCCAGAAAGGTGAGTTTATTAACCTATGCAGATAAAAATGTCCTTCAGGTTCAAAATTTCCTGTTAATTTTAATTGGGAATGGAGATTTTCAACAGAGTTCCTCAGTCTGTACCTTCACAGCTTGCTGTCACTGCGTTCACAGAGGCGCAGAAAAAACAACAATATCTCATTAATATGTCTATGTCGTGCTTACCTTCAGTTTCGAAATTTACTGTTAATTTTAATTGAGAATGGAGATTTTCATCAGACCTCTACATTAATTTTTGCATTTTTAATTATTAGGAACAACAGAGAGACAGATACGGGAAAACATCCAGTCCCTATTGCCATCAACAGGTCTCTGGGATTCCACTACCTCTGCCCAGTATTCATCAAATAATTCCATCCATAATGTGACAAAAATTAGAGATTACAGAGGCAGTCATAGCCAAAGGTACTACTGGATTTTCTTCTCGGGCACTATCTCGTGCATTATGGCTGTGTTCCTATTTGCATGGATTTTGAGAAGAAAATTAGTATGCCATAGGGTTCAAAGAAATTCGAATAATGAAGCAAATGCCATGGAAATGTCAGATGAAAAACATACTGGGGATGAGGAGGCTGAGACCTACCCATAAAGGTAAGAAATTTCTTATCAAATTGTATAATGATAATTTTTATGCGATTAAAATAGGGATTGTGACGTCACATTGCAGGGATATCTACGTCATAAAATTATGACGCATCTCTTACGCAAATAATAACCTATGACCCTATTTCATCTTGAGTTTTGTTTATCTCTCAGCACTCATTTCATTCATTAGGATTATGGCTTCGTTAATTTATCTTTTGTTAATAGTACTAGTGTCAGATATTGTTACCAGTTATCACATCGAATGTAACTATGATGAGAAGAGACAGGTTTTATCTATTGTCGGGATTAAGTCTAGCCAGGATTTTGAAGATTATGGACTAAAATGCGGTGACTATGTGGCTAGGACACTGGAATATCTGGAATGTTATCTTGGAGAAATAAGGCTACCCCTGAAAAAATTACAGGTGAATTATCCCAGTTTGAGGGAGATATATTGGAGATGTGATGGTTACTGTATAACGGAAGGATCAGGGATAGATGTATTTGGATGTGAAATTGGTAAGACATTTGGGTATTATATTTGTCTCAGATAATATGATCTGTCTTATTCTAATTATGATTTCCAAAAGATTTGTGCTACACTTGCTGTAGGCTAAGCCTCTGTTCTATCCAGAGATAATATAAAAAAATATGCAATTTTAATCGCAAAGAATGTGATTGCGTTCTAGGTCTTTCCCTGACGTTCGAAATTTCACGTTAATTCTAATTGGGAATGGGGATTTTCAACAGAGTCTCTTCTATTAAATAGAACCATTACATACGGTAGGTGTGATATTCATTTTTTTCCTAGCTAAAGGATATCCTGATCTTATAAATTTTACACTAATTCCTGTTTATTTTACTTTATTTTCATTTAGACCAGACTGGACAGACCCAGCATTGGTGTCAGGATGGGAGCTGTCAGGATGAAGACAAGGCTGACAAAGATGGTAAAGATGATGATGATGATGATGATCTCTATGCTCTTTTTGTCATACCTATTTTAGCTGTTATTGGTGGAGTTCTGACTTATCTATTTAAAAGATACAGGAATGTGATATTGATGAGGGTTCTTAATACAGTGATGGATTGGATTGATGGTGATGAGAGAAGAGTTTCAATGGAGAGTGAGACTGATCCCAGCACCTCGGAAAGTACATTGGTGAAAGAAAGACTGAGGGTAAATCAGAATTCAGACATTTCTACTTCCAGTTTATCAAGTCATATGTGGAATAATAGGTTGTCAACTGATGCTCAAAAAATATACTTAAATATCATGGAGGATATGACAGATGAGAGTGATCAATCCTCAGGAACAGCTGTAGAGATGAGGGATATTGGAATCCAGATTAGTTTATCCTCCGAAACAGAGGAACAGTTTGAACCTTTAGACATGTCGATGAGTTCTGATCAAGAGTTTCCAGAGATTGCGGTAACAAGTTTTTTGGAAACCAGATCTGGACAAAAGTATCAAAAAGATTTTAGTATTAAAAAGTTGACTCCCATTTCTATCTAACCAAGATGTTTATCCTAGATTTTTACAGACCTTTTTTATTGTAATTGTATATGTAATTTGTATTTTACTGGGACTCTTTTTTCTGTGGGTATTATATATTCTTTCATTTTTAATCACTCAGAGATTGTTATCATTATTGTCAATGGTTATCCTGTATAGATATTTTTTCATGTAATTTACTATGTGGAAACTTGTGGTTTACTAATAGTGTCAATGATTATCCTGTATAGATATTATTTCATGTAATTTACTATGTGGAGAGTTGTGGTGTAGCAATAACAAGAATATCTTATACATTTCAGAATTTTATTAAGCAATCCACTGCAAATCCCTTTTACATCATACATAGGAGTTTATATAGTAACAACAAGAACATAGACGAGCTACAGATTCTTTGACTCATAATGAGACATCTTTGACTCAATTTTTATAATAATAACAATAAATAAATAAAACAGTCATAGAAAGGGTATATTTTATAACACATAGAGATACATAAGATTTATGTATTCATTAAGAATGCCATTGAATTATTTCTTTGTATTACCTCCTTTTATGTAAACACTTGAGAGGTGATAAATCAGCTACATTATATAAAATTACATTGAGAGATAGAGAGAGCGATAGCTATGTAATATACAAAGATGAGAAAAAAATTTAATGAGCTCTCAGACAGAGTAACCATGTAAATCACCTTCATGATAGAGTAACTATTACATAAAGATCGTAGCAAGTATAAATATTTACTTTGGCATATGAAATATGAGGTTAGACATTAACTATATACATATGACTTTCCAATTTCTTTGTTAAAAATGATATTAACCATATGTATATGAAGTCAAAGTTCTTTGTCAATAGATCTACCTTTTCCGGAATTTATTTAGAGTCCTTCATATGTTCCATCATTCTGTTGAAAACCTGATGTTGATATCCTGGTCTGTCTAGAGGAATGCTGATGCTCTGTATGAAGAGTAATTGTCAATTTTTCCAGATGTGGTAGGAGATTAGGGAGGGGCCTGAGAGTGGAGTCCATACTTCAGAGCGAATTTTTTAAAAAAAATTTTTTCACTGTTAACCCTGGGTGTCTCTGGGATTGTTAAAAATTTAGAAAAAAAAATTTAAAAAAAAATTTTGACTAGTGTTAAACCCTAGTTGCCTGTGGGACGCAAAATGCTGCAACCACTAGGGTCAGGATGCCATTGAGTGTTACACTCTAAACAGCGACTCGCCCTATGGGTTAAATTTCCTGAAATCAATGCTGCGCATGAGGTACAGTAAAAATGATAACAGGAGCTCATAAAAGCTCTTGTCAATGGCAAATCTATTTTGCAACATGCACATGTTAAGTGGGTAACACGCTGTTCATAATAGGTAGTCCAATCAGGGGCTATCATTGTCTCCACTTCATCTGGTCTTTTGCCTAAAAAAAGGCGCAACCAAAGACCATTTCGAGGTCTCTATTTGTTAGAGCCTCAATGAGCAGTTGTTCGTAATTTGTGTTCATATACATGGATGTGGGCACCCATGTAAAGAGTGATGTACTGCTCATTTTGGAGCTCCTGATGGAATAGGCTTTGGTAAATTTGTGTTCTAAAAGTATGGTCCTACATATGGGACACCTCAGTTCAGGCTCAGCCCCATCCTGCCACATCCTTGATAACTGACAAGAACACTCCACACAGAGCAAGTGTCCACATGGGTTGGTCAGTATGATGTCTGCCTGATCTAAGGCGTCTTTACAGATAGCACATTCAGCTTTTTCTAGGAATTGGGTCACAAATTGAACGAAATCTGGATATTTCCGCCTGAAAAATATAAAAATTAGAGAAATTTTAGTTATTTGACTAACTAGGAGAGATTAGTCAATACAAAATTGGGTTGAGAAAAGGAAATTGTGTTCCTGTGCATACCTGGGAGTTCGAATTTCACGTTATTGCTTATTGTGATTGGAGATTATCAACAGTCCTCAAGCTAGGGAAATGCCTCCGATTGTTTGTGAGACTACTGCAGTATTGCAGAGCTATGATTCTCTGTTGAAAATCTCCATTCCCAATTAGAATTAACAGGAAATTTCGAAACCGAAGGTAAGCACCCTGACATACATATTAATGAGCTTAAGTCTTCTCAACCTCTCTGGATCTTGTGAGAGTAAGTATACTCAAGTCTGAGGAATACTGTTGAAAATCTCCATTCCCAATTAAAATTAACGGGAAATTTCGAACCCGAAGGTAAGCACCTTGACATACATATTAATGAGCTTATGCCTTCTCAATCTCTGTGGATGCTGTGAGAGCAAGTATATCAGAGGAATACTGTTGAAAATCTCCATTCTCAATTAAAATTAACATTGACAATTTCCATATTGAGGGTAGACAAACCCTTTTCGAATATTATCTCTCACTGACAAATTACACATGTTTTTCCCAAAAAGCTTCATTAAGATAATAAATAAAAATTAATTGAGATAGTTTAGCGAATAAGGAAATACATCAGATTTAGGAGATTTATCTAACTAGACGCTAAATTTCACCCACATGGTTTTTTATTAGAGCTGTCATGAGAGAAGATAATTTATTGACATTTATTAACATTTCATTAAAATTCTTACTTCAATGAATGGTGTTACGCTCAGGAGGGGGTCTATACAAAGCTAGTTCTAAAATAGCCTCACAGCTCCACCTTGTTACATTGGAATAAGTCCTCTCTAAAATTTTATGTAAAAATTTAAAATAAATAAATATTTGGTACTTACACAATAAAGGCCGGTAGAATGTCGTTGAGCAGGATGTAACAAAATATCGCCTGCTGGTAGTGTCCATTGTCAATCAGCATCAGTAGTTCACAAATGGTTATCATATTGGAAATCAGATGATTGGGTCGAAAGAGATCAATTCTTCTTCCAATTTGTACAAAGTTATCCATTTTGAGATTGATTGAACAGCCTATTTTCATTCAGTAAAATTCTGGGGCCCAGAATGGGTTTGATGCGGGGTTTTATAGTGAAATTTTGGGTTGAAAGCTGTTGCCATTATCTGATAATTAAAAATTAAAAAAAAAAAAAAAAAAAAAAAAAAAGGTGATTTAATGTCAATTTATCCCTGAATAATCAAAGGGGTATTTCCACATCTACTTCCCCTTTGGCTGATTCATCTAAATGCGAACATTCCTCACATGTCAATTTTGCATGGTTAGGTTGATCAGGTTGAATTAAACATGGAACATATGTATATATTTCCATACGTTCGCTATACATCTGGTTACATACTTTCAAAAATTCTTCCCATTCTTTGGGTTTGCAGGATAGCCCTTCAGTGGGGGGAAACAAGTCTCCCTTGGCATTGGTCTTCCATTTCCTGATACCTACAGATTTATAGGGACTATTACAGGCTACATAGTAGGAATAGCCTGCAGTGCATGGTTAATTAGTTCAGAAAAATGAACTAATACAACCAATTTTGAGATATTGATCTTGATCCCTGGGTTGGTGACAATCTGACCATCCCATTCCTTTAAATGAATAGACTGCACTTGACCAGTTTCACCATGAAACACCACATAGTTCTTGGAGCCTAGATGAAAGGTTCTTCTATAGGTGACAGAGAGAGATGCCTCTGAATAGTTCATTGCGGACATCGCCCCATGGCTTTGAGGCTCTATAAGATGATCTTTCTTCTTATTTTTAATCTGTAGAGATAGATCTTTCTTATTCTTCTTCAGAGCAGGTTTCCCTAAAACTTGAGCCTCTGCCATATTCACTGAATGATTTCGTCCTATTTTTTTAATTCCTAGATTACAGCTTCAGATGATGTGTAAGGGTTAGAGTGAGAGGGTGGCTTTTTATAGACTTTGAGGTGAGGGGGAGAATATATCACGATTCAGCATATAGGATCACTTACTCAGCAAAAGCTTTGTGTAGGAAAAAATACTTACTCAGCAAAGGCTTTGTGTGAGGAGACTTAAAACAGACTAGTATAACTGATCATTAAAGGAACACAGAAACTACAATAGTGATTAAAAACAGATTTTATTGATAATTAAATGCAGATAATACAGACAAGTTTATTACTTAATAATTGTAAAGTTAAAGTGACAAAAAGGTTAGTATATCAGACAGACATCTGCCCGTCCTTTACATCTGTGTCTAACTAGAATTTATAAATAAGTTTTCATCTACTTGGATTTTTGAACATAATGAACATTTATCATTGGTAGAGTACTGTTCTAAAGTCACAGGTGTCTGTCTTCCATCTGTCTTAGGTAGAGTATTTTTGTAAAATTCATAGCTGACTGTCTTCCATATGTCTTATGTAGAGTATTTTTCTAAAATTCACAGGTGTCTTTCTTCCATCTGTGTAAGGTAACATCTCGTAACTATTCAATTCATTCAATAATTTTAATGTCTCTTTATCTTCAAGAGGTAGGAGAGAAAAAACTATTTTTGGGCATTATCATTTTCACAAATTCACAGGTAGGTGCATGCCTTTTATGTTCGTCCATTGGTATATCATAGGTCTCCCATTCAATAAGAGATATTTTACACCAGGGGCAGGTAACCTTGTCCCCCTCCCCTGTATAGAGGAAACCAGCACGAGTTAGGGCATCTGGGCGAATGGGGTGAGACTTCGGCCATGTTCTAAATGTAGCATATCTCTCATCATATCCAGAATAATCAGGAACCTTAAATATCCATCTTCCCACGTAGGGTGTGGGTTTATGACATAAATGTAACCCAGCAGAGGTACCACAGGGTGGTTGAATTCTTGGATTGGAGTTATATCTAGCTGAAGAATTCAGTGAAAAGCCTCCAACCGAGGCGGCAGAATGAGTAGAGGCAGACTGAAGATAAGATGACCTAGCATCAGTCTGGTCTTCCACTGGTTTACTTGCTGGATGAACTATCACACTATCCTTATCAGTTATGTTGGATGCAGTATTAGAAAACATGTTGCTAGAAGATGCTGTTAGCTTGATAGTTGGAAAACCAATTAAGTTTATAACCTGAATTTTAGCGTTTATATAGACTGTTAAAATTCTAGTATTCAGCAGTTTTCCAAAGAAAAAGACAGGATTCACTGATTATTAGTTAACCCCAAAGCCCTAACCCTAATCAAAAGTGTATATGAAAGTACGAGATTAAACTGCGACTGTATATGAGGCGAGATATTGCATTCGTGTGCTTACTCTGAGGTTCGAAATTTCCCGTTAATTTTAATTGGGAATGGGATTTTCAACAGACCTCTAATGTAACTAGCATACATTGTGTGATAAATCAAATATAGCTTTGATGATTCATTTTTTCACAAGTGATATTGTTCCAGTAGGGTAGCATACAAAAACCCCATTAAATGGCTAGCAGACAGAGCCCCATTACAAGAGTTCTAGCAGACAAAGACCCATTAAACAACACAGCTGTGCGATGATTCAGTTTTCAGTAGTAATATGATGCAGTAGGCTAGAAGACAAAGCCCCATTAAAAATGGGTAGCAGACAAAGCCCCATTAACCATTTGCAGCAGACAAAGGTTCCATTAAAACAGTTCTACCCCCATTAAAACAAGTCCCATTAGGCAGACAAAGCCCCCATTAAAACAGGCTTGGGCTAGCAGACAAAGCCCCATCAGCAGACAAAGGGCTATTAAACAACACAGCTGTGCGATGATTCAGTTTTCAGTAGTAATATGATGCAGTAGGTTAGAAGACAAAGCCCCCATTAAAAACTTGGCTAGCAGACAAAGCCGCATTAAACATTTGTAGCAGACACAGGTTCCATTAAGACAATGCCACGATCTAGCAGACAAAGCCCCATTAAAACAAAGCTTGGGCTAGCAGACAAAGTCCCATTAAACACAGCTGTGCTAGCCATTAAACAACAAAGCATGGCCAGCAGACAAAGCCCCATTAAAGTCCCATTAAAAAAACCACAGCTGTGTGATGATTCATTCTTTCAGAAGTAATATTTGATCTAGTAAGGGTAGCAGACAATGCCCCATTTATCACATGGCTAGCACACAAAGCCCCATTAAACACAGCTGTGCTAGCCATTAAACAACAAAGCATGGCCAGCACAAAAAGAACCATTAAAGTCCCATCAAAAAAAACACAGCTGTGTGATGATTCATTTTTTTCAACAAAGCCCCATTTAAAAGCTTGGCCAGCAGACAAAGCCCCATTCATCACATGGCTAGCAGACAAATAAAAAACAGACAAAGAGCTTGCCCATTAAAAAGCACAGCTGTGTGATGATTCATCAGAGTAATAGCCATAAACTATCAAAAAACAAAGATCCCCATTGAGCCAGTCTCAAGAACCTATATTAGAGCCCAATAACCTGTATAGAGATAGTATCGACCCCTACCCTACCTAGCCATCCGTCTACCATCTGCCCCAGGCAGCTGCACAGCTGTCAAAAAGTGACATGATTGATGGGAAACTCGACTCGATATTGACTCGATATTTTCTACTTACAATAGGTGTGTGGTGGAAATATATGTCAATTTCGGCCAAATGAGGCAAATACAATATGTGTGTAGTTGTGATAAATGGTCTTATTATGAGAAGAAACTGACCTACAATAGGTGTGTGGTGGAAATACATGTCCATTTCCTGCCAAATTAGTCACTCACAATAGGTGTGTAGTGGCGCTAAATGGTCATCTTATGATGAGAAATGGACCTACAATAGGTGTGTGGTGAAAAGTTATGTCCATTTCTGGCCAAATTAGCCACCTACGATAGGTGTGTAGTTGCGGCAAATGGTCATATTATGACCAGATCGAACCTACAATAGGTGTGTGGTGGAAATATATGTCAATTTCGAACAAATTTCGTGCCCACATGTGGGTGTGGGCGAGGTCAGTTCTGGGCAAGTTGGTGTTACCTTAAACTTTTGTGTTACTGGTAAATTGATTTTTCTATACTGATTGTCGATTATATATGTGGCCTACTGGTATTGGCCACTCATTGGTCAGTGGTTATAAACATCCCTTCATTCTGCCATTTTGAAGTTGTAGGCACATGGGAACACATCTATAAAATTTTCATTTCAAAAGGAATTGCACAAGCACACAATTTTAAGTGGTTTATTTTATTATTTTATTTTATTTTAGTCTTGTGTTATACATGTACAATGGCAGAAGCTGACAGAAAACACTATAACTTGCGTTCTGGTTCGGATTCAGTTAAGCTCCCTACCCATTTACAATTGTCAGATTCGGAATTTCTTGCTAGTATTGTTGATAATGATCAAGATTCTGATTCGGGCGAATCTTGTGGCTCAGCATTAAATTGCAGTGCTGTCATTGAAAACTCCGACAATGAGGAAGTAAACAAACACAATACACCAAGTACTTCGAGTATTTCACACAGTACTTCTCAGGTGCAGTCTTCCTTGTCGGATGTTGCTGTTCAGCAGGCGATTAATGTCAAAATATTATCACAACTTTCAGCCATCAGTGACAGATTAAATGCTTTGGAAAAAACTAATGTAAAGAAAGATTCGGATCCGAAAAAAATTAAAGGAGCTTCCAAAAAGAAAACCAGTTCACATGTTACCCCTGTCACAGTGCCCCCAACCGGATTGCAACATTTTACAGTGCAACCAACCGGATTGCAAAATCCCACAGTGCCACCAACCGGATTGCAACATTTTACAGTGCAACCAACTGGATTGCAAAATCCCACAGTGCCACCAACCGGATTGCCAAATTTGTCATCTCTAAGACAGGATGCGTACATCCAAAGCCAAGTGGATCAACGACTCCGGGATCTGGCTAATACTGCCACTTCAGGTACAAAAATCAAATCTTTAAGGGGGGGTCCAGTTGAAGTAGTCGTACCGAATCGGGTCAAATGGCCACAAGAGTTTGTGTTATCCGGATCCAAGAAAGAACGCATTCAGTATGACCAGCTTTCCATTGTACAATGGGTGGCTGGATTCTGCCGGATCTTAAGAGAAGAAACTAACAGTCAAACTAAAGAGCACATGCTAGATTATTTAATTTCATTGATGGAAGACGCAAACGACTTCTCTTGGGATGCGGCACGGGCCAGCCACGCAGTCCTGCTTTGCAGGATGGAGCAGGGGGAGGTTACAGGCTATAACGAAACTGATAAGTTAGACAGGATCCGTAGGGCAAACGCACAAAGACACTTGCCTACTCCGTCAAATGACTCTTACAATTTTTCGAAGAAGTCAAAAGTCAACAAAACCCTCACTTGCTCTTATTTTAATCAGGGCACATGTATGCATCAGAAGTCACATGACAACAAAGGTGTCATGTATAGACACATTTGTAGTTATTGTTTTCAACAGACCGGCAAAACTTATCCCCATTCCGAACAAAATTGTAGGAACAAAAATGCTAAGAAAATTGGGTCAAAAAACGAGTAACCTGGGGGGGTCAGACAGCTGTCCCTACCCACGAAGTTTGGTCCCGGACTGTTTACAATGGGGTTTTTTCAATGTGTCGGTCAGAATTGAAGGCTGACAAAAGTACAGCACTCAAATGGTTGGCATACGACAAAGCGTTTAAACCAATTGACAATGACAAAACGTATGCACAGGCGTTGACACAAACAAAGTCTAATAAATGTTATGATGTTCAACCCCTGCGCGCCGCTATCGCCAAACCAAACAAACAATTTTTACCAACAGCTAAGGTACATCGCAAGTATCAAAGCAAATTGTACCATAATAAAGCAAGTTTGGCAAATAATGGGCGAGGCCCTGGTACAAACATTCGTTCCGGCGACTTGCAAACAAGTAAGGTCATATTTCGCGAGAACAAGGTCGGTGTCACTGTGGCAGGGGCTAGCCCTTGCAGGGCTCCAGTGTTACTTAAAAACAGATTTTATCCCTTGCAAGCGTTCTTATCAGATGACTATAATGATGAATCAAGTCAAGATTCTTTTCAAATTACAGAACGTGCCCAAGGTCATAGAAAACATACTTACAGCATTGAGAATGCTGTTAATGTCAGCAAAACACAGCCTAAATTTACGCCCCTTGTGGCGACACAGAAAAATAATCCTTTGGCGGGAAAAATCGGGAGTTTTGACAGGGGGAATAGTGTAGGTGGTGTTGTCGAGAATCACTCGAAGAGTGCAAACGTCTGCCAGACTGTACCTCCAGGGATATGTTCCATACACAAGACAATTGATCAAACAGTATTAGACAGAAACTTGAAACCTCAGTATACAGGCCCCATTACGGAGTCTTGTTATGAAAATGAAAATGATAAAGTAGTTCACACAGACAGGAAGTCAGACTTCAGTCAGAACTTCCACACGTTTGGCTTCGTACCCAAAGCACCTTTACAACTCTATACTGGGGAGGTAGTTCATTGGCAGAACATTCCAAGTATTATAGAAGCTCACTATTTAGTCAAATCTTCAAAAATGCCCAGTTATATGAAATGTCGTATTCCTGTACAGTCAGGCCTCAATATTAGAGCATGGAGGTCACGCTTGTCCAATTATTGGGATCAGCAGTTATGCGACTTGTTAGAGTTCGGGTTTCCTCTCGACTTTGATAGGAATTGTCACTTAATCTCAGCAGAGTCCAATCACGCTTCGGCCGTACAGAATTCGCAACATATTAGCCAATTTATTCAAGAAGAGCTTGACCATAATGCTATGCTTGGTCCTTTTGATTCTAAGCTAATAGACATGCACATTTCCCCCCTTTTAGTTAGGGATAAACAGAATTCCAGTAGTAAAAGGACCATCATGGATCTAAGTTGGCCTAAAGGCGCCTCTGTCAATGACGGAGTTATGAAAAACATATACTTGGGCACAGAATATGATCTTTCTTATCCCTCAGTGGATACCATAACGGATTCTTTGCGAAAATTAGGCACATCTGCTCAGATGTATAAAATCGACATCAGTCGAGCTTTTCGCCAGATTAAAATAGATCCTGCTGATATAGATCTTCTGGGCTTACAGTTTCAAGACCAGTACTTTCTCGACCAATCGGTGGCCTTTGGATTCAGGCACGGGTCTTTAATTTTTCAGAGATGTACGGACGCTATCCGCCATATCATGAAAGAAAATGGGTTTCCGCACTTGTTTAACTATATTGACGATTTAATCTATACTGGATTGCCCTCTGATATACATTCTTCCTTTCAATTCTTAAAGGATTTATTGTTAGAATTAGGTCTGGATATTAGCGTTAAAAAATTGGTTCCTCCATCCACCTCGGTAGTGTGCCTTGGTATCCTAGTAGATTCCCTTACTAGGACTGTTGCAATACCTATAGACAAGCTGTCCGAAATTAGACAACTATGCCTAGATTGGACCTTAAAGACGTATTGTAGCAAACAAAAGCTTCAGTCCCTTCTTGGTTCGTTACTTTATGTAACCAGGTGTGTTAAGTACTCACGGTTTTTCTTGAACAGAATGCTCCAATTGCTTAGAGATAACGTTCATAACAATAAAATCCTTATCACTTCTAATTTTCGTAAGGACTTAGCATGGTTCAACCAATTCTTGTCTCACTATAATGGAGTTACGTACTATGATAACAAGTATTGCCATGAAGAAGTTCATTTAGACGCTTGCCTTTCAGGTCTAGGGGCCAGCTTTCAGTCTATGGTGTATGCTCTTCCCATACCCAAGAATTATAATAATTATAATATTGTCCATTTAGAGCTTCTCAATATAGTTGTTGCACTCAAAGTATGGGCTGCATATTGGACCAATAAGAAAATAAAAATTCATTGCGACAACATGGCTGTAGTCGAGGTACTCCAAAAAGGTAGGGCCAGGGACGCCACTCTTGCCCTCCTTGCCAGAAACGTGTGGCTAATTTGTGCATTGTTCAATATACAAATACTTGCGTGTCATATTCCAGGAAAAGACAACATATTAGCCGATCTCCTGTCCAGATGGCAGTTTTCAGAGGCCAATTATGAACAATTGCTGCATATAATACCTACCCCTAATTGGGTCCCAACTCACTTGGACCTTACCCTGTTAAATTATCAGATCTAAAATGTGTTCTTTCTGTTTTTCAGAACTTTCGGGCGAAGCAGCCCAGCTGGCCACCTTCGCCGCTGATAGGTTGTTATCAGGCTTCTGTCCTTCCACTCTGAGACAGTACCAGAGGATGTGGAATGACTTTCTGGCTTTTCAGGTGGCAGCTGGGCTGCTGCCTTCTCAGGTAACTGTGCAATTGTTACTTTCTTTTCTGGAATGTCTACACCAAAATAACATGAGTCAAACTCAAATTGCAAATTATCTTACTGCCATTCGGGCGTTACACATTGTTTATGGCTTGGATACAAATGCCTTCAGAGATGAGCGTTTGTCGTTGTTTTTGAAATCACTTAAGCTGCAGGCTCCTTTTAAGCCCAAGCTGGTGCTTTCCTTGGACATAGAGCTCCTGAGGAAGATTGTGGACCAATGTGACCTTCTCCAGTTCCCAATTGTTTTCAAGCCATTATACTTAGTCGCCTTCTTCTCCTTTATGAGGCTATCTAATTTGTTGCCACATTCTGTGGCTACATTTGATTATACCAAACAGTTGGCAAAGGGGGACGCAATCTTTGGTCACCATGGGGCAGTCCTTGTGATCACCTGGTCTAAAACAATGCAAAATAGGAAAGATTTTGCCACCATTCCCTTGCCTGACCTTTGTGGGAGTCCCCTTTGTCCAGTTGCTGCCCTTAGAACCCTCTTCCAGGTTTTTCCTGGCGACTCCAACTCTCCGGTGTTTGTAATACCAAGGAAAAGTGGTTTAGTACCATTAACTGATTCAGTTGCCCGTAAGCATCTTAAAGATATTTCTAGGGCCCTGGGTCTCCAAAAAAGCCTAACTTTCCATGATTTCAGAAGAGCTGGGGCTTCTTGGGCATTTCAACATGGGGTTCCACTCGAGCATATCATGAAACATGGGACTTGGAAGTCCGACTCAGTCTGGACTTATCTTTCCTCCTCGGTATCTGCCACTAACCCTGTATCGCTTGCCTTCCAACGTGAACTACTTCCCTAGACCTACTGGGGTTTGGGTGCTTTTTCTTGCCAGATTTGTATACACACTGAATTAAAGAACGGTCATATGCATGGCCATATTACATTTTAACTACCATCTTACACCTGATTTCAGTGTGTGGCAATATATTAGAATACACTGACTATTTGCTGGCCAACTTACCTCCGTTACTTTCGGTCGTCGGGTGGGAATTTTGACCTAAACTTGACCTTGCAGGTCGTTTACCTTTGACCTCCTAAGGTTGAATTCACTTCTGGCCTGGTATGGCCGTTTGTGGGATAGGCAGCTAGATTGGGCAGAGTTGGATTGATATGAACAATGAACTTTAAAAGTATTTATATTGCTGGCCAATCTGTCTGCCTTTATTGTACATTGTCTGATTTAGTTCACCTGGCTTTGACCTTCAGGTCAAACTGTCATTGCGTTTGACTTTGGTTCTTGGTTCGGTTTGGCAGGTTGCTTGGCCAGCCTAGGTCACACATAAACATTATGAATTAAAAGACCATTTTATTATGTGCTTTTACAAAAAACAAAGTAGTTTTACAAAGTGCAAGAATAAATTTTATATCCCATGTTCCTCTTTCTTTCCACTTGCTGGGAACTGTTCGTGCCCACATGTGGGTGTGGGCGAGGTCAGTTCTGGGCAAGTTGGTGTTACCTTAAACTTTTGTGTTACTGGTAAATTGATTTTTCTATACTGATTGTCGATTATATATGTGGCCTACTGTTATTGGCCACTCATTGGTCAGTGGTTATAAACATCCCTTCATTCTGCCATTTTGAAGTTGGAGGCACATGGGAACACATCTATAAAATTTTCACCCGCCCTGTATACCCTCCCCCTTTTCTTTTTCTTCATATAAGTTGTTATAATATTACATATTATTATCATGTTGTTTTATGAACAGAATACTGTGTGAGCTGTTTTTCAGATCACCATGAGTAACAATGGTGAGATGTACTTCATTTTCATTACCATCAGCAGGAGCTACTGTGTCACAGGATTACTCCTTTGTTGCTCCTTCTCTATGGACACAATATATGTGTTATGTTTCAACCCTGCATGTATAGCCTTAGCTTGCCTGGGCTATTGATTGTCAGCTGCCTGTACTACTGTGCTTATGAGGAGTGCTTTTCTTCCTGTGCTTCCTGCTTCAAAATATTATGAACTATAAGCTGCTATTTTATAAATTATATGCTATCAACTATGTATTATTATGTGTTATTATAAATCATAATATACTATTACAAACATATTTTGCATTAGTTGGTCTGGTGATCATTCAGTCTTACTTGAGGTCTTGAGCTGATATGTTGTTAAGCAGAGGCTGCATTGGGCAGTCACTAAGGTTGTAATAAAATATTTATAGTGAGGGGACCTCAACGATCACCTTTCCAACCTACAGTATAGCAGTGTTTTCTTTTACTGTCTTTTATCACATTATTTTAATTAACACTGGAATGCACTCTTGTGCACTTCCAGTACTTTTTATCTGGCTTATGCACCTTGATCTTAATTCTGGCATGCACATTCGTGCATTCCCAGTCTTGAATTCTGACGATTGAGCTAACATACTATTACTATTGTCTAATGCACTTTCATCTTAACACTGGCATGCACGCCTGTGCACTTCCAGTTTTGAATTCTTATAACTGGGTTGGGTGCTTTTTCTTGCCAGATTTGTATACACACTGAATTAAAGAACGGTCATATGCATGGCCATATTACATTTTAACTACCATCTTACACCTGATTTCAGTGTGTGGCAATATATTAGAATACACTGACTATTTGCTGGCCAACTTACCTCCCTTACTTTCGGTCGTCGGGTGGGAATTTTGACCTAAACTTGACCTTGCAGGTCGTTTACCTTTGACCTCCTAAGGTTGAATTCACTTCTGGCCTGGTATGGCCGTTTGTGGGATAGGCAGCTAGATTGGGCAGAGTTGGATTGATATGAACAATGAACTTTAAAAGTATTTATATTGCTGGCCAATCTGTCTGCCTTTCCTGTACATTGTCTGATTTAGTTCACCTGGCTTTGACCTTCAGGTCAAACTGTCATTGCGTTTGACTTTGGTTCTTGGTTCGGTTTGGCAGGTTGCTTGGCCAGCCTAGGTCACACATAAACATTATGAATTAAAAGACCATTTTATTATGTGCTTTTACAAAAAACAAAGTAGTTTTACAAAGTGCAAGAATAAATTTTATATCCCATGTTCCTCTTTCTTTCCACTTGCTGGGAACTGAAGTCACCTACGATATGTGTGTAGTTGTGATAAATGGTCGTATTATGAGGAGAAACTGACCTACAATAGGTGTGTGGTGGAAATACATGTCCATTTCCTGCCAAATTAGTCACTCACAATAGGTGTGTAGTGGCGCTAAATGGTCATCTTATGATGAGAAATGGACCTACAATAGGTGTGTGGTGAAAAGTTATGTCCATTTCTGGCCAAATTAGCCACCTACGATAGGTGTGTAGTTGCGGCAAATGGTCATATTATGACCAGATCGAACCTACAATAGGTGTGTGGTGGAAATATATGTCAATTTCGAACAAATACGTCACCTACGATATGTGTGTAGTTGTGATAAATGGTCTTATTATGAGAAGAAACTGACCTACAACAGTGTGTGGTGGAAATACATGTCCATTTCCTGCCAAATTAGTCACTCACAATAGGTGTGTAGTGGCGCTAAATGGTCATCTTATGATGAGAAATGGACCTACAATAGGTGTGTGGTGAAAAGTTATGTCCATTTCTGGCCAAATTAGCCACCTACGATAGGTGTGTAGTTGCGGCAAATGGTCATATTATGACCAGATCGAACCTACAATAGGTGTGTGGTGGAAATATATGTCAATTTCGAACAAATAAGTCACCTACGATATGTGTGTAGTTGTGATAAATGGTCGTATTATGAGGAGAAACTGACCTACAATAGGTGTGTGGTGGAAATACATGTCCATTTCCTGCCAAATTAGTCACTCACAATAGGTGTGTAGTGGCGCTAAATGGTCATCTTATGATGAGAAATGGACCTACAATAGGTGTGTGGTGAAAAGTTATGTCCATTTCTGGCCAAATTAGCCACCTACGATAGGTGTGTAGTTGCGGCAAATGGTCATATTATGACCAGATCGAACCTACAATAGGTGTGTGGTGGAAATATATGTCAATTTCGAACAAATACGTCACCTACGATATGTGTGTAGTTGTGATAAATGGTCTTATTATGAGAAGAAACTGACCTACAACAGGTGTGTGGTGGAAATACATGTCCATTTCCTGCCAAATTAGTCACTCACAATAGGTGTGTAGTGGCGCTAAATGGTCATCTTATGATGAGAAATGGACCTACAATAGGTGTGTGGTGAAAAGTTATGTCCATTTCTGGCCAAATTAGCCACCTACGATAGGTGTGTAGTTGCGGCAAATGGTCATATTATGACCAGATCGAACCTACAATAGGTGTGTGGTGGAAATATATGTCAATTTCGAACAAATACATCACCTACGATATGTGTGTAGTTGTGATAAATGGTCTTATTATGAGAAGAAACTGACCTACAACAGGTGTGTGGTGGAAATACATGTCCATTTCCTGCCAAATTATTCACTCACAATAGGTGTGTAGTGGCGCTAAATGGTCATCTTATGATGAGAAATGGACCTACAATAGGTGTGTGGTGAAAAGTTATGTCCATTTCTGGCCAAATTAGCCACCTACGATAGGTGTGTAGTTGCGGCAAATGGTCATATTATGACCAGAACGAACCTACAATAGGTGTGTGGTGGAAATATATGTCAATTTCGAACAAATAAGTCACCTACGATATGTGTGTAGTTGTGATAAATGGTCTTATTATGAGAAGAAACTGACCTACAATAGGTGTGTGGTGGAAATACATGTCCATTTCCTGCCAAATTAGTCACTCACAATAGGTGTGTAGTGGCGCTAAATGGTCATCTTATGATGTGAAATGGACCTACAATAGGTGTGTGGTGAAAAGTTATGTCCATTTCTGGCCAAATTAGCCACCTACGATAGGTGTGTAGTTGCGGCAAATGGTCATATTATGACCAGATCGAACCTACAGTAGGTGTGTGGTGGAAATATATGTCAATTTCGAACAAATAAGTCACCTACGATATGTGTGTAGTTGTGATAAATGGTCTTATTATGAGAAGAAACTGACCTACAACAGGTGTGTGGTGGAAATACATGTCCATTTCCTGCCAAATTAGTCACTCACAATAGGTGTGTAGTGGCGCTAAATGGTCATCTTATGATGAGAAATGGACCTACAATAGGTGTGTGGTGAAAAGTTATGTCCATTTCTGGCCAAATTAGCCACCTACGATAGGTGTGTAGTTGCGGCAAATGGTCATATTATGACCAGATCGAACCTACAATAGGTGTGTGGTGGAAATATATGTCAATTTCGAACAAATAAGTCACCTATGATATGTGTGTAGTTGTGATAAATGGTCTTATTATGAGAAGAAACTGACCTACAACAGGTGTGTGGTGGAAATACATGTCCATTTCCTGCCAAATTAGTCACTCACAATAGGTGTGTAGTGGCGCTAAATGGTCATCTTATGATGAGAAATGGACCTACAATAGGTGTGTGGTGAAAAGTTATGTCCATTTCTGGCGAAATTAGCCACCTACGATAGGTGTGTAGTTGCGGCAAATGGTCATATTATGACCAGATCGAACCTACAATAGGTGTGTGGTGGAAATATATGTCAATTTCGAACAAATACGTCACCTACGATATGTGTGTAGTTGTGATAAATGGTCTTATTATGAGAAGAAACTGACCTACAACAGGTGTGTGGTGGAAATACATGTCCATTTCCTGCCAAATTAGTCACTCACAATAGGTGTGTAGTGGCGCTAAATGGTCATCTTATGATGAGAAATGGACCTACAATAGGTGTGTGGTGAAAAGTTATGTCCATTTCTGGCCAAATTAGCCACCTACGATAGGTGTGTAGTTGCGGCAAATGGTCATATTATGACCAGATCGAACCTACAATAGGTGTGTGGTGGAAATATATGTCAATTTCGAACAAATAAGTCACCTACGATATGTGTGTAGTTGTGATAAATGGTCTTATTATGAGAAGAAACTGACCTACAATAGGTGTGTGGTGGAAATACATGTCCATTTCCTGCCAAATTAGTCACTCACAATAGGTGTGTAGTGGCGCTAAATGGTCATCTTATGATGTGAAATGGACCTACAATAGGTGTGTGGTGAAAAGTTATGTCCATTTCTGGCCAAATTAGCCACCTACGATAGGTGTGTAGTTGCGGCAAATGGTCATATTATGACCAGATCGAACCTACAGTAGGTGTGTGGTGGAAATATATGTCAATTTCGAACAAATAAGTCACCTACGATATGTGTGTAGTTGTGATAAATGGTCTTATTATGAGAAGAAACTGACCTACAACAGGTGTGTGGTGGAAATACATGTCCATTTCCTGCCAAATTAGTCACTCACAATAGGTGTGTAGTGGCGCTAAATGGTCATCTTATGATGAGAAATGGACCTACAATAGGTGTGTGGTGAAAAGTTATGTCCATTTCTGGCCAAATTAGCCACCTACGATAGGTGTGTAGTTGCGGCAAATGGTCATATTATGACCAGATCGAACCTACAATAGGTGTGTGGTGGAAATATATGTCAATTTCGAACAAATAAGTCACCTACGATATGTGTGTAGTTGTGATAAATGGTCTTATTATGAGAAGAAACTGACCTACAATAGGTGTGTGGTGGAAATACATGTCCATTTCCTGCCAAATTAGTCACTCACAATAGGTGTGTAGTGGCGCTAAATGGTCATCTTATGATGTGAAATGGACCTACAATAGGTGTGTGGTGAAAAGTTATGTCCATTTCTGGCCAAATTAGCCACCTACGATAGGTGTGTAGTTGCGGCAAATGGTCATATTATGACCAGATCGAACCTACAGTAGGTGTGTGGTGGAAATATATGTCAATTTCGAACAAATAAGTCACCTACGATATGTGTGTAGTTGTGATAAATGGTCTTATTATGAGAAGAAACTGACCTACAACAGGTGTGTGGTGGAAATACATGTCCATTTCCTGCCAAATTAGTCACTCACAATAGGTGTGTAGTGGCGCTAAATGGTCATCTTATGATGAGAAATGGACCTACAATAGGTGTGTGGTGAAAAGTTATGTCCATTTCTGGCCAAATTAGCCACCTACAAGAGGTGTGTAGTTGCGGCAAATGGTCATATTATGACCAGATCGAACCTACAATAGGTGTGTGGTGGAAATATATATCAATTTCGAACAAATAAGTCACCTACTATATGTGTGTAGTTGTGATAAATGGTCTTATTATGAGAAGAAACTGACCTACAATAGGTGTGTGGTGGAAATACATGTCCATTTCCTGCCAAATTAGTCACTCACAATAGGTGTGTAGTGGCGCTAAATGGTCATCTTATGATGTGAAATGGACCTACAATAGGTGTGTGGTGAAAAGTTATGTCCATTTCTGGCCAAATTAGCCACCTACGATAGGTGTGTAGTTGCGGCAAATGGTCATATTATGACCAGATCGAACCTACAGTAGGTGTGTGGTGGAAATATATGTCAATTTCGAACAAATAAGTCACCTACGATATGTGTGTAGTTGTGATAAATGGTCCTATTATGAGAAGAAACTGACCTACAACAGGTGAGTGGTGGAAATACATGTCCATTTCCTGCCAAATTAGTCACTCACAATAGGTGTGTAGTGGCGCTAAATGGTCATCTTATGATGAGAAATGGACCTACAATAGGTTTGTGGTGAAAAGTTATGTCCATTTCTGGCCAAATTAGCCACCTACAATAGGTGTGTAGTTGCGGCAAATGGTCATATTATGACCAGATCGAACCTACAATAGGTGTGTGGTGGAAATATATGTCAATTTCGAACAAATAAGTCACCTACGATATGTGTGTAGTTGTGATAAATGGTCTTATTATGAGAAGAAACTGACCTACAATAGGTGTGTGGTGGAAATACATGTCCATTTCCTGCCAAATTAGTGACTCACAATAGGTGTGTAGTGGCGCTAAATGGTCATCTTATGATGAGAAATGGACCTACAATAGGTGTGTGGTGAAAAATTATGTCCATTTCTGGCCAAATTAGCCACCTACGATAGGTGTGTAGTTGCGGCAAATGGTCATATTATGACCAGATCGAACCTACAATAGGTGTGTGGTGGAAATATATGTCAATTTTGAACAAATAAGTCACCTACGATATGTGTGTAGTTGTGATAAATGGTCTTATTATGAGAAGAAACTGACCTACAATAGGTGTGTGGTGGAAATACATGTCCATTTCCTGCCAAATTAGTCACTCACAATAGGTGTGTAGTGGCGCTAAATGGTCATCTTATGATGAGAAATAGACATACAATAGGTGTGTGGTGAAAAGTTATGTCCATTTCTGGCCAAATTAGCGACCTACGATAGGTGTGTAGTTGCGGCAAATGGTCATATTATGACCAGATCGAACCTACAATAGGTGTGTGGTGGAAATATATGTCAATTTCGAACAAATAAGTCACCTACGATATGTGTGTTGTTGTGATAAATGGTCTTATTATGAGAAGAAACTGACCTACAATAGGTGTGTGGTGGAAATACATGTCTATTTCCTGCCAAATTAGTCACTCACAATAGGTGTGTAGTGGCGCTAAATGGTCATCTTATGATGAGAAATGGACCTACAATAGGTGTGTGGTGAAAAGTTATGTCCATTTCTGGCCAAATTAGCCACCTACGATAGGTGTGTAGTTGCGGCAAATGGTCATATTATGACCAGATCGAACCTACAATAGGTGTGTGGTGGAAATATATGTCAGTTTCGAACAAATAAGTCACCTACGATATGTGTGTAGTTGTGATAAATTGTCTTATTATGAGAAGAAACTGACCTACAATAGGTGTGTGGTGGAAATACATGTCCATTGCCTGCCAAATTAGTCACTCACAATAGGTGTGTAGTGGCGCTAAATGGTCATCTTATGATGAGAAATAGACATACAATAGGTGTGTGGTGAAAAGTTGTGTCCATTTCTGGCCAAATTAGCGACCTACGATAGGTGTGTAGTTGCGGCAAATGGTCATATTATGACCAGATCGAACCTACAATAGGTATGTGGTGGAAATATATGTCAATTTCGAACAAATAAGTCACCTACGATATGTGTGTAGTTGTGATAAATGGTCTTATTATGAGAAGAAACTGACCTACAATAGGTGTGTGGTGGAAATACATGTCCATTTCCTGCCAAATTAGTCACTCACAATACATGTGTAGTGGCGCTAAATGATCATCTTATGATGAGAAATGGACCTACAATAGGTGTGTGGTGAAAAGTTATGTCCATTTCTGGCCAAATTAGCCACCTACGATAGGTGTGTAGTTGCGGCAAATGGGCATATTATGACCAGATCGTACCTACAATAGGTGTGTGGTGGAAATATATGTCAATTTCAAACAAATAAGTCACCTACGATATGTGTGTAGTTGTGATAAATGGTCTTATTATGAGAAGAAACTGACCTACAATAGGTGTGTGGTGGAAATACATGTCCATTTCCTGCCAAATTAGTCACTCACAATAGGTGTGTAGTGGCACTAAATGGTCATCTTATGATGAGAAATAGACATACAATAGGTGTGTGGTGAAAAGTTATGTCCATTTCTGGCCAAATTAGTGACCTACGATAGGTGTGTAGTTGCGGCAAATGGTCATATTATGACCAGATCGAACCTACAATAGGTGTGTGGTGGAAATATATGTCAATTTCGAACAAATAAGTCACCTACGATATGTGTGTAGTTGTGATAAATGGTTTCATTATGAGCAGAAACTGACCTACAATAGGTGTGTGCTGGAAATACATGTCCATTTCCTGCCAAATTAGTCACTCACAATAGGTGTGTAGTGGCGCTAAATGGTCATCTTATGATGAGAAATGGACCTACAATAGTTGTGTCGTGAAAAGTTATGTCCATTTCTGGCCAAATTAGCCACCTACGATAGGTGTGTAGTTGTGGCAAATTGTCATATTATGACCAGATCGAACCTACAATAGGTGTGTGGTGGAAATATATGTCAATTTCGAACAAATAAGTCACCTACGATATGTGTGTAGTTGTGATAAATGGTCTTATTATGAGAAGAAACTGACCTACAATATGTGTGTGGTGGAAATACATGTCCATTTCCTGCCAAATTAGTCACTCACAATACGTGTGTAGTTTCGCAAAATGGTAATCTTATGATGAGAAATGGACCTACAATAGGTGTGTGGTGAAAAGTTATGTCCATTTCTGGCCAAATTAGCCACATACGATAGGTGTCTAGTTGCGGCAAATGGTCATATTATGACCAGATCGAACCTACAATAGGTGTGTGGTGGAAATATATGTCAATTTCGAACAAATAAGTCACCTACGATATGTGTGTAGTTGTGATAAATGGTCTTATTATGAGAAGAAACTGACCTACAATATGTGTGTGGTGGAAATACATGTCCATTTCCTGCCAAATTAGTCACTCACAATACGTGTGTAGTTTCGCAAAATGGTAATCTTATGATGAGAAATGGACCTACAATAGGTGTGTGGTGAAAAGTTATGTCCATTTCTGGCCAAATTAGCCACATACGATAGGTGTCTAGTTGCGGCAAATGGTCATATTATGACCAGATCGAACCTACAATAGGTGTGTGGTGGAAATATATGTCAATTTCGAACAAATAAGTCACCTACGATATGTGTGTAGTTGTGATAAATGGTCTTATTATGAGCAGAAACTGACCTACAATAGGTGTGTGGTGGAAATACATGTCCATTTCCTGCTAAATTAGTCACTCACAATACGTGTGTAGTGGCGCTAAATGGTTATCTTATGATGAGAAATGGACATACAATAGGTGTGTGGTGAAAAGTTATTTCCATTTCTGGCCAAATTAGCCACCTACGATAAGTGTGTAGTTGCGGCAAATGGTCATATTATGACCAGATCAAATCTACAATAGGTGTGTGGTGGAAATATATGTCAATTTTCAATAAATAAGTCACCTACGACATGTGTGTAGTTGTGATAAATGGTTTTATTATGAGAAGAAACTGACCTACAATAGGTGTGTGGTGGAAATACATGTCCATTTCCTGCCAAATTAGTCACTCACAATAGTTGTGTAGTGGCGCTAAATGGTCATCTTATGATGAGAAATGGACCTACAATAGGTGTGTGGTGAAAAGTTATGTCCATTTCTGGCCAAATTAGCCACCTACGATAGGTGTGTAGTTGCGGCAAATGGTCATATTATGACCACATCGACCCTACAATAGGTGTGTGGTGGGAATATATGTCAATTTCGAACAAATAAGTCACCTACGACATATGTGTAGTTGTGATAAATGGTCTTATTATGAGAAGAAACTGACCTACAATAGGTGTGTGGTGGAAATACATGTCCATTTCCTGCCAAATTAGTCACTCACATTAGATGTGTAGTGGCACTAAACGGTCATCTTATGATGAGAAATGGACCTACAATAGGTGTGTGGTGAAAAGTTATGTCCATTTCTGGCCAAAGTAGCCACCTACGATAGGTGTGTAGTTGCGGCAAATGGTCATATTATGACCAGATCGAACCTACAATAGGTGTGTGGTGGGAATATATGTCAATTTTGAACAAATAAGTCTCCTACGATATGTGTGTAGTTGTGATAAATGGTCTTATTATGAGAAGAAACTGACCTACAATAGGTGTGTGGTGGAAATACATGTCCATTTCCTGCCAAATTAGTCACTCACAATAGATGTGTAGTGGCGCTAAATGGTAATCTTATGATGAGAAATGGACATACAATAGTGTGTGGTGAAAAGTTATGTCCATTTCTGGCCAAATTAGCCACCTTTTGCGGCAAATGGTCATATTATGACCAGATCGAACCTACAATAGGTGTGTGGTGGAAATATATGTCAATTTCGAACAAATAAGTCACCTACGATATGTGTGTAGTTGTGATAAATGGTCTTATTATGAGAAGAAACTGACCTGCAATAGGTGTGTCGTGGGAAATACATGTCCATTTCCTGCCAAATTAGTCACTCACAATAGGTGTGTAGTGGCGCTAAATGGTCATCTTATGATGAGAAATGGACCTACAATTGGTGTGTGGTGAAAAATTATGTCCATTTCTGGACAAATTAGCCACCTACGATAGGTGTGTAGTTGCGGCAAATGGTCATATTATGACCAGATCGAACCTACAATAGGTGTGTGGTGGAAATATATGTCAATTTCGAACAAATAAGTCACCTACGATATGTGTGTAGTTGTGATAAATGGTCTTATTATGAGAAGAAACTGACCTACAATAGGTGTGTGGTGGAAATACATGTCCATTTCCTGCCAAATTAGTCACTCACAATAGGTGTGTAGTGGCGCTAAATGGTCATCTTATGATGAGAAATGGACATACAATAGGTGTGTGGTGAAAAGTTATGTCCATTTCTGGCCAAATTAGCCACCTACGATAGGTGTGTAGTTGCGGCAAATGGTCATATTATGACCAGATCGAACCTACAATAGGTGTCTGGTGGAAATATATGTCAATTTCGAACAAATAAGTAACCTACGATATGTGTGTAGTTGTGATAAATGGTCTTATTATGAGCAGAAACTGACCTACAATAGGTGTGTGGTGGAAATACATGTCCATTTCCTGCCAAATTAGTCACTCACAATAGGTGTGTAGTGGCGCTAAATGGTCATCTTATGATGAGAAATGGACATACAATAGGTGTGTGGTGAAAAGTTATGTCCATTTCTGGCCAAATTAGCCACCTACGATAGGTGTGTAGTTGCGGCAAATGGTCATATTATGACCAGATCGAAGCTACAATAGGTGTGTGGTGGAAATATATGTCAATTTTGAACAAATAAGTCACCTACGATATGTGTGTAGTTGTGATAAATGGTCTTATTATGAGAAGAAACTGACCTACAACAGGTGTGTGGTGGAAATACATGTCCATTTCCTGCCAAATTAGTCACTCACAATAGGTGTGTATTGGCGCTAAATGGTCATCTTATGATGAGAAATTGACATACAATAGGTGTGTGGTGAAAAGTTATTTCCATTTCTGGCCAAATTAGCCACCTACGATAAGTGTGTAGTTGCGGCAAATGGTCATATTATGACCAGATCAAACCTACAATAGGTGTGTGGTGGAAATATATGTCAATTTTCAATAAATAAGTCACCCACGAGATGTGTGTAGTTGTGATAAATGGTCTTATTATGAGAAGAAACTGACCTGCAATAGTTGTGTGGTGGAAATACATGTCCATTTCCTGCCAAATTATTCACTCACAATACGTGTGTAGTGGCACTAAACGGTCATCTTATGATGAGAAATGGACCTACAATAGGTGTGTGGTGAAAAGTTCTGTCCATTTCTGGCCAAATTAGCCACCTACGATAGGTGTGTAGTTGCGGCAAATGGTCATATTATGACCAGATCGAACCTACAATAGGTGTGTGGTGGAAATATATGTCAATTTCGAACAAATAAGTCACCTACGATATGTGTGTAGTTGTGATAAATGGTCTTATTATGAGCAGAAACTGACCTACAATAGGTGTGTGGTAGAAATACATGTCCATTTCCTGCCAAATTAGTCACTCACAATAGATGTGTAGTGGCGCTAAATGGTCATCTTATGATGAGAAATGGACATACAATAGGTGTGTGGTGAAAAGTTATGTCCATTTCTGGCCAAATTAGCCACCTACGATAGGTGTGTAGTTGCGGCAAATGGTCATATTATGACCAGATGGAACCTACAATAGGTGTGTGGTGGAAATATATGTCAATTTCGAACAAATAAGTCACCTACGATATGTGTGTAGTTGTGATAAATGGTCTTATTATGAGAAGAAACTGACCTACAATAGGTGTGTGGTGGAAATACATGTCCATTTCCTGCGAAATTAGTCACTCACAATAGGTGTGTAGTGGCGCTAAATGGTCATCTTATGATGAGAAATGGACCTACAATAGGTGTGTGGTGAAAAGTTATGTCCATTTCTGGCCAAATTAGCCACCTACGATAGGTGTGTAGTTGCGGCAAATGGTCATATTATGACCAGATCGAACCTACAATAGGTGTGTGGTGGGAATATATGTCAATTTCGAACAAATAAGTCACCTACGATATGTGTGTAGTTGTGATAATTGGTCTTATTATGAGAAGAAACTGACCTGCAATAGGTGTGTGGTGGGAAATACATGTCCATTTCCTGCGAAATTAGTCACTCACAATAGGTGTGTAGTGGCGCTAAATGGTCATCTTATGATGAGAAATGGACCTACAATAGGTGTGTGGTGAAAAGTTATGTCCATTTCTGGCTAAATTAGCCACCTACGATAGGTGTGTAGTTGCGGCAAATGGTCATATATGTTACGGTCACGGGCAAGCGCGGTAGCAATTACCGGTTGTCTTTAAGTTGTAACAAAAAAAGCAAAAAGTTAAACTTAAATTTATTTAATAGTCAACAATAATGATTACAGTCAACTGGTATGCTCTTAACTAAACACACTAATACAATAATAAGATCTAGCTGACCTGACCACAGAGATTATGAGTTAAATTTATCCACCGTATCCAGCAATCTGTTCCATAATCCGTCCTGTAGTATATTCTGTGGTCTGTCCAATGTCCTGTGGTCTGTCCTGTGATCTGTCCAATGTTCACTCACACACCGATATCTATATCTTGTGACCTGTCTCACACTCAACAACACAAAAGGTTCTTGTCCTGCTATTCTTTGTATATCCAGTCACACAGAATGTCTGTCTGGAGATATTTAGAGAGTTAACACAACTGTACTGTCTGCTCCAAGATGTGGACAATGTCCAAAATGCAGTAAATTCACTCTCTGTTATATGAATGTACAATATCCAAAATATCCAAGGTACAATAAATCTGTTCAGACAATGTATCTAGTTCACTCCAGTAAAAGTTCACAGCAACACAAGTTATATTATATTCCAAAACACAATAGCTCTCCTTATAGCCAGCGAATACAAAGTTCACTTGTGGTCAGATGTACATTCCTTATATACATTCACAGATTTTTCTGGAATTGTACAGAACCAACTCAAAAAGGCTTGAGCCATCTAGGCCAAAGGAGGAAGTTCTAGAAACTACTGGCAATTGGGTTTCCCCAAATCTAACATAACCACTGAGGGGGGGGATTTCCCCCAGTCTGTGAACAGATCAATAAACACTAAAACACAAAAGTCAATAACTCCCTTACTTTAAATGTCAACACACAAAAAGAACCAACAACACAATTATCTTTTATGACAATGTATAAACATAAAGCTTAAATTAAACAATGCACTAATATAGTGCCTAATATATGTAATATACAATGTACTAATATAGTGTCCAATATATGTAACACCTCCCCCCTTAAAGAAAAATTTTGGAAGCCAAGGGATTACAAAATTTTACAAGAGATTTTCATGATGTATACAAACACAGGTAATAACATTTTACAAAACATTTTTGTCTAAATACAAAAGTAAAATTAGTACCATGTATAACCTTTATAAACTTACTAATTACAGGTATATAAATTACAATTTAAATACAGCTTCTGGACAGGGCGTATCCGTGCGGACGCCATATGTTACTTTTTCAAAGTCCTGTTTATACACTGAATTCCTATCTTTAACAGTGTTTCTATTAATAGCCATCATAAGCTATGTTATACCTCTTTCGAAGTATGGCTTTACCATAGTCATTTCACACATGTGGTTTGAATGTCTGTTATCCCAGTTTTTAATGGTCTTTTGGAGAGTTTCTACTCTCCTTGCTACTGGGTATGACCCTAGATCTCTGGCCTGTAGTTTATTCATTTGGCCAGGTGATGACACTGAAGCCTTGCCTCCAGGATTGAAGATACGATTTTGTAATTTCTTATCATAAAGCATCTTCATTTTGACTGAGAAGTTTTCAAATTTTGTTGCGCCAGCTCACAAGCCTTCTTCAACTTACCTCTGAACTTTGAAACATAATCTAGCACATTTAGGCTCTCGGTGTTCTCAGATAACCAGTTTTCCTTCAACAGCTTGAGAGGACCACGGACTGAATGGCCAAAGACCAACTCGAAGGGACTAAAGCCTAAAGACTCTTGAACAGATTCTCTAACTGCAAACAATAATAAGCTGATGCCTTCATCCCAGTCTTTTTCATTGTCTAAACAATATGTCCTAATCATATTCTTCAAAGTGGAATGGAACCTTTCAAGTGCACCTTGGGATTCTGGGTGATAAGCACTAGATTTGATCTGTTTGGCACCTAACTGAAATACAACCTGTTGAAATAGTCCTGACATGAAATTTGACCCTTGATCTGACTGGATCTCTTTTGGTAAGCCAACTAGAGTAAAGAAATTAACCAGAGCTTTTGAGATTTTGGGAGCTGTTATGTTGGTCAATGGTATGGCTTCGGGAAATCTGGTTGAGGCGCACATAATGGTCAAAAGATATTGGTTTCTGGATTTAGTTTTTGGTAAGGGACCTACACAGTCAATTATCACTTTGCTAAATGGTTCATCAAATGCTGGAATGGGTTTGAGAGGAGCTACAGGAATTTTTTGGTTT
This sequence comes from Sabellastarte sp. h YS-2021, assembly GCA_964017235.1. Lineage (NCBI taxonomy): Eukaryota > Metazoa > Annelida > Polychaeta > Sabellida > Sabellidae > Sabellastarte > Sabellastarte sp. h YS-2021. Next base: position 181,516,088 of record OZ024930.1, read on the forward strand.
GGCTTCCCTACCATTTGACAAGTGTGACAAGTTTTGCAAAATTCTGCCACACAGTGCCGAATTTGAGGCCAATAGAAATGTTTGGTTATCTTGTTGTAAGTTTTGTTGATGCCTAAATGGCCACCCATTGGAGATTCATGAGCCAATTTTAATATCTCACTTTGGTACACTTTTGGCACAACAATCTGGTGTACTACTGACCATTCTTCAGATGCAGGGACATTTGGTGGCTTCCACTTTCGCATAAGCACACCATTTCTGACATAATAGCCTACAGGGACCTTATCTAGCTCTACTGGTGGCAAGACCAACTTGAATAAAGGAGCTAATTCAGGGTCATTTTCCTGCTCTGAAATCAATTTTGATTTTGAAAGCGATACATCTTGACAGTCAATTGAGTCTTGTTTTTCAGAATCTACCCTGGCCTTGGGATTTGTACCACTAGAATTCTGCACATCATGGTCATAGTTGTTTAAGAATGTATCTGACAAATCAACTAAGACATCTGTAGATTGTTTACAATCTTTTGGTTCTTCTTGGGCCTTTTTGGCCATAGCTCGAGTCACAGCACAGGAGGGAAAAATACCAGGAATAACCTCTTCTAATTTCTCAGTGCTAACCAAAGTGATCGGCTTAGAAGTAACCTTAGGATCAGCCACTACCTTTCCACCTGCAAGATCATTTCCCAACAACAAAGATACCCCTTTAATGGGTAAAGTGGGCCTGGTACCCACAACAACAGAACCAGTAACTAAGTCTGATACTAAGTTGACCTTATGCAAGGGAACATTCACACAGCCTCCTTCAATACCTTGAGCAATGACACTCTCACCAGTAGATGTGCTTACACTCAATGGCAATACACCTTCTAAAAGTAAGGACTGAGTAGCTCCAGTGTCTCTTAATATCTTAATGGGGACCTGACTGGAACTACTTTCCAAGGATACAAAACCCTCAGACACAAAAGGTTTGAACTCTTCCCTAATAATCTCAGACTTGTCTAAACCAATACTAGACTCTGCTCTATTGGGATTTGAACGCCAGTTAGACTTGCTAGACACAAAGGAGTTGGGCGTTGCCTCCTTTCCTCTTCTCTTCTTTAAGAGCCAACAGTCAGACATAACATGCCCAGGTTTCTTACAATAATGGCACACAGGAGCAAAGGATCTGGGTTTCCTATCCTTACTCATAGTCTGATTTGAGGTTTGACCTTTATCTGAACTCTTTTCTGGAGCTACATTTTCAGATTTCTTTCCTATTTCTGGATAAGACTTTTTAGCAGGACCAAAGGACTTATTCTTGTTGAAAGTGGACTTGTGAGTTAGCGCATAATCATCAGCATAAGCTGCTGCTTTTGCCAAATTTTCAACTTTCTGTTGATCTAGATAGGTTTTAATGTCATCACGAACACACCTTTTGAACTCTTCAATCAAAATAACTTGCCTAAGTTTCTCAAAGTCTGTACCTACTTCCCTAGAATTACACCATCTGTCAAAATACACTTCTTTCTCATGGGCAAATTCAACATGAGTTTGACTTTCTTGTTTACGATAATTTCTGAATTTTTGACGATATGCTTCTGGTACCAACTCATATGCTTTCAAAATAGCATTTTTGACAGAGTTATAGTCCACACATTCAGAAATTGGCAAAGCTGTGTATGCCTCCTGGGCCTTTCCCCTCAAAACACTTTGCAGCAATAAAGGCCACTGGTCTATAGGCCATTTCAAATTTTGAGCTACTCTTTCAAAGTGTTGAAAGTACTTATCGACCTCTGACTCATTAAAAGGTGGTACCAGTCGCACATTTTTACCCAAATCAAATTTAGTAGCAATGGACTCTTCATGGGCAATTCTGCGAGCATTGAGTTCTAAAGCTCTCATTTCTCTTTCATGTTTAAGTGCACGCTCTTCCTTTTGAGCTTCAAGCTCTTCTTTTCGTTGTTGAGCTTCAAGCTCTTCTTTTCGCTGTTGAGCCTCAAGCTCTTCTTTTCGTTGTTGAGCTTCAAGCTCTTCTTTTCGTTGTTGAGCTTCAAGCTCTTCTTTTCGTTGTTGAGCTTCAAGCTCTTCTTTTCGTTGTTGAGCTTCAAGCTCTTTAAGTCTTAACTCTCTTTCAATTTCTAATCGCCTGATCTCATATTGCCCAGAAGGTTCCATTGGTAGAGGCTTATACACTTCTAAACAACTATCAGGTAAAACATCTTCATCAACTAACTGTTCAACAATAAGCCTTTTAAGTTCATGTTTACGTGTTGATCTTTTCACCTCTAACTGTAACTCTTGTGCTATCTGCATTAACATATCTTTTTTAAAAGTTTCTAGAACTTCCATAGATGGTGACTGTACAAACTCTTTAGCACTAGCCATTTTGAGCACTGTTGACTGTAACCAATTACTAAATCAAATGGACTTTCAAAATGTTAATTGAACGGTTGATCAAATGGTTGTAATCAAATGGTTGGATCCCGGACGAGCCCCCAATTTTCCTGTTACGGTCACAGGCAAGCGCGGTAGCAATTACCGGTTGTCTTTAAGTTGTAACAAAAAAAGCAAAAAGTTAAACTTAACAAATTTATTTAATAGTCAACAATAATGATTACAGTCAACTGGTATGCTCTTAACTAAACACACTAATACAATAATAAGATCTAGCTGACCTGACCACAGAGATTATGAGTTAAATTTATCCGCCGTATCCAGCAATCTGTTCCATAATCCGTCCTGTAGTATATTCTGTGGTCTGTCCAATGTCCTGTGGTCTGTCCTGTGATCTGTCCAATGTTCACTCACACACCGATATCTATATCTTGTGACCTGTCTCACACTCAACAACACAAAAGGTTCTTGTCCTGCTATTCTTTGTATATCCAGTCACACAGAATGTCTGTCTGGAGATATTTAGAGAGTTAACACAACTGTACTGTCTGCTCCAAGATGTGGACAATGTCCAAAATGCAGTAAATTCACTCTCTGTTATATGAATGTACAATATCCAAAATATCCAAGGTACAATAAATCTGTCCAGACAATGTATCTAGTTCACTCCAGTAAAAGTTCACAGCAACACAAGTTATATTATATTCCAAAACACAATAGCTTTCCTTATAGCCAACGAATACACAGTTCACTTGTGGTCAGATGTACATTCCTTATATACATTCACAGATTTTTCTGGAATTGTACAGAACCAACTCAAAAAGGCTTGAGCCATCTAGGCCAAAGGAGGAAGTTCTAGAAACTACTGGCAATTGGGTTTCCCCAAATCTAACATAACCACTGAGGGGGGGGACTTCCCCCAGTCTGTGAACAGATCAATAAACACTAAAACACAAAAGTCAATAACTCCCTTACTTTAAATGTCAACACACAAAAAGAACCAACAACACAATTATCTTTTATGACAATGTATAAACATAAAGCTTAAATTAAACAATGCACTAATATAGTGCCTAATATATGTAATATACAATGTACTAATATGGTGTCCAATATATGTAACATATTATGACCACATCGAACCTACAATAGGTGTGTGGTGGGAATATATGTCAATTTCGAACAAATAAGTCACCTACGACATATGTGTAGTTGTGATAAATGGTCTTATTATGAGAAGAAACTGATCTACAATAGGTGTGTGTTGGAAATACATGTCCATTTCCTGCCAAATTAGTCACTCACAATAGGTGTGTAGTGGCGCTAAATGGTCATCTTATGATGAGAAATGGACCTACAATAGGTGTGTGGTGAAAAGTTATGTCCATTTCTGGCCACATTAGCCACCTACGATAGGTGTGTAGTTGCGGCAAATGGTCATATTATGACCAGATCGAAGCTACAATAGGTGTGTGGTGGGAATATATGTCAATTTTGAACAAATAAGTCACCTACGATATGTGTGTAGTTGTGATAAATGGTCTTATTATGAGAAGAAACTGACCTGCAATAGGTGTGTGGTGGAAATACATGTCCATTTCCTGCCAAATTATTCACTCACAATACGTGTGTAGTGGCACTAAACGGTCATCTTATGATGAGAAATGGACCTACAATAGGTGTGTGGTGAAAAGTTATGTCCATTTCTGGCCAAAATAGCCACCTACGATAGGTGTCTAGTTGCGGCAAATGGTCATATTCTGACCAGATCGAACCTACAATAGGTGTGTGGTGGAAATATATGTCAATTTCGAACAAATAAGTCACCTACGATATGTGTGTAGTTGTGATAAATGGTCTTATTATGAGAAGAAACTGACCTGCAATAGGTGTGTGGTGGAAATACATGTCCATTTCCTGCCAAATTATTCACTCACAATACGCGTGTAGTGGCACTAAACGGTCATCTTATGATGAGAAATGGACCTACAATAGGTGTGTGGTGAAAAGTTATGTCCATTTCTGGCCAAATTAGCCACCTACGATAGGTGTGTAGTTGCGGCAAATGGTCATATTATGACCAGATCGAAGCTACAATAGGTGTGTCGTGGAAATATATGTCAATTTCGAACAAATAAGTCACCTACGATATGTGTGTAGTTGTGATAAATGGTCTTATTATGAGCAGAAACTGACCTACAATAGGTGTGTGGTAGAAATACATGTCCATTTCCTGCCAAATTAGTCACTCACAATAGATGTGTAGTGGCGCTAAATGGTCATCTTATGATGAGAAATGGACAAACAATAGGTGTGTGGTGAAAAGTTATGTCCATTTCTGGCCAAATTAGCCACCTACGATAGGTGTGTAGTTGCGGCAAATGGTCATATTATGACCAGATCGAACCTACAATAGGTGTGTGGTGGAAATATATGTCAATTTCGAACAAATAAGTCACCTACGATATGTGTGTAGTTGTGATAAATGGTCTTATTATGAGAAGAAACTGACCTACAATAGGTGTGTGGTGGAAATACATGTCCATTTCCTGCCAAATTAGTCACTCACAATAGGTGTGTAGTGGCGCTAAATGGTCATCTTATGATGAGAAATGGACATACAATAGGTGTGTGGTGAAAAGTTATGTCCATTTCTGGCCAAATTAGCCACCTACGATAGGTGTGTAGTTGCGGCAAATGGTCATATTATGACCAGATCGAACCTACAATAGGTGTCTGGTGGAAATATATGTCAATTTCGAACAAATAAGTAACCTACGATATGTGTGTAGTTTTGATAAATGGTCTTATTATGAGCAGAAACTGACCTACAATAGGTGTGTGGTGGAAATACATGTCCATTTCCTGCCAAATTAGTCACTCACAATAGGTGTGTAGTGGCGCTAAATGGTCATCTTATGATGAGAAATGGACATACAATAGGTGTGTGGTGAAAAGTTATGTCCATTTCTGGCCAAATTAGCGACCTACGATAGGTGTGTAGTTGCGGCAAATGGTCATATTCTGACCAGATCGAACCTACAATAGGTGTGTGGTGGAAATATATGTCAATTTCGAACAAATAAGTCACCTACGATATGTGTGTAGTTGTGATAAATGGTCTTATTATGAGAAGAAACTGACCTGCAATAGGTGTGTGGTGGAAATACATGTCCATTTCCTGCCAAATTATTCACTCACAATACGTGTGTAGTGGCACTAAACGGTCATCTTATGATGAGAAATGGACCTACAATAGGTGTGTGGTGAAAAGTTATGTCCATTTCTGGCCAAATTAGCCACCTACGATAGGTGTGTAGTTGCGGCAAATGGTCATATTGTGACCAGATCGAACCTACAATAGGTGTGTGGTGGAAATATATGTCAATTTCGAACAAATAAGTCACCTACGATATGTGTGTAGTTGTGATAAATGGTCTTATTATGAGAAGAAACTGACCTACAATAGGTGTGTGGTGGAAATACATGTCCATTTCCTGCCAAATTAGTCACTCACAATAGGTGTGTAGTGGCGCTAAATGGTCATCTTATGATGAGAAATGGACATACAATAGGTGTGTGGTGAAAAGTTATGTCCATTTCTGGCCAAATTAGCCACCTACGATAGGTGTGTAGTTGCGGCAAATGGTCATATTATGACCAGATCGAACCTACAATAGGTGTCTGGTGGAAATATATGTCAATTTCGAACAAATAAGTAACCTACGATATGTGTGTAGTTTTGATAAATGGTCTTATTATGAGCAGAAACTGACCTACAATAGGTGTGTGGTGGAAATACATGTCCATTTCCTGCCAAATTAGTCACTCACAATAGGTGTGTAGTGGCGCTAAATGGTCATCTTATGATGAGAAATGGACATACAATAGGTGTGTGGTGAAAAGTTATGTCCATTTCTGGCCAAATTAGCGACCTACGATAGGTGTGTAGTTGCGGCAAATGGTCATATTCTGACCAGATCGAACCTACAATAGGTGTGTGGTGGAAATATATGTCAATTTCGAACAAATAAGTCACCTACGATATGTGTGTAGTTGTGATAAATGGTCTTATTATGAGAAGAAACTGACCTGCAATAGGTGTGTGGTGGAAATACATGTCCATTTCCTGCCAAATTATTCACTCACAATACGTGTGTAGTGGCACTAAACGGTCATCTTATGATGAGAAATGGACCTACAATAGGTGTGTGGTGAAAAGTTATGTCCATTTCTGGCCAAATTAGCCACCTACGATAGGTGTGTAGTTGCGGCAAATGGTCATATTATGACCAGATCGAACCTACAATAGGTGTGTGGTGGAAATATATGTCAATTTCGAACAAATAAGTCACCTACGATATGTGTGTAGTTGTGATAAATGGTCTTATTATGAGAAGAAACTGACCTACAATAGGTGTGTGGTGGAAATACATGTCCATTTCCTGCCAAATTAGTCACTCACAATAGGTGTGTAGTGGCGCTAAATGGTCATCTTATGATGAGAAATGGACATACAATATGTGTGTGGTGAAAAGTTATGTCCATTTCTGGCCAAATTAGCCACCTACGATAGGTGTGTAGTTGCGGCAAATGGTCATATTATGACCAGATCGAACCTACATTAGGTGTCTGGTGGAAATATATGTCAATTTCGAACAAATAAGTAACCTACGATATGTGTGTAGTTGTGATAAATGGTCTTATTATGAGAAGAAACTGACCTACAATAGGTGTGTGGTGGAAATACATGTCCATTTCCTGCCAAATTAGTCACTCACAATAGGTGTGTAGTGGCGCTAAATGGTCATCTTATGATGAGAAATGGACATACAATAGGTGTGTGGTGAAAAGTTATGTCCATTTCTGGCCAAATTAGCCACCTACGATAGGTGTGTAGTTGCGGCAAATGGTCATATTATGACCAGATCGAACCTACAATAGGTGTGTGGTGGGAATATATGTCAATTTCGAACAAATAAGTCACCTACGATATGTGTGTAGTTGTGATAAATGGTCTTATTATGAGAAGAAACTGACCTACAATAGGTGTGTGGTGGAAATACATGTCCATTTCCTGCCAAATTAGTAACTCACAATAGGTGTGTATTGGCGCTAAATGGTCATCTTATGATGAGAAACTGACATACAATAGGGGTGGTGAAAAGTTATTTCCATTTCTGGCCAAATTAGCCACCTACGATAAGTGTGTAGTTGCGGCAAATGGTCATATTATGACCAGATCAAACCTACAATAGGTGTGTGGTGGAAATATATGTCAATTTTCAATAAATAAGTCACCTACGACATGTGTGTAGTTGTGATAAATGGTCTTGTTATGAGAAGAAACTGACCTGCAATAGTTGTGTGGTGGAAATACATGTCCATTTCCTGCCAAATTATTCACTCACAATACGTGTGTAGTGGCACTAAACGGTCATCTTATGATGAGAAATGGACATACAATATGTGTGTGGTGAAAAGTTATGTCCATTTCTGGCCAAATTAGCCACCTACGATAGGTGTGTAGTTGCGGCAAATGGTCATATTATGACCAGATCGAACCTACATTAGGTGTCTGGTGGAAATATATGTCAATTTCGAACAAATAAGTAACCTACGATATGTGTGTAGTTGTGATAAATGGTCTTATTATGAGAAGAAACTGACCTACAATAGGTGTGTGGTGGAAATACATGTCCATTTCCTGCCAAATTAGTCACTCACAATAGGTGTGTAGTGGCGCTAAATGGTCATCTTATGATGAGAAATGGACATACAATAGGTGTGTGGTGAAAAGTTATGTCCATTTCTGGCCAAATTAGCCACCTACGATAGGTGTGTAGTTGCGGCAAATGGTCATATTATGACCAGATCGAACCTACAATAGGTGTGTGGTGGGAATATATGTCAATTTCGAACAAATAAGTCACCTACGATATGTGTGTAGTTGTGATAAATGGTCTTATTATGAGAAGAAACTGACCTACAATAGGTGTGTGGTGGAAATACATGTCCATTTCCTGCCAAATTAGTAACTCACAATAGGTGTGTATTGGCGCTAAATGGTCATCTTATGATGAGAAACTGACATACAATAGGGGTGGTGAAAAGTTATTTCCATTTCTGGCCAAATTAGCCACCTACGATAAGTGTGTAGTTGCGGCAAATGGTCATATTATGACCAGATCAAACCTACAATAGGTGTGTGGTGGAAATATATGTCAATTTTCAATAAATAAGTCACCTACGACATGTGTGTAGTTGTGATAAATGGTCTTATTATGAGAAGAAACTGACCTGCAATAGTTGTGTGGTGGAAATACATGTCCATTTCCTGCCAAATTATTCACTCACAATACGTGTGTAGTGGCACTAAACGGTCATCTTATGATGAGAAATGGACATACAATAGGTGTGTGGTGAAAAGTTATGTCCATTTCTGGCCAAATTAGCCACCTACGATAGGTGTGTAGTTGCGGCAAATGGTCATATTATGACCAGATCGAACCTACAATAGGTGTCTGGTGGAAATATATGTCAATTTCGAACAAATAAGTAACCTACGATATGTGTGTAGTTTTGATGAATGGTCTTATTATGAGCAGAAACTGACCTACAATAGGTGTGTGGTGGAAATACATGTCCATTTCCTGCCAAATTAGTCACTCACAATAGGTGTGTAGTGGCGCTAAATGGTCATCTTATGATGAGAAATGGACATACAATAGGTGTGTGGTGAAAAGTTATGTCCATTTCTGGCCAAATTAGCGACCTACGATAGGTGTGTAGTTGCGGCAAATGGTCATATTCTGACCAGATCGAACCTACAATAGGTGTGTGGTGGAAATATATGTCAATTTCGAACAAATAAGTCACCTACGATATGTGTGTAGTTGTGATAAATGGTCTTATTATGAGCAGAAACTGACCTACAATAGGTGTGTGGTAGAAATAAATGTCCATTTCCTGCCAAATTAGTCACTCACAATAGATGTGTAGTGGCGCTAAATGGTCATCTTATGATGAGAAATGGACAAACAATAGGTGTGTGGTGAAAAGTTATGTCCATTTCTGGCCAAATTAGCCACCTACGATAGGTGTGTAGTTGCGGCAAATGGTCATATTATGACCAGATCGAACCTACAATAGGTGTGTGGTGGAAATATATGTCAATTTCGAACAAATAAGTCACCTACGATATGTGTGTAGTTGTGATAAATGGTCTTATTATGAGAAGAAACTGACCTACAATAGGTGTGTGGTGGAAATACATGTCCATTTCCTGCCAAATTAGTCACTCACAATAGGTGTGTAGTGGCGCTAAATGGTCATCTTATGATGAGAAATGGACATACAATATGTGTGTGGTGAAAAGTTATGTCCATTTCTGGCCAAATTAGCCACCTACGATAGGTGTGTAGTTGCGGCAAATGGTCATATTATGACCAGATCGAACCTACATTAGGTGTCTGGTGGAAATATATGTCAATTTCGAACAAATAAGTAACCTACGATATGTGTGTAGTTGTGATAAATGGTCTTATTATGAGAAGAAACTGACCTACAATAGGTGTGTGGTGGAAATACATGTCCATTTCCTGCCAAATTAGTCACTCACAATAGGTGTGTAGTGGCGCTAAATGGTCATCTTATGATGAGAAATGGACATACAATAGGTGTGTGGTGAAAAGTTATGTCCATTTCTGGCCAAATTAGCGACCTACGATAGGTGTGTAGTTGCGGCAAATGGTCATATTATGACCAGATCGAACCTACAATAGGTGTGTGGTGGGAATATATGTCAATTTCGAACAAATAAGTCACCTACGATATGTGTGTAGTTGTGATAAATGGTCTTATTATGAGAAGAAACTGACCTACAATAGGTGTGTGGTGGAAATACATGTCCATTTCCTGCCAAATTAGTAACTCACAATAGGTGTGTATTGGCGCTAAATGGTCATCTTATGATGAGAAACTGACATACAATAGGTGTGTGGTGAAAAGTTATTTCCATTTCTGGCCAAATTAGCCACCTACGATAAGTGTGTAGTTGCGGCAAATGGTCATATTATGACCAGATCAAACCTACAATAGGTGTGTGGTGGAAATATATGTCAATTTTCAATAAATAAGTCACCTACGACATGTGTGTAGTTGTGATAAATGGTCTTATTATGAGAAGAAACTGACCTGCAATAGTTGTGTGGTGGAAATACATGTCCATTTCCTGCCAAATTATTCACTCACAATACGTGTGTAGTGGCACTAAACGGTCATCTTATGATGAGAAATGGACCTACAATAGGTGTGTGGTGAAAAGTTATCTCCATTTCTGGCCAAATTAGCCACCTACGATAGGTGTGTAGTTGCGGCAAATGGTCATATTATGATCAGATCGAATCTACAATAGGTGTGTGGTGGAAATATATGTCAATTTCGAACAAATAAGTCACCTACGATATGTGTGTAGTTGTGATAAATGGTCTTATTATGAGAAGAAACTGACCTACAATAGGTGTGTGGTAGAAATACATGTCCATTTCCTGCCAAATTAGTCACTCACAATAGATGTGTAGTGGCGCTAAATGGTCATCTTATGATGAGAAATGGACATACAATAGGTATGTGGTGAAAAGTTATGTCCATTTCTGGCCAAATTAGCCACCTACGATAGGTGTGTAGTTGCGGGAAATGGTCATATTATGACCAGATCGAACCTACAATAGGTGTGTGGTGGAAATATATGTCAATTTCGAACAAATAAGTCTTCTACGATATGTGTGTAGTTGTGATAAATGGTCTTATTATGAGAAGAAACTGACCTACAATAGGTGTGTGGTGGAAATACATGTCCATTTCCTGCGAAATTAGTCACTCACAATAGGTGTGTAGTGGCGCTAAATGGTCATCTTATGATGAGAAATGGACCTACAATAGGTGTGTGGTGAAAAGTTATGTCCATTTCTGGCCAAATTAGCCACCTACGATAGGTGTGTAGTTGCGGCAAATGGTCATATTATGACCAGATCGAACCTACAATAGGTGTGTGGTGGGAATATATGTCAATTTCGAACAAATAAGTCACATACGATATGTGTGTAGTTGTGATAATTGGTCTTATTATGAGAAGAAACTGACCTGCAATAGGTGTGTGGTGGGAAATACATGTCCATTTCCTGCCAAATTAGTCACTCACAATAGGTGTGTAGTGGCGCTAAATGGTCATCTTATGATGAGAAATGGACCTACAATAGGTGTGTGGTGAAAAGTTATGTCCATTTCTGGCCAAATTAGCCACCTACGATAGGTGTGTAGTTGCGGCAAATGGTCATATTATGACCAGATCGAACCTACAATAGGTGTGTGGTGGAAATATATGTCAATTTCGAACAAATAAGTCACCTACGATATGTGTGTAGTTGTGATAAATGGTCTTATTATGAGCAAAAACTGACCTACAATAGGTGTGTGGTAGAAATACATGTCCATTTCCTGCCAAATTAGTCACTCACAATAGATGTGTAGTGGCACTAAATGGTCATCTTATGATGAGAAATGGACATACAATAGGTGTGTGGTGAAAAGTTATGTCCATTTCTGGCCAAATTAGCCACCTACGATAGGTGTGTAGTTGCGGCAAATGGTCATATTATGACCAGATCGAACCTACAATAGGTGTGTGGTGGAAATATATGTCAATTTCGAACAAATAAGTCACCTACGATATGTGTGTAGTTGTGATAAATGGTCTTATTATGAGAAGAAACTGACCTACAATAGGTGTGTGGTGGAAATACATGTCCATTTCCTGCGAAATTAGTCACTCACAATAGGTGTGTCGTGGCGCTAAATGGTCATCTTATGATGAGAAATGGACCTACAATAGGTGTGTGGTGAAAAGTTATGTCCATTTCTGGCCAAATTAGCCACCTACGATAGGTGTGTAGTTTCGGCAAAGGGTCATATTATGACCAGATCGAACCTACAATAGGTGTGTGGTGGGAATATATGTCAATTTCGAACAAATAAGTCACCTACGATATGTGTGTAGTTGTGATAAATGGTCTTATTATGAGAAGAAACTGACCTACAATAGGTGTGTGGTGGAAATACATATCCATTTCCTGCCAAATTAGTCACTCACAATAGGTGTGTATTGGCGCTAAATGGTCATCTTATGATTAGAAATTGACATACAATAGGTGTGTGGTGAAAAGTTATTTCCATTTCTGGCCAAATTAGCCACCTACGATAAGTGTGTAGTTGCGGCAAATGGTCATATTATGACCAGATCAAACCTATAATAGGTGTGTGGTGGAAATATATGTCAATTTTCAATAAATAAGTCACCTACAACATGTGTGTAGTTGTGATAAATGGTCTTATTATGAGAAGAAACTGACCTGCAATAGGTGTGTGGTGGGAAATACATGTCCATTTCCTGCCAAATTAGTCACTCACAATAGGTGTGTAGTGGCGCTAAATGGTCATCTTATGATGAGAAATGGACCTACAATAGGTGTGTGGTGAAAAGTTATGTCCATTTCTGGCCAAATTAGCCACCTACGATAGGTGTGTAGTTGCGGCAAATGGTCATATTATGACCAGATCGAACCTACAATAGGTGTGTGGTGGAAATATATGTCAATTTCGAACAAATAAGTCACCTACGATATGTGTGTAGTTGTGATAAATGGTCTTATTATGAGCAGAAACTGACCTACAATAGGTGTGTGGTAGAAATACATGTCCATTTCCTGCCAAATTAGTCACTCACAATAGATGTGTAGTGGCGCTAAATGGTCATCTTATGATGAGAAATGGACATACAATAGGTGTGTGGTGAAAAGTTATGTCCATTTCTGGCCAAATTAGCCACCTACGATAGGTGTGTAGTTGCGGCAAATGGTCATATTATGACCAGATCGAACCTACAATAGGTGTGTGGTGGGAATATATGTCAATTTCGAACAAATAAGTCACCTACGATATGTGTGTAGTTGTGATAAATGGTCTTATTATGAGAAGAAATTGACCTACAATAGGTGTGTGGTGGAAATACATGTCCATTTCCTGCCAAATTAGTAACTCACAATAGGTGTGTATTGGCGCTAAATGGTCATCTTATGATGAGAAATTGACATACAATAGGTGTGTGGTGAAAAGTTATTTCCATTTCTGGCCAAATTAGCCACCTACGATAAGTGTGTAGTTGTGGCAAATGGTCATATTATGACCAGATCAAACCTACAATAGGTGTGTGGTGGAAATATATGTCAATTTTAAATAAATAAGTCACCTACGACATGTGTGTAGTTGTGATAAATGGTCTTATTATGAGAAGAAACTGACCTGCAATAGTTGTGTGGTGGAAATACATGTCCATTTCCTGCCAAATTATTCACTCACAATACGTGTGTAGTGGCACTAAACGGTCATCTTATGATGAGAAATGGACCTACAATAGGTGTGTGGTGAAAAGTTATGTCCATTTCTGGCCAAATTAGCCACCTACGATAGGTGTGTAGTTGCGGCAAATGGTCATATTATGACCAGATCGAACCTACAATAGGTGTGTGGTGGAAATATATGTCAATTTCGAACAAATAAGTCACCTACGATATGTGTGTAGTTGTGATAAATGGTCTTATTATGAGAAGAAACTGACCTACAATAGGTGTGTGGTAGAAATACATGTCCATTTCCTGCCAAATTAGTCACTCACAATAGATGTGTAGTGGCGCTAAATGGTCATCTTATGATGAGAAATGGACATACAATAGGTGTGTGGTGAAAAGTTATGTCCATTTCTGGCCAAATTAGCCACCTACGATAGGTGTGTAGTTGCGGGAAATGGTCATATTATGACCAGATCGAACCTACAATAGGTGTGTGGTGGAAATATATGTCAATTTCGAACAAATAAGTCACCTACGATATGTGTGTAGTTGTGATAAATGGTCTTATTATGAGAAGAAACTGACCTACAATAGGTGTGTGGTGGAAATACATGTCCATTTCCTGCGAAATTAGTCACTCACAATAGGTGTGTAGTGGCGCTAAACGGTCATCTTATGATGAGAAATGGACCTACAATAGGTGTGTGGTGAAAAGTTATGTCCATTTCTGGCCAAATTAGCCACCTACGATAGGTGTGTAGTTGCGGCAAATGGTCATATTATGACCAGATCGAAGCTACAATAGGTGTGTGGTGGAAATATATGTCAATTTCGAACAAATAAGTCACCTACGATATGTGTGTAGTTGTGATAAATGGTCTTATTATGAGCAGAAACTGACCTACAATAGGTGTGTGGTAGAAATACATGTCCATTTCCTGCCAAATTAGTCACTCACAATAGATGTGTAGTGGCGCTAAATGGTCATCTTATGATGAGAAATGGACAAACAATAGGTGTGTGGTGAAAAGTTATGTCCATTTCTGGCCAAATTAGCCACCTACGATAGGTGTGTAGTTGCGGCAAATGGTCATATTATGACCAGATCGAACCTACAATAGGTGTGTGGTGGAAATATATGTCAATTTCGAACAAATAAGTCACCTACGATATGTGTGTAGTTGTGATAAATGGTCTTATTATGAGAAGAAACTGACCTACAATAGGTGTGTGGTGGAAATACATGTCCATTTCCTGCCAAATTAGTCACTCACAATAGGTGTGTAGTGGCGCTAAATGGTCATCTTATGATGAGAAATGGACATACAATAGGTGTGTGGTGAAAAGTTATGTCCATTTCTGGCCAAATTAGCCACTTACGATAGGTGTGTAGTTGCGGCAAATGGTCATATTATGACCAGATCGAACCTACAATAGGTGTCTGGTGGAAATATATGTCAATTTCGAACAAATAAGTAACCTACGATATGTGTGTAGTTTTGATAAATGGTCTTATTATGAGCAGAAACTGACCTACAATAGGTGTGTGGTGGAAATACATGTCCATTTCCTGCCAAATTAGTCACTCACAATAGGTGTGTAGTGGCGCTAAATGGTCATCTTATGATGAGAAATGGACATACAATAGGTGTGTGGTGAAAAGTTATGTCCATTTCTGGCCAAATTAGCCACCTACGATAGGTGTGTAGTTGCGGCAAATGGTCATATTCTGACCAGATCGAACCTACAATAGGTGTGTGGTGGAAATATATGTCAATTTCGAACAAATAAGTCACCTACGATATGTGTGTAGTTGTGATAAATGGTCTTATTATGAGAAGAAACTGACCTGCAATAGGTGTGTGGTGGAAATACATGTCCATTTCCTGCCAAATTATTCACTCACAATACGTGTGTAGTGGCACTAAACGGTCATCTTATGATGAGAAATGGACCTACAATAGGTGTGTGGTGAAAAGTTATGTCCATTTCTGGCCAAATTAGCCACCTACGATAGGTGTGTAGTTGCGGCAAATGGTCATATTGTGACCAGATCGAACCTACAATAGGTGTGTGGTGGAAATATATGTCAATTTCGAACAAATAAGTAACCTACGATATGTGTGTAGTTGTGATAAATGGTCTTATTATGAGAAGAAACTGACCTACAATAGGTGTGTGGTGGAAATACATGTCCATTTCCTGCCAAATTAGTCACTCACAATAGGTGTGTAGTGGCGCTAAATGGTCATCTTATGATGAGAAATGGACATACAATAGGTGTGTGGTGAAAAGTTATGTCCATTTCTGGCCAAATTAGCCACCTACGATAGGTGTGTAGTTGCGGCAAATGGTCATATTATGACCAGATCGAACCTACAATAGGTGTGTGGTGGGAATATATGTCAATTTCGAACAAATAAGTCACCTACGATATGTGTGTAGTTGTGATAAATGGTCTTATTATGAGAAGAAACTGACCTACAATAGGTGTGTGGTGGAAATACATGTCCATTTCCTGCCAAATTAGTAACTCACAATAGGTGTGTATTGGCGCTAAATGGTCATCTTATGATGAGAAATGGACATACAATAGGTGTGTGGTGAAAAGTTATTTCCATTTCTGGCCAAATTAGCCACCTACGATAAGTGTGTAGTTGCGGCAAATGGTCATATTATGACCAGATCAAACCTACAATAGGTGTGTGGTGGAAATATATGTCAATTTTCAATAAATAAGTCACCTACGACATGTGTGTAGTTGTGATAAATGGTCTTATTATGAGAAGAAACTGACCTGCAATAGTTGTGTGGTGGAAATACATGTCCATTTCCTGCCAAATTATTCACTCACAATACGTGTGTAGTGGCACTAAACGGTCATCTTATGATGAGAAATGGACCTACAATAGGTGTGTGGTGAAAAGTTATGTCCATTTCTGGCCAAATTAGCCACCTACGATAGGTGTGTAGTTGCGGCAAATGGTCATATTATGACCAGATCGAACCTACAATAGGTGTGTGGTGGAAATATATGTCAATTTCGAACAAATAAGTCACCTACGATATGTGTGTAGTTGTGATAAATGGTCTTATTATGAGAAGAAACTGACCTACAATAGGTGTGTGGTAGAAATACATGTCCATTTCCTGCCAAATTAGTCACTCACAATAGATGTGTAGTGGCGCTAAATGGTCATCTTATGATGAGAAATGGACATACAATAGGTGTGTGGTGAAAAGTTATGTCCATTTCTGGCCAAATTAGCCACCTACGATAGGTGTGTAGTTGCGGCAAATGGTCATATTATGACCAGATCGAACCTACAATAGGTGTGTGGTGGGAATATATGTCAATTTCGAACAAATAAGTCACCTACGATATGTGTGTAGTTGTGATAATTGGTCTTATTATGAGAAGAAACTGACCTGCAATAGGTGTGTGGTGGGAAATACATGTCCATTTCCTGCCAAATTAGTCACTCACAATAGGTGTGTAGTGGCGCTAAATGGTCATCTTATGATGAGAAATGGACCTACAATAGGTGTGTGGTGAAAAGTTATGTCCATTTCTGGCCAAATTAGCCACCTACGATAGGTGTGTAGTTGCGGCAAATGGTCATATTATGACCAGATCGAAGCTACAATAGGTGTGTGGTGGGAATATATGTCAATTTCGAACAAATAAGTCACCTACGACATATGTGTAGTTGTGATAAATGGTCTTATTATGAGAAGAAACTGACCTACAATAGGTGTGTGGTGGATATACATGTCCATTTCCTGCCAAATTAGTCACTCACAATAGGTGTGTAGTGGCGCTAAATGGTCATCTTATGATGAGAAATGGACCTACAATAGGTGTGTGGTGAAAAGTTATGTCCATTTCTGGCCAAATTAGCCACCTACGATAGGTGTGTAGTTGCGGCAAATGGTCATATTATGACCAGATCGAAGCTACAATAGGTGTGTGGTGGAAATATATGTCAATTTTGAACAAATAAGTCACCTACGATATGTGTGTAGTTGTGATAAATGGTCTTATTATGAGAAGAAACTGACCTGCAATAGGTGTGTGGTGGAAATACATGTCCATTTCCTGCCAAATTATTCACTCACAATACGTGTGTAGTGGCACTAAACGGTCATCTTATGATGAGAAATGGACCTACAATAGGTGTGTGGTGAAAAGTTATGTCCATTTCTGGCCAAATTAGCCACCTACGATAGGTGTGTAGTTGCGGCAAATGGTCATATTGTGACCAGATCGAACCTACAATAGGTGTGTGGTGGAAATATATGTCAATTTCGAACAAATAAGTAACCTACGATATGTGTGTAGTTGTGATAAATGGTCTTATTATGAGAAGAAACTGACCTACAATAGGTGTGTGGTGGAAATACATGTCCATTTCCTGCCAAATTAGTCACTCACAATAGGTGTGTAGTGGCGCTAAATGGTCATCTTATGATGAGAAATGGACATACAATAGGTGTGTGGTGAAAAGTTATGTCCATTTCTGGCCAAATTAGCCACCTACAATAGGTGTGTAGTTGCGGCAAATGGTCATATTATGACCAGATCGAACCTACAATAGGTGTGTGGTGGGAATATATGTCAATTTCGAACAAATAAGTCACCTACGATATGTGTGTAGTTGTGATAAATGGTCTTATTATGAGAAGAAACTGACCTACAATAGGTGTGTGGTGGAAATACATGTCCATTTCCTGCCAAATTAGTAACTCACAATAGGTGTGTATTGGCGCTAAATGGTCATCTTATGATGAGAAATGGACATACAATAGGTGTGTGGTGAAAAGTTATTTCCATTTCTGGCCAAATTAGCCACCTACGATAAGTGTGTAGTTGCGGCAAATGGTCATATTATGACCAGATCAAACCTACAATAGGTGTGTGGTGGAAATATATGTCAATTTTCAATAAATAAGTCACCTACAACATGTGTGTAGTTGTGATAAATGGTCTTATTATGAGAAGAAACTGACCTGCAATAGTTGTGTGGTGGAAATACATGTCCATTTCCTGCCAAATTATTCACTCACAATACGTGTGTAGTGGCACTAAACGGTCATCTTATGATGAGAAATGGACCTACAATAGGTGTGTGGTGAAAAGTTATGTCCATTTCTGGCCAAATTAGCCACCTACGATAGGTGTGTAGTTGCGGCAAATGGTCATATTATGACCAGATCGAACCTACAATAGGTGTGTGGTGGAAATATATGTCAATTTCGAACAAATAAGTCACCTACGATATGTGTGTAGTTGTGATAAATGGTCTTATTATGAGAAGAAACTGACCTACAATAGGTGTGTGGTAGAAATACATGTCCATTTCCTGCCAAATTAGTCACTCACAATAGATGTGTAGTGGCGCTAAATGGTCATCTTATGATGAGAAATGGACATACAATAGGTGTGTGGTGAAAAGTTATGTCCATTTCTGGCCAAATTAGCCACCTACGATAGGTGTGTAGTTGCGGGAAATGGTCATATTATGACCAGATCGAACCTACAATAGGTGTGTGGTGGAAATATATGTCAATTTCGAACAAATAAGTCTTCTACGATATGTGTGTAGTTGTGATAAATGGTCTTATTATGAGAAGAAACTGACCTACAATAGGTGTGTGGTGGAAATACATGTCCATTTCCTGCGAAATTAGTCACTCACAATAGGTGTGTAGTGGCGCTAAATGGTCATCTTATGATGAGAAATGGACCTACAATAGGTGTGTGGTGAAAAGTTATGTCCATTTCTGGCCAAATTAGCCACCTACGATAGGTGTGTAGTTGCGGCAAATGGTCATATTATGACCAGATCGAACCTACAATAGGTGTGTGGTGGGAATATATGTCAATTTCGAACAAATAAGTCACCTACGATATGTGTGTAGTTGTGATAATTGGTCTTATTATGAGAAGAAACTGACCTGCAATAGGTGTGTGGTGGGAAATACATGTCCATTTCCTGCCAAATTAGTCACTCACAATAGGTGTGTAGTGGCGCTAAATGGTCATCTTATGATGAGAAATGGACCTACAATAGGTGTGTGGTGAAAAGTTATGTCCATTTCTGGCCAAATTAGCCACCTACGATAGGTGTGTAGTTGCGGCAAATGGTCATATTATGACCAGATCGAAGCTACAATAGGTGTGTGGTGGGAATATATGTCAATTTCGAACAAATAAGTCACCTACGACATATGTGTAGTTGTGATAAATGGTCTTATTATGAGAAGAAACTGACCTACAATAGGTGTGTGGTGGATATACATGTCCATTTCCTGCCAAATTAGTCACTCACAATAGGTGTGTAGTGGCGCTAAATGGTCATCTTATGATGAGAAATGGACCTACAATAGGTGTGTGGTGAAAAGTTATGTCCATTTCTGGCCAAATTAGCCACCTACGATAGGTGTGTAGTTGCGGCAAATGGTCATATTATGACCAGATCGAAGCTACAATAGGTGTGTGGTGGAAATATATGTCAATTTTGAACAAATAAGTCACCTACGATATGTGTGTAGTTGTGATAAATGGTCTTATTATGAGAACAAACTGACCTGCAATAGGTGTGTGGTGGAAATACATGTCCATTTCCTGCCAAATTATTCACTCACAATACGTGTGTAGTGGCACTAAACGGTCATCTTATGATGAGAAATGGACCTACAATAGGTGTGTGGTGAAAAGTTATGTCCATTTCTGGCCAAATTAGCCACCTACGATAGGTGTGTAGTTGCGGCAAATGGTCATATTATGACCAGATCGAACCTACAATAGGTGTGTGGTGGAAATATATGTCAATTTCGAACAAATAAGTCACCTACGATATGTGTGTAGTTGTGATAAATGGTCTTATTATGAGCAAAAACTGACCTACAATAGGTGTGTGGTAGAAATACATGTCCATTTCCTGCCAAATTAGTCACTCACAATAGATGTGTAGTGGCACTAAATGGTCATCTTATGATGAGAAATGGACATACAATAGGTGTGTGGTGAAAAGTTATGTCCATTTCTGGCCAAATTAGCCACCTACGATAGGTGTGTAGTTGCGGCAAATGGTCATATTATGACCAGATCGAACCTACAATAGGTGTGTGGTGGAAATATATGTCAATTTCGAACAAATAAGTCACCTACGATATGTGTGTAGTTGTGATAAATGGTCTTATTATGAGAAGAAACTGACCTACAATAGGTGTGTGGTGGAAATACATGTCCATTTCCTGCGAAATTAGTCACTCACAATAGGTGTGTCGTGGCGCTAAATGGTCATCTTATGATGAGAAATGGACCTACAATAGGTGTGTGGTGAAAAGTTATGTCCATTTCTGGCCAAATTAGCCACCTACGATAGGTGTGTAGTTTCGGCAAAGGGTCATATTATGACCAGATCGAACCTACAATAGGTGTGTGGTGGGAATATATGTCAATTTCGAACAAATAAGTCACCTACGATATGTGTGTAGTTGTGATAAATGGTCTTATTATGAGAAGAAACTGACCTACAATAGGTGTGTGGTGGAAATACATATCCATTTCCTGCCAAATTAGTCACTCACAATAGGTGTGTATTGGCGCTAAATGGTCATCTTATGATGAGAAATTGACATACAATAGGTGTGTGGTGAAAAGTTATTTCCATTTCTGGCCAAATTAGCCACCTACGATAAGTGTGTAGTTGCGGCAAATGGTCATATTATGACCAGATCAAACCTATAATAGGTGTGTGGTGGAAATATATGTCAATTTTCAATAAATAAGTCACCTACAACATGTGTGTAGTTGTGATAAATGGTCTTATTATGAGAAGAAACTGACCTGCAATAGGTGTGTGGTGGGAAATACATGTCCATTTCCTGCCAAATTAGTCACTCACAATAGGTGTGTAGTGGCGCTAAATGGTCATCTTATGATGAGAAATGGACCTACAATAGGTGTGTGGTGAAAAGTTATGTCCATTTCTGGCCAAATTAGCCACCTACGATAGGTGTGTAGTTGCGGCAAATGGTCATATTATGACCAGATCGAACCTACAATAGGTGTGTGGTGGAAATATATGTCAATTTCGAACAAATAAGTCACCTACGATATGTGTGTAGTTGTGATAAATGGTCTTATTATGAGCAGAAACTGACCTACAATAGGTGTGTGGTAGAAATACATGTCCATTTCCTGCCAAATTAGTCACTCACAATAGATGTGTAGTGGCGCTAAATGGTCATCTTATGATGAGAAATGGACATACAATAGGTGTGTGGTGAAAAGTTATGTCCATTTCTGGCCAAATTAGCCACCTACGATAGGTGTGTAGTTGCGGCAAATGGTCATATTATGACCAGATCGAACCTACAATAGGTGTGTGGTGGGAATATATGTCAATTTCGAACAAATAAGTCACCTACGATATGTGTGTAGTTGTGATAAATGGTCTTATTATGAGAAGAAATTGACCTACAATAGGTGTGTGGTGGAAATACATGTCCATTTCCTGCCAAATTAGTAACTCACAATAGGTGTGTATTGGCGCTAAATGGTCATCTTATGATGAGAAATTGACATACAATAGGTGTGTGGTGAAAAGTTATTTCCATTTCTGGCCAAATTAGCCACCTACGATAAGTGTGTAGTTGTGGCAAATGGTCATATTATGACCAGATCAAACCTACAATAGGTGTGTGGTGGAAATATGTCAATTTTAAATAATTAAGTCACCTACGACATGTGTGTAGTTGTGATAAATGGTCTTATTATGAGAAGAAACTGACCTGCAATAGTTGTGTGGTGGAAATACATGTCCATTTCCTGCCAAATTATTCACTCACAATACGTGTGTAGTGGCACTAAACGGTCATCTTATGATGAGAAATGGACCTACAATAGGTGTGTGGTGAAAAGTTATGTCCATTTCTGGCCAAATTAGCCACCTACGATAGGTGTCTAGTTGCGGCAAATGGTCATATTCTGACCAGATCGAACCTACAATAGGTGTGTGGTGGAAATATATGTCAATTTCGAACAAATAAGTCACCTACGATATGTGTGTAGTTGTGATAAATGGTCTTATTATGAGAAGAAACTGACCTACAATAGGTGTGTGGTGGAAATACATGTCCATTTCCTGCGAAATTAGTCACTCACAATAGGTGTGTAGTGGCGCTAAATGGTCATCTTATGATGAGAAATGGACCTACAATAGGTGTGTGGTGAAAAGTTATGTCCATTTCTGGCCAAATTAGCCACCTACGATAGGTGTGTAGTTGCGGCAAATGGTCATATTATGACCAGATCGAACCTACAATAGGTGTGTGGTGGGAATATATGTCAATTTCGAACAAATAAGTCACCTACGATATGTGTGTAGTTGTGATAATTGGTCTTATTATGAGAAGAAACTGACCTGCAATAGGTGTGTGGTGGGAAATACATGTCCATTTCCTGCCAAATTAGTCACTCACAATAGGTGTGTAGTGGCGCTAAATGGTCATCTTATGATGAGAAATGGACCTACAATAGGTGTGTGGTGAAAAGTTATGTCCATTTCTGGCCAAATTAGCCACCTACGATAGGTGTGTAGTTGCGGCAAATGGTCATATTATGACCAGATCGAACCTACAATAGGTGTGTGGTGGGAATATATGTCAATTTCGAACAAATAAGTCACCTACGACATATGTGTAGTTGTGATAAATGGTCTTATTATGAGAAGAAACTGACCTACAATAGGTGTGTGGTGGATATACATGTCCATTTCCTGCCAAATTAGTCACTCACAATAGGTGTGTAGTGGCGCTAAATGGTCATCTTATGATGAGAAATGGACCTACAATAGGTGTGTGGTGAAAAGTTATGTCCATTTCTGGCCACATTAGCCACCTACGATAGGTGTGTAGTTGCGGCAAATGGTCATATTATGACCAGATCGAAGCTACAATAGGTGTGTGGTGCGAATATATGTCAATTTTGAACAAATAAGTCACCTACGATATGTGTGTAGTTGTGATAAATGGTCTTATTATGAGAAGAAACTGACCTGCAATAGGTGTGTGGTGGAAATACATGTCCATTTCCTGCCAAATTATTCACTCACAATACGTGTGTAGTGGCACTAAACGGTCATCTTATGATGAGAAATGGACCTACAATAGGTGTGTGGTGAAAAGTTATGTCCATTTCTGGCCAAATTAGCCACCTACGATAGGTGTCTAGTTGCGGCAAATGGTCATATTCTGACCAGATCGAACCTACAATAGGTGTGTGGTGGAAATATATGTCAATTTCGAACAAATAAGTCACCTACGATATGTGTGTAGTTGTGATAAATGGTCTTATTATGAGCAAAAACTGACCTACAATAGGTGTGTGGTAGAAATACATGTCCATTTCTTGCCAAATTAGTCACTCACAATAGATGTGTAGTGGCGCTAAATGGTCATCTTATGATGAGAAATGGACATACAATAGGTGTGTGGTGAAAAGTTATGTCCATTTCTGGCCAAATTAGCCACCTACGATAGGTGTGTAGTTGCGGCAAATGGTCATATTATGACCAGATCGAACCTACAATAGGTGTGTGGTGGAAATATATGTCAATTTCGAACAAATAAGTCACCTACGATATGTGTGTAGTTGTGATAAATGGTCTTATTATGAGAAGAAACTGACCTACAATAGGTGTGTGGTGGAAATACATGTCCATTTCCTGCGAAATTAGTCACTCACAATAGGTGTGTCGTGGCGCTAAATGGTCATCTTATGATGAGAAATGGACATACAATAGGTGTGTGGTGAAAAGTTATGTCCATTTCTGGCCAAATTAGCCACCTACGATAGGTGTGTAGTTTCGGCAAAGGGTCATATTATGACCAGATCGAACCTACAATAGGTGTGTGGTGGGAATATATGTCAATTTCGAACAAATAAGTCACCTACGATATGTGTGTAGTTGTGATAAATGGTCTTATTATGAGAAGAAACTGACCTACAATAGGTGTGTGGTGGAAATACATGTCCATTTCCTGCCAAATTAGTCACTCACAATAGGTGTGTATTGGCGCTAAATGGTCATCTTATGATGAGAAATTGACATACAATAGGTGTGTGGTGAAAAGTTATTTCCATTTCTGGCCAAATTAGCCACCTACGATAAGTGTGTAGTTGCGGCAAATGGTCATATTATGACCAGATCAAACCTATAATAGGTGTGTGGTGGAAATATATGTCAATTTTCAATAAATAAGTCACCTACAACATGTGTGTAGTTGTGATAAATGGTCTTATTATGAGAAGAAACTGACCTGCAATAGGTGTGTGGTGGGAAATACATGTCCATTTCCTGCCAAATTAGTCACTCACAATAGGTGTGTAGTGGCGCTAAATGGTCATCTTATGATGAGAAATGGACCTACAAAAGGTGTGTGGTGAAAAGTTATGTCCATTTCTGGCCAAATTAGCCACCTACGATAGGTGTGTAGTTGCGGCAAATGGTCATATTATGACCAGATCGAACCTACAATAGGTGTGTGGTGGAAATATATGTCAATTTCGAACAAATAAGTCACCTACGATATGTGTGTAGTTGTGATAAATGGTCTTATTATGAGAAGAAACTGACCTACAATAGGTGTGTGGTGGAAATACATGTCCATTTCCTGCGAAATTAGTCACTCACAATAGGTGTGTAGTGGCGCTAAATGGTCATCTTATGATGAGAAATGGACCTACAATAGGTGTGTGGTGAAAAGTTATGTCCATTTCTGGCCAAATTAGCCACCTACGATAGGTGTGTAGTTGCGGCAAATGGTCATATTATGACCAGATCAAACCTACAATAGGTGTGTGGTGGAAGTATATGTCAATTTTCAATAAATAAGTCACCTACAACATGTGTGTAGTTGTGATAAATGGTCTTATTATGAGAAGAAACTGACCTACAATAGGTGTGTGGTGGAAATACATGTCCATTTCCTGCCAAATTAGTCACTCACAATAGGTGTGTAGTGGCGCTAAATGGTCATCTTATGATGAGAAATTGACCTACAATAGGTGTGTGGTGAAAAGTTATGTCCATTTCTGGCCAAATTAGCCACCTACGATAGGTGTGTAGTTACGGCAAATGGTCATATTATGACCAGATCGAACCTACAATAGGTGTGTGGTGGGAATATATGTCAATTTCGAACAAATAAGTCACCTACGATATGTGTGTAGTTGTGATAAATGGTCTTATTATGAGAAGAAAGTGACCTACAATAGGTGTGTGGTGGAAATACATGTCCATTTCCTGCGAAATTAGTCACTCACAATAGGTGTGTATTGGCGCTAAATGGTCATCTTATGATGAGAAATTGACCTACAATAGGTGTGTGGTGAAAAGTTATGTCCATTTCTGGCCAAATTAGCCACCTACGATAGGTGTGTAGTTGCGGCAAAGGGTCATATTATGACCAGATCGAACCTACAATAGGTGTGTGGTGGGAATATATGTCAATTTCGAACAAATAAGTCACCTACGATATGTGTGTAGTTGTGATAAATGGTCTTATTATGAGAAGAAACTGACCTACAATAGGTGTGTGGTGGAAATACATGTCCATTTCCTGCCAAATTAGTCACTCACAATAGGTGTGTATTGGCGCTAAATGGTCATCTTATGATGAGAAATTGACATACAATAGGTGTGTGGTGAAAAGTTATTTCCATTTCTGGCCAAATTAGCCACCTACGATAAGTGTGCAGTTGCGGCAAATGGTCATATTATGACCAGATCAAACCTACAATAGGTGTGTGGTGGAAGTATATGTCAATTTTCAATAAATAAGTCACCTACAACATGTGTGTAGTTGTGATAAATGGTCTTATTATGAGAAGAAACTGACCTGCAATAGGTGTGTGGTGGGAAATACATGTCCATTTCCTGCCAAATTAGTCACTCACAATAGGTGTGTAGTGGCGCTAAATGGTCATCTTATGATGAGAAATGGACCTACAATAGGTGTGTGGTGAAAAGTTATGTCCATTTCTGGCCAAATTAGCCACCTACGATAGGTGTGTAGTTGCGGCAAATGGTCATATTATGACCACATCGAACCTACAATAGGTGTGTGGTGGGAATATATGTCAATTTCGAACAAATAAGTCACCTACGACATATGTGTAGTTGTGATAAATGGTCTTATTATGAGAAGAAACTGACCTACAATAGGTGTGTGGTGGAAATACATGTCCATTTCCTGCCAAATTAGTCACTCACAATAGGTGTGTATTGGCGCTAAATGGTCATCTTATGATGAGAAATGGACCTACAATAGGTGTGTGGTGAAAAGTTATGTCCATTTCTGGCCAAATTAGCCACCTACGATAGGTGTGTAGTTGCGGCAAATGGTCATATTATGACCAGATCGAAGCTACAATAGGTGTGGGGTGGGAATATATGTCAATTTTGAACAAATAAGTCACCTACGATATGTGTGGAGTTGTGATAAATGGTCTTATTATGAGAAGAAACTGACCTGCAATAGGTGTGTGGTGGAAATACATGTCCATTTCTTGCCAAATTATTCACTCACAATACGTGTGTAGTGGCACTAAACGGTCATCTTATGATGAGAAAGGGACCTACAATAGGTGTGTGGTGAAAAGTTCTGTCCATTTCTGGCCAAATTAGCCACCTACGATAGGTGTGTAGTTGCGGCAAATGGTCATATTATGACCAGATCGAACCTACAATAGGTGTCTGGTGGAAATATATGTCAATTTCGAACAAATAAGTAACCTACGATATGTGTGTAGTTGTGATAAATGGTCTTATTATGAGCAGAAACTGACCTACAATAGGTGTGTGGTGGAAATACATGTCCATTTCCTGCCAAATTAGTCACTCACAATAGGTGTGTAGTGGCGCTAAATGGTCATCTTATGATGAGAAATGGACCTACAATAGGTGTGTGGTGAAAAGTTATTTCCATTTCTGGCCAAATTAGCCACCTACGATAAGTGTGTAGTTGCGGCAAATGGTCATATTATGACCAGATCAAACCTACAATAGGTGTGTGGTGGAAATATATGTCAATTTTCTATAAATAAGTCACCTACAACATGTGTGTAGTTGTGATAAATGGTCTTATTATGAGAAGAAACTGACCTGCAATAGGTGTGTGGTGGGAAATACATGTCCATTTCCTGCCAAATTAGTCACTCACAATAGGTGTGTAGTGGCGCTAAATGGTCATCTTATGATGAGAAATGGACCTACAATAGGTGTGTGGTGAAAAGTTATGTCCATTTCTGGCGAAATTAGCCACCTACGATAGGTGTGTAGTTGCGGCAAATGGTCATATTATGACCAGATCGAACCTACAATAGGTGTGTGGTGGAAATATATGTCAATTTCGAACAAATAAGTCACCTACGATATGTGTGTAGTTGTGATAAATGGTCTTATTATGAGCAGAAACTGACCTACAATAGGTGTGTGGTAGAAATACATGTCCATTTCCTGCCAAATTAGTCACTCACAATAGATGTGTAGTGGCGCTAAATGGTCATCTTATGATGAGAAATGGACAAACAATAGGTGTGTGGTGAAAAGTTATGTCCATTTCTGGCCAAATTAGCCACCTACGATAGGTGTGTAGTTGCGGCAAATGGTCATATTATGACCAGATCGAACCTACAATAGGTGCTTGGTGGAAATATATGTCAATTTCGAACAAATAAGTCACCTACGATATGTGTGTAGTTGTGATAAATGGTCTTATTATGAGAAGAAACTGACCTACAATAGGTGTGTGGTGGAAATACATGTCCATTTCCTGCCAAATTAGTCACTCACAATAGGTGTGTAGTGGCGCTAAATGGTCATCTTGTGATGAGAAATGGACATACAATAGGTGTGTGGTGAAAAGTTATGTCCATTTCTGGCCAAATTAGCCACCTACGATAGGTGTGTAGTTGCGGCAAATGGTCATATTATGACCAGATCGAACCTACAATAGGTGTGTGGTGGAAATATATATCAATTTCGAACAAATAAGTAACCTACGATATGTGTGTAGTTGTGATAAATGGTCTTATTATGAGAAGAAACTGACCTACAATAGGTGTGTGGTGGAAATACATGTCCATTTCCTGCCAAATTAGTCACTCACAATAGGTGTGTAGTGGCGCTAAATGGTCATCTTATGATGAGAAATGGACATACAATAGGTGTGTGGTGAAAAGTTATGTCCATTTCTGGCCAAATTAGCCACCTACGATAGGTGTGTAGTTGCGGCAAATGGTCATATTATGACCAGATCGAACCAACAATAGGTGTGTGGTGGAAATATATGTCAATTTCGAACAAATAAGTCACCTACGATATGTGTGTAGTTGTGATAAATGGTCTTATTATGAGAAGAAACTGACCTACAACAGGTGTGTGGTGGAAATACATGTCCATTTCCTGCCAAATTAGTCACTCACAATAGGTGTGTATTGGCGCTAAATGGTCATCTTATGATGAGAAATTGACATACAATAGGTCTGTGGTGAAAAGTTATTTCCATTTCTGGCCAAATTAGCCACCTACGATAAGTGTGTAGTTGCGGCAAATGGTCATATTATGACCAGATCAAACCTACAATAGGTGTGTGGTGGAAATATATGTCAATTTTCAATAAATAAGTCACCTACGACATGTGTGTAGTTGTGATAAATGGTCTCATTATGAGAAGAAACTGACCTGCAATAGTTTTGTGGTGGAAATACATGTCCATTTCCTGCCAAATTATTCATTCACAATACGTGTGTAGTGGCACTAAACGGTCATCTTATGATGAGAAATGGACCTACAATAGGTGTGTGGTGAAAAGTTATGTCCATTTCTGGCCAAATTAGCCACCTACGATAGGTGTGTAGTTGCTGCAAATGGTCATATTATGACCACATCGAACCTACAATAGGTGTGTGGTGGGAATATATGTCAATTTCGAACAAATAAGTCACCTACAACATATGTGTAGTTGTGATAAATGGTCTTATTATGAGAAGAAACTGACCTACAATAGGTGTGTGGTGGATATACATGTCCATTTCCTGCCAAATTAGTCACTCACAATAGGTGTGTAGTGCGCTAAATGGTCATCTTATGACGAGAAATGGACCTACAATAGGTGTGTGGTGAAAAGTTATGTCCATTTCTGGCCAAATTAGCCACCTACGATAGGTGTGTAGTTGCGGCAAATGGTCATATTATGACCAGATCGAAGCTACAATAGGTGTGTGGTGAAAATATATGTCAATTTTGAACAAATAAGTCACCTACGATATGTGTGTAGTTGTGATAAATGGTCTTATTATGAGAACAAACTGACCTGCAATAGGTGTGTGGTGGAAATACATGTCCATTTCCTGCCAAATTATTCACTCACAATACGTGTGTAGTGGCACTAAACGGTCATCTTATGATGAGAAATGGACCTACAATAGGTGTGTGGTGAAAAGTTATGTCCATTTCTGGCCAAATTAGCCACCTACGATAGGTGTGTAGTTGCGGCAAATGGTCATATTATGACCAGATCGAACCTACAATAGGTGTGTGGTGGAAATATATGTCAATTTCGAACAAATAAGTCACCTACGATTTGTGTGTAGTTGTGATAAATGGTCTTATTATGAGCAGAAACTGACCTACAATAGGTGTGTGGTAGAAATACATGTCCATTTCCTGCCAAATTAGTCACTCACAATAGATGTGTAGTGGCGCTAAATGGTCATCTTATGATGAGAAATGGACATACAATAGGTGTGTGGTGAAAAGATATGTCCATTTCTGGCCAAATTAGCCACCTACGATAGGTGTGTGGTTGCGGCAAATGGTCATATTATGACCAGATCGAACCTACAATAGGTGTGTGGTAGAAATATATGTCAATTTCGAACAAATAAGTCACCTACGATATGTGTGTAGTTGTGATAAATGGTCTTATTATGAGAAGAAACTGATCTACAATAGGTGTGTGGTGGAAATACATGTCCATTTCCTGCGAAATTAGTCACTCACAATAGGTGTGTAGTGGCGCTAAATGGTCATCTTATGATGAGAAATGGACCTACAATAGGTGTGTGGTGAAAAGTTATGTCCATTTCTGGCCAAATTAGCCACCTACGATAGGTGTGTAGTTGCGGCAAATGGTCATATTATGACCAGATCGAAGCTACAATAGGTGTGTGGTGGAAATATATGTCAATTTTGAACAAATAAGTCACCTACGATATGTGTGTAGTTGTGATAAATGGTCTTATTATGAGAAGAAACTGACCTACAACAGGTGTGTGGTGGAAATACATGTCCATTTCCTGCCAAATTAGTCACTCACAATAGGTGTGTATTGGCGCTAAATGGTCATCTTATGATGAGAAATTGACATACAATAGGTGTGTGGTGAAAAGTTATTTCCATTTCTGGCCAAATTAGCCACCTACGATAAGTGTGTAGTTGCGGCAAATGGTCATATTATGACCAGATCAAACCTACAATAGGTGTGTGGTGGAAATATATGTCAATTTTCAATAAATAAGTCACCCACGACATGTGTGTAGTTGTGATAAATGGTCTTATTATGAGAAGAAACTGACCTGCAATAGTTGTGTGGTGGAAATACATGTCCATTTCCTGCCAAATTATTCACTCACAATACGTGTGTAGTGGCACTAAACGGTCATCTTATGATGAGAAATGGACCTACAATAGGTGTGTGGTGAAAAGTTCTGTCCATTTCTGGCCAAATTAGCCACCTACGATAGGTGTGTAGTTGCGGCAAATGGTCATATTATGACCAGATCGAACCTACAATAGGTGTGTGGTGGAAATATATGTCAATTTCGAACAAATAAGTCACCTACGATATGTGTGTAGTTGTGATAAATGGTCTTATTATGAGCAGAAACTGACCTACAATAGGTGTGTGGTAGAAATACATGTCCATTTCCTGCCAAATTAGTCACTCACAATAGATGTGTAGTGGCGCTAAATGGTCATCTTATGATGAGAAATGGACATACAATAGGTGTGTGGTGAAAAGTTATGTCCATTTCTGGCCAAATTAGCCACCTACGATAGGTGTGTAGTTGCGGCAAATGGTCATATTATGACCAGATCGAACCTACAATAGGTGTGTGGTGGAAATATATGTCAATTTCGAACAAATAAGTCACCTACGATATGTGTGTAGTTGTGATAAATGGTCTTATTATGAGAAGAAACTGACCTACAATAGGTGTGTGGTAGAAATACATGTCCATTTCCTGCCAAATTAGTCACTCACAATAGATGTGTAGTGGCGCTAAATGGTCATCTTATGATGAGAAATGGACTTACAATAGGTGTGTGGTGAAAAGTTATGTCCATTTCTGGCCAAATTAGCCACCTACGATAGGTGTGTAGTTGCGGCAAATGGTCATATTATGACCAGATCGAACCTACAATAGGTGTGTGGTGGAAATATATGTCAATTTCGAACAAATAAGTCACCTACGATATGTGTGTAGTTGTGATAAATGGTCTTATTATGAGAAGAAACTGACCTACAATAGGTGTGTGGTGGAAATACATGTCCATTTCCTGCGAAATTAGTCACTCACAATAGGTGTGTAGTGGCGCTAAATGGTCATCTTATGATGAGAAATGGACCTACAATAGGTGTGTGGTGAAAAGTTATGTCCATTTCTGGCCAAATTAGCCACCTACGATAGGTGTGTAGTTGCGGCAAATGGTCATATTATGACCCGATCGAACCTACAATAGGTGTGTGGTGGGAATATATGTCAATTTCGAACAAATAAGTCACCTACGATATGTGTGTAGTTGTGATAATTGGTCTTATTATGAGAAGAAACTGACCTGCAATAGGTGTGTGGTGGGAAATACATGTCCATTTCCTGCCAAATTAGTCACTCACAATAGGTGTGTAGTGGCGCTAAATGGTCATCTTATGATGAGAAATGGACCTACAATAGGTGTGTGGTGAAAAGTTATGTCCATTTCTGGCCAAATTAGCCACCTACGATAGGTGTGTAGTTGCGGCAAATGGTCATATTATGACCAGATCGAAGCTACAATAGGTGTGTGGTGGGAATATATGTCAATTTCGAACAAATAAGTCACCTACGACATATGTGTAGTTGTGATAAATGGTCTTATTATGAGAAGAAACTGACCTACAATAGGTGTGTGGTGGATATACATGTCCATTTCCTGCCAAATTAGTCACTCACAATAGGTGTGTAGTGGCGCTAAATGGTCATCTTATGATGAGAAATGGACCTACAATAGGTGTGTGGTGAAAAGTTATGTCCATTTCTGGCCAAATTAGCCACCTACGATAGGTGTGTAGTTGCGGCAAATGGTCATATTATGACCAGATCGAAGCTACAATAGGTGTGTGGTGGAAATATATGTCAATTTTGAACAAATAAGTCACCTACGATATGTGTGTAGTTGTGATAAATGGTCTTATTATGAGAAGAAACTGACCTGCAATAGGTGTGTGGTGGAAATACATGTCCATTTCCTGCCAAATTATTCACTCACAATACGTGTGTAGTGGCACTAAACGGTCATCTTATGATGAGAAATGGACCTACAATAGGTGTGTGGTGAAAAGTTCTGTCCATTTCTGGCCAAATTAGCCACCTACGATAGGTGTGTAGTTGCGGCAAATGGTCATATTATGACCAGATCGAACCTACAATAGGTGTGTGGTGGAAATATATGTCAATTTCGAACAAATAAGTCACCTACGATATGTGTGTAGTTGTGATAAATGGTCTTATTATGAGAAGAAACTGACCTACAACAGGTGTGTGGTGGAAATACATGTCCATTTCCTGCCAAATTAGTCACTCACAATAGGTGTGTATTGGCGCTAAATGGTCATCTTATGATGAGAAATTGACATACAATAGGTCTGTGGTGAAAAGTTATTTCCATTTCTGGCCAAATTAGCCACCTACGATAAGTGTGTAGTTGCGGCAAATGGTCATATTATGACCAGATCAAACCTACAATAGGTGTGTGGTGGAAATATATGTCAATTTTCAATAAATAAGTCACCTACGACATGTGTGTAGTTGTGATAAATGGTCTCATTATGAGAAGAAACTGACCTGCAATAGTTTTGTGGTGGAAATACATGTCCATTTCCTGCCAAATTATTCATTCACAATACGTGTGTAGTGGCACTAAACGGTCATCTTATGATGAGAAATGGACCTACAATAGGTGTGTGGTGAAAAGTTATGTCCATTTCTGGCCAAATTAGCCACCTACGATAGGTGTGTAGTTGCTGCAAATGGTCATATTATGACCACATCGAACCTACAATAGGTGTGTGGTGGGAATATATGTCAATTTCGAACAAATAAGTCACCTACAACATATGTGTAGTTGTGATAAATGGTCTTATTATGAGAAGAAACTGACCTACAATAGGTGTGTGGTGGATATACATGTCCATTTCCTGCCAAATTAGTCACTCACAATAGGTGTGTAGTGCGCTAAATGGTCATCTTATGACGAGAAATGGACCTACAATAGGTGTGTGGTGAAAAGTTATGTCCATTTCTGGCCAAATTAGCCACCTACGATAGGTGTGTAGTTGCGGCAAATGGTCATATTATGACCAGATCGAAGCTACAATAGGTGTGTGGTGGAAATATATGTCAATTTTGAACAAATAAGTCACCTACGATATGTGTGTAGTTGTGATAAATGGTCTTATTATGAGAACAAACTGACCTGCAATAGGTGTGTGGTGGAAATACATGTCCATTTCCTGCCAAATTATTCACTCACAATACGTGTGTAGTGGCACTAAACGGTCATCTTATGATGAGAAATGGACCTACAATAGGTGTGTGGTGAAAAGTTATGTCCATTTCTGGCCAAATTAGCCACCTACGATAGGTGTGTAGTTGCGGCAAATGGTCATATTATGACCAGATCGAACCTACAATAGGTGTGTGGTGGAAATATATGTCAATTTCGAACAAATAAGTCACCTACGATTTGTGTGTAGTTGTGATAAATGGTCTTATTATGAGCAGAAACTGACCTACAATAGGTGTGTGGTAGAAATACATGTCCATTTCCTGCCAAATTAGTCACTCACAATAGATGTGTAGTGGCGCTAAATGGTCATCTTATGATGAGAAATGGACATACAATAGGTGTGTGGTGAAAAGATATGTCCATTTCTGGCCAAATTAGCCACCTACGATAGGTGTGTGGTTGCGGCAAATGGTCATATTATGACCAGATCGAACCTACAATAGGTGTGTGGTAGAAATATATGTCAATTTCGAACAAATAAGTCACCTACGATATGTGTGTAGTTGTGATAAATGGTCTTATTATGAGAAGAAACTGATCTACAATAGGTGTGTGGTGGAAATACATGTCCATTTCCTGCGAAATTAGTCACTCACAATAGGTGTGTAGTGGCGCTAAATGGTCATCTTATGATGAGAAATGGACCTACAATAGGTGTGTGGTGAAAAGTTATGTCCATTTCTGGCCAAATTAGCCACCTACGATAGGTGTGTAGTTGCGGCAAATGGTCATATTATGACCAGATCGAAGCTACAATAGGTGTGTGGTGGAAATATATGTCAATTTTGAACAAATAAGTCACCTACGATATGTGTGTAGTTGTGATAAATGGTCTTATTATGAGAAGAAACTGACCTACAACAGGTGTGTGGTGGAAATACATGTCCATTTCCTGCCAAATTAGTCACTCACAATAGGTGTGTATTGGCGCTAAATGGTCATCTTATGATGAGAAATTGACATACAATAGGTGTGTGGTGAAAAGTTATTTCCATTTCTGGCCAAATTAGCCACCTACGATAAGTGTGTAGTTGCGGCAAATGGTCATATTATGACCAGATCAAACCTACAATAGGTGTGTGGTGGAAATATATGTCAATTTTCAATAAATAAGTCACCCACGAGATGTGTGTAGTTGTGATAAATGGTCTTATTATGAGAAGAAACTGACCTGCAATAGTTGTGTGGTGGAAATACATGTCCATTTCCTGCCAAATTATTCACTCACAATACGTGTGTAGTGGCACTAAACGGTCATCTTATGATGAGAAATGGACCTACAATAGGTGTGTGGTGAAAAGTTCTGTCCATTTCTGGCCAAATTAGCCACCTACGATAGGTGTGTAGTTGCGGCAAATGGTCATATTATGACGAGATCGAACCTACAATAGGTGTGTGGTGGAAATATATGTCAATTTCGAACAAATAAGTCACCTACGATATGTGTGTAGTTGTGATAAATGGTCTTATTATGAGAAGAAACTGACCTACAATAGGTGTGTGGTAGAAATACATGTCCATTTCCTGCCAAATTAGTCACTCACAATAGATGTGTAGTGGCGCTAAATGGTCATCTTATGATGAGAAATGGACATACAATAGGTGTGTGGTGAAAAGTTATGTCCATTTCTGGCCAAATTAGCCACCTACGATAGGTGTGTAGTTGCGGCAAATGGTCATATTATGACCAGATCGAACCTACAATAGGTGTGTGGTGGAAATATATGTCAATTTCGAACAAATAAGTCACCTACGATATGTGTGTAGTTGTGATAAATGGTCTTATTATGAGAAGAAACTGACCTACAATAGGTGTGTGGTGGAAATACATGTCCATTTCCTGCGAAATTAGTCACTCACAATAGGTGTGTACTGGCGCTAAATGGTCATCTTATGATGAGAAATGGACCTACAATAGGTGTGTGGTGAAAAGTTATGTCCATTACTGGCCAAATTAGCCACCTACGATAGGTGTGTAGTTGCGGCAAATGGTCATATTATGACCCGATCGAACCTACAATAGGTGTGTGGTGGGAATATATGTCAATTTCGAACAAATAAGTCACCTACGATATGTGTGTAGTTGTGATAATTGGTCTTATTATGAGAAGAAACTGACCTGCAATAGGTGTGTGGTGGGAAATACATGTCCATTTCCTGCCAAATTAGTCACTCACAATAGGTGTGTAGTGGCGCTAAATGGTCATCTTATGATGAGAAATGGACCTACAATAGGTGTGTGGTGAAAAGTTATGTCCATTTCTGGCCAAATTAGCCACCTACGATAGGTGTGTAGTTGCGGCAAATGGTCATATTATGACCAGATCGAAGCTACAATAGGTGTGTGGTGGGAATATATGTCAATTTCGAACAAATAAGTCACCTACGACATATGTGTAGTTGTGATAAATGGTCTTATTATGAGAAGAAACTGACCTACAATAGGTGTGTGGTGGATATACATGTCCATTTCCTGCCAAATTAGTCACTCACAATAGGTGTGTAGTGGCGCTAAATGGTCATCTTATGATGAGAAATGGACCTACAATAGGTGTGTGGTGAAAAGTTATGTCCATTTCTGGCCAAATTAGCCACCTACGATAGGTGTGTAGTTGCGGCAAATGGTCATATTATGACCAGATCGAAGCTACAATAGGTGTGTGGTGGAAATATATGTCAATTTTGAACAAATAAGTCACCTACGATATGTGTGTAGTTGTGATAAATGGTCTTATTATGAGAAGAAACTGACCTGCAATAGGTGTGTGGTGGAAATACATGTCCATTTCCTGCCAAATTATTCACTCACAATACGTGTGTAGTGGCACTAAACGGTCATCTTATGATGAGAAATGGACCTACAATAGGTGTGTGGTGAAAAGTTCTGTCCATTTCTGGCCAAATTAGCCACCTACGATAGGTGTGTAGTTGCGGCAAATGGTCATATTATGACCAGATCGAACCTACAATAGGTGTGTGGTGGAAATATATGTCAATTTCGAACAAATAAGTCACCTACGATATGTGTGTAGTTGTGATAAATGGTCTTATTATGAGCAGAAACTGACCTACAATAGGTGTGTGGTAGAAATACATGTCCATTTCCTGCCAAATTAGTCACTCACAATAGATGTGTAGTGGCGCTAAATGGTCATCTTATGATGAGAAATGGACATACAATAGGTGTGTGGTGAAAAGTTATGTCCATTTCTGGCCAAATTAGCCACCTACGATAGGTGTGTAGTTGCGGCAAATGGTCATATTATGACCAGATCGAACCTACAATAGGTGTGTGGTGGAAATATATGTCAATTTCGAACAAATAAGTCACCTACGATATGTGTGTAGTTGTGATAAATGGTCTTATTATGAGAAGAAACTGACCTACAATAGGTGTGTGGTGGAAATACATGTCCATTTCCTGCGAAATTAGTCACTCACAATAGGTGTGTAGTGGCGCTAAATGGTCATCTTATGATGAGAAATGGACCTACAATAGGTGTGTGGTGAAAAGTTATGTCCATTTCTGGCCAAATTAGCCACCTACGATAGGTGTGTAGTTGCGGCAAATGGTCATATTATGACCCGATCGAACCTACAATAGGTGTGTGGTGGGAATATATGTCAATTTCGAACAAATAAGTCACCTACGATATGTGTGTAGTTGTGATAATTGGTCTTATTATGAGAAGAAACTGACCTGCAATAGGTGTGTGGTGGGAAATACATGTCCATTTCCTGCCAAATTAGTCACTCACAATAGGTGTGTAGTGGCGCTAAATGGTCATCTTATGATGAGAAATGGACCTACAATAGGTGTGTGGTGAAAAGTTATGTCCATTTCTGGCCAAATTAGCCACCTACGATAGGTGTGTAGTTGCGGCAAATGGTCATATTATGACCAGATCGAAGCTACAATAGGTGTGTGGTGGGAATATATGTCAATTTCGAACAAATAAGTCACCTACGACATATGTGTAGTTGTGATAAATGGTCTTATTATGAGAAGAAACTGACCTACAATAGGTGTGTGGTGGATATACATGTCCATTTCCTGCCAAATTAGTCACTCACAATAGGTGTGTAGTGGCGCTAAATGGTCATCTTATGATGAGAAATGGACCTACAATAGGTGTGTGGTGAAAAGTTATGTCCATTTCTGGCCAAATTAGCCACCTACGATAGGTGTGTAGTTGCGGCAAATGGTCATATTATGACCAGATCGAAGCTACAATAGGTGTGTGGTGGAAATATATGTCAATTTTGAACAAATAAGTCACCTACGATATGTGTGTAGTTGTGATAAATGGTCTTATTATGAGAAGAAACTGACCTGCAATAGGTGTGTGGTGGAAATACATGTCCATTTCCTGCCAAATTATTCACTCACAATACGTGTGTAGTGGCACTAAACGGTCATCTTATGATGAGAAATGGACCTACAATAGGTGTGTGGTGAAAAGTTCTGTCCATTTCTGGCCAAATTAGCCACCTACGATAGGTGTGTAGTTGCGGCAAATGGTCATATTATGACCAGATCGAACCTACAATAGGTGTGTGGTGGAAATATATGTCAATTTCGAACAAATAAGTCACCTACGATATGTGTGTAGTTGTGATAAATGGTCTTATTATGAGCAGAAACTGACCTACAATAGGTGTGTGGTAGAAATACATGTCCATTTCCTGCCAAATTATTCACTCACAATAGATGTGTAGTGGCGCTAAATGGTCATCTTATGATGAGAAATGGACATACAATAGGTGTGTGGTGAAAAGTTATGTCCATTTATGGCCAAATTAGCCACCTACGATAGGTGTGTAGTTGCGGCAAATGGTCATATTATGACCAGATCGAACCTACAATAGGTGTGTGGTGGAAATATATGTCAATTTCGAACAAATAAGTCACCTACGATATGTGTGTAGTTGTGATAAATGGTCTTATTATGAGAAGAAACTGACCTACAATAGGTGTGTGGTGGAAATACATGTCCATTTCCTGCGAAATTAGTCACTCACAATAGGTGTGTAGTGGCGCTAAATGGTCATCTTATGATGAGAAATGGACCTACAATAGGTGTGTGGTGAAAAGTTATGTCCATTTCTGGCCAAATTAGCCACCTACGATAGGTGTGTAGTTGCGGCAAATGGTCATATTATGACCAGATCGAACCTACAATAGGTGTGTGGTGGAAATATATGTCAATTTCGAACAAATAAGTCACCTACGATATGTGTGTAGTTGTGATAAATGGTCTTATTATGAGAAGAAACTGACCTACAATAGGTGTGTGGTGGAAATACATGTCCATTTCCTGCGAAATTAGTCACTCACAATAGGTGTGTAGTGGCGCTAA
Organism: Sabellastarte sp. h YS-2021; assembly: GCA_964017235.1. Taxonomy (NCBI): domain Eukaryota; kingdom Metazoa; phylum Annelida; class Polychaeta; order Sabellida; family Sabellidae; genus Sabellastarte; species Sabellastarte sp. h YS-2021. The sequence continues at coordinate 181,556,134 of OZ024930.1, forward strand.
ATGGTCATCTTATGATGAGAAATGGACCTACAATAGGTGTGTGGTGAAAAGTTATGTCCATTTCTGGCCAAATTAGCCACCTACGATAGGTGTGTAGTTGCGGCAAATGGTCATATTATGACCAGATCGAACCTACAATAGGTGTGTGGTGGAAATATATGTCAATTTCGAACAAATAAGTCACCTACGATATGTGTGTAGTTGTGATAAATGGTCTTATTATGAGAAGAAACTGACCTACAATAGGTGTGTGGTGGAAATACATGTCCATTTCCTGCGAAATTAGTCACTCACAATAGGTGTGTAGTGGCGCTAAATGGTCATCTTATGATGAGAAATGGACCTACAATAGGTGTGTGGTGAAAAGTTATGTCCATTTCTGGCCAAATTAGCCACCTACGATAGGTGTGTAGTTGCGGCAAATGGTCATATTATGACCCGATCGAACCTACAATAGGTGTGTGGTGGGAATATATGTCAATTTCGAACAAATAAGTCACCTACGATATGTGTGTAGTTGTGATAATTGGTCTTATTATGAGAAGAAACTGACCTGCAATAGGTGTGTGGTGGGAAATACATGTCCATTTCCTGCCAAATTAGTCACTCACAATAGGTGTGTAGTGGCGCTAAATGGTCATCTTATGATGAGAAATGGACCTACAATAGGTGTGTGGTGAAAAGTTATGTCCATTTCTGGCCAAATTAGCCACCTACGATAGGTGTGTAGTTGCGGCAAATGGTCATATTATGACCAGATCGAAGCTACAATAGGTGTGTGGTGGGAATATATGTCAATTTCGAACAAATAAGTCACCTACGACATATGTGTAGTTGTGATAAATGGTCTTATTATGAGAAGAAACTGACCTACAATAGGTGTGTGGTGGATATACATGTCCATTTCCTGCCAAATTAGTCACTCACAATAGGTGTGTAGTGGCGCTAAATGGTCATCTTATGATGAGAAATGGACCTACAATAGGTGTGTGGTGAAAAGTTATGTCCATTTCTGGCCAAATTAGCCACCTACGATAGGTGTGTAGTTGCGGCAAATGGTCATATTATGACCAGATCGAAGCTACAATAGGTGTGTGGTGGAAATATATGTCAATTTTGAACAAATAAGTCACCTACGATATGTGTGTAGTTGTGATAAATGGTCTTATTATGAGAAGAAACTGACCTGCAATAGGTGTGTGGTGGAAATACATGTCCATTTCCTGCCAAATTATTCACTCACAATACGTGTGTAGTGGCACTAAACGGTCATCTTATGATGAGAAATGGACCTACAATAGGTGTGTGGTGAAAAGTTCTGTCCATTTCTGGCCAAATTAGCCACCTACGATAGGTGTGTAGTTGCGGCAAATGGTCATATTATGACCAGATCGAACCTACAATAGGTGTGTGGTGGAAATATATGTCAATTTCGAACAAATAAGTCACCTACGATATGTGTGTAGTTGTGATAAATGGTCTTATTATGAGCAGAAACTGACCTACAATAGGTGTGTGGTAGAAATACATGTCCATTTCCTGCCAAATTATTCACTCACAATAGATGTGTAGTGGCGCTAAATGGTCATCTTATGATGAGAAATGGACATACAATAGGTGTGTGGTGAAAAGTTATGTCCATTTATGGCCAAATTAGCCACCTACGATAGGTGTGTAGTTGCGGCAAATGGTCATATTATGACCAGATCGAACCTACAATAGGTGTGTGGTGGAAATATATGTCAATTTCGAACAAATAAGTCACCTACGATATGTGTGTAGTTGTGATAAATGGTCTTATTATGAGAAGAAACTGACCTACAATAGGTGTGTGGTGGAAATACATGTCCATTTCCTGCGAAATTAGTCACTCACAATAGGTGTGTAGTGGCGCTAAATGGTCATCTTATGATGAGAAATGGACCTACAATAGGTGTGTGGTGAAAAGTTATGTCCATTTCTGGCCAAATTAGCCACCTACGATAGGTGTGTAGTTGCGGCAAATGGTCATATTATGACCAGATCGAACCTACAATAGGTGTGTGGTGGAAATATATGTCAATTTCGAACAAATAAGTCACCTACGATATGTGTGTAGTTGTGATAAATGGTCTTATTATGAGAAGAAACTGACCTACAATAGGTGTGTGGTGGAAATACATGTCCATTTCCTGCGAAATTAGTCACTCACAATAGGTGTGTAGTGGCGCTAAATGGTCATCTTATGATGAGAAATGGACCTACAATAGGTGTGTGGTGAAAAGTTATGTCCATTTCTGGCCAAATTAGCCACCTACGATAGGTGTGTAGTTGCGGCAAATGGTCATATTATGACCCGATCGAACCTACAATAGGTGTGTGGTGGGAATATATGTCAATTTCGAACAAATAAGTCACCTACGATATGTGTGTAGTTGTGATAATTGGTCTTATTATGAGAAGAAACTGACCTGCAATAGGTGTGTGGTGGGAAATACATGTCCATTTCCTGCCAAATTAGTCACTCACAATAGGTGTGTAGTGGCGCTAAATGGTCATCTTATGATGAGAAATGGACCTACAATAGGTGTGTGGTGAAAAGTTATGTCCATTTCTGGCCAAATTAGCCACCTACGATAGGTGTGTAGTTGCGGCAAATGGTCATATTATGACCAGATCGAAGCTACAATAGGTGTGTGGTGGGAATATATGTCAATTTCGAACAAATAAGTCACCTACGACATATGTGTAGTTGTGATAAATGGTCTTATTATGAGAAGAAACTGACCTACAATAGGTGTGTGGTGGATATACATGTCCATTTCCTGCCAAATTAGTCACTCACAATAGGTGTGTAGTGGCGCTAAATGGTCATCTTATGATGAGAAATGGACCTACAATAGGTGTGTGGTGAAAAGTTATGTCCATTTCTGGCCAAATTAGCCACCTACGATAGGTGTGTAGTTGCGGCAAATGGTCATATTATGACCAGATCGAAGCTACAATAGGTGTGTGGTGGAAATATATGTCAATTTTGAACAAATAAGTCACCTACGATATGTGTGTAGTTGTGATAAATGGTCTTATTATGAGAAGAAACTGACCTGCAATAGGTGTGTGGTGGAAATACATGTCCATTTCCTGCCAAATTATTCACTCACAATACGTGTGTAGTGGCACTAAACGGTCATCTTATGATGAGAAATGGACCTACAATAGGTGTGTGGTGAAAAGTTCTGTCCATTTCTGGCCAAATTAGCCACCTACGATAGGTGTGTAGTTGCGGCAAATGGTCATATTATGACCAGATCGAACCTACAATAGGTGTGTGGTGGAAATATATGTCAATTTCGAACAAATAAGTCACCTACGATATGTGTGTAGTTGTGATAAATGGTCTTATTATGAGCAGAAACTGACCTACAATAGGTGTGTGGTAGAAATACATGTCCATTTCCTGCCAAATTATTCACTCACAATAGATGTGTAGTGGCGCTAAATGGTCATCTTATGATGAGAAATGGACATACAATAGGTGTGTGGTGAAAAGTTATGTCCATTTATGGCCAAATTAGCCACCTACGATAGGTGTGTAGTTGCGGCAAATGGTCATATTATGACCAGATCGAACCTACAATAGGTGTGTGGTGGAAATATATGTCAATTTCGAACAAATAAGTCACCTACGATATGTGTGTAGTTGTGATAAATGGTCTTATTATGAGAAGAAACTGACCTACAATAGGTGTGTGGTGGAAATACATGTCCATTTCCTGCGAAATTAGTCACTCACAATAGGTGTGTAGTGGCGCTAAATGGTCATCTTATGATGAGAAATGGACCTACAATAGGTGTGTGGTGAAAAGTTATGTCCATTTCTGGCCAAATTAGCCACCTACGATAGGTGTGTAGTTGCGGCAAATGGTCATATTATGACCAGATCAAACCTACAATAGGTGTGTGGTGGGAATATATGTCAATTTCGAACAAATAAGTCACCTACGACATATGTGTAGTTGTGATAAATGGTCTTATTATGAGAAGAAACTGACCTACAATAGGTGTGTGGTGGATATACATGTCCATTTCCTGCCAAATTAGTCACTCACAATAGGTGTGTAGTGGCGCTAAATGGTCATCTTATGATGAGAAATGGACCTACAATAGGTGTGTGGTGAAAAGTTATGTCCATTTCTGGCCAAATTAGCCACCTACGATAGGTGTGTAGTTGCGGCAAATGGTCATATTATGACCAGATCGAAGCTACAATAGGTGTGTGGTGGAAATATATGTCAATTTTGAACAAATAAGTCACCTACGATATGTGTGTAGTTGTGATAAATGGTCTTATTATGAGAAGAAACTGACCTGCAATAGGTGTGTGGTGGAAATACATGTCCATTTCCTGCCAAATTATTCACTCACAATACGTGTGTAGTGGCACTAAACGGTCATCTTATGATGAGAAATGGACCTACAATAGGTGTGTGGTGAAAAGTTATGTCCATTTCTGGCCAAATTAGCCACCTACGATAGGTGTGTAGTTGCGGCAAATGGTCATATTATGACCAGATCGAACCTACAATAGGTGTCTCGTGGAAATATATGTCAATTTCGAACAAATAAGTAACCTACGATATGTGTGTAGTTGTAATAAATGGTCCTATTATGAGCAGAAACTGACCTACAATAGGTGTGTGGTGGAAATACATGTCCATTTCCTGCCAAATTAGTCACTCACAATAGGTGTGTAGTGGCGCTAAATGGTCATCTTATGATGAGAAATGGACATACAATAGGTGTGTGGTGAAAAGTTATGTTCATTTCTGGCCAAATTAGCCACCTACGATAGGTGTGTAGTTGCGGCAAATGGTCATATTATGACCAGATCGAACCTACAATAGGTGTGTGGTGGAAATATATGTCAATTTCGAACAAATAAGTCACCTACGATATGTGTGTAGTTGTGATAAATGGTCTTATTATGAGAAGAAACTGACCTACAATAGGTGTGTGGTGGAAATACATGTCCATTTCCTGCGAAATTAGTCACTCACAATAGGTGTGTAGTGGCACTAAATGGTCATCTTATGATGAGAAATGGATCTACAATAGGTGTGTGGTGAAAAGTTATGTCCATTTCTGGCCAAATTAGCCACCTACGATAGGTGTGTAGTTGCGGCAAATGGTCATATTATGACCAGATCGAACCTACAATAGGTGTGTGGTGGGAATATATGTCAATTTCGAACAAATAAGTCACCTACGATTTGTGTGTAGTTGTGATAATTGGTCTTATTATGAGAAGAAACTGACCTGCAATAGGTGTGTGGTGGGAAATACATGTACATTTCCTGCCAAATTAGTCACTCACAATAGGTGTGTAGTGGCGCTAAATGGTCATCTTATGATGAGAAATGGACCTACAATAGGTGTGTGGTGAAAAGTTATGTCCATTTCTGGCCAAATTAGCCACCTACGATAGGTGTGTAGTTGCGGCAAAGGGTCATATTATGACCACATCGAACCTACAATAGGTGTGTGGTGGGAATATATGTCAATTTTCAATAAATAAGTCACCTACGACATGTGTGTAGTTGTGATAAATGGTCTTATTATGAGAAGAAACTGACCTACAATAGGTGTGTGGTGGAAATACATGTCCATTTCCTGCCAAATTAGTCACTGACAATAGGTGTGTAGTGGCGCTAAATGGTCATCTTATGATGAGAAATGGACCTACAATAGGTGTGTGGTGAAAAGTTATGTCCATTTCTGGCCAAATTAGCCACCTACGATAGGTGTGTAGTTGCGGCAAATGGTCATATTATGACCAGATCGAAGCTACAATAGGTGTGTGGTGGGAATATATGTCAATTTTGAACAAATAAGTCACCTACGATATGTGTGTAGTTGTGATAAATGGTCTTATTATGAGAAGAAACTGACCTGCAATAGGTGTGTGGTGGAAATACATGTCCATTTCCTGCCAAATTATTCACTCACAATACGTGTGTAGTGGCACTAAACGGTCATCTTATGATGAGAAATGGACCTACAATAGGTGTGTGGTGAAAAGTTATGTCCATTTCTGGCCAAATTAGCCACCTACGATAGGTGTGTAGTTGCGGCAAATGGTCATATTATGACCAGATCGAACCTACAATAGGTGTGTGGTGGAAATATATGTCAATTTCGAACAAATAAGTCACCTACGATATGTGTGTAGTTGTGATAAATGGTCTTATTATGAGCAGAAACTGACCTACAATAGGTGTGTGGTAGAAATACATGTCCATTTCCTGCCAAATTAGTCACTCACAATTGATGTGCAGTGGCGCTAAATGGTCATCTTATGATGAAAAATGGACATACAATAGGTGTGTGGTGAAAAGTTATGTCCATTTCTGGCCAAATTAGCCACCTACGATAGGTGTGTAGTTGCGGCAAATGGTCATATTATGACCAGATCGAACCTACAATAGGTGTGTGGTGGAAATATATGTCAATTTCGAACAAATAAGTCACCTACGATATGTGTGTAGTTGTGATAAATGGTCTTATTATGAGAAGAAACTGACCTACAATAGGTGTGTGGTGGAAATACATGTCCATTTCCTGCGAAATTAGTCACTCACAATAGGTGTGTAGTGGCGCTAAATGGTCATCTTATGATGAGAAATGGACCTACAATAGGTGTGTGGTGAAAAGTTATGTCCATTTCTGGCCAAATTAGCCACCTACGATAGGTGTGTAGTTGCGGCAAATGGTCATATTATGACCAGATCGAACCTACAATAGGTGTGTGGTGGAAATATATGTCAATTTCGAACAAATAAGTCACCTACGATATGTGTGTAGTTGTGATAAATGGTCTTATTATGAGAAGAAACTGACCTACAATAGGTGTGTGGTGGAAATACATGTCCATTTCCTGCCAAATTAGTCACTCACAATAGGTGTGTATTTGCGCTAAATGGTCATCTTATGATGAGAAATTGACATACAATAGGTGTGTGGTGAAAAGTTATGTCCATTTCTGGCCAAATTAGCCACCTACGATAGGTGTGTAGTTGCGGCAAATGGTCATATTATGACCAGATCGAACCTACAATAGGTGTGTGGTGGAAATATATGTCAATTTCAAACAAATAAGTCACATACGATAGGTTTGTAGTTGTGATAAATGGTCTTATTATGAGAAGAAACTGACCTACAATAGGTGTGTGGTGGAAATACATGTCCATTTCCTGCGAAATTAGTCACTCACAATAGGTGTGTAGTGGCGCTAAATGGTCATCTTATGATGAGAAATGGACCTACAATAGGTGTGTGGTGAAAAGTTATGTCCATTTCTGGCCAAATTAGCCACCTACGATAGGTGTGTAGTTGCGGCAAATGGTCATATTATGACCAGATCGAAGCTACAATAGGTGTGTGGTGGGAATATATGTCAATTTTGAACAAATAAGTCACCTACGATATGTGTGTAGTTGTCATAAATGGTCTTATTATGAGAAGAAACTGACCTGCAATAGGTGTGTGGTGGAAATACATGTCCATTTCCTGCCAAATTATTCACTCACAATACGTGTGTAGTGGCACTAAACGGTCATCTTATGATGAGAAATGGACCTACAATAGGTGTGTGGTGAAAAGTTATGTCCATTTCTGGCCAAATTAGCCACCTACGATAGGTGTGTAGTTGCGGCAAATGGTCATATTATGACCAGATCGAACCTACAATAGGTGTGTGGTGGAAATATATGTCAATTTCGAACAAATAAGTCACCTACGATATGTGTGTAGTTGTGATAAATGGTCTTATTATGAGCAGAAACTGACCTACAATAGGTGTGTGGTAGAAATACATGTCCATTTCCTGCCAAATTAGTCACTCACAATTGATGTGTAGTGGCGCTAAATGGTCATCTTATGATGAGAAATGGACATACAATAGGTGTGTGGTGAAAAGTTATGTCCATTTCTGGCCAAATTAGCCACCTACGATAGGTGTGTAGTTGCGACAAATGGTCATATTATGACCAGATCGAACCTACAATAGGTGTGTGGTGGAAATATATGTCAATTTCGAACAAATAAGTCACCTACGATATGTGTGTAGTTGTGATAAATGGTCTTATTATGAGAAGAAACTGACCTACAATAGGTGTGTGGTGGAAATACATGTCCATTTCCTGCGAAATTACTCACTCACAATAGGTGTGTAGTGGTGCTAAATGGTCATCTTATGATGAGAAATGGACCTACAATAGGTGTGTGGTGAAAAGTTATGTCCATTTATGGCCAAATTAGCCACCTACGATAGGTGTGTAGTTGCGGCAAATAGTCATATTATGACCAGATCAAACCTACAATAGGTGTGTGGTGGAAATATATGTCAATTTCGAACAAATAAGTCACCTACGATATGTGTGTAGTTGTGATAAATGGTCTTATTATGAGAAGAAACTGACCTACAATAGGTGTGTGGTGGAAATACATGTCCATTTCCTGCCAAATTAGTCACTCACAATAGGTGTGTATTTGCGCTAAATGGTCATCTTATGATGAGAAATTGACATACAATAGGTGTGTGGTGAAAAGTTATTTCCATTTCTGGCCAAATTAGCCACCTACGATAAGTGTGTAGTTGCGGCAAATGGTCATATTATGACCAGATCAAACCTACAATAGGTGTGTGGTGGAAATATATGTCAATTTTCAATAAATAAGTCACCTACAACATGTGTGTAGTTGTGATAAATGGTCTAATTATGAGAAGAAACTGACCTACAATAGGTGTGTGGTGGAAATACAT